>JAHFWI010000009.1:6000000-6668068 GCA_028554975.1 Himalopsyche kuldschensis | reverse complement strand
ATAAAAATCTAAAAATTTATCAAAAATAGTCAAATTAATCAAAACCTACAAGGTTTTGATTAATTTATCAAAAATAGTCAGATTAAATCAAAAACCTTGACAATTAATCCAAATTCTTGTAAATTAGTCAAAATTAATGCAAAACCTTGACAATTAATCAAAAATAGTCAAATCCAATCAAAACCTTGAAAATTGATCGAAAATAGTCAAATCAAATCAAAAACCTTGACAATTATTCAAAATTAATCAAATCTTATCAATGACCTTGAAAATGAATCAAAAATATTCAAAAACCTTGACAATATATTAAAATTAATCAAAAACCTTAAAAAATAATCAAAAATAGTCTAATCCATTCAAAAACATTAACAATTAATCAAAAATTGTCAAATCCAATTAATGACCTTGAAAATTAATCAAATCCAATCAAAAACCTTGACAATTTATCAAAAATAGCCAAGCCCAATTAAAACCTTGAAAATCGATCGAAAATAGTCAAATCAAATCAAAAACCTTGACAATTATTCAAAATTAATCAAAAATTGTCAAATCCAATCAATGACCTTGAAAATGAATCAAAAATATTCAAAAACCTTGACAATATATTTAAATTAATCAAAACCTTAAAAATAATCAAAAATAGTCTAATCCAATCAAAAACATTGACAATTAAACAAAAATAGTCAAATCCAATCAATGACCTTGAAAATTAATGAAATCCAATCAAATTTTCAAATGAAATTTTCAAGGTTTTTGATGGTTAGGTTAGGTTAGGTTAGGTTGGGCTTTAAAAATACAAGTGTTGGAATAAGTAAAGGTTGAAAAGCGTTGGGTTGGAATAGTCCACAACCACAGTCGACTCCACAACCCTGACTCTGACGCATAACGACAGCTATTAGCTCACCACTTGTCCTGTTCCGAGTCCTTCTATCCTTTCCATTCCCTACTCTATTCGATAAAGAGAGGTCAAGCAACTGAGTAACGAGCAGTTCTCGTAGAAAAATATATGTTGAGATAAACTCCGCGAGGAGTCCGTATGCTCCGAGTTGGGAGCGGACATGGTCAAAAAAACAAATTCGCGGCGAACATATTCTGAAACAAGTTTAACCCATTTTTTCTCAGTGTCATCACGCAATAAAAGTTTTGATTGCATCAGTCTCTAGCAAGTAAGTGTGGGGATCGTTTCGTCTAGTTTTTTTTGTAAGTTTTGAACCTGTCAGAGTTAGCAGTGTCCTTTTATTTGCATCAATTACGCTCAACAGAAAACGTCATCTGGCAAATAAGTTTACACATCTTTATAATGCAAATCCCATGAAGCTCCCCTTTAAGGAAGGCCAAAATCTCCAAATGAATTATCCAGCAGGGTGTCCGTCAATATTCAATATTGCATTAAAAATGTATTAATACCTTCTATTTTCGTTAATTCATATTTATATATTATATTTAAATAATTTGACTTATCTACATATCTACACTATTTTAAAAGATTGCTTGTGTCGAAATCAACTATTTCTTAATTTTGTTTTATAATGTCTACCTCATTGTAATCCCAGTGTTCCAAATTTGGAACATTTCGAAAAACTCGTATAAAACCAATATGAATAAAAAAAAAAAAATAGCGGCATATATCATGTACCATAATGGTTTATTAAAGTGATACCGCCCTAAATGTAAGGTCATCAGAACTCTCTCGAACGGTCTAATTGTCACCTCAGTCTATGAGTAAAACCGATATCAGGATATTAAATCCAGTCTAATAATGCCCTATATTGAAATCTATAGCGATCCAATATAGGGTAAAAAAAACCGTTAATTTTTGAAAAAAAACAAGTGACATCCAGGCGCAACGACACCTGAGATCGGTATGGAGCAGCGTTCTCGCTCTAACTATCGCTCTATCTCTTTCGCCCGGGCTGCGTAAGATACGTGGTATTTCATGCAGCCTCCTCTAAATGGTACAGTAGACCCAACTTCTGCTCCACTCAGACCACATTTTATGGAGGCGTCGCTCGCTACAACCGAACGATATGGGGCACATAAGAGCGGGTTTTTTATTCATTCGGTCTGTTAGGTTTCTACGGTAACTTGGAGTGTGCACTATTAAAGCCTTTAACTTGGTCGACGGCCCTAGCCTTCCATAATTAAGGATTTGGAATAGTTGCCCTCTGTTCCAGGAAACCTTCCCCAGTCAGAGACTAGAGCTCTGGGAAGCACTTTGCGAGTTGTAAATCTTGGTGAAAGCCAAGTCTTGAGCGGTGTTACCAGACTCGAAATCTTCTTCTCCCCCTGGAATCCGCTATTCCCAGATCCTGAAATCCGTACCGCGAAATCGCTAATCGTTCTGGCCGCCAATCGTTGGCTATATAATCGTCGCGCATCTTTTGGTTTTGGGTTTTGTCCTAAATTCCTGAACCTATAACTTCTAGTATTTTCTTTTTTAAATTTAAATTCATGTACTAACTTCTTGTAACAAAAGAAATTCTTAAATAAATGTGTGTGTGCTTTGCACTATTTTTTTGACACTTTGAGATAGTTTTACTTAGAGCATCCTATTTTCCATCTCCTATCCCTAATTCCTATCCCCTAGAGTGACGGACAGAGGTTCCCTCTCATTTAACGAGGGAAACCGAATTCAGGTCGTCTTTTTGAGAAAAAAAAAATTCGGTCAAAAATGGGTTAAGCCGGGAATTTTTTTTAGTGAAAATGATCATACAATTTTTCGCACTTACATCACAAAATAGTAATGCTTGTAATTGTATATAATAGAAGTGTCTCAAAGTGTCGAACGGAAAAAAGTAAACCTCCAAAAACACCCTCGATTGGCGCGCGAACGAGTAAGATCACGTGTCAATCACGCAAGAAGGAAGCCACGTTTCGATCTTACGCGGGAAAAATCACACCTCGAACCATGCGAAAGCACGTGTACAGCTAGGAGAAAGGACTGCGCATTTGTTGATGACGTCATACCGTAAATCCTAAATTCCCAACGGTCATCGCACTGGCGGATCCAGGAATTGTCCCAGGGGGGGGCATCAAATTTGAAAATAAACATGATACTTAAATAGAACATGGTCTGCTCCATCTGTCTCATATTTCCAGCAACTGTTTGGCTTGCGCCGAAGTGACGGTCCCAGGATACGGTGTGGTGGTTGCCATATCAGCCTACTTCGACTTTAAGACACCGACTCAGGACATGACACGGCTGCTCGAGTCTGCGCTCGATGCCGTTGGTGGCAGAAATGTCATCATCGGTGCCGACGTGAACGTTCAGTCCCCGCTTTGGGCTCCGGTGGACCTTCCCTCGGTGGGCGGACCCATCGTTGAGGAAATGATTGCCCGACACTGCCTCACAGTGATCAATGATTGCAATAGTCTGCCGACTTTCTCGACCGCCAACGGGGAGTCCCATATAGACGTTACGCTGACCGCTGGTCTGATCTACCGGTCAGTCAGCGGCTGGCGGGTCTGTAGGGACTCCTCCGTGAGCGACCACCGACTTATCACTTTTAACCTAGGAATGAAAAGTACCAACGCTGTGTCTGCATCCCCGCGACTTCCCAAACGTTTTCGGACGGGAGGGGACAAGTGGGAAAAGTTTGAAGAGTGTATGGTTCGAAAACTCGACCGAGCGGCCAGAAACCCCGTAGATTCAACAGAATTGTCCGCCTCTCGGCTCACAAACATAATTGTTCAAGCGGCCGATTGCACAATTGGCCGGCGCAGACCCGGAAAATCAGGGCTTCCGCCTTGGTGGAACCGGAGCGTTACAGACCTCCGCAGACTCTCCAGGAGAGCTCGGAGAGCCCTTCAAAATGCCCGCCGCTCGGCTCGCACACCATATCAGCTCGACTCTCTCATTGTTTTGGCAGCCGCGTACCGCTCATCGTCAAACGCATACAAGACAGCCATCCAGCGTGCGAAGCGCGATCACTGGCGAACTTTCGTCACAGAAAAAGGAGGCTCAAACCCATGGGGCCCGCCCTACACTGAACTGACCTGTTCCGCTCGGATGAGCCGGGTCATCAGCGGCGTCGCTAGACCTCCCGAGCTCGGGGGGTTTACGAATACAATGCTGGAAACTGCATCGGTCCTGTTGGACACCCTTGTACCTGCCGATGACCCCACCACTGACACGGACCTAGTGAAGCTGGCGCGAATATCTACCACACAATCACCCGAGACGCCAAAATCACCGCTGCCCACTGAAGATGAACTGGAAAAGATTATCGCTGGATTACCACTGGACAAGGCCCCTGGTCCTGACCGAATAGACAACATCCTCATCAAGCGAGTCTGGGCTCTGGCTAGACATGACGAACGTCATCCGCAACTGCTTCACAGAACATCTCTTTCCCGACTGCTGGAAGACGGGTGCGCTAGTCGTTATCCCGAAATCCGGCAGTCGGCCCCCCACGGACCCCAAGGCTTATCGCCCTATCACCCTTCTGCCTACGTTAGGCAAACTCTTGGAAAAACTAATATGTAACAGGCTTGAAACCCACCTGAATAGAGTCTCCCCCTTATCTCGGGTCCAGTTTGGATTCCGACCGGGCAAATGTACGGAAGATGCAATACAACACGTTATGTCCACGGTTCGGCGCACAGCCCGCAAATACGTGCTGGGCGTCTTCCTGGACATCGCCGGTGCCTTCGACAACGCTTCTTGGCCTCTTATTTTATACAAATTAAAGCTCAGACAGGTCCCGGAAGACCTTTTTAAGCTCATTCAAAGCTATTTCACTAACCGGGTCGTCCTCTACGACACCGGAGAATCCGTAATCACGCGTAAAACCAGCATGGGGTGTCCTCAGGGCTCCGTCCTGGGCCCTCTACTCTGGAACGTCTTATTTGATGACCTTCTGTCACTGTTGCTTCCGCAGGGTTGCGGCCTCATTGCCTATGCGGATGACGCCCTACTTATGGTAGAGGCGGACTCCCGCTTGGGCCTTGAAACAGCCGCCAACCAGGCCCTTAAAATCATTGCTGCCTGGGGTACTGAACACAAGCTTACATTTGCACCAAACAAAACCGAGGCTCTCCTCCTCAAGGGGAGCAATTCACTTAACATCCTTGCTAGGCCGCCGAATATCCGTATGGGCACCACCTCGGTTAGGACGGCCGAGATGGTCACCTATCTGGGGATTGTATTAGACAGTAAATTGAGTTTCTCACGGCACGCTTGAGTCTCGGTGTGCAAGGCCAGTCGGGCCTTCCTCCGGATCGGGCGCCTGTCCGGGAGCGACTGGGGTTTGAAAAAACGAGCCTTAAGGATAGCATACGACGCCATTTTTATGGGCATTGCAGGCTACGCGGCTAGTGCGTGGTCTGACAGATGTCGGCTCAAGTTTATACGTAGAATCTTAATAACCGGACAACGCACGGCGCTTATCGCAATGACAAAAGCATATCGCACGACTAGCAACGAGGCCCTGCCGGTAATGGCAGGCGTCCTGCCGTTGGACTTGCACATACAGGTTCGGGGCGCTGTGACCCATTTTATGGCGGGAAGATCTGCCATGATCGGAGACCAGATGATGGCTCCCCCCGGGGCTTGCAAATATTGACAGGCACCTTCGCCTGGACGCCTTTCGCGCCCATGCAGTGGAGGAAGCGCTTCGGGTCTGGCGGACGTGGTGGGACGCCTCCCTAAAGGGGCGGCAAACTTATAAATTTTTTCCTGCCGTCAAGTGGCGAATGGAAGTCTCAAGAGGACTTTTTGTTAATCATTGGACCAGCCAGTTCATATCTGGCCATGGTGGTTTCGCTGCCAAGCTCTTCCAGCTTGGCCGGAGGGTAGATGGGCCGACATGCAAATGCGGCGAAATACAGGATGTTGACCACATACTGTGGGATTGTCCATTAATGTCGGGAGAAAGAGAAGAGTTGCTCAAGGTGGTAAGACCTTCTGTCGGACCCACGGGACATGCGGACTTGGTGGCTAGTAAATTGAATTACGCGGCCTTCAGCAAATTTGCGGCGTCGTACGGCAACAGAGCGGACCTATTCGTATAGTCCCCCCGCTTCGCGATCGGAAACTAGAGTCATTTCACTGTTTTGCATTTTTAATATTATAAACTTAAATGATAGAGACAATCAGCACACTTAAGTGCAAGCCTCCAAGTACTTGAGCTTCTGCTCTCGGACAATTCCTGCGATCAAAACTGAACAGATACGCTTCACGTTGTTACGCCACGGGACACGTCTGCTGAAACCAGAACGTACGGCCGTGGCGGGTGGTGGTTGGGAACAACGCAGTCCCCTTTTACGCGATTTTTTTTACAGAAGAAATGATGACCCTGCGCTTAAAGAAGTAATGACGCCGAAAAAAATCATGTGATATAATTGATGATAATTCATCGATTTTTTTATTTCAATTCAAAAATGCAAGCTTTAAAAAACATAGTATAAAAAAATACCAGAGAAAAATCGCTCACATTTTAAAATTAGGTCGGATTTTCGTTTTTTTGGAGTTACAAATTTGTCCAAAAAATATTCAGGTTAAATATCCATTTTCCAGAGGATATGTTACAAAGCAAGACTATTTATAGTCTTTTGGAACTCATTCAATTCCTTAGACTGGTGTTCACGGTGTGCTGATACGTTAAGCTACGTGTGACAGTTCCAATGCAAGGACAATACTAAGTTAGAATAACAAAAGGGCCCGAATGAATTATTATAAATTTTTAACTTAACTAACCTGCACAAAAGCTTTGAAATAACAACTTTTTCAACGCGGCAAGGATGTGGAAGTCATTGCACTGCAAATGATTGAAGTTGAACAAGCATGGTGAACAGAAACAATAAGATTTTCTCAAAAGCATAATATCGAAGGTTAACGGTGAAAACATTTCAACTGGCATTTTGTGAATTTTACAGACGAAAAATTCGATCTGTATTGCAATAAATCAACATTGTAAATTTATTTTTATATAATTGATGTTAATCAAAATTTTTATCGTATTGCTTATTTGCTTTTTCCAATTTTGCGTCTATTAAAATAAAAACCTACAAGAGATAACTGTACGGTCACAAAATTACAATATTATTATTGTACATATTTTAACGCTCAAAATAAAATCTACGATACATTTTCAATAAATAAAACAGAACAAATTTTATTTCCAGGAATAATAGGAAAAAAATATTCTACAGTTAATACTTTCGATGGGTTCGGCGGACACTTTGTGGATTATTCCACGTATTGTGTTACTAATTGTAACACGTGTTTCGCCTCTTTCACATGCATCTTCGGACTATCGCGAAGTTTGCTTGAGTAATAAAGCAAGATTGATTCTAATATTTTTAAATGATAAATTACAAAATTGAGTTTGGGAAGCAAGCCCTTTTACGGGAAGCAAGAAAAGGATGATTGAATTGTTAAAAAAAAAATACGCTAACGATTTGTTGAAAGACGATAGATGTTTAAAATGTAAAAGACTTTTATATTAATTGGCATTATCGCCGTCTTGAACTAACATCCCATTTGCATTCAATTGTCAAATACATACATTAATCAAGATACACGAGGTTTTTTTCTGTCGCAACCCGAGCAGATAAAATTATTCTTAAATATCGATTATATTATAAACATATCTCTCAAACATTTTTTCTCCTGGCGAAACTGAAATATTATTTCACTCTTAGGAACATTTTTGAAAATGACAGGTATGCCCTTCTGCCGCCTTAAATTCTAAAATACGTTCGACTTATTTGAAATCCCAAAATTTGACTGCACTAAAGCACAAGTGTACAATGACACGAAGTAAGCGGTTGACGCTTTTGGGGGAAAAAAATGTCATAAAAAATCATTTCCGATATTTTACTAATAACAATCTTGCTCCTAGAGTCTATCCGAAAGATACGTTGCGCTTCAAGATATTCAATCTCTTCGAAACAGAGAGGTTTAGCAACTGAGTAACAAACAGTTCTCGTAGAAAAACATATGTTGAGATAAGCTCCGTGAGGAGTCCATATGCTCCAAGTTGGGAGCGGACATGGTTAAAAAATAAATATTATTATAATATTGTGCGTATGACTTGTGTTTTAATATTGTGTGAAACATTAATAATTAATAGTGTTTTATTAAATCCTCAACAGTGAGATTCGCACGCCCTACGACAATATTTTTGCCTGCCAGTACCTAGCATAGTAACAAAGACAATACATAAGGGGTGTAGCCTAATTAGAGATTAATAATTTAAGACCTTTTCAAGGTCAGAAGATTTTTTTAAAATGATAATTAAAGATCACTTTTCTTAAATTGTATATCATATGAACATATTAATGATACTACAATGAATGTGTTGTTTTCATTTGTTTTCACCCATTGTATCTAAAATCTGTATATTAGTTTATCATAAAATATAGTAGAAATGCACTAATATATAACAAATAAATTAACTTAACAGTATTGCAACCGATACAAACCCACTTAATAAATTGGTACTCAAAGAAAATTTGAATAAGCCGCAAAGCCCATGACCTATGTAGATCTGAATGTGAATTTGACAAAAAATCATTTTTATATTTTACCTAGAAATGAATTGAGCCCGGTGCCTGACTACGGATACCGACGTTTCCCATTGCAATTTAAATTTTATAGCTGTTTGTAGTGTACTAAAACGGTATTTATTTTAAATTGATAGTTCATTCTATACTTATTAAAGTATGTAATTGCTTTTGTAACCTATATCGTACCTATATTTGATACGTTGTCTAAATAAATAAAACACATGATGGATATAGTAGGTACCTATTTCAATATGTATTCTGAGAAAGATCGGGGCCAGTTTCGTTCATTGCGAGCTCTCTCATCTAGTGCTATATAGTGAGTTTTTATCTATTTACATAATGCCTTTCCACCAGGAAGTGGCAGTTAACACAGTAATAACGGCAAATACATTTACTTTATTATTCCCACAAACGGCTTAGGTTTAGATTTAGCAAAATTTCAATAAGATGATGATAAGATGATAAGGACTTTAATGAAAAAAAAAACATTACCTCCATAAACTGCATCTGCGAATCATGCACCCACTGATCACCAAGTAACATTACGAAGGAGTGACAATTCTTGATATTTTTGAAGATAGGACGACGCAGCGATGCAAAACAGTTATAACGAAAACAATTAAAAAATTTAATATGTGAAACTTTTAACATTGTATATCCATGCAAATCTTACAACTTCAAAAACTTTTATAGTCACCCATGTATCACAAACAACCATATTTACTGACTATTTTTATTTTACACAACTTTTGTAGATAATGACACTGCCATCTGTCATTTGTCATCTTTATGACATCCAACGTACAGCTGACTATACGAATAATGGAAAACCAATTACTTATTGCCATGTTCATTATCGGCGTGTATTGTTTTCAACACCTAACTGCAAACGGCATGGAAGCTAAATTTTCTAAAAAAGCTAAAAGCTAAAAATAGACAATCGTATTTTATTTAAATGAATTTCTTTCCATCATGATTGACTATAGCATACATTTTAAAAGGTTGCCGAAAATTTGGAGTAGGTTATTTAATAAAATGATAAATTGGGGATTATTAATCTTTAGGTGTTTAAATGAAAAAAAGTGTTTTTTATATCGAGCAGAAGACATGACAATTTATTACATTTTACAATCGTTACATATTACGTTAAATACAAAAAAAATCATCTCAGCATCTATGCATCATATTTTTAATCTTTCTTTAATCCCGACAACACCCCTGGTATGAAGAAAATCATGCATACATAGAGCGATCGCGACAATCATGGCCGTCGAATTTATAAAAGTGTAACGGTTTAGTTTACTTTCGGACACCAAGTATATTATCGATATAGCTGTATAATTGTGAAATTAAATATCTAAAGCTTGTTATTTTATCGATATTTAAATTAAAAAGCTTTGATAAAACATTAATATTCTAAAAAAGGTAAATGACTAAACCCTTTACTCTTCCAGTCATCATTTAATCTTAATATACTTAGTAAATAAAGATAAAGTAAATTATAATAAAAATCAATTTGTCATTTAGTGGCTATAGCTGTATTTCATCCCCGGTGCGATATTCGATTCGCCCCCCCACTTTCCCGTAATGCTTTATGCTATGAACGCAGATTTAAAATTAGTTCATTATGAAAGTCCTAATTGTTTGGTTGTCTTTGATTATTAATTAAATCTAAATCTTATATCGGTGGTTAATTTTTACAGGGTGAGTCCATTCTACAGCTGCTTATGCCGGGTGAGTCCAATTCCTATAGTCTTAAAATACTTAAAAGTCCTTACATGCGATAGTAAAAATACTAAAAATTTTATATGATTTATTTGCTTTTAACAGTTTTTCAGTTCGGCCATTTTGTTTTCATATTTCTTTAAGCTGTGCGGTGGTTTATATCATCCATTTTTGTAAGTACCTATGTGTGTATCATTTTAGAATTACCAATTCAATGCGCGATTATCTTTTATACCAAATTAAATGTATAGATTCATCTGTTCCGTAGCGTCAAAAAATACATATGTATGTGGCGTATTTTAGAGCCTGTTTTTTTTGCAATTTTCATCTCGTAACGGTTTTCTCGATCGGCCATTTTTTTTTCATTGTGTTCGTTTGTTTTCTCAAAACGGCATTTCGAAACAACTTTATTTTCCCTCTGATGACAATATCTTATCTGATGACAATAGATTGTCGGTCTCTGTGGTCTAGTGGCAAGAGCTTTGTCCTAGCGATCTGGAGACCGGGTTCAATTCCCGGCAAGGTCAGATTTTTTCAATTGAACAAAAAAATATTTCTTGGGCGGGTGTATGTTATTTATCGTTGATTTTGTGCACAACTGATTCATTACTTATCATCGAGTTAATCTCGTATGACTTTCTCAATTAAGAATATTTGGCGCATTGGCGTAAGATGTAATGCCAAATATTTTTTTTTTCAATTTAAAGCTATTTAAAATATTTATGTGAAAACAGTCACATTACTTCGTCAATTTTTGAAATGAAACAAAGCAACGTTTGACGCCCACAGTCAAGAACAAAAATTTGGTTGGCATAGAATATTGAATTTCCAGTAAATTGTATAAATAAAGCCGTATTTTTTCAGTTGATCAGTTGATAATGCTCGCAATGAGCGAAACCGGTCCTGATCCTGATAAATCAATGTGAAACGAATACTAAGAATGTCCTTTTATTTTTATTATAATGCGATTCTACCAAGTATTGACAGTGAACACCTTAAAAACCCACAAATTTTCTCTATGGTGTTTCGTTTCGTGCATTTCACGTTACAGAATTGTCGAAACAATATTCAATTATTTTAGTCTGTACATAATGGATACTATTGGAATTAGTTACAAATTTTATCTATGATATGAATTTGGATTATTTTCGCACATTTTTCCTTGACGTAAATAATCTCCAAATGTGGAATCCAGCAATTGCAAACGAAAAACTAGATACTGTTGAAATTCTGTGCATAATTTTCGCAATTTGAGCGCGGACAACGTCATATAGTATTGCCATCCATAAATGTGAAAAAGATCCACCAATTTGCTCCCTACTGAGAGCCGGCGATGATTATTCTGCTGCCTTTCCAAGCAAAAAGGCAGTAAGTGACTGACAAACTTTTGAGAATAATTAACTATATTCTGTGTTTTTTTTTTTGAAGGTTTAGTATTTACTCATTACTCTGGAAATAAGCAGTCAGTAGTATTGACCGCCTGTTTGCTAAGAAATTATAATACTTTAACCTCTGTCTCTTGTCTATGTATGTAGCTTTGAAAAATATTTAGAAAATGGAAATCATAATTCAATTTTAGACATTTCGTAAGCACGTACGTAAGCCTTCTTCTTTTTCACAGATTTCAAAATCAATAAGACAAAATTTTACTCAAATAATATTTGAATATAATTTTATTTAAGTAAAAAGCTTGACATGATGCGAGTTCCGGCACCTTTTATTTCCAAAAAAAAGCCCTGATTATATGTGTATTTTACTTAGTATTTTAAGAAAAGAAAAAAATTTCATTGCCGATTTTCATGTTTTTTTTTTGTTCAACTGTTTTAAATATAATTAGAAATGAAATTGTAGCATCTGAAAGAAAAAACTTTCATTTCCGATTTTCATCTGTTTTTTTTTTTAACTTGAGATTAACTTCTTCTATTTAATTGTACCTAACCTGTGACCTTATTCTAAATTAAATGTTTAAATATTATATTTCCTCATATTGTAAGTAAGTGAAATGTCCAATCAAATAAAAAAATGTTAAATTCAAAAGTCAAATGAATCTATGTTTCAAACCATTTTACACCCTGAACTGGATCATATGAACTCGTAATGAAACATTTTAGTAAAAAAAATTGCTGGGTTTTAAGAGAACTTGTTGGATTTGAATTCAAAATTCGCGTTTATCACTCGGCTGCAGGGTCGTAATATTAATTCGAAATCAATAATTATTTTTAAATATGTACAAATACGTCTCGACATTACATTACGAATCGTTTGGTCCGATTATACCTTTCTATTTTTCTTTTCTTTAAGCACTTTAGTGCACGGTTAAAAGATCAGCGCCGTGCAGCTCTGTATCGAGCCAAGTAAGTGAGGAGTAAATTCGTTTCTGTTCTTGATCGGCTGTGAAAAACGGCAGCATACACGTAACGGGAGGCGGTGAGACAACCGACTTATTCACCCAAATGTATGTTCGGTCTGATCTGAGAGAGTATGCGGCGTGCAAAATGTAATACAAAAATATTCCGAGAGTAGTGTTATATACAGTAGAACCTCGATTATCCGGACGATTAGTACGGACGTCAAATCCGGATAATCGAAAAAATCATAATTGACGGGAAAAGACAAGTATATTCAGTATAAATCATCTTAATTTCTTTAGATTTTAAATAAATTATTTTTTATTGAAAAAATCAATTATCGATTTCCGCATAAAGCTAGCTTTTTTCGATGCTGCCAAATCACGAATACTTTTAAGACATATAAGTTGTCTTGAATAGCATTCTTCTCCACTCTCAAGCCACTTCATGGCGACATCTAGACACTGAAAAGCTTCAGAATGTGTAGGACCAATATCTCACCCCTCACAAATCTCTTCTACGTCTTCTTGATCTTGTTCCTCTGAGGTTGATATTTCTTTAATTATTTTGTCATCATTCAAAATTTGGAATCCAGGAACGTTTGCATCGCAATTAAACCACTCGGTTATATCTTTTTCGTCGCATTCAGCACATACTAAAAGTTTTCTTATCGCTTCCGAAATGTCTATCATTTTCTACTTTTCACACAATTAATTCGCCACGTGCATATCGGCAAATTTGTAATATTTTTTTTATTTTGACCAATCCGGATAATCGAGGTTCAACTGTATATCCGTTTATTTTGTATCGACCTGTTACTTATCGAGGTCGTCCAAATGAAATTTGGATAATTACCACCAATCATACATCGGTCACATTAGACATTTCAATGCCACAGTCACATAGTGATCGATTCAATCATGACTGGCACCAGTTGTCGCAAAATTAGGAAGTTTCACATTTTCTGATGTCATATTTTTCCCGGACATTGAACGCCGTCAAACTATACTAAAATAGCTAAGACACAGCCAGTTTATAAGTGATTATTATTTCGTCAATTGACATTGTTTTAAAAGGATTTTTTTTTGTTGAAAGCAATTTGATATCCAGGTTCAAATTATATGAATTTATCGGTAAATTATAGATAGATCGTCACGGAACACAGAACCCCAATCTTCTCGAGCTTTTAGATCAAAAAATTTATACGCACTGGTTTATAATTTTATGTTTTGACTTTATTCTTTGAGTTCCTTGTGGATTATTATAAAATGTGGAATCAAAATGATTAAATCCGAAGAATATTACTGATTATTGTATGAGTTCTGAAAGAAGAATTTGTTTTTTAATATTGGCCAATAATAAAATTATTCTTTTTATTTTAAACAAATAATAAACTTATGTGACTGTCTCTATCTGTATAATATTATTATTTGTGTAGTTTGTTGCTGCATTTTTGCTCCTATAAATTAAATTAACTCGATTTCATACTTATTGCGAAGTATTCTTTTGGATCTTCTATTATAATAAATTTAATAATTGAAGATGAAACATTTCAAAAAAAAACGTAAGCCTTACATTCATTTCATGTGGTTATTTTTCATAAATCTTAACAAAAATTCTGTCCCATGACCATATATCCATCATTTACCAATTTATCTCCATTAGGTTTCATGGAACAATTCCATTTGGAGTGTTGTTTTTATTTCGTCAAAAGCAAAAACTATTCAATCTGTCTTAATATTTTTATCTTTTTCATATGGTATGTTATCTTCCAACATAAATTAAATTTTTTGCTAGTTTGTCAACTGATGAATACATATTATATGTTAAATAATTTCTTTCTTCGTAAAATTAGAAGTTTACGTCGGTTAAAGTAATGACAATAATAATTAAGTAATAAGTTACTTGATGGCATACCTATTTATAGCAAATCGATGAAGAAGGAAGACATTTACAAAATATAAAATTTTCTCGAGGATGTGGCCCGCATCAAGAATGCTGCCTGCGACTCGCTTCTTCCTGGTGGATTCAGTAACGGTTGGTTTTGGATTTTGTTTTTATTAATGATATCGCCTTCGATTGTACTTCCTCATATCCTTTCAATTACTTTGTCACGGGCATCTAAAGGCTCGACCCAGATGGACCTGAAACTTTTTTTTAATTATTTTACAAATTCTTAAACTTCGCATGAGTATAGGTATATATGAGGGAGGGAAGCGTGCATATCATATGCTGACTGTTCTATTATATATTAGATTCACTGAGATCAGGACCAGTTTCGCTTATCGCGAGCATTATCAACAGAGTTGAAACTGTGATCAACATTGTTACTCAACCTTTTCGAGAGAATGGTTAGATAATCAATTCTTAGATTGTTTGAGAGCCGCATGGGTAAAATTGATTAAATTATTGATATTTTTGGTGTACCTCCAGTCCTCTTTTTATGCGATTTTTGTGGAATGCGCCGTTTCTTTTTTACGCGATTAACTCGTTTCAACACGATTGTTATATGTAAAAACATTTTTTTTTGCGCAAATTTGAAGAAAAAAATTGGCGAAAATTTCGTCGACAGAGGGGAGCCTCGGCGCAGTGGCGCGTTCGCGGCGTCGCCAAGCCACCCAAGTCGCGGGCAGACTAGGGCCCATGATTGGAAGAAGGAGCCTTCCGCGCCGCATGGAAAATCGCTGACGTAATCCTCATTCCCAAACCGGGCAAGGATCACAAACTCACCGAAAACCACCGGCCAATCAGCTTGCTACTTTCATTGGGCAAACTATTGGAGAGAGTAACAAAATCAGGACTCTCTCATTTCATTCGGAGTAAAAATCTCAAATCTCATCCTGGACGAACAACACGGTTTCCGCGAGGAGCATTCCACGAACCACCAACTTCTCCGAGTAGCGGATTACATCACAGACGGCTTTAACCGCAATCTGTTCACGATAGGCCTGTTTCTCGACATATCCAAAGCTTTTGATAAGGTTTGGATGGAGGGACTAATCCTCAAACTCAACGAGGCCGGCCTCGATTTCCCTATGTTTAAGTTAAAAAGGATTAACTCATTTTTGACAAACAAAAATTACAGCTTCACGGAAGTAAATCTTAACCACATTAACATATTCACTCTACGTCTTCCACTCGACAGAAAAGTGGATCCCCTGCACACATGGAGGTGTTGGTGGTAGGATCTACATAGGATTCAGCACAGGACCACATTACCATATACCACTTGTGAGTCTATATAATGTTTATTTGTATTATTCAGAGATTGTCTCATAAAAAAATCAAATCATTGCATCTCTTCTTGAATGTCTTCATTCGGATAATGGGACAATTTAAAAATAATTCATAGGATTGTGTTCAATCATTGGATCTTTCAATTCCTAGCAGCGAAGTTATTCTGCACTCTTAAGGGGTTATACGCAGTTATACGGCTCAAAAAAAACATTTTTTATGATTTTTTTATAGACACAGTTTTTATTTATCAATGGATGGTTATTCAAATAGAGCCTACTTTAAAGAATACAATAGCGCGTCAATCATGTAAAAATATTAATGTGCACCGATCCTGTAGAAGATGTTCCAAACGACCTCTAAAAAAAGGTGCTTGGCGGTGATCTCCATTTCGGCGGTTTGGATTATCTGAAATCAAAAAATATGGTGAATTCTTTTGAAGGATAGATTAATGCAGGTATAGAACGAAGGAATAAGAAAAATTTAGATTTTTGACAAAATCACAGATCATTACACGCTCTGCGTCCTCTTTGTGGACATAAGCATGAGCTGCGGTGCCTAATGAAAGTCCTAATGCACTCATGAAGTACAATAGTGATTTTTGACATGACCATGGGTGTAAGAAGATAATTTGTCTGTTGCTAGCGCTTGTTGCCAACTACACCATGAACCTTCTCATCAGTCGAACAATAGTGATAATATGTTCCCCAAATTGCATTATACATACTATCCACAGAATCACAATTTTGTCCTTATTGCCAAACCATAGTAAACTGTCAACTTATCTATTACCTTTCCCTGAAAGTATTTTTTTTTGAATTTTTTTTCCGCCTATTTCAGCTGTTTTTGTAGTTTTGTTTACTAGTTCGTGGAGTCGTGAACCCATTCTCTTCTGAACATGCCCGATACATTCTTTTTTGACAACTTCACCGTAAGGAGCAGCTTTCAGGATCCCAGAATATGTTTTAGAATCACCATCACCTATATAGTTTCTATAACAAACTTTGAATTTTTCTATTGAACACTTACACATTTCAATAACCGCATCGGTTTCCATTTTACCTGAAGAGCCCTGGCGATTTGCAGAACATGCACCATTGTGTTCATTATACTCATCAGCACCTTTTTTAGGTTTCCAAACCTCACACTGATTACAGTATGAACTTTTTACAACAATATAAACAATCTTTCCAGTATAATATCAAATTCAGGTATATCTCCGAAAATAAAAATTTCGATTTTTTGAAAATTCTAAATGCGTATAACCCCTTAAATGATTCATTTGCATTAAAAGTTAGAATGTTTTTTTAACTGTGCTACAGAATTTTGTAAGTAAATATTTGATATTTCTTTTAATCTATTTACCCATTTAAAAGATTCAATTGTGTCTTGTGCAGTGCCAGGTTTTTAAGCACCTACATATGTATATATACATATATATATACATATATATATATATATATATATATATATATATGTGTTGATCAGTCATTGTCAAGAAATAGTGAATGATATTTTCTTTTTATATTGATATTGCTAAGCAGCATCAAAGGCTGCACAGCTTCTGGCGAGTCTCCAGTCTACCGTCAATAAAGGAGTGGAGCTGCAGTTGCAAACCCTCGTCGAGATGTGCGAATTTCTCATTGTGGGCAATGCAGACTTCCTCACCGATTTTCCCGTCCGGCAATTTGTTCCGGCGCTCATCATCCTGCTGGATTGTATTGATGTGGTACATTACTTTTTATAGGACTATATTTTTGGGGAGAAAGATCTTCACTTGTTGGATAGAAAAACTATCTACGAATACGTATTCGCAAAATACTTGCAACTACAAATTTTCTGATTCAATTGAATTATTATTTTCAGACATATCATGCCTGCTGTGGGTTGATATGCATGATGGATAGTCTACCTCACACTTCAGGAGCTGTCGCTGTTTCTATTTCGGTCTTGCTCAACAAATTGCAGGCCATCAAATGTATGGATGTCACCGAGCAGAGCTTGACCGCACTAGACATGCTATCCAGGAAGCATTCCAAACTTATCCTGAAAGCCGTGAGTCAGCATTTATTTTGTTTTACTACATCTGCCCCGGAGTCCTGCGATACTGCATTTGCTCCCAATTGACATATCTAAAGTGGGCAGTTTGTTTATCACCTCTTTCATTACTACTCATTATTGAAACAGACGCAAATGTCAATCATGCTATTGTATTTAACAGTTGAACAACAAAAAAAAATTAATACAATAAAATATTAGGGACTCAATTCATTCATTAATGTGCTAATTGTATTAAATTTAACGCAAAAAAATTGGGCATACCAGCCAAATTTAATTTATCGGCTCCTGTATGTGATTTCTATGACATGCTTTATGTCTCAACATATTATGTGAAACCATTTATCGTATATCTATATAATGTTTGTTAGATTTTGACAAAATGTCGCAAGAGAGTTAATTTATTAATTTTAGTACAGGTGGGACACTTTCTTTAGATATACATACTGACATTAAAACCATTGTGTTTTCCAGCGAGGTGTTCCTGTGTGTTTGATGCATTTGGAAAGCTTCTCAATCAATGCAAAGTGTGCGGCACTATCCATCGCATCAAACTGATGCCAGAATCTACAGTGAGGATTTGACATAGGACTGATAAACACATGAGAAGTGTCAACGCCGACGCTGCAGCTGCAGCAGGAAAGTGTTTCATTTCCAGACACGCATTCAAAATATTAGCAAGTTCAAGCACTCCGTTTTTGGGAGATGCTTGATCGCTTCGGTGCCAGGTGCTATCCGAGATGTTTAATCGCGCGTCTCTATCTCGCTCGTTGTAGCAGGTTCGATAGTTGTGCGAGAGAGAGGCCCGTGTGTGTGTCTGACTGACATGATAACTGCCTATTTTGCAGTTATGATGTTCACGCGTTCTATGACGTTTGGTGAAAACTGATTTTCTATAGTCTGCGAAGGTCTCACACTTCTCGACTACGGTGTAAATTGGTCCGTCCGGTAAGCGGAGTGATCGAATTTTGCTGTGAGTCCAATACGGCTGACCTCCCTTTTCTTTTTTTTTTTTTGGAGTTTCGTTTCGCCTTCACAACGGAATAGCCGCTTTCTAAAAGTTCGGTGCGGATTTCGTCCGGATTTCGTCCGGATTTATATGTGACTGGATATTGCGCAACACACTTTTTATCCTTTGTCCCCTTCTTGAGTGTAGAAGTGGAATGCATACCAATTGCTGAAGATTTGTGACTAGCTGTGTGCTAGCGATCTTCTGCAGGCGCCATCAGCAAAACTTCTGTCCTGAATGTTTGGTGTTTCCAACAACTTATCAATTTGACTATTTTCTGACTTTTTGTCTTCCTTGTCAAGTCCTGCATTTGTACTTAGTATAGACCAGTTCATACATGCTGGCGAGCAAAGGCAGTGACTCTTTGACCAATATAAAATCCTCACTCTGTAGATTCTGGCAGCTTCTTCCTTGTCAAGTCCTGCATTTGTACTTGGTTCTGCCCGTGTACATCCGCTGGGCCTTCTGTACCAGGTAACGGCTGAGGAGGAGTTCGTTGCGGATTTCTTCTGGGGTTGCATGTGCTGGGATGTTTCTCATCACTATTTTTAGGTTCAAATCGAATTGGGACTGATAAACACACGGGAAGTGTCAACGCCGACGCTGCAGCTGCAGCAGCAGCAAGAAAGTGTTGCATTTCCAGACACGCATTCAAAATATTAGTTAGTTCAAGCACTCTGTTTTCTGGGGAGATGCTTGATCTCTTCGTTTGCGATTTCATCGGTGCCAGGTGCTATCCGAGATGTTTAATGCGCGCGTCTCTATCTCGCTCGTTGTAGCGGGTTCGATAGTTGTGCGAAAGAGAGGCCTGTGTGTGTCTGACATGATAACTGCCTATTTTGCAGTTATGATGTTCACGCGTTCTATGAGCGCTAGGTCTGTTGTGATTATAACACGCTCTCGAATATTTTTGTATCATTACATTTTGCACGCTGCATGCTCTCTCTGATCAGACTGAACATATATTTGGGTGAATAAGTCGGTTGTCCCACCGCCTCCCGTTACGTGTATGCCGCCGTTTTTCACAGCCGATCAAGAACAGAAACGAATTTACTCCTCACTTACTTGGCTCGATACAGAGCTGCACGGCGCTGATCTTTTAACCGTGCACTAAAGTGCTTAAAGAAAAGAAAAGAAAAATAGAAAGGTATAATCGGACTGAATGATTCGTAATGTGATGCCGAGACGTATATTTTTAATATATATATATTTAAAAATAGTTATTGATTTCGAATTAATATAAACGCGAATTACGAATACAAATCAAACAGTTCTCTTAAAACCCAGTAGATTTGTTTACTAAAATCTTTCGTTACGAGTTCATATGATCCAGATCAGGATGCTTATTTCCAAAGTAATTAGTTCATTTTCGCATTGACCGCGTTTTATAAATTGTAAATACTAAACCTTCCAAAAAAACACAGAATATAGGGTAATTATTCTCAAAAGTTTGTCAGAGTCACTTAGTGCCTTTTTGTTTAGAAAGGCAGCAGAATAATCATCTTTTACATGAGTGAATAAATACCTGATTGTCCACGATCCTCTATCAAACAGTGTATTGTATGTAGTTCCTATGATTTTCCCACATTGACGTAGCACTAATAAATTATAAATTGAATCCTCTCTTGCTGATTATGTATGCAAATATTCAACGACAATCGAACTTCAATAAATATTGCATTTATACCAGGGCTGTGGAGTCAGTAAAAAAAAGTCCGACTCCGACTCCAGCATTTACCAAAACCACGTTAAAATCCCCCGCGAGTATCGACGCTGGGAAATTAGGATCAGATTTTCGTGCAGTATAAAAGACGTTTTTAAGGGGAGATCGGATTTTTCACACGGTTAGAAATATTTCCATACCTCTCTTCCTCCCGTTACGAGGCGCCTGCTGGAGCATGTCTGCCCCCGACGCCTGAGTGCTGCGGCGTAAGGGTGATGCGGTGTAGAGTCCGGTACCTCCTCTAGTTTTTCCCACTCGAGCCGACGCCTCCGAGAGAAAATAATATTTTCACTTGCATCGTATACCCTTATTGAAAGCAATATATTTTGCGAACGTTTTTTTGAATATAAATTATCGCACTACGGTGAGCGAAGCCTCCCCGCATAAGCAGCTGTAGAATGGACTCGCCCAGTAAATATCGATAATTAATTCGGTAAATTGGTCCGGTAAGCGGAGTGATCGGATTTTTGACAGAGGGTCAGAAATATTTCCATACCTCTCTTCCTCCCGATACGAGGCGCCTGCTGGAGCATGTCTGCCCCTGACGCCTGAGTGCTGCGGAGCAAGGGCGATGCGGTGGAGAGTCCGATACCTCCTCTAGTCTTTCCCACTCGAGCCGACGCCTCTGAGAGAAAAACATTTTGTTCTGTGTGTGTATTACGTCTTATTAGAGTATAGTATATATACTAGATAGTAATCTATGTATGTTCATTATTCAATTTATATGTTTTTGATTGTCCGTGTTTTAATGCGTCTATTGCGGTTGTGTTAGATCGCCCGAGAAAGCCTGTAATATTTAATAAGCAGGAATATTTGTTATACAAACGGTATGTGTTTTGATGCCTTGTACTATCTTCATCCTGTTACTGTTACCAACTTAACACTCTAGCAACCGCATTTGTCGGGCCAAAGTTACACGTAATACCGCACATTTTTCACGATTTTGGTTTTTCGCGCGACATTTAGAATTATGCTTATATCTTTTTAATCAGTTGAGTAAATTGGATAAAATAAAGTGTATTGTGTATTGTATAGTATAATATATCTATTTAAAAACAATTAGTTCAAAAAAAAAAATTATTAAAGCTGCAAACACATGATTTATTTATATTTTTGAAAGAAAAGCGAAACAAATATTTCTTTTCCATTCATAAACACATAAAGCGAAGTCAAATTCTTTTGAAATGTGGTCTGCGATCATTTTACACAATATTGTATAAAAATATTTGAAAAAAATAGAGTATTTATTGAGAGCCGCTAGACTTACCATACATCCATCAGTCGTATAAATTAGGAAAATTTACTTGTCATCACAATGCCACAATAACATTATAACTATTACTTTTACCAGCCAAAAGGGGTTCATTTATTGTTATTAGTTTTTATAAACACTTAAATATTATTTTTAATGAAAACAGAAGAAAAAATTACACACATATTACTTATCACTACTAACTATACTATACCATACGTCTACAATAATCACTAAAAATTTTATCAATATTTTTTGTGTGGTAATCTTCAAAACATTTTCCCATGTGTAATGGAACATTACAAAATAAACACGTCGTCTTCCGATATATTGAGTAATATGATAAGTTTTGATCGACACGATCAACGCCTTTCATATTTTTGTTATAATCTAAAATACAATTGGGTTTTATTTTTGGTTCTACGATTTAGTTTATAATATATTTATTTCACAAAACACGTAAATTTAAACTCTTTTTCCACAAATTATAAGATTATATACCATTACTATAGCACGTATGTAAAACGATTTTACATAGAAATACGCAATAATTATAAATACAATCATGGAGTAATTACATAGGATGTATTCTATTCGACCGATATTTTCAAACTAATTTTTAAACTACAATTCTTATATATAAGTATGTATATAAAATGGGGATGGTCAACATCAAAATGTGTAAAGACTTCGCTAATTGTTTAAAAATACAATGGTAATTGCTAGAAAGCAAAATGCCATACATACCTCACACATGCCCGGTAATTTGATTTTTATGATACACGTATTTTTGAAAATAGGGTTCAGCAATAAATCTGTCAAAAAACATTATGCAATGTGCACCATTCATCTCAAACATGCGATTGAGAAATCCATTCATCTTTTTACAGAAATTTCGACTTCGCTAAATGTTTAAATATACAATTGAAATTTCTAGAAAGCAAGCTGTCATCAATACCTCAAACATTCCCGGTAATTTGAGTTTTATGATTCGTGTATATTTGAAATAGGGTTCAGTAATAAATCTTTTTAAAAACTTAACGCAGTATGCCCCATTCACCTCAACATGCGATTGAGAAATCCATTCATCTTTTTACCGTAATTAGTTTTATTGTCCTATTTCAAAATTTAGACTCGGAGTTGACAATGAAACATATTTTGACGAGCTAATAAACAAAAATACTTAGTTCGTTTCAGTCAGAATATAGTCCATGTTTATTTATAGGAAACTTTTTACCCAACACCGCACATTTTTCGCGATTTTATTATTTCGCGCGACATTTTGAATAATGCTTATAACTTTTTAATCAGTTGAGTAAATCGGATAAAATAAAGTGTATTGAGCATAGTATAATATATGTATTTAAAAACAATAAGTCCGAAAAAATAAAATATTTAAGCTGCAAACACATGATTTATTCATATTTTTGAAAGGAAAGCAAAAGAAATATTTCTTTTACTCATTTTATTACATAAACACATAAAGCAAAGTCTCATTCCTTTGAAATGTTTTTTGCGATCTTTTTACACAATATTGTTGGTTTATAATAATCAACCAAAAAATATAATATTTATTGAGAGACTTCCGAGAATTAGGGTACATACCATCAGTCGTAAAATTAGGAACATTTACGTGTCATCACAATGGCACAAAAACATTATAACTATTACTTTTACGAGCCAAAAAGAGTTCATTTATTGTTATTAGTTTTCATAAAAACTTAAATATTATTATTATTTTATTAGGTAATGTAAATAAGTGAGTTAGTAAAAAATAAACTGATATTTAATTTTATTGCATCTGAAATGTGAAAAAGATAAAAACATTGCAAGAAAAAAATTACACACATATTATTTATCACTACTAACTATACTCCATTATATAACTATTGTAAAAGTTGTCCATGTATGTATATTTGATGCCATAAACCTCGACAATGATTCAGAAGCGATGATATCGTTTGAAAAAATGTAGCACATTTTTTAGCATATATTTCTCACCTGGTAATAATGGTATTATTGTCAGAGCAAAATTTTTTTTTATTTCCTTCACTGTCGATCCATTTTCGGGTCTTTTCAACTTCTTTGTATCTTGTTTTATTTTGATTGTAATATCTATTACTTCACAAAACACGTAAATTTAAACTCTTTTTCCACAAATTTTACCACTACTATAATAGCACGTATGTAAAATGATTTTACGTAGAAATACGAAATAATTACAAATGCATTCGCGGAGATATCACATAGGTTGTACTCATTTCGACCGATATTTTCAAACTATAATATAATTCTTATGTATATAACATGGGAATGGTCACATCATATGGACTGTGTAAAGACTTCGCTAAATGTTTAAAAAATACAATGGAAATCAATACCTCAAACATGATTCTTATGATTCGTGTATTTTTTGAAAATAGGGTTCAGTATAAATCTTTCAAAAACATTATGCAATGTGCCCCATTCATCCCCAACATGACATTGAGAAATCCATTTATATTTTTACCGAAATTACTTTTATTGTCCTAATTCAAATATTTAGACGCAGAGTAGACAATAAACATATTTTGCCGAGATAATAAACAAAAATACTTAGTTCGTTTCAGTCGTTATATTTCATTATACGAAACTTTTTGACTCAACAAATATATTTTATTTCAAGGACGTTTTTGAGCCATAAGCTTGTGAGAAATTGAATAAAAAAACACGGGGAGCTATTAACCAGACAGTAATGGGTCGTAAAATAAAATCCAAAAGTGTCATGTAATGTGCCAACAGATGCAAAGACAATGCGCGGGGCGTAAATCCGCGCGAACGCGGGACCGGTTGTTAACCGATTGCGATAATTTCCGCGCGAACGCGGGACCGGTGACTTGAGTGTTAAGTATGATATGTTATGAATTTTCCTATTAAATAAAATAGCTCAAATCTGAGCCCCGTGATAAACCGATTGAGACTTTCTCTTCACGATTACCTCCCGACTCCTTTCACTTCATTCCTTTCCGTTTATTGTCAATCCGAAAGAGGATAGAGAGAATTTATACACATTTTGAATATGAATAAATCAACAGTCCTACAGGTCCAGTGGTCGGGGTGACCAGGAGAATATTTAAAAACCTGATTTTCTTTTACTATTTTCCGATTCCTTTGCCACCAGGCATCCGAGCATTATTTATACTTATTCCACATCAAATGTATTGGATCGGGACCGGTCTCGTTCACGGTCTTAAACATACTGATTTATATCTAATCCACTTGATTTGAATTTGTATAATAAATCTAAATATGTACATAATTCTTATAGTAGATATAAAAAAATGCTCAGGTACACAATTGGTAGACCATTTTAGCGAGCATTATCAACTGATCAGTTGTAGAATGGTGAGTTAATTTGGATTAATTTAGGTATTTTTCTATAAATTTAATAAAATATTAATAGACAAAAAAAATATAAAACATTTTTTTTGTTATCTGTAAATCTAAGAATAATATTATTACTTTTTGAAGGAATTTATATTTCTTCTGCAATTTTAAAACGCTAATAATATGTTTATTTGTTTGCTTTGTTTCGATTGGTTCCATGACAAATCAGAACATGACGTTTCAGAACATGACAATTCAGAACAATTCGCCTAGCTCGCTCTATAATATTGGGTTTTCACATACCTACATACATACATATTTGTTTATACCAAATTTTCGATGGTTTCGGCGGTAACTTTGTGGAAGTTCATTTTAATATAAAATTTAAAATAACTTTGATTATTCCACGTATTGTTTAACTAACTGTGACACGTGTTTCGCCTCTTTCAGAGGCATCTTCAGACTTACTATCGCAAAGTTTGCTTAAGTAATGAAGCAAGATAAATTCTAACATTTTAACATTTTAAATTATGGGCTATGGAGTCGTTGAGTCGGAGCTTTTTGGCCGCAGTCGGAGTCGGCGCGGCGTTTTGGCCGGAGTCGTACGCGGAGTCGGAAATTTTGAAAAGTTTGAACTTTTTATTTTTCCATTTAATATGTAAAATTTGGCTTTTGGCCGCATTGATGGGGTTGATATTTAATTGAACACACATAAATAGGAAAATTAAGGGAAAAAGGTGATGATATTAACCTTTTTTTAGTCGGAAACGTGTTTTTGGTCAATGTAGGAGTCGGAGTCGGAGTCGTGGTTTTGGTAAATGCTGGAGTCGTAGTCGGACTTTTTTTCACCGACTCCACAGCCCTGGTATAAACAAATATGTATGTGAAAATCCAATATTATAGAGCGAGCTAGGCCGATTGTTCTGAATTGTCATGTTCTGAAAAGTCTTGTTCTGAAATGTCAAGTTCTGAATTGTCATGTTCTGATAAGTCTTGTTCTGAAATGTCATGTTCTGAAAAGTCATGTTCTGATTTATCCGGTTACCGTTTCGATTCTATACCCCCTCCCCTCTCTTGCTTCCCATATAAGGTAAAAATCCCAATCTGATTGATTGCAGCTCATTAGTATCATTATCTGATTGCAATGTTTCGATTCTATCACCCCTTCCTTGTTTCCTTTAGAAGGAAAAAACCCGAAATCCATTTTGTAATTTCATAATTTAAAATATTAGAATCAATCTTGCTTCATTACTTAGGCTGCAAACTTTGCGATAGTAAGTCTGAAGATCCCTCTGAAAGAGGCGAAACACGTGTCACAGTTAGTAGCACAATACGCTCATTATAAGCTGTGTTTTTGTTTGGTCTCAGTGTCACACAACCGATGGAATAACAAAGTAATTTTAATTTGTATTCATAGAATGTAAAGCGATTGAGAAAATTATCTAGATTTCTTTCCAAATAGGTAGAGAAGAATGACCTGAAGGAACGCATGAATACGGCAGTTCGTGCAGATCACCTACGTGGAGTAAGCGCACTTGCGAAACTCCTAAGGCTCGCGACATGGGAGCCATTTGTGATCTTTCCAGGTGTGACTGCGACGAACCAACAGTAAAGGACAAGTCAACGGGGAAATGCGTCAAATTAGAAGACTGCCCTACTGCAACACCGGACAAGGATGACTAAAATTGTCAATTAAAGAATTTATGAGGATTTAGATCCCATATCCAATTTGGGAGTTTTAAAGATTGATCTATTCCAATTTTTGTAAAATTATTTGTACCCATAATAAATATATATTATATGTCAAATAAATAAAACACATTTTTTTTGTAAGACTTATAATATTACCACATAGATCAGATAATGCACGATTTCGCTCATTACGAGCATTATCAAACAACTATAAAGTGATTTTCAGTTTGTATTCGAATCCTAATCTGTTTAAAAGCATGGGTGTTTGTGTTGTTGAAAATCCTTTCCCACCTTTCCGATCCTAAAGAACGACGCAAAGTGACAGCGATTAGCTAATCACTAGTCCTGTTCTAGTCCTATCCTTTCCATCCCTACTCTCTTGGAAAAAGAGAGGTTGAGCAACTGAGTAACAAGCAGTTTTCATAGAAAAAAAACATGTTGAGATAAACTCCGTGAGGAGTCCATATGCTCCAAGTTGGGGGCGGACATGGTTAAAAAAATAAATAAAATTCCAAAGACTCCACGACTCCAATTCCGACTCCACAGACCTGGTTCTGATACCACATTAACAGGCGGCGTGTGGTACATGTTTGCCAGAATTGCAAAGTCTATGATATGTGCGGTTTTTGAGGTCGCGCGCGGTCAAGGTGGGCTCGAATCAGGGCCCTCATCTTGGCTGTGAAGTCTAAAATCATTCTCCTGGGAGCAGTGGTGTATTTGCTATTCCAAGTGGAGTACGAGGCATTGAAATCTCCGCAAATACGGTTGCGGTGATTGTCGGATTTATCAGGTTGATTAGATCTGTATTTTTAGTGTCATATTATCGCGGTTGAATCTATGTGAGGAAGCGCATAGAATCAACCGCTTTGACGCGGGAGAGGAGTAATGGTCTAAGTGACTTTTAACAAAGATGGCGGTTCCGCTCCCTTAGTTAGTTAAACGATCGTCGCGGTGAGTGGTGAAATTCGGAATACTATAACGGTTCGCGGGTTTCAAGTTCGCTTCGCTGATAAGTAGTATGTCAACGCCGTGGTTTGCGAGGAAGTTAATAATCTCTAGCTTATCTTGAATTAGCGTTTTGTTGGTGTTCCCAAACGCCAATTGTACCGAAGTGGGTTTGATTTTACTTGACATTTTGAATGGTCGAATTTGCCTCTAGGGTTTTTAATGATGCTGGCTGAGGGCCAGTGAGCGATGAGTCATTGATTCCCGAAAATCGGCGATTTGCCTCTCCTGGAGTTGTTCGCGTGGTGTCGAACAGGATGTGGTTGGCGCGCGGGGGAGGGAAGAGACAGAGAAGCTACCGCTTACCTGACTGGTATTCTTCATCCTTGGGTCCTTGGGCAGCTGAATAATTTCGCTGAACAGCAGTTTGGGTGGGGCGATCGGTTCTTTAGTCTTCGTTGCGGCTGCGGGTTCGGCAGCCGCTTTCTTCCAGCCCGAATGAGGCTAGGGTCTTGCTGCGAACGTTGTCTTGTTCGCTCTTGGGTGTTTGGGGCAGCCTTTATAGTTGGCTAGATGTGGGCCCGTGCAAGGCACGTCTATGTTTAGTGAGCTTTGAGACAACCTCGATCTTGGCTCTCTCGTAAATCAAGAGGGACCCCAGGATCCGACACTCGGGAGAGGAATTTAGGGATCGGAGCAGTAGAGAGTAGGAGGCTCTTTTAATGAAATAAGGTGTCAAGCGTTAAGATGGTGCGATTAGCACACATTGCTTAATCAAGAAGTTACACAGAAAGAATTACACGTAGATACACAATAAGGCAAGTTGAATTTACAATTACTCACTGAATTTAGTTTAAAAAACAATACCAGATTACGATTGCGATTGCGTATTTAATACCAGTTCGCTAGGATGCTGAACTTAGAGGGAGGATTAGGAGATCGAAAGCTTCTTTCCGGGCTTGCGTTTGGGATGTTACTCGACCAACATGAAGACTTATTCGGATCTTAAGGTCTCAATCAAATCTCGCTAATTTCTCACTCACTGATTCCGTATATTACATTTCTAATGGAGACTTGGGCTGTGGGCCTAATCCCTTTCATCTTTGAGAGTTATTTATATTGTTTTAATAAGGGTTTATTTTTGTGGAAAATCTCTAAATGGGATGAAGATTTCTTGGTGTTTTGGTCTACTGAAGGTTTCTTTGGTTTTGAGCGCTCATGCAATAACCTCGAGTTTTTTTTTTACATACATTACACGCATACATGTGCACCTCATTGACGAACGCTATGTTAATAATGCTATTACAACAACATTACTTAACGGAAAATCAAAAGCCATCAACAGTGACATAAGTTATTGACATAGTTAATATTACCCATCAAAACGGCCACCATTTTCCTTCACTTTGGGGTTTTCACCATCTATCATAATTTATGACGAAAAAAGAAAAAAAACTAATATAAAATAAAATTTATATATTATTTATTACTTATTACTCGCCGTATTGCATTTGGACCTGAATTATGAAGGCTCTTTTGCGATTTTTAGAGGAAACTATTTTTATAACACTTTATATACAAATAAACATACATTTATAAAAAAAATCCCATAAATTATCAGTCTGTTGTTGTCTAGTAACATTTTACTGTCACGTTTTAATGGAACGTCGCACAGTTGACTTAGAAAATTTATAAATTAGTCAATGTATTGACACCGCCCTATATATGGTAGGTCACCAGAACTCTCTCGAACGATCTATTTTTCACCTCAGTCTATGAGTTTAAATCGATATCAGGAAATAAAGGTAGTCTAATCATACTCTATATTGAAATCTACAGCGATTCAATATACCTAGAGTACTTTTTAAAAGTTTGTAAAATCGACATCTCGGCGCAGCAATACCTGGGATGTATACGCACAGCCGTCTCACTCTAACTATCGCTGTCTCTGTTACGCCCGGACTGCGTGAGATACATGGTATTTCACGCAAACTCCTCTAAAAGTAGTACCGCGGACGCATTTCTGCTCCATTCGGACCGCGGCCAACGGAGGCATCATCCGCTACAACCGGGCGATAAGGGGCACATAATAGCCGGTTTTAAATTCAATCGGTCTGTCAGGGTTGAAAGAGCCTGGAGTGTGCACTATATAGCCATATAAAGCTTCTAAATTGGTCGACGGTTCGCCTCCCATAATTGAAGTGTTGGATAGTAGCCTTCCTGCTCTCAATCCTCCCCCAGTCAGATGCTAGAGCTTTGAGAAGCACTTGTTAGCCATATAGAGCTTGACAACTTGGTCGATGGTTCGCCTCCCATAATGCAAGTATTGGACAAGTTGCCATCAGACTCTCAATCTCCTCCTCCTAAGCCCTAAAACTGCGTTTTTCAATCCTGATATCAGTATCGCGAATCGCAATCGTGTAATCATATTTGTGTCTTATAATACAACTTCTTGTGTCTTACAATATAACTTATTGTGTAAATTCTTGTGTTTCTTTAACTAAGATTAAATTAAATGTGTGTGCTAATCGCACTGTTTGACATTCTGAGATCGTTTTTATTAACAGCATCCTGATTCTCCCTCTCCGATCCCTAAATTCCTCTCCCCGAGTGACGGACGGAGGTTCTCTCTCATTTAACGAGGGAACCCGAATCTAGGTCGTCTCAGTATTAACCAATAAAAATATTGATGTCTCTGACATAAAAATACATATTTTTTTTTATATCGTTAATAAATATTTTAAAATATCATCTAAATTCGATTTTCATAATATTTAATTTGCCCTATAAAGGGTTAACATTGGTCAGTAAAATGTTTTTTATTAATTTTAAATTATCCCTATTTCAAAAATCATACATATTGGATGTGTGCCTTAGATAAAGTTTGTAAAATTGTATATTGCGGAATATTTTTATGTATTTCGTTTTACCATACTAATGAATTCGCTAACTCTGCGATATCAATCAATTTCTCAAATCTATTGAAGGGTTGCTGGAAGGAAAAAAATATTATATTGAGGAGTGCAAAGGGCGAAAGGCGATGATTTGGAAGGACTATGGAATATCCAAAAAATATAATAAAAGTTAAACATAGAGAAATGTCTTTTTTATTCAAATCAATATTAATCGGTATCAGATTGCTGTGAATCGCTTTCTTCGGAGCCAGATTCTTCTTCGTCACCTTCTCCGTCGTCCTCGGAATCGCTGCCCAGCCATTCGGGAAGACCTGGCTGCGATGCTATCGTCTTCCAGCCATCCATCTTGTGTAGATCTTGAGGAAAAAAAATAATGTTTATTATTTAACACCATTGATTGACATTCAAATAAAATACTTTCGATGGTTTCGGCAGTAACTTTGTGGAAGTTCATTTTAATATAAAATAACATTGATTATTCCACGTATAGTGCTACTAACTGTGACACGTGTTTCGCCTGTTTCAGAGGCATCTCCGGACATACTATCGCAAAGTTTGCTTAAGTAATGAAGCAAGATTGATTCTAACATTTTAAATTATGAAATTACAAAATGGAGTTTGGGATTTTTCCCTTTTAAGGGAAGCAAGGAGACTTACTTACACTATTTCCAATTAATAGAGTAATCACTAACCTATCTGATTGATTGCAGTTTATTAGTTTAATAGTTTGTAATGTTTAACGTCATTAGTAGTATGATTATTTGTTTGCTTTGTTTCGATTCTATAACTCCCTCCCCTCCTTGCTTCCCTTAAAAGGTTTGGTCAGGTTAGCTCACCTAAGCTGTACATATCACTGAGTGTAAATTGCTTTTCCCCCTTTTCGATGAGTCCACCGTAAAGATAAAGAGTTGACTTCTGCACAGCCATCATGGCGTTCATTCTAGGGCTCGGTCCTTCACGGGTGCAAGCTGTAGATGCACCGTCACCGGTATACATCTTGGTTGACGGTTTAGCAGCGGCCACGGTCATCTTAAAGATCCCATCGTCCACGACTGGAAAGAAAATGAAAAACCTCAGTTTAGATTTGAGATCATTCTTCTAGCGAATTTTGTTCGGTATATTTTTGCTACGATTATGGCTTACCTGTAGTCACAGCATCAGTAACCGTTTCAGAGGTATCCATAGCTTCGTCTTCATCATTATCCTGAGTGTCTGAGCTCTTTTCGGCTTTCTCCAACTTTTGTGTCCTCATAGAGACCTCTCGCCAAGTGCCAGTATCCAGCTCCAGACAGTGGAGACTGTCATACAGTTCCCCGGTGAGAAGCTCTTCGGTTTCTTCCATATCCTGAATTTAAGAAGAATAAATATTGAAACCTCAAACTGACTGTCATGATTTTGTAACAGTAACGTAACCCTAGGTTGTAACCAACTTTTGGGTGTTTTTTATTGTTTTGTCAGTAGAAAGTTAACCCTCCACAAAAAAAAAAAAAAGTTCCACTAGGTCCACAATAGATAGAAAAATATTACGTTTTGTCATTATTATCAACATAGGACCCACGAGGAAGAAATCAATGTCGAATGAGATTCAACGTAGGACCGGAAAGGGTTAATGATTAGATGTTGCTGTTGAAGAATAGAATTACCTGCAGTTCAGCTTCTTAGGGTAAAAGAAACGTAAAGTGATTTTTGCCATTTTTGAGTTATGAATGCCACTAGATAGGAAATAATATGTTGCATTATGTGTCAAAGAAACATATCAATAGGATTAAGTATTTCGACTGAGGGTGCTTGATGGAATTTCAAATTAGAATTTTTTGAATTTTGTACTTTTCAATGAGTTTTGTCGCTAACGACCCGGGTTTCGCCTTTCGGCATCTTCAAGTATCATCAGTTCAAGTACATCCGTGCCTGAAGATGCCGAAAGGCGAAACCCGGTGTTAGAAAAACTCATGGAAAAGTCAAAATAAAAATTAATTTGATATCAATAGGAGAAGTCTATACGAATATACAATACGTCTGTTGAAATCACTTTCGGGTTCATAGCTAATCCTTCAAACAACACATTACAATAAATTACTATTTTATATTTTAAAAATAAATCGGAATGCCAAAGCATCACCTTCAACCCTTTATAGGGCAAATTATATATTATGAAAATCGAATTTAGACGATATTTTATTAACCATATTATAAAGAAAAAATGTTTTTTTGGGTCAAAAACATCAATATTTTCACTGGTTTAATTTATAATTTTTTTAAGTCAACTGTGCGACATTGAAGCTGGAGACGATAAAATGTTGCTAAGACAACAACAGACCTTTTTAGATGTATGTTTATTTGTATATGAAATGATTTTAAAAAAAGTTTTCTCTAAAAATCACAAAACAGCCATTAAAACATAATTCAGGTCCAAATGCAATATGGTGCTCCAAAGCTGTTAGTTGCGCGCACAAACGGCCAATTGTTATTTATCGATGCATTGAGATACTAATATTGACTTTATTACGGTTGGTATTAGATATTTTGACCTTAATGCGAGTGGTTAATATATTAAACAATTTCGGCCTTTGCCCTATAAAGGGTTAAAGATAATAAAAAGATTTGAATAATTTGTAACTGTTAAAAAATACGTAATATTGATTACTGGTGAAACCTGTTTTTTGACTCTCCAGAAAAATAGTTAAAAATTAGTCTCTAAGGGGTTGAGTTATAAACACATTTGGATAGATCACCTGAATTCCTCCAAACACGTACGCCTTATTCCCTGGCGCGACACAACACGAGAAAGAAGTCCTCGGAGGCGAAGGTCTGTAAGATCCGCCTTTCAGCGACTCCCATTTATAGCTGACTTCTTTTTCCTTTGGGCTCTGTCCAGGCAGTGCGGCTCCTGCAGGACTTTTAGCAACCGCACCGCTCGGCGCATTCTTATTTGCTGCAGCGTCTTTGTTGACTGCCGACAACCTGAAGAGATCTCCGTGGGTTTGACCGTGATCCACTTTACCGTCGCGGATTCTGCTGTAGCCGCCGTATACCATCAACTGTTTAAATTAAATACAGACTATAAACATTGAAAAATATAAAATATCTTACATTGTATTCTGTCTAAACCGTCTTAGTAACCTGGAGCCGATATATCGGCTTTTCTAAATAGTACATAAATTTTTTTGTATGTAACATATTTTGAAGATAAAATGAGAAGTGTAATAACATACTAACTCTTTGAGTGGTGTGTTGTTTTGTATAAAATTGGGTTTTTTTCTATAAATTTAATAAAAATATTAATAGCAGACGAAAAAATATAAAACATTATTTTTTTGTTATCTGTAAATAAATATAAGAAGAATATTATTACCTATTCAAGGATTTGATATTTCTTTCACAAAATTTAAAACATAAATTCTAAAAAAATATTCAAATAATTAAATATTACTTTCAAATAATTATCTAGAAGCTTTTTCATCCAATTTGGATCTGGATCTTTAGTGCATACATCTGTCAACATGTGGTTCTCTATTGTAGTGGTTCGACAAAGCGTGTCGAATTGAAATGGATTTTTACACTCAATAATATATGGCCACAGATTTCTTACCAAATATTATCCTTTATATAATACTCTTTTGCTTATTTCAAACATATAATAAAAATAATTTGAAAATCACTGATTGACACCTCTAGTTTCAATAAGTGAAAAAATAATAACATTTCAATAAACAATAAGAGAATGGCAATAGATAAAAGATGACAACATACTACTGCCATACCGGTGCGGTGATACTCCTCAAAGGGTTAAGGGGACCTAACCTTTGAAATCCTAACCACTTACAGATCCGGAGTTATATAACAACGGCCCCACAAAGCGTTGTTTGTTTTTTAAATGTAGTTATTGTTGTTTTTTATCTTCATTGAATAAAAAAAATTAATTATGCAAATAATATTTTAAAATGTTATCTTTTTTTTGTCTTTTTGCTTATTTTTTTTTTGTTATTTTTGTTTTAGCAAATTTTTCAGTGTCAGCCTGTAATGTCGTTTCTCCATAAAATATAAAATATTTTTCCAAAATGTCTTTATTTTGAAAACTTTTTTATGAATTTACAAAAACACTAAAAAACATATATTTTCCAGGATATTTTTGGAAAACTTATGAAAAAATATAGGGTATTAAAAGGATTAATCACAATCGTTTATTTAGTATCATTAAAAAGTAGTACAGTACCATATCAGGTCCAGCAGGCATGAATAAGCAGGCACTCCTGGAGCATGGTCCCATACCGCTCGGTTTGATCTTGATCCACATACGCGTGTCAGTGCAGAATGCATGAATGTCACTGTGATATTTGTATGCGCGTCCATTGTCATGATATCCTCCGAAGAGGACTAATACACGACGCAGTGATGCCATCCTGTGCCCGGAGCGAGGTGATGGACCTCCAGGGGCATCAACCTTGAACACAAACACAAAATGGTATTTTTTATTTGAATGTATTATACCAGGAGTAGCCAAAGCGTCGATCGTAGCGATTCCTAGTCGATCGACTATCTGATCTGTACAAATTTCAGGTGCCCGTCCCAAGAAGCGTGCGAGATAATTCGTGTGACAGGGACAGCACGCTAAAAAATTAGCCGATTATCGGCGATAATCTCTTTCTAAAATCCGGGTCAAACAAGGGTTGGCAATTAGATTATTATAGGCTTTAAATTACTACTTTTAATGTAGGTCGATCGCCGCCAATAATTTCAAACGAAAGTCGATCGCGGGCAAAAAAGTCTGGCCACCCCTGTATTATACAAACGTTAGAACAACACAATGCCTATCCAACAGATTTGTGGCATAATTCCAATCAAAGAGCAACTTTTGTTGTAATTATATAAAATTTAAAATAACTTTGATTATTCCACGTATTGTAATACTAACTGTGACACCTGTTTCGCCTCTTTCAGAGGCATCTTCAGACTTACTGTCGCAAAGTTTGCAGCCTAAGTAATGAAGCAAGATTGATTCTAATATTTTAAAATGATAAAATTACAAAATGGAGTTGGGTATTTTTCTTTTTTACGGGAAGCAAGGAGGGGGTTATAGAATCAAAACAAAGCAAACAAATAATTATACTACTAATGACGTTAGCATTACAAAATATTAACTAATGAGATGCAATCAATCAGATAGGGGCTGGGTTAAACCCATTAATTGGAAATAGTGTAAGCAGTGGCGTGCAACCTGTCCTATTAAGGGATATTATTTCTACTTCTTTTTTCTTAATTGTTTTATTTATTTCGAAAAATTCTAAACTATTCATTTTTAAACCCTTTTTATTTACTCGGTGGAGTATTTCTAAATTACTACTCTGATTAAAATTATGATCGTTTTCTATTAAATGATTGGCAAATGATCTGTTGTAATCAGGGCTGTGGAGTCAGAGTCCGAGTCGTGGAGTCGGGACTTTTTGGCCGGAGTTGGAGTCGTCGCGGCGTTTTGGCCGGAGTCGTACTCGGAGTCGGAAATTTTGAAAAGTTGGAACTTTTTATTTTTGCATTTAATATGTCAAATTTGGCTTTTGGTCGCATTAATAGGGTTGATATTTAATTGGAAAAAAGTGACGATATTAAACTTTTTTTTGTCGGAGTCATGTTTTTGGACAATGTTGGAGTCGGAGTCATGGTTTTAGTAAATGCTAGAGTCGGAGTCAGACTTTTTTTTACCGACTCCACAGCCCTGGTTGTAATGCTTCATTGGGAGGCCACATGACAGGGACATGGATTAAAAAAAAGTTATTATTATGTTTTATTAATTTATACTTCTCTATTTCGTTGGATCATTTTTATTTTGGGAAAAATTTATTCGTTAGATTATTATATTCAACAAGTATTAGAGCCAAACTGGAATAGGGCGCTGGGGCTTTCAAGCTGCTACGCGTCTGCAGCTTAGAGATATCATAGCTCTTGTTCCAATCTCTCGTGGTCAAACCGCTTCATCTTTATATTTTTTGTGCAGATACCGGTATAATAGAGATAAAATGGTTTTCTTGGAGAAGGCTGCGACTCTGAGCTGAGTTAAATAATTATGATGAGAGAACGGTAAATATTTATTACCTTTTCCCACTTCCTTTCTGCTATACTGAACAACCAAAGATCTTTGTAGTGATAGAATTGAAGCTCAGTAGGACTTGTGAATTCACCACCGAATATCCACAACTCGCCCCTGGAAAACGGCATAGTCAATGGTTATCCAAAGAAATCAAGAGTGGCTTTTAAATGTACCAAAAAAGAGGCCTTTAAATTAGTATAAATGTCACTTTTTAAGTGTTACTTCCACTTCTCGGTGGAAATGCATTATTTAAATAAATAAACCACAATATATAATACTATTTCCATATAAACAAGATTATTTACATCAAAAATAGAATCATAAGACTAGCTTGAGGATCTTGACTGAAGGCGTGTGCGTGATGGAATTTCTATAGCAAATGAACATAGCATTATATTAGTGAATATTACATTATTATTTTAAATAAAATAACGATAAAAGTAGAACTCACTTGTTACTAGGAATGGCAACGGCTTGATGGGCGCTCCTCGGTGGCGGTGCACCCGGGGCTTTGATCACTCGCCATTCTCCTTTCGCCGTATTATAGACGTACAAGCCATTGTAAACGTATGTCTAAAAGAGGGAGGACATTATGACAATTAAGTAACAGGATCAAATTTATTTTGTTAACTATGTCTTCCTACAATATGAAACATTTGGTCACCTTACTTTTGAATTGTTTAACAATAAATGAATGCCAAGACTTCTATATTTGAGGGTGTGGATATCACCCATCATTTTGGGTTCATGATGCAATGGTCTACTTCTTGGTGTCACTCACCTATATTGTAGGCACTCAGAACACTCTCGAATGATCTATTAATCGCCTCAATCAAGTTGATATCCGTAATTGAATGCAGTCTAACTATACAGCATTAGCTGTTTTCAAATCATGTTTTCAGACATCTAGACATCTAGGTCGATACTGGGGCCGCTGTCTCCCTCTAGATATAGCTGACTCTTTAACGCCTTGAGTGTGCGAGATACATGATAGTACGCGCAGACTCCGCTGGACCGAACGGTCCGGTGACCACGCACGGCGTATTTGCTAAGATCAGACGATTGCGAGATCGGCAATCATCTCTAAATTCGTGCGATAGCGGGCATATTAAGACTGCATTTTTAATTATTTAGTTAGTGAGGAATTAGCGAGATTTGAGTGAGCTATTGAGATCTGAATAAGTCTTTGTGTTGGTTGAGTAAAATCTCAAACGTAAGCCCGGAAAGAAGCTCTCAGTTTCCTAATCCTCCCCTTAAGTTTGCATCTTAGCGAACTGATATCGACAAGTATGCAACGTAATCAAAAGGTATTGCTATTTAAACTAGCTTCAGTGTTCGTAAATTCAACTTATGTATTAAACGTGTAAAATTCTTGTATTAAATTGTGTGTGCTGATCGCACATTCTAACGCATTGAGACTTCTTTATTATTAGAGCCTTCTACTTTCTCCTACTCCGATCTCTAATATCCTTATCCCGAGTGTCAGATCGTAGGCTCCCTCTCGATTTACGAGAGAGCCGAGATCGAGGTTGTCTCATTGGCTACCTCGACGGTTCTGAAGGGTTCAAGTCCAAGTATAAGCAGCATTTTTTCAGTTGATTTATCGATTCAGTAGACATTGTTGTTCTACAAACTTTTTCTCACCCACCCGATCCTGCAAAGGGGACGCGTAGAGAGAGTGACTAGCTAACCACTAGTCTTGTCCTAGCCTAATCCTTTCGATCCATACTCATTGATTAAAGCCATTGGCATTGAAGCATTTACTCCAGATTAGGAGAGGGCATGGATTTTAAAAACATACATATATATTCCTTAAAGTAGTAAGGAGTTGAAGATCACTTTCAATATTGAAACATTTTTCTCTTCTTCTTCGGGGTCGAGTTGATATTCCTGACATGACTTGCATGCTACCATTTTTAACATACACTGTCGCAAGCAGAGCCAAACAATTTTCAATCAGAACTTGTTTGCCATTTGAGTCACCAGTCACAAGGGCTGTTGAGGTGGACAATTTCAGCAGTGAACTTGTTGTTTTGTTTTTCCTCTTTTAATTTCTCCATTGCGTCGCCATTCTCTGTCGAATGCTGTATTTAAAATATTTATCAAATGCATGGCGCATTGGCATCTGCTTATATGCCATGTATTCAATTTTTGGTAATTGTCTAGGCGAAGCACCCAAATCTGACAGCTCAAATATAAAATGGATTCCATCGTCAGTGTTCCCTATTAATGATGTATATTTCCTTGTATTGGACCAAGTATGAATTATATATCAACTATGAATATTTTTGAAACACAATAAGAACTAATACGGTGGGAAAATAACAATGTATTTTAGTTCTACATAAATTATTTTATATATTTGTTGATAGCTATTTCGGCTTACGCCTTCGTCAGAACTATAGTTCTGATAAATAATTTATGTAGAACTAAAATACATTGTTATTTTCCTACCGTATTATAATGGAGTTCTACCAAGTAAATACCTACTCAATCAATACAATAAGAACTATTTATATTTTCTTTTGATCACTTATTTATTATTGTAAATTATAATTATATTTAAATAGCTTACCTAAACACTATAATTGTTAAGATTAGGTTAGGTTAGGTTCCACAATTTCCGTATGGCCACGCGGTCTACCTACCATCTTAACTGACTGACGCGAACCGATTGTTCGAACAAGCCAATAAATATGTCAAACGTTTAATATTTTTGGCAGTTTAAATAGACAATTATAATATTCAGTGAGCTATAATTAACAATAATATACAACATGAGGAAAAATACATCATTAATAGGGCACACTGACGATGGAATCCATTTTGTATTTGATCTGTCAGATTTGGGTGCTTCGCCTAGACAATTACCCAATTTTTTCCTAATAAACAATATATATAATTTACCTTCTTGCCATCGTGGTGTTCACCGCCAAACAAGATAAGTTCTGATGTGTTGGTGGGATGAGGCACGAAGGTCGCGGAAACCCTCGGAGACGGAGGAGATATCACAGTTTCGATGACAGCTTGTCGTTTTGCTTCCTCTCGTTCTATTCCAGCGACTATTGTCTCAATGTCTTCCTAAATGAATAATAAATATCATTTACTTTTGGAGAATTACGAGTTCGATATAGATACAGGAGTTGATTTATTACATAAAAACATTGCCAAATATAAATTGCTTTATTTAGAAATATTAGAGTTAATAGGTTGCCAATTTTAAGTGAACAGTTTAATCTTCCAAATTCGCACATTGTTATGCCCCTAAAAATAATTATCATTAATTAATAATTCAAACACTTAACAATATTAATAGGTTGGATAAAACCCACGAATTATTTATCGACATTTCCATGTTATTATCTGATAACTAGTATTTGCGATACTACATTCAAAAATCCCGATATTTATAAACATACCCACTAGGTGCATTGAAACTCATTAACATCAAATTTTCACTAATTCATATCGTTAATAGCAATTTAACTTAGTGATCTACTTTTATTTTTGTATATAAACGATACAAACTGTGTACTACGCGTCAGTTCAAGTACATCCGCATGCACTTGAAATGCCTGAATATGCCAAAAGGCCAAACCCGTGTTGTTAGTGAAAAATCATCTCATGGAAAAGTACTAAATTTAAATGATTCAAATTTTCCATCAAGCACCCTCAGTCGAAATTCTTAATCACCAACTATTTATGAATGTTTTTCGAATATGTGTTATGCTAAATGAAACTAAATCAATGTGGATATTATTTCTTACCTCTCCTAGATTAGCAATTTCCTTTTTCCTTTTGGCCTCTTGCTTTTTTTCAGTTTTTGCCGCGGTTTTAACAGCTCCACTAATCTTTTTTTTATCTTTATTCTTCCCCATTATGACTCGAAAGCTAAAATAAATAATGTCAAGTAAATGAAAGTACAGTATAACCTTGATATAACCAACTAATTGGCGGGGTCTGTTATATAAAAATTGGTTTAAAATAAATTAAGACTTTTTCTCGATCCAGCCAAGTGCAGTCTACGAGCAGGACGGAATTACCAATTTTAAAGGCCATTGCTTTGGATGTCGCCATATTTCATATTGACGTGAGTGAGTTCAGACGAATACTATATTTATGAATAAAAGTTGATTTTGTCGTAACTCACTCGGTTGACATCTTTGAAAATTTCTAATGTGATTTAATTAATTATTTTTCTCTCTTCTTATGGCTACAATTCGTAATAATGATTATGTGTATATGTTACAGTGAAACTGTATTCTCAGTGAAAATGCATCAAGTAATAGATTTGTATGACAACATGATTTCACTGGTCACGATCATTGAAATTATTGGACAAAGTCGATGATTTGCTGGCCTAAAATTATGGTTTGCTTCAATGAAACAAAATCAGCAAATAGTCCCTTTCATAAAAAGAGAACCAAAGAAAAACACAGACAAACATAGGGCTGAAGATAGGGCGGTCAAATTTGATTTCAATGACAGTTTGGAGAAGAATATATTTTCACTGAGAATACAGTTTCACTGTAATATACAAGTATGTATGTATATGTAAATAAATTTATCAAATGCATGGCGTATTGACGTTAGCTGTAATGACATGATTTGTATTTATATATAAATATGTCTCAAATTCTAGGGCTAGAGACATATGACATGGTTATCATGGCCGCTAAAAATTGTTAACATGTATAATATTAACAGGAAATTTTTAATTTGACTGCATTTTTTGTCTGTTAAATAGAGTTATATCGAGGTTTTGCCATATTTGAAAATTGTGAGAATTTTCGGCATACTGACTGAGCTGATTTGACATGAGTGTGAAAGCTTTGGTCCATGCACAAGTCATGTTCATCAAGATGGCAACCAGCGTTAAGAGCTCGCGATCCGATTAGGGATAGCTGGACCAACCTTTAATTCAATGCGGAAAGTCTGGGACTCACGGGTTTAATCGGTCATTACCAAGTGCCACTTATTCAACGCATGCATACTGACTGTGTTGCTTTACGGTTGCGAGTCATGGCACATCACAAAAAAAGCACAGGGAAACCGTATATTGTGGTTTGACTTTGTCAGGAACACGGAGGTAAGAGAGCGGACGAACCAGCCCCTTATTACGTCAAAAATAAAAAGGCGACGATGGACATGGCTTGGACATGTGCTGCGGATGCCCCAGGGGAGCCTGAATCCTGCCTGCCTTTTCTATCAACCTGATGGATCCCGACGCCCGGAAGGCCTTTGATTACCATCCATAGGATGTAGTCAGGGGAGCTACGGGACGCCGGGATGGCCTGGGAAGATGCGAGGAAGTTAGCGGGAGATAGAGAATCATGGAGGCACCGTGTGGCGGCCATATGCTCCGAATAGGGAGCGGATATAGAAAAAAACACTTTACTAAGCGGTTTTGCACCCGATTTTCACTGATGAGCCAATAACAATCAACGTGACCTAACTTTACATATTTTCAAATACCCACGATGAGGGATATAAAAACTTATAACCTCAAATAATATATCTTTATTGTGTTCTTTTCTTGAGAAGATATATGAGATGATTACTTACAACAACAAAATAAAGTGAAATAACGTATTCAATTATATTGGCTACTTTTCGAGTCAAAAGTTTATAAAATTGATATAATTGTACGACAGTACGCACGTGGTTATTTATTTTGTATTATATTATTTTGACAGCTGTCAGGAGATTGGCCTTATTGTCTATGAAGCAATACCATCATAGACAATAAATATCTATTGCTGCCAAAGCTTTGTCGATTCCTACGTGTCAACTACGAAAATATATAGTTAGGTAGGGAGTTTTAATTTATTGAAAGAAAAACAACACGGCTTATAAACCTGTTACCAGCTAGAAGAATTCCTCACTTTTTGCCTTGTACGCTACTACTTTTTCAAAAATTAAAAAGGACAATACCTTAAAACTACTCACGTTATTTTAAGGGCTTAGATGTCTTTGATCCTTTATCAAAGCAATCTCATGCTAATTACCATACCACGTGACTTTTAAAGCGTGTTTGGGAATCCTCGATAAGGATTGTCACACACAGCTTATAGTATGATTGGCTATCGTAAAATGAATTTTTTTGGTTTGAAACAAATATACATGCAAAATAATATTTACGTTAATATTGTGATTATTTTATCAAAAGCTTTAAGAGCTCTGATAACCTCTATAGACTTTTTGTGAATATCTTTTAAGACAACTATTAAAACGAAAAGTTTATATTCATTTTGTGAGCATTAAGAGATCTCGGATACATATTTGATGTGATAATTTGAGAAATATTATTTTTTGACGCCTTAAGCATAGTTGCCCACCGGTGAGTTCTTAGCTGTCAGAGCTTTTTCTTATGCGACACACCGGTGTGTCGTCAGCTTAAGAACGGCTAAATCTTATCGTGCTGCCACTACCTGATTTTTTCACAATTTCGTATACAGATCGAAAATAATTTTTCATATAGGTTTTTTTACAATATTTTTCATATGGTATTACTTCGACACACTTACTACTGGCAATGATTGGAATAAAGCTTCCGCGAATGTAATGTCGTTTGCCTTGCTTTCGCTGTTTTAGCGGCTTTTATATATTTTATTAAATGAAACTCAAGTGAAATTCAATCGAAATGAACAACCAAGGCAACCAAATGCCGTCTTTCAACAAGCCATTCTACATGCAGTCTTCGGACAACTACCAAATGCGTAACTATAACATGGGCAGTGACAGGTCGGAATACATGAGCCCACTCTTCGGCCTGAACGGCGATCAAAACAACGATAAATATTACGACCAGTTCTACAGGAGGCCGAGCCAGGGATCCATGGGTCCGTATTCGCAGCAGAGTCTACCGCTGCGGCAGATGGGGCCCGTGGATATGAATTTCAGGTGAGTCGTTATCCCGCGGCCCAACCGCCATAGCGGGAGATAGCTGTAAATTCTGACGTTTCATTTTTAGTGTTCTAAATTCAAACGTGTTTTGTTTTATTTTTGTTCCTCGTGACTGATTTCAAAAGCGCCGTGTCGCGAACTTTTGAATCTGTTATCGTAAGTGTTGCCTCGTCATAATTTTTGCATTTATTTAGAATCTGGGTAAATAATAACCAAACATAACCTATTTCGAAACATTATAATGAAGCTTTACTCGAATAAGGATGAGAGCAATGCTAAAGCTCTGAATAATATTGACACTCAGGGAAATATAATTATATTCCCACTACTCAAGTACCCACTACTCAAGTTTATCTCAACATATGTTTATTTTCTTTTTTGATGAGAGCTGCTTGTTACTGGGTTTTTAAAACCCTTTTTTTAAGAGAAGTGAGACGACCTCGATCTCGGCTCTTTCGTAAATCGAGAGGGAGCCTAGGATCCGACACTCGGGAAGTGGATGTTAAGGATCGAAGTAGGAGAAAGTAGGAGGCTCTTATAATAAAAGAAGGTCTCGAGCGTTATGGGGTGCGATTAGCACACATTGTTTAATAAAGAATTACACGTTGATACATTTACACAATACAAGTTGAATTTAGTTTAAAATGGCAATACCTCGATTACGATTACTGGTTGATATCAGCTCGCTAAGATGCGGAACTTAAGGGGAGGATTAGGAGACCGAGAGCTTCTTTCCGGGCTTACGTTTGGGATTTTACTCAACCAACACAAAGACTTATTCAGATCTCAATAGCTCACTCAAATCTCGATCTTAGCGGTTATTGCCCATCTCGCCATCATCTGAACGTACCAAATACGCCGTCCAGAGATGCTGGACCGTTTGTCGGTCAAGCGGAGTCTGCGTGTAATACCATGTATCTCACCCACTCAAGGAGTGAAAGTGTCAGATATATCTAGAGCGAGACGTCGGCCTCTGTATCGACCTGGAGACCTCGCGACCTAGGTGTCTGTATAACATAATTTGAAAACTGCTCTATATTGAATCGCTATAGATCTCAATATAGAGTATAGTTGGACTGAATTTAACTACTGATATCAACTGAAACTCATAGATTGTGGCAATTAATAGATCGTTCGAGAGTGTTCTAATAGCCTACAATATAGGTGGGTGACAGAAGGAATCGAAAAGATACGAGGACTAGGACAAGACTTACGGTAAGCTAATCGCTCTCACTTTGTGCCGCTTGAATCGGGAGGGTGGGAGGTCAATTTCTTACAACATAAACACACATGCCTTAGAAAATGTTAAAATACTCATTCCAAATAAGTATTGAAATTATTTAATAATTCCAGCTATGGCCACCTGCGAAACTTCAACGGAGACGGCATGATGCGTCGGCCCATGAGCAGCGCCGACGGCATGATGATGCGGCGAGGAAATTTACCCATGAACGCCGACAACGGCTCCTTCATGGTGCATGACGGCCCTCCATTCATGAATGGCTCCAACATAAGAAAGAACGGGCCTACGCCCTCCAGGAAGAGAAACGCCGCTCAGGCTTTTCCCATCAAACAGGGGGATTTTCAAAAGAACGGCGGGAAGAAACCTAACACTGGAAAAAAAGCCCCGCCCATCAGTCCAGCTCAAAAATTAGAGAGAGCCATTCATGGAATGATGTGTAAGTATTTTTTATTGTTGTATATTGTGAATGAAACTAATACATGGCATTACAGCTGACGCCGATGCGCCAAGCATTTGACAAATATCATAAAGACAGCACAACAAACATTTAACAGAGAATGGCATAAAAGACACTGTGTAGAATTGTAGATATTAAAAGAGCAAAAACAAATCATCATGTTCACTGCTGAAAATATCCACCTGAATAAGCAGTGCATTGATCAGCCGAACAGCCCTTGTGACTGGTGACTCAAATGTCTGCGGCAAACAAGTTTTGATAAAAAATAATACTTAGGTAAAAACTAGCGACTTGCAAAAATCTTTTTGAAGAAAATGATTATATGAAAAAATCATCGTGTTTTTTTGATGCCCCCATGTTCATGAATACAATTTAATTTGCTTGAAATGTTTACTTATTAATTTTATTGGCTACAGACTGCATTGTAAAGTAACTGATAATATTATAAATACATTGTTTTACTATCTTTTAAGGTTATGGTGTGAATGAGCAATTCCTCCATAAATTGCCGAAGGAGATAATGGAAAATTTCGAGCCCCTCATCTGCAAAATGTGCAACGCCAGTCTCAATTCCGACATGAATGGTAAGCGTTTTGTTTTTTCAATTTTCCACCCAGTTCCTACTGTATCATCAGTTCATACCCTTCCCAAGGAAGAAGCCAGTGACTTCTTCTGAACTTGAGCTATAAATGGCATCTGCTAAATATTTTTGAAAGCTGAAGCTTGTATGAATATAGTGCTCACTTTTATAGCAGTGGAATAACTTAACCCTCCAAGGACGAGCGTGACCATACGATCACAGCGATCCCTATTGTCTATTTGTCCCTATTTCCATCTTTTTCTACCTGAACATCGTATCTATCACTCAGTATCGGTTAAAAAGGTTTAAAAAGACTCTTTAACCGAAACTGAGTGATAAATACGATGCCCAGATAGAAAAAAGATGGAAATAGGGACACATAGACAATAGAGTTCACTGTGATCATGCGCTCGTCCTTGGAGGGTTAAACATAAAAAAAATAAAAAATGGCCATCTGGTAAAAGTATTTCTTAGCAATAAGGCAGCAATTCTTAGTTTTGTTTGCTATTAATATTTTATTAAATTTATAGAAAAAAACCTAATTTTATCCAAAACAACGTGTACTTAAATTTATTCATTTATGTATATATCTGCCCAGTCGGTATCATTTTGTACCTTCTTCCAATTCCTGTTTATTCTCATCGAATTTTTTGTTTTTTTAGCCCACGTGCATTACACCTCTAAAAAGCATCTAAAGAAGGTTCACCAATGGCTCGAAGATTGGTCGCAGCGGTCCGGGAAACCGATCCCTGCCGATATTGTCGCACACATTCAGGTCAGTAAGAAAAATAGATTATAATTCAAATGTTGAAGAGTACTTGGTAGAGGTCTGCACGGGCCGAAATTTTAAAATTTCACCTGGCCCGAACCCTTAGACCTCCGACCCGGCCCGAGGCTCATTTGCAAAAATCTTACCCGAGCCCGATATTTTTCGACCTTGCCCGAAAAAAATCAGATTTTTTTTCAAATAAAAATTAAAAATTGACTCACCAACTATCTTTTGTGTCTGAAGTTGTGCGAAATACATTTCTTCTTAATTAGAATTAGTTTTTGTTTGTTTTACAGGAATGACGACTCAAGTGAGAAGTTTTTGAACTAGAAAAGCTGAAATTCATTTACATTTTATACACTCAATGTATCCAACTTTTTTGTTTGTAGCCACCTCTATGATTTCACTAAATGATTTCCACACTTCACTTTTCCCATGGGTTTTAACTGAAGAAATATATTCTCCACTCTTCAGTTTTGTCTTAATATTTTCGAAGCCCATTTCTTGTTGGTAAATATTTAAAAAAAATCAACCTAACAAATCGAATTGCGACTGATCAAAATCACCATATAAGACATACTGATACCCTGGATCCATATTATGAAATTCATTATGCGTATTGTACAAACGGCGATGAAGCAGACATCATTAAAAAATACTAAAATAATTGCGTCAAAAGTCATAACGTTAAGAACAATCATCTTATTCTTTCGAATGGGTGTCCATGAGAGAATGTTTTTAAATAACGAACAAGACGTCGAAAAGATGACTAATACGAATTATAGTATTAAATTTAGATTTACGATAATGGTGACCTCATTCGAAATGGCCCGATTTTTGTTATATTTTGTTGTATGCTTGCGTCCGAGCCCGGCCCGGGCCCGAATCCAAGCCTTTGTTACCCGGCCCGACCAAACCCGAGCCCGTGCAGACCTCTACCACTTAGCAATGCCTTCACTGCTATTACATCAAAAATAGATTAGTATGAATAATAATTAACAAAGTAAAAACCAAAATAAGTGCATTTAATAAATCTTAATGTCTATCCACGTGGAGTGCTCAATCCAATGACAGTTCTAAGAAAGGAATTAAAAGGGGGGAATATCAAATCTCAATAAGTGGTCTTCAACATTTTAATTATTATCTATTTTTTTACAATTTTCACTTCAATTTACTTGCTTAGTTATAATACCAATTGATGACAAACCTTGTAATTATTACTTAAACTTTGTATAAATATCACTGTGTTGATGTATTTCTTATCAGTTGACAATGCTCACCATGAGCGAAACCGTTCCTGATCCAATAATTTTTTTTTTGGAAAAAGTACTAAAAATGTTTTATTATTCTTATTATAATGCCATTCCACCAAGTGAACACCTTAAAAATTGCTCTGTATATCACCATAAAACTTTCTGTTGCTTTTCAGCTGCAAGGCGTGCAGAAGTCTCGAGAGTCGTGCTGTGAGCTCTGCGACGTCGTCTTCACTTCCACAATCAACGCTTCTTCTCACTACAATGGAAAACAGCACAAAGCGTGAGAATTTATTACTAAATTTATCTTAACCCGTCGACTGATAGCGTCTCATATGTTAAGACGCCTGATAACAGTGTGTTGCAAATTGATATTCATATTAGAGTTAACAGTGTTAAAACTATCACGGAAAAGACTACAGTAAAAGTCCGTTAATTTGAACAGCGTTAATTCGAAATTTTCATAATTTGGTCTGTCCCAATATTGCCTTTTCATAGTAAATTCTACCGTTAATTCAAAATATCGCATAATTCCTAATGCAAAATGTTTTTCGTCAAAGTGTACATACGATTTCTCGTAAATTGAAATTTTGACAGATAGTTTGTTAGGTTAAAAGTTAGTCGACACTTTGTTTTGAAGAGTAAAGCTTATTAGCCCATTAGTGTATGTGAGACATCTATATAAAGTGAAGTATCGTATGTCAAAAATTAAATTCGAGCATTCATTTATTTAGTGCAAGCGAGACATCTATATATTGGGTATTTATTTTCACTACAATGCTACCGATGTTCCAAGCCGTCGACAATTGCCGCGAAAATTCAATTTTTCATAGTGATCCCGTAATTCGAATTTTTTTGGGAAGTTCGGTCCCATGAATTTCGAATTAACGGACTTTTACTGTACAGATAATTTTTAACCGTTGCGTTTAACTGAGTCTGATGCGTGGTTTTACTGTCAGGTAATATTTATTTTTAATGGTTTTGCCGCTGACAATGCTCTGTGAGAATTTCTTTTGTTACTTTTGCTTTGGGTCCCGCTGACTTATCTTATCAACGACTATGATGACAAGCGACAAAATAAAATATTGTAAAATGGTACTTTGATTTGCCGACTGCATGCAGCTGTGGCATAATGAATTAAATACGCTTATTTATTTATTAATCATACATTTAAATCAGGGCTGTGGAGTCGGTAAAAAAAAGTTCGATTCCAACTCCAGCATTTACCAAAACCACGACTCCGACTCCAACATTGACCAAAAACACGACTCCGACTTAAAAGTGACGACGAAAAAATGTCGTCACTTTTTTTTCCTAATTTTCCTATTTATGTGTATTCAATTGAATACCAATTCGGCCAATAGCCAAATTTGATATATTATATGCAAAAATATATGCAAGTTCAAACTTTTCAAAATTTCCGAGTGCGACTACGGCCAAAGCCCCGCGACGACTCCGACTCCACAGCCCTGATTTAAAAACACAAATTTGAATTAACAACAAAAAAATGGTACATCTGAAACTACTCGAGTATTTTGAATTTTTACTACTCGATACTTGAGTAGTTGAGATGTCGAGTATTTGGCGTCCCGGGCCGGGTTTCGCCTTTCGGCATCTTCAGGCATTTCAAGTGCACGGATGTACTTGCACTGACACGCAGTAAACAGTTTGTATCGTTTATATACAAAAATAGAAGTAGTATCACCATGTTAAATTGCTATTTAAAAGTAAATTAAATTAGATTTCAACGAGTTTCAATGAATTATGTCGGTTTGTTATAATTATCGGGAGTAAATACTAATGACCAGATAATAACATAGGAATATGTAAAATAAATGTAGGGTTTTTACTGACCTATTTGGAAAGTACAAAATTCAAAGCATGTAATTTTCTTATCGATTATACAAACCGTTTGCTTAGTTATATCAAAATGTCTAATTTCTAACATAAAATTCTTCATAGCTATTTCTCTGTTACAGAGTCGTCGATGGCAGGAGGCTTCCGAAGATTGCCAACACAAAAGGGGAGAATGCAACGAAAATGTAAGTTAAACATAATGCTTTTACTCAGAGCAGATCTCACTCGGATGGCTTTTACCCGGTTTGGGTAGTGCTGAGACATCAATCGATTGCTCGGACGCAAGACTAGATTGCGTATTGAGACAACCTCGATCTTGGCTCTCTCGTAAATCGAGAGCGAGCCTAGAACCCGACACTCGGGAAGAGGATGTTAGGGATCGGAGTAGGAGGCTCTTATAATAAAAGAAGGTCTCAAGCGTTATGGGGTGCGATTAGCACACATTGTTTAATAATGAATTTAAAATAACGAACTACATGTTGATACATTTACGCAATACAAAGTTGAATTTATCACTTTTAAGGTGTTCACTGTCAATACTTGGTGGAATGGCATTATAATAAAAATAATAAAACATTTTTAGTACTTTACCAATAAAAATTATTAGATCAGGACCGTTTTCGCTCATGGCGAGCATTGTCAACTGATAAGGAATACAATGAAACAGTGATATTTTTACAAAAGTTAAGTAAGAAATACAAGGTAGGACAAACAATTGGTATTACAACTAAGCAAATAAATTGAAGCAAAATACAAGAAAAATAGACTATAAATAAAATGTTGAAGATCTCGGTGTTGTTGAAGGAGCGAAATCGGTCCTGATCTAATAAATTTTATGTGGAAAAAGTACTAAAAATGATTTATCATTTTTACACTGAATTTATTTTAAAATGGCAATACCTCGATTACGATTACTGGTTTATATCAGCTCGCTAGGATGCGGAACTTAAGGGAAAGATTAGGAGATCGAGAGCTTCTTTCCGGGCTTACGTTTGGGATGTTACTCGACCAAAATGAAGACTTATTTGGATCTTAAGAGCTCGATCAAATCTCGCTAATTTCTCACTGACTAAATGAGTAAAACTGCGTTGTTAATAAGGTCGCTATCGCCCGATCTTAGCGGTTATTGCCCATCTCGCCATCATCTGGACGTAGCAAATACGCCAGTCCAGAGACGCGGTCTGCGTGTAATACCATGTATCTCACGCACTCAGGGCGTTAAAGAGTCAGATATATCTAGAGCAGTGGTTCTCATGTGCGGCCGCATGCATACGGTGGCCGCATGCAGCCACCAGAGGATTTGACTGCGGCCACCAACAGGTTCAAAGAAAATATTGATATTAAAAAAAATGTGGTTTTACAATCTAATTTGTCAACAAAGAGTGTGAAAATGAAATATTTCGTATGCATCTAATTTGGTGCGGCCTTCAACCATTTCTGTAGGACCGCTTATGTTTACGATGCGGTCACAGTGAAAATTTCCGTGAGAACCACTGATCTAGAGCGAGACGTCGGCCTCTGTATCGACCTGGAGACGCCGCGCCTAGATGTCTGTATAACATGATTTGAAAACTGCTCTATATTGAATCGCTATAGATCTCAATATAAAGTATAGTTAGACTGAATTTAATTACTGATATAGATTGAGGCGATTAATAGATCGTTCGAGAGTGTTCTGATAGCCTACAATATATGTAGGTGGGTGACAGTATCACCATTTTACCATTGCACTGTTTGATTGCAGACAGCAGCTGTTGGCCCGCGAGCGAACCCTGATGTCCAAGGTGAAGGCGGAAGTTGGAAACATCGCCGGCACCCCAGTTATCCAGGACGCCCTGGCTCCCCTGTCTGCGAGGACTCCCGCTGATATGTACTGCACCACGTGTGATGTGAGTTCCTTTACTTTGTGTTGAAAGGCTACCATATGTTGGTAATATTTCAATCAAAAACTATCTAATGATAGAAACACTCATTGACAGCAATTTGTTTCATTTATTTACTCTGGAAGTACATCAGATATGTATCTATCTACTGTTACAAAAGGAGAATTGAACGTATTTAAATGTTTTATCACATTCATTGACTAAAATTTAATGTTTCAGATTGCGGTCACGTGCCGCGAACAACTGGTCAGTCACAAGAACGGAAAGAAGCATCTGCAAAAGGAAAAACTCATGATGGAGAAACATGCGGGTATGTATAGTTTTTTAAACTTAATGTGGTATGTAGTACACATCACTGTTCAAATTAGATACAGTAAAAGTCCGTTAATTCAAAATTCAAGGGACCGGATTTCCCAAAAAAAAAATGGAATTATGATTTACGGGATCACTAAAAAAAATTGAATTGGAAATTGTAGACGACTTGGACTATACTTGGTCATAAACTTTGTATCCTCCATTTTATATAATATATATTATCTGCATTTGTGCATTTGCATTTCTCAATCTCGACCTTCAATCTGGTCATGTCTTCAATTGTTTTTTTTGTTTTTTGTTTCCTCAGCAACAGAAATAGAAATACACTGGAAAGATGATCCTTTCGCTAAGCCTCTCGAGGAATCGGACCCCGTCGAGGAGAACGTCACAGTGAAGGAGGAGGCCCCTGAGGATTCTCTCCCGGAAGGTGATTAAGGGGTATCCCTCGCCTGACGGTCGGATACACCTCCACACTAGCTCGAAATTTATTATTTTATTACATAGTCAATGAAATCTCACACTGTTTTGGCTTGTTGGTGACGTTAATATAAGCCAAGCCAAACTTTATGTTTATTTTTATTTTTACCCTTCTGTGACACTCAAAAAATATTGTATGAAAAAAAACGTACAATTCATAATAAACTGCGTAATTCAAAAATATTATACAAGTTATCAACGGTATAATATATTGACGCATTTTATGCGTGACGATGGTCGCACGCACAACGCCGTGTAGGCCACTTGCAGGGAAGGCTGTTTATTCATGATTATTGATTACCGTCCAGAGAAAACGTTGCGTTTTAATCGATGTAGGAAAACAAGCATAATCATTAATCATCAAATCGACTGTCTCAACTTACAAATGAATATACATATATGAAATCAGATTATTTTTAAAACAATGCATCATAATTAACGTATTCGATCGGAGACGTTTTTATTTTTACTGTCATAATAAATTCTCCCTTTTGAGCCTATGATTTTGTTTTATTTATTTTGAACCCCACATTTTCCCCTTTGTCATCCTCCATGTCCCTTTTATATTATTTTTCATATATTCACTTTAAGCCATTATTATTATAAAAAAATAATAACACATTTTTAGTACTTATTCCACATTCAATTTCGATGCTTCCAATGCAAAACTGCCAATCAGAATATTTGCCATTGTTCAGGAGAAGCTAAAAACATCACAAATGGATTCGTACATGAGAGGGAAAGTGTTTTTAAAAATTCATATTGAGGCGTTCCTACTGGTCTCACGTTTCCAGGGTTTTGTGGCATTCAAAACTCAAAATCGCATTTTTCCTTAAAAGTGGTTTTGCATTGGAAACAACGATTTATTGCATTAGAATTATTATTGGTAAAGACGACTGCTGGAGTGAAATTGTTATGGCATAAGAATACCTCCAGCATGTAATGGAATCGATAGGTCATTAATACAATGACGTTTCTACAGATTGGCGAATTTTTAATAGAAATTAACAACAATTTTAGGATCACACTAGATTACGCATTTTGACTGAATTAAATTGAAGACACCAATGGATAGTGTTCCTATCTATGCTATAATCCCTTATAACTCCTTCCTATGTTATAATAAAAAAAAAACGATTGAGATCTAGAGATACCTCGATCTCGGCTCTCTCGTAAATCGAGAGGGAGCCTAGGATCCGACACTCGGGAAGAGGAATTTAGGGATCGGAGTAGGAGAAAGTAGGATGCTCTTATAATAAAAGAAGGTCTCGAGCGTTATAGGGTGCGATTAGCACACATTGCTTATTTAATAATGAATTTACAGTACAGAAGTTACACGTTAATACGCATTGAATTTAGTTACAATAGCAATACCTTGATTACGTTGCGTTTACTTTGATATCAGCTCGCTAGGAAGCAGAACTTAGGGGGAGGATTAGGAGATCGAGAGCTTCTTTCCGGGCTTATGTTTGGGATGTTACTCGACAACACGAAGACTTATTCAGATCTTAAAATAAAAAAGTGTTTGAATTGTTGGTACTTTGCATGAGTTTTTTCGCCAACGGCCCGGGTTTCACCTTTCGAGGCATCTTCAGGCATTTCAAGTGCATGAATGAATTTGAACTGATTGTTAGCGACAAAACTCAAAACGATTTAAATTTGATATTGCAATTCCACTAAGCACATTCAGTCGAAATTCTAAATTATGAAGTCTCCATAATTTTTTTTAATTCGAGGTTTCCCTTTAACTTTCTTTCCTTGATTTCAAGATGCGGGATTCGTGCCGGTTTCGCTTATTGTGAGCATCATCAACTGTTGAGAATGCTCGTGATGAGTGTATCGTTATCTAAAATGGTAGAATTAGTACAAATATTTCTTAACTGTAATTATATGCTTTCATTATGTACTTCTGGTAGCCGACGTCCAGAACAATGAAGGAGTGACGAAGGACAGTATCTTGGCTGCGGTGACCCTCGTGCAGAATGAGGACTGCGCCTTCGAGGACCTCTCCCAATACCGAATGCCGTCCGGAGGATTCTACTGCGGGTCTTGCAGCGTCTCCATCACCGCCGACTTCCAGATGAGGACTCATCTTCAGTCCCGGAGGCACCTGAGGGCCATCAACATGAGCAAATAAACCAAAGTTGGATCTATGTTTAGCCAAGCAGACACATATTACTTCACGATGACAACAGTATGCCTTTGTTCAGTGTTTTATCACTTGATGGGTCATGACTCATGACTTATGATTCCATTCCTAGGATTTTGCCTATTTTACTTCTTCAATCAAATATCCAGGACTTTCCGATGCCCAGCCGCTGAACGCGTCTTATCCTTTCACACGTCCAAATCACCATTTATTTTTTTGAAGCATATTTCTGAAAATGGTTGATGCGGAAGCAGTTATTAACTAAAACTCAATGTGCCCGGTCTGTGGAGCAGTGGTCAACGTCTTTGGCATTCATTTCGGGCCGCTCGGGTTTGATTCCCAGTATGAGCAGATTTTTCAGTCTTCGACTCTGTGCGAAAGCAATGGGTGTTTGTGTTGTTAAAAATCCCTTCACAAATTTTCCGATCCCAAAAAAGCGAGGTACTTAGTGAGAGCGATTAGTTACTAGTCCTCGTATCTTTTCCTAAAAAGTGAGGTTGAGCAACTGAGTAGCAAGCGGTTCTCGTAGAAAAAAAAAAAAAAACGTGATAAACTCTGTAAAGAGTCCATATGCTCCAAGTTGGGAGTCCGCTCCAACCAACAACCAACTAACATGGTAAAAAAAAAATTTGGATCTTTTTCATTTATTTTCCATATACAGTAGAACCTCGATTATCCGGACTAATTGGGGATGAAGATAGTCCGGATAAGGACAGATCCGGATAATCGAAAAAATCACAATTGACAGGAAAAGACAAGTACATATATTCAGTATAAATCATTTTTATTTCTTTAGATTAGTACATACATAGCTTTAAAAATAAATTATTTTTTATTGAAAAAATCAATTATCAATTACGTACGTAAACAGTGGACGCAATTCCCCACGCTATTTTTGTTTATTTTGACCAATCCGGATAATCGAGGTTCTACTGTAAAACTTTGTGCTTTGTCATGATTGGTTCTTTTGCACCAGACTCTTGTGAACAGTTCAAAAATATTAAACAGGGATTTATGATAATTAACTCTGACAAACTGTGTTGTTTTTGCCCACCACTCTGTTACAAGCTTTGAGGAATATGGCAGACTGTAAATTTCTAGGAAGATATGTGTCTGCTGTTCAAATCAAGACGCACAAGTGTCAAAAAGTTCAAATGTGTACACGTCTTGCGATTGTGTGCGTCTTCCAAAAATATATGTTTTGGATAACGGCATGGTAAATAATGATGTTGCATTGTAAGACAAAATATACTTAATATTCTTTAAACTATTAACGCAGTTTCACTTAACACTTTGATTAGTATCACCGTACCGGTACGGCGGTAGTATGTTGTCATCTATTATCTATTGCCATTCTCTTATTGTTTAATGAAATTTTATTATTTTTTCATATATTGAAACTAGATGTGTCAATCAGTGTTTTTTGGTAGTCACATTATTTTTATTATATGTTTGAAATAAGCAAAAGAGTTTTATAAAAAGGTTAATATTTGGTAAGAAATCTGTAGCCATATATTATTGAATGTAAATTATCGAATTTGGACGATGACTGACCCATATTTTACACAGGACTTATTGTTAGAACAAATGCAACGATCAAAATATTAAGACTGAATTCCATCACGTATGTAAACATTGGACGCATTGCCACGTGCATATCAGCAAATTTGTAATATTTTCGTTTATTTTGACCAATCCTGATAATCGAAAATCCAGATAATCGAGGTTCTACCGTACATTATATACAAGTCAGGATACGTAAAATCAACTGTCAAGATCAGGTCGGCAGAAGTCAGTTAGAAATCTCTTCTTCATCACTGAAGTAGGTATCCTTTTTAATAATTTTCTTGTGGCCAACGATCTGTGATGTTGACTCCATGCCAAGCTTCCCTGCATCAATCAGCTGTTGGTACTCTTCGGTTTCTTGTTTTACTTGCTGAAATTTGATACAGAATGTATTTCAGTACATTTGCGATTTAGCACCAGAGCACTTATGATACCGTAAAACGGGGTAAATAGAGAACTTTTTACGCTTCACGACTATGTATCTTCATACCTGCGCCACATAATTCAAATATGAATGTCTTGAAACTTGTTTCTATGGTCCTACTACACATTCATGACAATATTTTTCAAATATTCACTATCGTTATTGAGACACAGTCAATTTTGTTCGATGTCTCTCTATTCACATTGAATCACGGTGAATAGAGATGAGAGAGGGTAAATCGAGACATGGCAGGTGAATAGAGACAAAGATACAGATTGTAATATATGAACCTCTATTCTATAAGATTCTCTATTCATTCCGTTTTACGGTACTTATTAACCAAAAAAAAACATGATTGATTTTAATTTTCATGCAATAAAAGAGAAGTTTTTAAGGGGTCAAAAAGTAAGGATGCACAAGCATCAAACTTTGCACGTTTGTTTCAATTTTGGCCAATCATTTAGTTGGTTTGGTTTTGTCATTCAAGAGATAGTATTATAGTCATTGTAACGAATTGTATATAAATATAGTAAAAAATACATTGGATACTTAGTAAAGTTGTGCTAAAAAGTTCAATCCTTATTTTTTTCTCTATTCACCCTGTTTTACGGTACTAACTATGTCATTGAATTTTCTAATACGGTACATTAAAGATTACACTGATTGTGAGGATTTAAAAACGAGTAAATTTATCAGCTGTAAGAAGGTTAATGAATGAACTTCCACAAAGTTACCACCGAAATCATTGCAAGTACAAAATTATTATTAATTTAACTGGTTTAGTGCCTCATACGCACGGGCGCGTGAGCAACTTTGAAGTCTCAAATGATACGACACGTAATATTTTTATCTAACATTGGATTATGAACGTTTAGTCCCATCTATGGTTCACCGGAATATATTAAACTATCCCAGAATTATGATATGATAAATTAGATAAATAGATTTCTGCAAGAGGTATCCAATGGGCGTGTAGAGGGCTGTCAAAAATAATATTGAAATAGAGATGTATCTTTTACAAAAATAAATATTTTAATTGGAAATTTAGCGTGTAAATAATAAACAAGTGGAAGCAAAAAAGGGTTTATAAATACATTATGGCAAACATGTTACTTACAAACTCGAAATTAAACAAGAATAATTCTTAACATGTATTGATGAAAAATATTTACAAACTAGGCACTGAAGTGGTTAAAGCCTAAGGAGTCGCATGCTATATACACACCTCTAGCTGTATGGCAGTGCTGAGAGTTTCCAGGTCTTGTTCTTCAAACGTCTCATCGCCTCCTCGCTCGTCTCGCACCTCGTCATCAGAACCGTAATATTCGTCATACTAGAAACAAGAAACAGAAGTATTCAATGAATAACTGAACTCGGATTGAGATGCCTAATAGTAAAATTAATACGCAGGAGTGTTTTATTCATTGACTCGTATTATATTGAAGCACTGTTTTATCCGCCACCCAGCAGCTGTAAGCATTTTCAAATAATTGCCAAGAGTATCTTAGGAGTAGCAACATCTCTGCTATGCACTAAACTGCAGGCATGGGCAACCTTTCCTATGTCTGGGGTCAAATTAACATTCTGTCTCCGAGTCAAGGGCCGAATCAAATTATTAAACATAGCCGAGTGTGGGAGTAATTGAATTACGAGACTATCAATATTGGCGCATAGAATTTTCGAGATTTTCATCTGTTATCCTCGTTCTAATTTTTGTTTCAGTGTGCTTCATCCTCGAAAAAAACTGTTCACACGAATATGTGCTGCCAAAAATACAAATGATTTTTCTTGCAAATGCGCGTAAATTTGTATATTTTTCTTCCACCCTCCCTGGAACTATTAATATCTTTCTTTATTATTTCGCTGAGATGAATCAAGGCCGGACAAAATAGCTCGGCGGGCTGGTGGTTGCCCATGTATGCACTAAAGCATATGTGGCTAACGTTTTCTGCAGCCGGCAAAATTTTTGAAATGATATTTCTTATCGAACCACAATCTTCACAATATTATTTTTTTTGAATTTCTCCTATTGATATGACTCTTTGACGCATAACGGAACATATTATTTTGTATCTAGTGGCATTCATAATTCAAAGCCGGCAAAAATCGAGATATGCTTCTTTTATCATAAGTTGCGGAATTGCAGGCACGGACAGTGTCTTCTAGATGGCAGGTGTACGATGATGTGTATGCCTTTGGAGAGCTTCAACCCTGATCACCTCTTCGTGGGACCGTTGGGATTCTTGCAATGTTGGATACTATTCATAGGTGTACTTGGCAGAACTGATTAACACTTATGTTTAAATGATCAAAACATGGAGAGGATATGTTTCGAAAATAAGAATTTTCAATAGGTGAAATCATTTGTATACTAACAGTGTCTACGAAAACACAGAGAGTCCAGAGAGTAAGTCCAGGGCTGTGGAGTCGGGACTTTTTGGCCGGAGTTGGATTCGTCGCTTGAACTTTTTATTTTTGCATATTATATGTCAAATTTGGGTATTGGCCGGATTGGTAGGGTTGATATTTAATTGAATACACATAAATAGGAAAATTAGGAAAAAAAATTGACAATATTAAACTTTTTTTAGTCAGAGTCGTGTTTTCGGTCAATGTTGGAGTCGTGGTTTTGGTAAATGCTGGAGTCGGAATCGAACTATTTTTTATCGACTCCACAGCCCTGGTTAAATCTTTACCTTTCCATCAGGTTGTTCGTGCTTTCTGCGGACCCTCTGCTTTTTTGGTGGAGGTGATCGAGAGCCCAGGGAATTCTTGGGACAGCTGTAGCTTAAGTGCCCTTCCTCACCGCACTGGTAGCATGATGATTTATCAGGGTACTCTCGTCTGTGAAAAAATATACTTATATATCTCTCGATTATAACATTTTTTATACTAACACATTCGTTCAAATTAGGTATTTACTTTCGAAAAAAATATATAACTTTAAAACTTTGAGACATTTGAAAAAATAATTTGGAGACTAGCTGTACAACACCTTGTTGCATAATACTGTAAATATTTTAAGTTGCTTTTTAATAAAGTGATACTCAACCTTTTGTATATTTTAAGATAGAAAATCGGGTATTTGATATAGAATTATATATTTCATGGAAAAAGTGATAAATAACAAGTAGTCCTTATATATTGTTACATATACTACATAGTCTATATATATTATTCAAACAAAAAAAACTTCTTTAAAAAAATTAAGTTATAACTGGATTTTTTTTTTAATTTCTAGGAAAATCACCGAATGAAACATTTATTTGTGAACATTATTTTATATTCGATTTTTTTAATGATGCATCAAACATTTGTTATGCCATTTCTGTAGAGAATCTAAAACATTTGTCGCATTTTATGTTTATATTTCGACGTCTCAGTTAGAGAGGCGAAAAGACTCGTATACGAGTCATCCGTAACCAATGTGCTAAAAATAAGTTTGCTGTCAAATTGGATTTAGAAAGCGTTCAACAAGAACAAATAGATCTAAGCCAAAGGATGAAGCTAATGCAAGTTCTACATACAAATTTTGGGAATCATTATTCTAATTATCTAATAATTATAAAAAAAGTATTATCTTGGACAGGTAGATTCATTAACCCTTTTGGCCTCAGCCGTTTTTGCGGGTACTTCTCAACTTCAAAAATCTATTTTTATGAAAACATAGTATATACTTTGGTTATAACATATTTTTTATTTTAAACGAAAAAATTCAGGATACTTTAATAGATGAAGGAGAACATTTTTAGAGAGAGAAATCAATAATTCTTTATATTGACATACATAAAAAAAGATACTATATAGTATTCAACAACGAAGGCAACTTGCTATTTATCAATATTGGAATTTTGCAAACAAAAAATTAGGGTACCTGCATACAAGCCCATATATCAAAACATATTTTTATTGGTAAATGGTCAGTCTTAGGTTTATCAAAAGTCACGCCGACGGATAATGATCATCGGAGCGAAATACACGCGCGGAACTCAAAATATAACTGTTTAAAAAACCTGAATATTAAAAAATAATAATTCATAAATTAGTTTATATTAATGATAAAACATTTCTTCAAAGGCCTTTTTTAGTTTCACTATGTTTGCTTTCTCTATATCTCGTATATGATATTTCAAAGTATGCCCTGATAGATCGGCTCTCTGAGGCTAAGAGGGTTAAACATTAATAATATTTTCCTCACTTTCTTATGAAATCCACGGCTCGGCCATTATCTCTTGCGATTGAGCATGAAAGTGTCCTGCTGAACATTTCTTTTTTGTTCAACTCTTGAACACACTTTTGGGCGTCTTCTTTATTTAAAAACAGAATAAAAGCCACACCTCTGGATGTCCGCCATTTCTTATCGGTTACTATGGTCACCCTAAAAAAAGAAGATAATTTAAATAAATTTGATATTGAAATTCCATCAAGAGCCTTCAGTTGAAATTTCAAGGAGTCGGTTGCCATTTCTTGGTTGGATGGCATTATTTTGAACTGTGGAGTCGGTAAAAAAATGTTCGACTCCAGCATTTGCCAAAGCCACGACTCCGACTCCGACTCCAACATTGACCAAAAACACGATTCCGACTACAAATGTTTAATATCGTCACTTTTTTTTTGACTATTTTCCCTGATTATGTGTATTTGATTAAATATCAATCCGTCCAATAGCCAATTTTGACATATATGCAAAAATAAAAAGTTCAATCTTTTCAAAATTTCCGACTCCGAGTACGACTCCGACCAAATAGCCCTGACTCCAAGACTCCGACTCCACAGCCCTGATTTTAAATAAATGAAAAATATTTTTAGTACTATTTCCACATATATTCTAATAAAGATCAGGACCGGTTTCGCTCATTGAGAGCATGATCAACTGATGAAAAATACAACGAAACAAGAATATTTATTTAAAAAATAGAAGATGTAATAAACAATTGGTTTGAACAATCTATCAAAAATATATAGTATAAAATACTCTCACAACTTAGATATATATCCGGTAATCTCCTAGAATAGCAACACTGACACGACGGCCGTGTTGTAATAAATGTCATCAAAAAAATTGCAATGCTATTCCAGGAGATTACCATTTATCCTTGCTTACAACCATTTACAAAAAAAAACATTCAATTGCCTATAATTATTTATACTAACTTGACAACCTTTCCATATTTCTCAAATAGCTTGTGTAAATCATTATTCGTGAGAGAGAATGGTAGATTAGACACATAAACTGTACTTTTGCTTGGCGCAATACCTCCTCCACTCATTCTTAGTTTAGTGATAAAAACAATATTCTTAGGTTAAGGAAATGTTAACACAGCGTAGAATACATTTCAGTATTGTTTATTTACGAAACAAAATTTGACATTTCCAATGTCATGATCAATTGCCACATGCAAAAACATATGAACACACATTATTAATTAAGGATTAATTAATTATAAAAAACATAAGCGAACCTTTGCTCGATCAAATATTTTGTTACAGTGAGTTGTAATTAAAATAAATATCGTAAATGAATTTGATTGTGTGACTATTTCAAATAATAATTTATTGAAATAGCGCATGTGGATTTAAAATAGAGCTTATCCTCAAAAAAATATTGTCTGCTTGATACGAAATAACTCAAGCCCATATTATTTAAGTTTAAATTAAAAGTAAAAAAAAAAATTATAATGTCATTAGATATTGTGAAGCCTACCTTACTACAATTATTTATTTTGCAACGTATGTATAGTATACTTAATATATTGTCTATGATTTGCTACTTTTCTGAGCGGGCGTACTTCACGCTAGTATGGCTGACTTTACACGTATGTCATCCTAGAACTGTCATCGATATTTTGACAATTTTATTATTTTAAACTTAGACATGTTCAAAAAATTAAAAGACAAAATCACAGAGGAGGTGAAGTCTTCCCCTCAGAGGATCCAGCAGTTCGCGCAAGCCGCTCAGGTATAATAAGGGTTAAATATGACATTATAAAAAGGTGTGCCGTAAGTTGGTTTAACCTGACCTTTGCCGATTGTGCTAGTTATTTGTCCATATTACATCGGATTATACAAATATTCTTATCTATCGCTGATATTAGAAAACGTAATACCATCGAATCCATTCAAACAGCATTTTTTTCAGGCTTGGAACATACCAAACTTATTTTCTTCACTTTTGAATATGGAATGTTGATATTTTGTAGGCCATCCTTATTGTTTGGACTAACACCAAAATATGCCTACTGATATTACGCCGATAGTGTTTCAAAATGTTAGTACAATGATAACAACGATGCCAAAAACTTTTGTGCAACTATTTTTCTAAACTCTGTATACTTATTTATTCAAATGTTGGGTGCCTTTAAAAAATAATGTATTCTTTTGTTTTCAGGCAGCTGTGACGTCTGCATCAAGTAGTATATCGGATATTTCAAATAACGATCTATTTAGTATAGCTGATGATGGTGAGTAAGACTGTTATAAAAAAGACAAATAAAAAATTGTGTTAATTTTATTTTGTACAAATATGCACATAGGTTTATAGCTCTTGCAATGCGAGAAATAATAATAACAAGTTTTTTCAACCATATCCGCTTCCTATGTGTAGAGTAGGAATAGATTTGTCGGGTCCTTAGTGCACTGGTCAACGCTGTTGTCTACTGTGACTGACATCACAGGTTCAAGTCCCATTACGAACAGAATTTTTTTCAGTCGATTTATCGACTTAAATGTATGGGTTTTTGTGTTGTCTATAAATTCCTACCCACCCACCCGATCCTGTAGGTGGGGCTTAGCAATAGCGACTAGCTAATCACTAGTCCTGTCCTAGCCTTATCCTTTCTATCCCTACACTCATCAAACTGATGAGAGGTTAAGCATCTGAGTATAAAGAGATTCTTGTAGAAAAAAATTATTCCATTATTAATTGAGGATTTCGACTGAGGGTGTTTGATGGAATTTCAATATCAAATTTGAATTGTTTGAATTTTGTACTTTTCCATGAGTTTTGTCGCTAACGATTCGGGTTTCGCCTTTCGGCATCTTCAGGCATTTCAAGTGCACGGATGTTCTTGAACTGATACATAGTAAACAGCTTGTATCGTTTATATACAAAAATAGAAGTAGATCACTAAGTTAAATTGCTATTAAAATGTAAATTAGCGAAAATTTTATGTAAACAAGTTTCAATGAATTAAGCGGGTTTGTTATAATTATTGGGATTTTTTAAAATACTATTGACCAGATAATAACATACGAATATCTAAAATAAATCTAGTATTTTATCCGGCCTATTATTAATGAGTTTATTGATTTCAAGTCTTTGAATTAATACTAAATGATAGTAAGTGCTTGAATAAATGACAATTATTTAAAAGGGTATGACAATGGTGAACATGGTAACTGAAGTTGCTCGTTTAAAATTGGCAAACCGTTAAGCTGAGCTCTATTAATTTCTTGATAAAATAATTTAAGTTCACCCCTGTTAGTATGCGACAAATGCATACGAAATGTACAAAATTCAAACAGTTCAAATTTAATTCCTTTAGCGCCACATTGGAGGCAGACATAAGGCAGGACTAGTGGTTAGCTTATTACTCTCACTACATCTGACAGTCATCCATGTTGACTTTTAAGGTGTTCACTGTCAATACTTGGTGGAATGGCATTATAATAAAAATAATAAAACATTTTTATTACTTTTTCCACATAAAATTTATTGGATCACAACCGGTTTCGCTCATTGCGAGCATTGTCAACTGATAAGAAATACAACAAAACAGTGATATTTATACAAAGTCTAAGTAATAATTACAAGGTATGACAAACAATTGGTATTATAACTAAGCAAATAAATTGAAGCAAAACGTAAGAAAAATAGATTATAATTAAAATGTTGAAGACCACTTAGCAATGCAAGCTGTTACATCAAAAATCGATTAGTATGGATAATAATTAACGAAGTACCAAACCAAAATAAGTACATTTAACAAATCTTAATGTCTATAATCCACGTGGAGTGCTCAATCCAATGACAGTTCTAGGAAAAGAATTAAAAGGGGGGAATATCAATTCTTACAAATTAAAAGCAAACAATATAGAACAGAAATTAAACGAAATAAAAGTATACAAATAAAGAAATATAATAAGCTAGAATTAGGTTAATGAAACGGATATAACAAAGGTGGAGAAACGAAGACTAATTGACCGTTTAATAAATTAGAGTTAGGTAAGAACTTATGTCGATTTATTTCTAGAATTTCTAATTTATTGAGTTTTAAAAATTTATTGATAACATGCAGGAAGTTTTTAGAGATATCAAAAGTATGCTTATTTAGGAACAAATGGTACCCAAATGAAGATAATCCACTCCCTTTACGTGAACAGGCTAGATGTTCTTTAAATCTGGTATTAAAAGTTCTTCCCGTTTTTAGTCATCCATGTCTTTGAAACAATCTTTTTAATCATTTTTTCTTTTTCTTCACAGAAACCCCTCAGAATTCCCCGTTGAGACCCGGTTTCCGGGACGTATCTCTCAACCAATCGCCTTCCCCTCTGTCGTCGCAGACCAATCAGCAATCGCCGAATAAACACAATGCCGCCGGCGCCGGTCAATCAGACGAAAGCGCGAGTGTGATGCCATCATATTCTCCCGGCGGTAACATGTCAACAGTCTACCCTCCTCCTCCGGGGAGTATGAACTCCTCACGCCTGCGGAGGCTGTCCAACAGCTCGAACGCCAGTGATGTTTCTTTCAGATTGCCAAGCTATGAAACACCAGGCAGTATGTATCACTTGCAGGTCAGTTTTATTTATTTGTTTACTGGGCATGTAAATTATAGGTAATCATCAAGACTAGGTGTGTAAAGTGATTAAGTGATAATTTGACAGATAATCCAGAATGGCCACTGTGGCAGTGCTCGAAACGAAATGAATTTCTAACGGTGAATTCTGCCTAATAATTTTGAATTTTAAAAAATTGAAATCGGTAAAGATTTCGAGGAAATATTCGCAAATAAATGGAATTGTGAAGGGTGCGCGAATTTCTTTGGTTGCGATTGTATATACATATATAAATAAATGTATTTATGCATGGCGCATTGTCGTCAGCACTAATGCCATTATTTTTTATTTTCTTAAATAAATAAATGATTTTTTTCAGTCTGATCTGGATGTATCGGCGAGCGAAATTGAAGACAACATGTCAGTGCCGGCCCAACTGGAGCGGCTGAGCAAGGAGCACCTTTACGCGGCGTACAGACGGACCAACGAGAAGTATAACAAATATCGGGGGAGGTACACAGACCTCGCCCGGCATTATAGAAACCTCGAGAGGGAAAACGTCAAAGCCAGGGTGAGTGTATTTTTCAGGGCTGTGGAGTTGGTAAAAAAAGTTCGACTCCGACTCCAGCATTTACCAAAACTACGACTCCGACTGAAAAAACGTTTAACATCGTCACTTTTTTCCCTAATTTTCCTATTTATGTGTATTCAATTAAATATCAACCCTACCAATCAGGCCAATGGCCAAATTTGTCATATTATATGCAAAAATAAAAAGTTTAAATTTTTTAAAATTTCCGACTCTGGCCAAATTGCCGCGACGACTCCGACTCGGGCCAAAAAGCCCTGATTCCACGACTCCGACTCTGACTCACAGCCCTGGTGTTTTTAGTTGGTTATTTGATGGTGAAGCATGTGTGCACATTGCTAATTTAAAAAAAGGATTTCGACTGATTCGGTGCTTGATGTAATTTCAATATCAAATTTGAATTGTTTGAATTTTGTACTTTTCCATGAGTTTTGTCGCTAACGACCCGGGTTTTTCCTTTCGACTTCTTCAGGCATTTTCCTATGAAAATCACCGAATAATTTTTTTATATTCTATTTTTCTAATGATGCATCAAACATTTGTGTAGAGAATCTAAAACATTTGTCGCATTGGATGTTTATATTTTGACGCATCAGTTAGAGAGGCAAAAAGACTCGTATACGAGTCATCCGTAACCAATTTGTTAATGTTACCCTATTTCTGTCGGCCCACAATAATGAGATGTGCAATTCTTTCCAGGCTGTTCTGGTGGAAACCCAAGACAAGGCTCTGAGAAGGATCTCGGAGTTGCGAGAGCAGTGTTCCTTGGAGCAAAGTGCCAAGGTTTGTAATCTGTCTTATGTAAACAATTTGTGTAAGAAAGTGGATATGATTTTCAGATGCAATCAAATTGTTATTTATTAAAATGTTGTATACAGTAAAAGTCCGTTAATTCGAACAACGATAATTCGTAATTCGAATTTTTCATAATTTTCCGGTCCCAATATTGAGTTTTCATAGTAAATTCTACCTTTAATTCGAAATATCGCGTAATTCGTAATTCGTAATGATTTTCGCCAAAATGTACGTACGAATTCTTATAATTCGAATTTTTTTCCGGAAATTTCTTCGGATTTTGGTTGGGAAGTTCGTCAAACATAAATGTGGATAATGATGATAAAGAAAATACATAAAAACTCCTATTACTTCGAGAGTGAGCTTGCAAATCTTCCATAGGTATGTGTGGAACAGAGCAAGCTTATATAAACCATTAGTGTAAGTGAGACATCAATATAAAGTGAAATTTTACATGTGAAAAATTTGTTGTTACATATTTCGAGCACTACTATACATTAGTGCAAGCGAGACATCTATATATATATTAGCTATTTCATGTGGGCACATGTTGGTTCAATTATCTTAGTACATATGTACCTGATGTTTGTTTATATTTCGAAAATCAGTTCAGATAACAGATAATTAGTGCATTGTTGACTTCGATTGGATTGATCGCCTCGATTGTTTGATAAATTTTAATCCGCGCGCGTATAGTATTCATTTTTATTAGTGTTTATTTTTGATTTTTGAATATTGGTGTTTGTTGCGATTTTTTTTTCGCAAATTATTTGAAGTAGATATTTATTGTGATTAGTGTATTTTCAAGTGTTTAACAGTCTCAAAGAGGATACTTTTGTTCTAATTAATTAAAAACAACTTGTCATCCCCCAAAATGGCGCCTGTTCGAGATTCGTATAAATCCTTGACCTTAAGTATGAAAATGAAGTTAATAGATGAAGTGGAAAAAAAATTGATGCCAAAAGGAAAATTGGCCGAAAAATATGGGATTCCGAGCTCATCGTTATCCTCAATTTTAAAAAACAAAACCAAAATAATTGAAGCCTTTCATCAATACAACCAAAGTTCTTCCTGCCAAAGAATGAGACCCGCCAAATACGAGATGCTGGAGTCTCAGGTGTTTGATTTTTTTTCGCGGAATCGTGCTGCCAATTTACCCGTATCAGGTCCAGTGCTCATGGAAAAGGCTAAATCCATAGCAAACCATCTTGGAATCGAGGGGTTTCAGGCTTCTGATGGTTGGCTCAATCGCTTCAAGGGCAGATTTAGTATTACAAGTCTCGCAATTTGTGGCGAAGCACAGAAAGTGAATGAAGATGAAGTCACTTTATGGCTGGAGAATACACGCTAGATTATTGAAAAATACCAGTCCAAAGATATTTACAATATGGATGAGACAGGTATTTTTTATAATATGTTGCCAGAAAGGACATTGGCCCTCAAAGGTGAAAAATGCCATGGCGGTAAAAGAAGCAAAGAACGCGTAACTGTTGTGCTTTGCTGCAATGCAGACGGCTCAGATAAGATTAAGCCAACCGTTATCGGAAAAGCGAGAAATCCCCGTGCATTTAAAAATGTCGCCGCGCCGCACCTTTTCGTCAATTATCAAAATAATACGAAAGCATGGATGACTAGGGAGTTGTTTAAGTCTTGGCTGACCAGCTTCCAAAGGAAAATGGCAGCCTATAATAGGAACGTCCTATTATTATTAGACAACTGCTCAGCTCACAACGTGCCAGAAATGAACTGTCCTAATGTTCAGCTATTATTCTTGCCGCCAAATTCAACAAGTATTCTCCAACCTCTCGACCAAGGAATTATTCAAAATTTAAAACATTTTTACCGTAAAAAACTAAACATGTTTTATATGCTGAGGCTCGGCGATAGTGACCAAGTAGATGGACCAAACAAGTGGTCAATTTTAGATGCTTGTCGGGCGATCCCAACATCCTGGGAAAATGTTACGCCCACCACAATTTCAAACTGTTTCCGTAAGAGTAAGATCATTCTTGGTCCGGAAACTGTTATTGAAATACAGGAAGCTGAAGATATTGAATTTTTTGATCCTTTGATGGGGTCAGTAACTTTTAATGAGTTTGTTAGATTCGATGATGGACTCATTACATCTGACCTCAATCCCAATATTACGGAGGAAAATTCTATAGTCGATGATGAGTATGAAGATGCCAACATTTTGGGAGAAACGGAAAAGGTGCCATCCAGAAGTGAAGTGCTGCAATGCTTGGGAGATATTCAAAAATATTTGAGCAGTAAACCCGACACCCCTCTGGATGTATGCAAGAGTTTTGAAAATATTGTTGACCACATCGCAATTCAGAGCGCCCCAAAAAAGAAACAATTGAAAATAAGTGCCTTCTTCAAATCAAAATAAATGACATTTAGTGGATCAAGTGTGCATTCATTAGAGATTTTATTTTTTATGTGTCGAAAACTTTGAATGGTGAATGGTGACCGTGAATTAAGTGACAATTATGTTTTTTATTCGTATGAGATGCCTGCCCATAAAAAAATGTAAGCAATTTTTTTTTAATTTTTTTTTTAAAGTTTTAGTGTTCCCGTAATTCGTAATTCGAATTTTTTTGGGAAATCCGGTCCCTTGAATTTCGAATTAACAGACTTTTACTGTATATATATCCCACATAAAAATTCACTTTGAACTATTTTGTATTTATGAAAACTTTGATTGAAAATATGATGCTTCGATGTGAAATATACTAACTAAATGCAGTCACTCTTCCCCTCTATGCGTCTATGCATTTCATAGACTTCATGACAAATATACAGATCTGTGTAATTGAAACAGTGTTAGGATGAATAGCTGCTATATGATATGTAATACCGCTTGAAATGCCACAAGATTCAGTAAAAAGGGACAGTTGGCAAGCTAAGCTGATTATATACAGTAGAACCTCGATTATCCGGATTTTCAATTATTCGGATTGGTCAAAATAAACAAAAATATTACAAATTTGGTAATTGCGTTTTCGACTTAAAATATAGATTATAAAATTTTTTTAAAAAAGTCAAATATGTTAATTAAAGTAATTTTTTCAATAATGAAATACAATATATTTCTTGTATTTTCTGTTTAATTCAACAATAATCATTCTTCATATGATTCCGGGGTAACGTCTCCATTTTGTAGATAACGCCGATCGCAAACCAGAACACTGCGCCGATGCCGTAACGTGCGTATAATATAAACGTATTCAACTTCACCTGCACTCGATCGCTTATTTACATTCAACCTGCGTTGTTATCAAATTATTATAATTAGTAACGCGATAGCGCACATTGACAGTTCAAATAAATATATTTAAACTGTCAAACAAGCGTTTGATTGCAAGTATTTACATACGTATACATTGTCATATTAATTGAATTAAATAAATAAATCAATTGACATCTAAGGTATTTTATCAATCAATAAAATAGGTAAATAATATGTTTATACATATGTAGATTATAATAAATACGTTTTATACGAATATCATCCGCATCGAAGTACTATTAAATTATTCTAATTTATCGTGTTCAAGTTTTTCGCAAAATAATATATGCCAGTCCGGTTCGTGGCTCAGTGTCAACGGCGTTGGTTTGCCTGCCGGATCGCCCGGGTTCGATTCCCGGTACGAGCGGATTTTTTCAGTCGATAAATCTGTTCAAAGGCATGGGTGTTTGTGTTGTTAAAAATCCCTTCCCACCTTTCCGATCCCAAAGACAGCAATTAACTAATCACTAGTCCTGTCCTAGTCCTCGCTTCCTTTCCATCCCTACTCTCTTCGAAAAAAGAGAGGTTGAGCAACAAAGTAACAAGCAGTTCTCGTAGAAAAATATATGTTGAGATAAACTCCGTGAGGAGTCCACATGCTCCAAGTTGGGAGCGGACATGGTTAAAAAAAATATATGCATATTTTGTAAATGAGTTGCGCACGGTTTTTACTATAAAAGTTATAAAACTATGGCGGTCATCGATATTGGCGGCGCGGTGTTCACGCTGCATAGATGCGTGTTTAGTAGGTTCCACAAATAAATTATTTAAGCCAATAATATATTGTTATATATAGTTATATGAGGCTAAAAGTTAATTTATTAGGTTCTCTAATTTATTAAGTTCAAGTTTTTCATGAAATAATATATTCATATTTTGTAAATAAGTGGTGGCGCACGCTTCTTACTAGAAATGCTATAAAACAATGGCGGCCATCGATATTGGCGGCAATGTTCACGCCGCATAGATGCGTGTTTATTAGGTTCCACAAATAAAATAATTTAGCCAATAGATTGCATTGATAATATATATATGTTCAGTAATATTTTCAACCGATTTTGAACCCTAAAACATTAGAGATACCGGTTTTATGAGGCTCAAAACTCCGCGCATCGCCCATGACCGCTATACACGTCATACGCGCTGAGGGCATGTCAGCTAGGACATATATAGCGGTCATACGCGGTGAAAAGATTAAAAGATTTCGTGATTTGGCAGCATCGAAAAGAAAAGCTAGCTTTAAGCAGAAATCGATAATTGATTTTTCAAAAAAAAAATAATGTATTATTAATCTAAAGAAATAAAAATGATTTATACTGAATATACATGTCTTTTCCTGACAATTATGATTTTTTCGATTATCCAGATTATCTTCATCCCCAATTAGTCCGGATAATCGAGGTTCTACTGTAGATGCATCGAGTAATTCTTTTGCCCAAAGATATTTACTATTTTTTTAGATGTTTAATATTGTGTTTTATTTCTTCAGGCTCACTTAGAAAATGCTCTCCGATTGGAATTGGACGAACGGAATTTGAAAATTGACGCGCTGAACACGAAGATAAAGCTGCTTCAGTCGTACGGTTCCCTCGGCCAGCAAAGCCTGGTCGTCAAAGAGGCTGTCCTCCTTTCAACCGAGACCCAAACCCAACAAAGTGAATGCACTGCTTATTATTTATGTTGACTATTTGGTCGGATAAAGGAAACTGTCTAGGGTTTTGCCAGTTTTGAGTCATGAATGCCTACCACTAGATACAAAATACTTTCGATGGTTTCGGCGGTAACTTTGTGGAAGTTCATTTTAATATAAAATTAAAAATAATTTTGATTAATCCACGTATTGTGTTACTAACTGTGACACGTGTTTCGCCTCTTTCATGGGCATCTTCGGACTTACTGTCGCAATATTTGCTTAAGTAATGAAGCGAGATTGATTCTAACATTTTAAAATGATATAATTACAAAATGGAGTTTGGGATTTTCCCTTTTTACGGGAAGCAAGGAGGGGGTTATAGAATCGAAACAAAGGAAAAATACCAAACTCCATTTTGTAATTTTATCATTATAAAATGTTAGAATCAATCTTGCTTCATTACTTAAGCAAACTTTGCGATAGTAAGTCCGAAGATGCCTCTGAAAGAGGCGAAACACGTGTCACAGTTAGTAGCATAATACGTGGAATAATCAAAGTTATTTTAAATTTTATATTAGATACAAAATATGTTATGCAATGTGTGAAAGTTACATATCAATAGAAGAAGTGGATAATGAGATATGTCTATCTATTAAAATCACTTCCTTGTACATAGTTCTGTGAAACCTTAAAACAACACATTGGAATAAATTCAGAAAGGTAATACGGTAAGAAAAATAACAATCTATTTTAATTCTACAGAAATTATTTTATATATTTGTCAGAAATAGTTCTACTAGACGAGGGCGTAAGCCGAAATAGCTATCAACAGATATATAAAATAATTTCTGTAGAATTTAAATGCATTGCTATTTTTCTTACCGTATATTATAATGGAGTTCTACCAAGTAAATGCCTACTCAATCAATAAATGCAGAAAGGCTCTTCCGATTTTATCTAATTAGAAACGAATTAAGCACATTGATTTTAATTTTATAAATACTATTATTTACACGCCATTTATAATATGTACTTTAATCAAATTCATAAATAATTAACAGAGCTCATGAAATTGTTCATAATGATCAGTTGATAATGCTTGCCATGAGCGAAACCGGTCCTGATCTGATAAATTTTATGCGGAATAAGTACTAAAAATTTTTTTTTTTATAAATAATGTTTTGTATTAAAACCTTTTACCACTATACCAACAATATTAATGGTCTCTACCATTTCTTTTCTGTATTAGCAAATCTGGGAAGAATAAATCTTATTGTTTCATCATGTAGAATTCAGCTAAGTAGGATTCAATCACGATGACGCTGGCGGTTCCAGTGACATTGATTTGAGGAAGATAATTGAACAGAAGTCGTCTTTTATGCTTTTTTTATCGCTTTTTTGTATAATAGTTTCATTTCTGTTTTACAGGCATTCTAGAATCGCAAACCTCACACGACCAAGCCGCGGTGCAGCAATCTTCAAATCATTCGACCAACGGAGAAGTGGTCTCCCCGCAGGCCGCAGCCACGCCTCTCATAGATTTTACTACAGACCAAAACAATGCGGCCGCTGAATCAGTCAAAGATATGCAAGCCAAACATTCCTCAGAAATGCAATCGCTTAACAATAAGATGCAAAAACTTGAACAGTTGCTAGTGAAATGTAAAGAAACAATCAAATCTCACAAGGAAAAGAACGGGCAGCTCACGACAGAGATTCAAATCGTGTCCGCTCAGCTGGATAAGAAGAATCTGGACAACGAAGAGTTGTCGGCCAAAGTCGCCGAGCTGGATAGTGTCCGAAAACAACTCGACGAATCAAACATTCAAGTGACGGGTCTGAGAAAAGAGTTGGACTCTTTCGAGGTGGAGAAATCTAAAGATATATTGAAAATTCAAACGGATTTGGACTCGGCCGCGGAAGAAGTCAGGCGCTTGAGCGGAAACGTCGACGTGTTGCATAAGAGGGAAGAAGAAAATGTTATTTCCCTCGCCGAGAATAAACTCAGCGTTCACAAGGAACTGGAGACTAAAGAAAAGGAAATAATCGTGTTGAAGAATTCCATCGCCGGCTTTAAAGAAGATATAAAAAAGAATACTGACGTTATCGATCAGTTGAATTCTAAGATTTCCAGTTTGGAAGCGGAAAGTGTGAAGATTAATAATCGATTAGTCGATTTTGACGCAGCCAAGGAGCAAATCGGCAACCTTGAAGGGAAGCTCGCCCGGTTGAGGTCGCAGAATAAGGATCTCGACGCAAAGTGCATCACCCTTTTGGAGAATGTTAAATGTAACGAGTTGCAGCTGAAGCAGGAGGCCGATGAGAAGCTGGCCGTGATCGATAGAAATAATTTCTTGGAAGGCAGAAATAAACATCTGTCTGACGAAAACGCTAAAAAGATTAAACAAGCCAGCGAGCTCGAGAAAGAGATCATGGACATCGGTAAAGATTCAGGAGAGCGGAAAGATCTGAGCGAAAAGTATGAAGCCGTTTTGAATGAGCGGAACGCAGTCAAGTTAGATTACGAAAAAGTCATTGAAACTAAAGAAGAGTTGGAGAACGAACTCAATAAAATCAATGCCAAGTCGAAAGATTTGGAATTCCGTTTGAATGAAATGTCGGCGGCTAACGATTCTTTAAAAACGGAGCTGGACGCTCGTATTGCTCAGGTAGATGAGCTCCATGGGGATATCGCAAGAGCTAAAAGTGAGCACGGACGTGTCTCGGATGAATTGACAAGGCTGAAGAGCGAATACAGTGAAAGTAGCCAACGAATGGTATCCAAAGTGGAACTTTTGGAGAAGCTTCTTTCGGAAATACCCGAACAGACGGAGAGCGTTCAAGATGTCAGAGCTGAAATGGGAAAAGAGTTGGAGAGACTAGAAAAAGATATGCAGGCAAAATATGATGTGAAGTTGTCCGAGTTCGAAAAGCTGAAATCGGATTACGAAAAGGTCAATAGCGAGTTGGATCACAGTAGAGAAAACAAAGCAAAACAAGTAGACGAAGAGTTTACAAAGCTACTAAACGAAAAGAATAAATGCGATATCGAGTTACAGAGTGTTTCAGACGAGTTGGAAATATCTAAAAATGAATGCCTGCAGTTGAGTGCCGATAAAACAGCATTGGAAAGCAAGATTTTGGCACTTCAAACGGAAAATAAAGACGTCGAGTCGAAAACGGACAGCATGGTTGAGGATATTAAGCAGCTGCAGACGGCTCTGGACGCCGTGCAGGATTCGCATTCGCAGATCGTCACCGAGAAGACGAGGATCGAAGAGAAGATCTCTGAAATGGAACGGGCCGAGAGCCATAAACTCGACGTGTCGGATACGGAAATAAATAAAAAAACGACAGAGATTGAGTATTTACAGAAAAGATTACAAATACTGCAAGAAGAGAAAGGAAACGTTACACTAGAAAATGAAGAATTGACTAAGAACATCAACGAAAAAACTGCACATTTGGATACTTTGGAGACGAAATTAAAAGAGTATTCAGATAATAATGAAGTGTGGCAGCAGAAACTTTCTAATATTTTAGATGAGAATAATTCCCTGCAGGAGAAGTGTAATAGATTGAAGCACGAGAAAGAGTCTCTGAATGAAAAGGCGGCGGTTTTGGAGCAGAAGATATCCGAGGTTGACTCTGTCAAACCGCTGCTGGAGGAGGCTAAGCTCGAAAAAGAGTTCTTGAATTTACGCATCACTCAGCTGGAGACGGATTTCAAACAGGCGACCGCGGAGAGAAACGCTCTCAGCGTCGAAAAGGAATCCATTCAGAAAGATTTTGCGGCGGTTTCCAATGAGAAAAGAGACAAAACTCAGGCCTTGAGTGAAGACATTGCTAAATTAAAGGCTGAATTGAAAGAGGCTACGTCCGTTAGAGATGAAATACAAAAGAAATTAGACATTGAATGCGCTGACAAGGTTAAACTTACTGAAAAGCTGCAAGGTGTTATGGATAAATCGAAGAATGCGGAGTCGTTATCCGAAGAAAAGGGTGCTTTAGAAGTGAGACTGTCTGAATTACAAGAGAAGTTTTCGGGTGCCGTGAAAATGAATGAAGTTAAGTTGGATGATTTGAATAAATCTAACAGTCAACTTGCTAGCAAGATTGAAATGTTGGAGGTCAAATGTAAAAATGCCGATGAGGTGGTGCAGAAAAATGAAACTCTCAAGTCCGAAATTGAAAAGATGAGTTTGAAAATACGCGTGCTGGAGAAGATCAAAGCTGAGCATACGGAGATGCATGAAGAAATGCACGAGCTCAAGTCGGAGAAGAGTAAACTCGTATCCGATATAGAAGGGCTGCAAGCTCACCTCACGAAAGTGTCGACGGACAATAGCCAACTGAACGATAGGCTCAGAGAAATGATCGCCAACGGAGAAGTCATGCAGATGACTCACCAGAAAGCGTTAGACGCGACGCCCGGTGGAAATGACGGTTTCGACCGAGCCGGCATGGAAACTCAACTCAACAAATTGACAGACGCCAATAGTCTGCTATTGGAAGAACTGAGATCTAACGAAGACTACAACGGAAGAATTTTAGACCTAGAGAGACAAAATTCAATATTGGTCGAAGAAAAGCTCGAATTGGAAGACCAGATCAAGTCGTCGATGGACCGCCACGTCAATTATAACGCTACTGTCAAGTCAAACGATGACGATCACGAACTGGACAGCCTCAGGATTAAGCACCGCGAGATGATCAACGATAAATTGGAGCTGGAGGGACGTCTGGCTGACATGGAACTCATCAGCAGGTCTGGCGAGGGTAATCTGAAAGGGCTCGAGCAGAAGAACGAGAAGTTGAGGCTTAATAATGAGAAATTGGAACGGCGGCTCGACGAGGCTCTCGTCTCGCTCAACCACATTCGAACCTTGGAAGAAAATACCGAGCTGGAGTACTTGAGGAATATTCTGTACGAGTATCTGACGGGGCCCACCAGCAACAATATGATCCTGGCGAAAGTGCTGTCGGCGGTTGTGAAATTTGACCAGAGACAAACGCACTTGGTGCTTGAAAGAGAGAAAGAACGGCAAGGAGTTGTGAGTATATCTTTAACAATTATCTTAGATTTTATCAGGGCTGTGGAGTCGGAGTCGTCGTTAGCCTTTTGGCCAGAGTCGTACTCGGAGTCGGAAATTTTGTAAAGTTTGAACTTTTTATTTTTGCGTATAATATGTCAAATTTGGCTAATGGCCGGAATGGTAGGGTTGATATTTAATTGAATACACATAAAAAGTTAAACCAGGACAAAAGTGACGATATTAAACTTTTTTTAGTCAGAGTCAAAGTCGTGTTTTAAGTCAATGTCGGAGTCGGAGTCGTGGTTTTGGTAAATGATGGAGTCGGAGTCGAACTTATTTTACCGACTCCATAGCCCTGGATTTTATTACACACTGCCTACATAGTTCCAGGAAAACATCATTTTAGTTTATACTATTTTATTTGTTAATTTGAGAAATACAGTCGATCTCCCAATTATAAAGAATTTGGATTGTGCTTGAGGAATACTAAGATATATGGGAATAGCCACCCATAAAATATTGGAGGCTAGGTCAGCAAATCAAGAATTTTCGCCTGACTGAACGACAGGCAAAGTCAAGGGACAAACACCAATTGACAACTATTTTTTAATGCATGCATATAAAATATGTTATTATATCATGATATATTTATGAAAATTATAACTTGACCTTGACATGCGTTTTGTAAAAAGTACTATGCTCTAGGGGGGACTGCCGCATACGCTATAGGATACTAGGGGGGAACGCTCTTGAGGGGTTCACCGTATCCAGTCAAGGTTAATATCAAATTTAGATTAATTTTTAGATCTCCGATATGGATGATTGTGATGTCATGTCTATTCTATTGATCCTAGTGATCACGTGTGATTGAAATGCCTTGGCTTTTAGATGTAATGCCAGTTTGTTTCAATAATAAAAGCTGTGTTATTCTTTGCGAGAGGTGTGCATTCATTTCTTTGTGTCAGTGTAGCCGATTTCTTCTCTATCTGAATACTGGAAATAAATATACATTATGTCTTGGATGAGCGATCAAAGCTATTGGGCACGGTTATGTTGTTTATAGGCTCGAAATCCAGTATGTGCAGTTTCTTAACCCTTTGAGGACTATCGCCATACCGGTACGGCGGTAGTATGTTGTCATATATTATCTATTGCCGTTCTCTTATTGTTTATTGAAATGTTATTATTTTTTCATATGCTGAAAATAAAGGTGTCAATCAGTGATTTTTGGTTGTCACATTATTTTTATTATATGTTTGTAATAAGCTAAAGAGTTATATAAAATGTTTAATATTTGGTAAGAAATCTGTGGCCATATATTATTGAGTGTAAAAATTCATTTCAGTTTGATACACTTCCTGGAATCACCGTCAATAGAAAAAACCACATGTTGACATATGAATGCAATAAAGATCCAGACCCAAATTGGATGTCAAAGCTTCTAGATAATTATTTGAATATTTTTTTAGAATTTTCGTTTTAAAAATGCGAAAGAAATATCAATTCCTTCAAATAAGTAATAATATTCTTCTTAGATTAACGGATAACAAAAAAAATAATGTTTTATATTTTTTTTGTCTCCTATTAATATTCTATTCAATTTAAAGAAAAAAACCTAATTTAATCCAAAATAACTCACCACTCAGCAAGGGTTAAATTTATTTTTCAGTTGGCTTATAAATTTCTATTTGAAGGTAGGGGAATCCCTAATCTCTTAGAAAAACAGGAAGCAAGCAGTTTGCGTTGTGTAACTGTTGTCAGTTTTTCGTTTCATATTTGTGAAAATATGTGTTAATTTGTAATACTGTTATTTCTTGGGGGAACTTTGACTAATTCCAGTGTCAAAACGTTAATGTTACCCTGCTCTAAATTTCATTTCTGCTCTTTTTTTGTTTCAGCTTGGACAACTAGGACTGCTATAGTGAATAAAGAAGAAGACACCATTTTGTACAAACACGAACTACTAATATAACAATAACAAATTAATTATACTTACTGATAGAGTTGTGCTAATAATTTATTTTACGTCGACTTGCAAGAGAAACGGATTGTTATGTTGAAAAAAATTGTAATGAGCAAACTTGAGCAGTTTTGCCGGCAATATGAGCGGAGATGAAACGCTCTTCCGTGCTTGTCCTATTCAGCTTGCAGTGCACACAGGCTTGAATCCAATTCGGTACAATTTCATTATTTGATGCATCCGTGTTCAAAGGTAACGATGCATACATTCCCTCTCATTCTTCACTGCCCTACGTTTGCCGTCACCAAAAAATGAGGTTGAACAATAGAATAAAAAAATATCCACCATAGATAATCCTCTGTTTGGACATACAATGAAACCCTGATTCTACGTATTTCAAGGGACTGTAAAAAACATACGATTAATGCGGGAAACGATATGAACCAAAAAAAATAAACTTTTGAAAAAATTCTTATTATACCTATGTATAACATTAATTTTGAGAAGAATCCTTAACACTACGTTGCTTCTTTGCAGTTTGCCACTTCAATTTAAACAAATTCCCCTCAAATTCGCAAATATTTTTAACAGATGCATCTATAATCCTTGAAGTAGAAATATATTTTTATTTTTTCGAAGGCCAACAACGCTGCTGTTAATGTCATTCCATGGTTCATTATTCCGTTTTTCGCTATCTTCTTCTACACAAGACACAGATGCTCAGTAATTACCGGAAACATTATGACAATGAATCGAAAACAAGTGCACACATGCAGTCTCAGTTTTGTTCTACGAATCGATTGGAAGAGTTCGAATGTTTTTTTAAGAAATATTCAACAATAACGGTCAATCGGGATAATATTCGTGACAGGACCATAATTTTTAAACGTAAAATCGAGGAAATCGAGAAATCAGGGAACGTTCAATGCGGAATTTTTTAACATTGTTCTTAACTGGTGTTTCGCCAGGACTATAGAAAATGAACGGACCACGCGGGAAACAGTATAATGCGAGAACGTAAGATCGGGGTTCCACTGTAATTTGAAATGAAACAAAACACTGCCTAGCACTACAAAGAGACTTAAGTGTACAATTTTTGCCGGCAAACCATGCACTGTCTCAAATTGGCTGCTTCTCTTGTCAGGTGATATTAAAATAAGATTGTTTCTTTATATATTACATTTATGACAAAGAACATTATCTTATTTGATCTATTCTCTACAACGGTGATTTATTTTATTTAGACGGTTTATGTAAATTGTTTATTTATTCAGATTCAGCAGGTTAATTAGATGTTTCGTCAATGTGTGATCAATGTATACGGACTATTTTTGGACTCTCCATTTAGTATTTGTTGAATGTGGTTGATGCACGAAGAAGAAGTGGCCAGCGGGGTTGAAGTTCTTCGAAGGCATCTGCAGGAAGTGACCCATAAACAATGATGTTCATTCAACCATTATTCCCTCTAAAGTGCAGGCATGCCAACCGCGTGGATGGAACCTTTTCATAAAAAATAATTATACATAGCATTCTAATAAAAATAATAACACTTTTTTGGTACTTTTTCCACATAAAATTTATTGGATCAGGACCGGTTTCGCTCATGGTGTGCTATGTATATCAACTGATAAAAAATACAACGAAACAGTGATATTTATACAAAAGTTAAGCAAGAATTACAAGGCATGAAAAAACAATTGGTATTACAACTAAGCAAATAAATTGAAGCAAAATAGACTATAATTAAACTGTTGAAGACATCTGTTTCGTTGTATTTCTTATCAGTTCAAAATGCTCGCCATGAGCGAAACCGATCCTGATACAATAAATTTTATGTGGAATAAGTACTAAAAATGTGTTATTATTTTTATTATAATGCCATTCCACCAAGTATTGACAGTGAACACATAAAAAAATCTAGAAGAAATTTAGGAGATTTGAACATTTTGTTGCAGCAAAATAGAGTAAACATAAAAAAAATCAAATTCAATCATTCATGAGAACTTTGGGTCTGATGCTGTGAGAATAAATAATATAAGTGGTTGAATTTTTTGTTTAAATTTTTCTATTAAGATTTTCAGACAAGCAGGTAAAAGCATAAATGGCCCACCGCTGAAGCCTTTATCGCCCACTAGTGGGCGGTACGGACCAGGTTGACAACCCGTGGTCTAGTTTTTTCCTAGTTCCATTTATTTATCCATACTCTGAAAAGTCACCTAATGAATTTCGGTTTATCATCAATTAGGGAACAGGCTATCTCAAAACGGCTTCCAATTGATTTATGGATTAGCGATAGTGGACGGCTAACTGCTAGTCCTCGACTAGCATCCTTAGCCTCTCCCCTGCTGAATATTTCAACAACTTTGATTTAAAAAATTAATTCATCTATGTTTTGTACTAATTACACTCATGGAGGTTATCAGACCAAATAATGCACATACCTATTTGAATCAAAAAAAAAATCTTGTCCCTGATAGTTTTAACATAGTTAATTCTATCTATTTTTTTATATCAATTTGCAACAGGCATCTCAACGTATGAACGCTAGCATTCAACAGGTAAAATTATTACCGTTTACAGTGAAACTGTATTCTCAGTGAAAATATATTCTTCTCCAAGCTGTCATTGAAATTAAATTTGACCGCCCTATCTTCAGCCCAATGTTTGTCTGTGTTTTGTCTTTGGTTCTCTTTTTATGAAAGGGACTACTCGCTGATTTTGTTTCATTGAAGCAAACCAAACTTTAAGGCCGGCAAATCTTCGACTTGGGCCAATAATTTCAATGATCGTGACCAGTGAAATCATGTTGTCATACAAATCTATTACTTAATACATTTCACTGTAACATATGTATATAAAAAGAGAGAATGAGTAACCGAATTGCAACTCTTGTTACAACTCTTATGTTGTGAACCGCCAATTATTGATGGAATGACATTAATATCTTTTTTTTTTCTATGTCCGCTCTCTATTTGGAGCATTTGGCCGCCACACGGTGGCCCGCCAACTTCCTTGCTTCTCTGCCCTGTTCATCACAGTGTCCTGTAGGTCACCTGAGTACATCCTACGGATGGTCATCAAAGGCCTTCCAGGACGTCGGAATCCATCAGGTTGATAGAACGGGCAGGCATCCTCATCTCCATGCCAGGGTCCATCGTCGTAATAAGGGGCAGGTCTGTCCGCTTTCTTGCCTCCGTGTTCCTGAAAAACTCAAACCACCGTATTCCTAATATTCGCCGCAGGCATCTGTTTTCGAAGCACAGTATACAACCGGTTACCCTGTGCTTTTGTAATGTGCCACGACTCGCAACCGTTCGGTTCTGACTGAGTAAAACCGTGAGTCCCAGACATTCCGCATTGAATTGAATGTTGCTCCAGCTATCCCTAATTGGATTAAAATAATACACACAGTTATTGTACTTTTCAACTTATAAACTCCACGCTATAAAACTACATGCTAAGTATAAAAGACTGCTGGAACAATATCCTCACATTTAAGAATCCCTCGAACAGTAATCCGGGGTTTTTCATCGAAGAAATCTCACCGTTGAAGATGTAGATAGGTAGGTGTTAAAAAAAAACTTAGCGAAATCCTAATTAAATATACAAGATTTTTTAATATTAATCTGCATTTATAAACTTGAGATACTTTTGTATTGTTTTCGATAAATTTAAGCAATTGTGAAATATGTAAAAAATAATTAATTACACACCTGTGAAAAGAATAACTGTAGATATGAAATATTTTTATTATTAATTTGCTCGTTAATTTATTATTACAATAGAAATAAATAATATTACATAAATGTGTGTTTTACTTTCATTGCATTGATATAGAAGAAACCGGGGCGGGGCTGTGGAGTCGATAAAAAAAAGTATGACTCCGACTCTAGCATTTACAAAAACCACGACTCCGACTCCGACATTGACCAAAAACACGACTCCGACTAAAAAAAGGTTAATATCATCACTTTTTTCCCCTAATTTTCCTATTTATGTGTATTCAATTAAATATCAACCCTATCAATGCGGCCAAAAGCCAAATTTGACATATTAAATCCAAAAATAAAAAGTTCAAACTTTTCAAAATCTCTGACTCCGGCCAAAAAGCTCTGACTCCACGACTCCGACTCCCACTCCACAGTCCTGGTTTTTAGTCAATGTTGGAGTCGGAGTCGTATTTTTTTACCGACTGATATGAATAAATAAAAACGTTTTTTATTTACAGCAAATTGTGCAAAACTTTTATCAATATAGTAAATCTAAATAGAATAACAACTTATTGATTGAGTAGGCATTTACTTGGTAGAACTCCATTATAATACGGTAAGAAAAATAATAATGTATTTAACTCTACAGAAATTATTTTATATATTAGTTGATAGCTATTTCGGCTTACTTAATAATTCTGACGAGGGCGTAAGCTGAAATACAAAATCAACAAATATATAAAATGATTTCTGTAGAATTAAAATACATTGTTATTTTTCTTACCGTATTAGAATAACAACCCATTCTATAATGCCCAATATGTCTATGCCCTTATGACGTCCCTCAAAGTATGAATTCATTACGTAAAAATCGACATGGTATTAGTTGTATGCATCGCGTTCTCAGTACGTATGTCTCTTACGCCCATTGCCTTCCAGGGCGGCCAAGTCACGTTGCAAGCGATGTGCTTAGCCTGTAATGTTTCCGTACGGTAGCCCAAACAAGATTATATCATGCTAGATAACTGTTGGACCAGGGGTTCTTAACCTTATTTCAACTCCGGGCGTATTTTAGATTGAGGAGAATAGTACCGGGCGCAGGCCGGATTTTGAAAAAACAAATCTTAAGTACTTCGTATATAGTAAAAATAATGTTATTGACCTGAAAAATAATGTCAAGCCTGAAAAAAATATAGGTACCGTAAAACGGTGTGAATAGAGACTGACAGTTGAATAGAGACAAAAACAAGGATTGAACTTTAGCACAACTTTACTAAGTATCCAATGTATTTTTTACTTTTTTTTTGTAATTCTTTACAATGACTTTAATACTATCTCTCGAATGACAAAACCAAACCAACTATGTACATGATTGGCCAAAATCCTTACTTTTTGACCCCTTATAAACTTCTTTTTTATTATAAACAAAAAAAAAATAACAATAAATTGAAATTAATATTCCTCTAATTGAATTCGTAAATAAAAATAATAAAACATTTTTAGTAGGTAAATTAAAAAATAGTACATGACACATCCCAGCTTCCCAGGAAACAATGATAAGTAAATATATACCAATTGTTTGTCACACCTTGTAATTATTACTTAAACTTTGTATAAGCATCACTGTTTTGTTGTATTTCCTATCAGTTGACAATCCTCGCCATGATCGAAACCGGTCCTGATACCTTTACAAATGTTAAAAAAAACCGTAAAATAATTTCAATAAATAAATATAATTCTGATAAAATTTTAGTTTTTTCGTTATTTGATACTTTGCGGACCGCCCGGGTTTGATTCCCGGTACGAACGGATTTTTCGGATTCAGTCGATTAATTTGTTCAAAGGCAGGGTGTTTGTGTTGTTGAATATCCCTTCCCACCTTTCCTATCCCAAAGAGCTACGCATAGCGAGAGCGACACATATCTCGGTAATTGATTCCAGTGAATTATCTCTTGAATTTTTATAATTTTTATCTCCTCATATCATACTGGGCCCGGTCCGTGGTGCAATGGTTAACGTCGCTGGGTACCGTGTCGGACCCCCGGTACGAGCAGATTTTTTCAGTCGATAAATCGATTCTGCTCAGAGGCAATGGGTTGTTAAAAATCCCTATCCTACCTTTCCTATCCCACAAAGCGACGCATAGCGAGAGCGATTAGCAAACCACTAGTTCTGTCCGAGTCCTCTTATCCTTTCCATCCCCTACTCTCTTCGAGAAAGAGAGGCCGAGCAACTGAGTGACAAGCAATTCTCGTAGAAAAATATATGTTGAGATAAACTCCGTGAGGAGTCCATATGCTCCAAGTTGGGAGCGGACATGGTTAAAGAAAGTCAGAGTCTGACTCGGAGTCGGAAATTTTGACAACCTCCTCTTGCTGTGACCTAATAATTTTTGATATGTATGTATGTATCATGTATGATAATTATACATGATACACGAGGGCTTTGGATGCAAAGTTAGCTTTCTACTAAAAAAGCATTTTGGGGAAAAAATAACTCTAAACCTATTTTAATACCGTTAAATTAAATGGAGAATTTGTATTTCTCATATATATAGTGTTAAAAACATAATATGAATTATAAAATCCAGTCATTTTGCCACTCTTTTTTTAGATATTTAAATTATAAATGTTGGTAATGCTGCACATTCAATTTTTCAAGACTGTTGTTTTTGCGCCCAAACGGTTGATAAAATTCGTTCCTAGAAAATTTATATATATGGTAAATATCCTACGCGAGTTACTGAAAATGCCACCGCGAGCTACCGGTAGCTCGCGAGCGATCTTTTGGCGATAACTGGTGTAGATTGTACGCTGATATTTGCAAACAAATCACGAAACAGTTTTCATATCTCAATATTAGCCACTGTTGTAAAACATGACTTATACTCCCAATAATATAAAACTTAAAAATAACTTCGATTATGTGTGACACCTTTGCGACAGTGAGTCCGAAGATGCCTATTTAGAAGCGAAACATTTGTTGATTATTCCACAATACGTGGAATAATCAAGGTAATTTTTTTTTACGTGAAAATTAACTTCTACAAAAGTTACCACCGAATCCAATGAAAGTATTATATACTCCCCCTCAAAAATTTATCATGAAAACACCATTAATATTTATGTAACGTTTAAATTAATGACGTAATAATGTTTATAATTGAAGCTATATTTCAAATGCTTTTTTTAATAAGTTGTTATTTAAGAAATAAGTGGTACGCAGCGGCATTTAATAAAAATACGAATGACTCATTTGATTAAAAATACTTCTCACGGTCAAAACAGTCTTTATTTCCCTAAATAATTGTTTTTAAATAATCAAGAGGGTGCGAAACTTTTTATCGGTAAGTGACGATCATGTAAAAATCACCCTTAAATATTCCAAAAATACTCTATGGCAACGCTTGATCTTAAAAATAGAAATAATACAGAATCATATCGTCATAACAGTGTCACGTTGCAAACGGTATTACGCAAAATCCTCTGATAATTTGCTTCAAGCGGGTCAGTTTTTCCTCTCCTCCGTACCGCGGAGGTTGCCTCTGACAGCCGGCCATTTTCCTGTTCCATTTTCGAATTCTTCGAACGTTCGTTTTTGCATACTCTGCATTTATTTCGCTGTTTGCCCTTGCCACTTCGAAACACAATTTAACATTGTAAATGTCATGAAATTAGTTGCGTTGTTTCATATAAATCAAATAACATTAATTAATTTCAATAACCTAAATTAAATTCTGTATTTAAAATTAGACTTAAATAATTATGAACAAGGGATAGTAAAGAATATTTAATATATCAGCTGTAAAGAATATTTGATTAGAACCCGTAAAAATAGGTTGAAATAAAGGTAAAATTAATTTACTGTTTTTAAAGCCCGTGTTGTTTTCGATAATAAATTTGGACGTTGATTTTTCGTGAGTATTTTTACATTTTGTTTGTTTCATAGTTTACGATGAATGTGGTGATAAAAAAGTAGGTATTTATTACATTTTTAAGCGGTAATTTTAGGGTTTTTGTGGATTTAATTAATTGAATATTTGTGAAGGATAAGTTTAGTGCAGCTGTTGATTGCTTAACAAATGATACAGATTCTTATACCGTTAAACATTAAAGCGTGCCCCAGTGGCATCCCCATTGGCAGACTGATTCTACTCATTGGAAGAACAAACAATTCGTGTCCACGATTAATCAATAACAATATCAGTAACATTCTAATCTTGGTCTCGCTTAAGCCGAAAGAAATATATGACTGAGAATGCCTTCGTTTGATAAAGACATGGGTAATATCCACAAGCCCTCAAATATAGATGTATTGGAAAATACTTTTAAACCTTTGCCATGAGTATATATGTCAAACTGCTCAAAAGATAGGTGCAACTGTTTGAGAAACATCTTAAGCTTTTTACAGTCCAATAAGAAAATTCATAATAGCATCACCATATAAAATACTACTATATTCTAATATATGTCTATATATAATGTATAATTATGTCTTCTGATGAAAATAATAATTGTTTCATCGAATTGACAATAGCTTAAGAGACATGTTTTTCTCATTGCAATAATATTTAACTAATAGTCATGTATTCTACATAAGTTCTACAATAGTTCTACAAACGTTCTACAACATTTTTTTTCTAGAACTGAAATACATTGCTATTTTTTCACTGTGTTATGGTGGAGGTCTACCAAGTAAATAATAATGATTCCATATAGATAAATGATTATGATTTTTTTCAATATCATGGACACTCATCGGAAATAAGTCCCACATTAAATATATTAATATATTAAGTCAAAAATCAAGCAAAAAGATGGACAAGTTTACAATAGAACTGAGAACTATGTACTAACAAAACAGTACAAACAATACAGATTCTAAACTTCTTAAATAAACATTGATGCCTTTCCAATAAGAATTGACAGCTAAAACGATAATAGGACTTCGATTAGAGGTTTTCATCATTGACCAAAAGGCATTATTTCAAATATTTATGTATTACAAGATTTCGTCTTTATACTGGCAGAAGACTTTATGTCAAAAATCATTATTTCGAGATACAGTGAAACCCCGATTCTACGTTTTTCAAGGAACCGTAAAAAACATACGATTAATGCGGGAAACGATGAAACTTTTAAATATGAACTAAAAAAAATAAAAATTCTAATTATACCTATGTATAACATTCATTTTTAAAAATATCCTTAACACTACTTTGCTTTAATTAAGTATTTCGGTTGAGGGTGCTTGATGGAATTTCAATATCAAATTTGAATTATTTGAATTTTGTACTTTTCCATGAGTTTTGTCGCTAACGACCCGGGTTTCGCCTTTCGGCATCTTCAGGCATTCCTAGTGCACGGATGTACTTGAACTGACGCGTAGTAAACAGTTTGTATCGTTTATATACAAAAATATAAGTAGATCACTAAGTTAAAAGGTTATTAAAATGTAAATTAGTGAAATTTGAATGAATACAAGTTTCAATGATTTAAGTGGGTTTGTTAGAATTACGGGATGTTTTGAAAATATTAATGAACAAACTACGTTGCTTCTTTGCAGTTTGCCAACAAACAAACAAATTCCCCTCAAATTCTTATATTTTTTAACAGATTCATCTATATCCTTTAAGTAGAAATATATTTTTATTTTTTCGAAGGCCAACAACGCTGCTGTTAGTGTCATTCCATGGTTCATTATTGCGTTTTTCTGTTTGTCATCTTCTTCTACAGAAGACACAGAATCTCAGTAATTACCGGAAACATTATGACAATGAATCGAAAACAAGTGCACACATGTAGTCTTTCTTAGTTTTTTTCTAAGGGTTCGAATGTTTTTTTAAGAAATATTCAACAAAAACGGTCAAACGGGATAATATTTGTGACGGGACCATAATTTTTACATGTAAAATCGAGGAAATCGAGTAATCGGGGAACGGTTAATGCGATAATTTTTAACATTGTTCTTATGGGTGTTTCGCCGGGACTAAAGAAAATGAACGGACAACGCGGGAAAACGTAAAAATCGAGAACGTAAGATCGGGGTTCCACTGTAATCCACTTTTTCTAAAATCATGAAGTTGAAAACTTTCTCCACTTTCATTCCGCAATATATTATGTTTTTCCTTCCAGCAATCCCTCAATATAAATGAGAAATTAATAAATATCTCAGGGGTTGAGTATTTATTAACATGGTAAAACGAAATATCTAAAAACATACCACATTATGACATGTTACAAATTTTAACTAAGACACACAATCCAATAAATACGGTTTTTGAAATAAGGATAATTAAAAATTAATAAAAAGTAATTCTAACTTAACCTAACCTAACCTAACCAAGAATTACAATGTCGAGCAGGACGCCACATAAGAGTTTTAGGAATTAATTGGTGAACTTACCTACCACTCTATGGCATTCTTTAATCATTTACGAATTCACTTTTAAGGTGTTCACTGTCAACTGATCAGTTTCACAGACTTCATCAGTTGAAAATGGTATTCTTCTCCAAGCTCTCACTGAAATTTAATTCCTATCTTCAGCCCAATCGATTCAGTCTGTGTATTTCTTTGGTTCTCTTTTTATGAAAGGGACTACTTGCTGATTTTGTTTCATTGGAGCAAACCAAAATTTTAGGCCGGAAAATCATCGACTTGGGCCAATAATTTCAATGATCGTGACTATTGAAATCATGTTGTCATACAAATCTATTACTTGATACATTTTCACTGAGAATACAGTTTCAATGTAACATATACGAACTGTAAAGGAAACCTCAATATCAAGAATCAGCTTGACGCATAGATTTAGATCTGTCAAATAACTAATAAGCACCAATGTACATTTGTTTCCACCACAGATCTTGACGTCATTCGATTCGAGACTTGGCCACCATCCGGCCACGGCTAGAACTCGCCCCGTCAGACTATAACTTTGACCACGGCTAGAATTATTATAACAATGATGGCCACTGTAAGGCGGGAATAGTATCGTGCCACTCACTTTCTTGAATTGTGTTCGTCGTTTCATCATGGGGACGTTGTCGTGTGACAAGCACACCGTGCACTGGTTTCGCAAGGGGCTGAGACTCCACGACAACCCAGCGCTGAGGGAAGGGCTCAGGTCCGCCACGACCTTCCGGTGCGTCTTCATCATCGATCCGTGGTTCGCTGGGTCTTCCAACGTTGGGATCAACAAATGGAGGTAAGCATTTTATATCACAATATAAAAAAAAAAATCAGTCTTTTATCGCTGCTGTTCGAAGGTTTGTGTTGTCAAAAAAAATCCTTCAGACCCATCCGATTCTAAAAGCCTTTCTAATCACTAGTCTCGTCTTAGCCTTATCATTTCAATCCTGACTCTTATCGAACTAAGCCGAGTGACCAGCAGTTTTCGTAGCTCTTCGAGGTATCTCCATCACGAGGTCATATGCTACACATTGTGAGCTGACATGGTTTTAAAAAAGGCAACAACGGAGTAGATCCAATAAATTGTAACACATCAAAGGGTAAGCTCAACATAAGTTCAGTCAAGAATGCAAGGAGAATAAATTCTAATATAAAATTTAAAATAACCAATAATTTCAATGATCGTGACCATTGAATTATGTTGTCATACAAATCTATTACTTGATACATTTTCACTAAGAATACAGTTTCACTGTAACATATGCAAAAAATAAAAGTTTCAAAATTTCCGACTCCGGCCAAAAATGTCCGACTCCACAGCCCTGGATTTAACCTTATTTAAAATTATGTTTCTGTGGACAGACATATTTCTGAGATTCTGCTAAGATTGAGCTATAGCTAAGTAATAATGTCGAGTATTATTATTGGATTATTGTTCGAAAAATACACACATTATTTGCCTCGTGATTGACAAATCACGTTGCGAAAAACGCTTATCTCTGCATTTCATCTGTAATATTCTGACATAATCAGTTTGCCGAATAAACAAAATACATTGAAATTGTAGAAGCGTACTGGTGCTGTGTTGAGATATGTTTTGGCATCTCGCTATCATCAGAACCATAAATAAACATAGAGCTTCTTAGAACTGTTTTGAGACGTGATCTGACTTGGGTAATAGTTTTGGTTTCGCCACACAATAATGTGATATGAGCAGATATAAATTATAGCACCAGAATTACTAGAATAATCATCTGGAAATTTGTTGGCTAGATTCAATGAATTAGAAGATTGTTTATTAAACTGTCATCTAACTCTAACATATGTATGTAGTTTTATTAATATTGTAGATGTCGCTGTTTCGATATCTGAACTTTTTTATTCACCACTTTTTAGGTGTCAACTGTCACTTCTTGGTGTAAAGGTATTATTAATGTAAATAAAAAGCATTACATGGCACTATTTCTACATGTATTCTGATAAAGATCAAGACCGGTTTCGTTTATCGCGAGCTTTGTCAACTAATGAAATATACAATTTTGAACTTGAATTTTTCGACATTGTATAATTTCATTGAGGATTTCGACCGGGGGATTTGATGAAATAAGAATATAAAATTTCAACCGCTTGAATTTTCTACTTTTTCATAAGTTTTTCCAAGGCTGTGGAGTCGGAGTCGGAGTCGTAGAGTCGGGGCTTTTTAGCCGGAGTCGGAGTCGTCTCGGCGTTTTGGCCGGAGTCTGAAATTTTGAAAAATTTGAACTTTTTATTTTTGCATTTAATATGTCATATTTGGCTTTTGGCCGCATTAATTAATAGGGTTGATATTTAATTGAATACACATAAATAGGAAAAATATGGGGGAAAAGTGACGATATTAACCTTTTTTTAGTCGGAGTCGTGTTTTTGGTCAATATCGGAGTCGGAGTCGTGGTTTTGGTAAAGGCTGGAGTCGGAGTCGGACTTTTTTTACCGACTCCACAGCCCTGGTTTTTTCGCTAACGTTCCGGGCTTAGTCTTTCGGAATCTTCAGGCTCTTCAAGTGCACAAGTGACCTTGGACAGGCGCGTTGTAAATAGTTTGCATCGTTTATATAATGTCACGAATGAAAATGGATCGTAATCTAAATTGATTGCAATTTAGATTCTGGATGAATTAGAAAATGTTTTGATGTTTATGTGTTTCAATGAATTGAATAGGTAATTGGTTGGGTTGGTTACAATTATCAGGTACTACGCGTCAGTTCAGGTTCATTCGCGCACTTTCATTTTATCAATAGAAAATTCTTGCGAAGAGCGAAACCGGTACTCATACATCATTTGTTTTATTATTTTTATTCACTGCCAAGCAAATACTAAATATACTAGGGTTGTGGAGTCGGAGTCGTCGCGGCGTTTTGGCCGGAGTCGTACTCGGAGTCGGAAATTTTGAAAAGTTTGAACATTTTAATTTTGCATTTAATATGTCAAATTTAGCTTTTGGCCGCATTGATAGGGTTGATTGGTTGATTGGTTGGAAAAAAGTGACGATATTAAACATTTTTTAGTCGGAGTCGGAGTTGTGGTTTTGGTAAATGTTGGAGTTGTGGTCGGAGTTGTAGTCCGCCATTTTTTACCGACTCCACAACCCTGAAATATACTGCCGAAAGTTCGGATTGGACACGATTGTTTTAAAATCAATTCTTTATTCCACCAGGTTCCTGCTGCAGTGTCTCGAAGACCTGGACCGGAGTCTTCGGGCTCTCAACTCCAGACTGTTCGTGATCCGCGGCCAGCCGGCCGACGCCCTACCGAAGCTCTTCAGGGAGTGGGGCACCACCAGCCTGACGTTCGAAGAGGACCCGGAGCCGTACGGGAGGGTGCGAGACCACAACATCAAGGCTATGTGCAGAGAAATTGGCATCAGTGTCGTCTCCAAGGCGTCGCATACTCTTTATAAACTCGACAAGTGAGTATATCTCCGTTCCCAATGTGGAGTATATGGCCTCTAGAGACTTCAATTCGAGTATCGAGTACTAGATACTCGAGTATACTCGTCCATTTTTCAATTACTCGACACTCGAGTAATTTGAAAAATACTCGAGTTATACTCGTTATTCAAAAATGAAGATTAATTTCCAAATTAAAATATTTTTAAACGGCGGACAGAAAAACTTGATAGCACTATTGAATTCATTGTTAACTTTTAAGCCGACGTCCACAGCAACAGATAAACATTTTCTACTACATGAATAAAAAAACAGAGCTTCCAACCAAATTAAAATTCGAGGCGTCTAATTTTCTATTATTTTCGAAATATATGTTTCATAAATTTAAATAAATGTATTAATGCAATAAAATATGCTTATTTATCATCTATTTACATACACAAATTTGAATTAATAATATATATTTTGGCGCATCTGAAACTACTCGAGTATACTCGAGTACTCGAGTATTTTAAAATTTTACTATTCGATACTCGAGTAGTTGAGATTTCGAGTAATTGGAGTCTCTAATGGCCTCCCAATGGAGATATGTAAACATTTTTTTTAACCATGTCCGCTCCCAACTCGGAACATATGTTTTTCTACGAGAACTGCTCGAAGAGAGTAGGGATGTAAGAATACGAGGAATAGGACAGGACTAGTGATTTTCTAATCGCTGTCACTAGAGGCTTCACTCTTTGGGATTGGAAAGGTGGGAAGGAATTTTCAACAACCCATGCCTTTGAACTCATTTATCGACTGAACTAATCCGGAATCGAACCCTTGACGTCCATCACGAGAGCAGTGATGCAAAGCCTGCGGCCTGCAATGACATTTCATGCGGCCCAATATGAAAAATATCAATCACCTATTTTTCTTCAGATCTTTTTACGGACGATGAAAGAACAATATAAGAAAATAAAAAATTCTATTTTATATACACTAAAGATATCGATAATTTAATCATTTGTACCCATGCGGCCCTCGAACTATCTGTGAATTAGTTTTCTGACACTTCTACCAAAAAGGTTGTGCATCACTGCACTAAGGGCTATGCCAGCATTACCGGTATTACTGGTCTGGGGTTCCCGGTATTATTGCAAACATAGAAACACTAGATTTTGAAATAGCACGGTCCAATAAAAAGAAGGAATACTAGGTATATTTTTTTGACTTCAACTTGGAGCATATGGAATCCTCACGGAGTTTATCTCAACATATGTTTTTCTACGAGAACTGCTTGTTACTCAGTTGCTCAACCTCACTTTTTCGAAGAGAGTAGGGATGGAAAGGATACGAGGACTAGGGCATGACTAGTGATTAGCTAATCGATGTCACTATGCGTTGCTTTTTGGGATCGGAAAGGTGGGAAGGGATTGGGATTTTCAACAACACAAACACCCATGCCTTTGAACCCTTGATTTATCGACTGAAATCCGCTCGTACCGGGAATCGAACCCGGGCGGTTCGGCACGCAAGTCAAAGCCGTTGCCACTGCGCCACCGACCGGACAGAAAGTATATTCTTACATGAATTATTTGATCTAACACGATTACCAGAAACAAAAAAATGACAATTACCCAACGTTCTCCTGTCACAGGCACACTCGATATGGCAGTGATTTCCAGTTACAAAAATAGCTCTTAAATCCTTTTTCTTCCGTTAGAATAATCGAGAAGAATGGTGGTAAAGCACCTCTGACGTACCACCAGTTCCAGACTGTGATCGCAGGAATGGGGGCTCCATCAGGAGCTGAACCAGCAGTCACTTCTTTGAACCTCGGCGGTGCCACTACACCAGTTGACGAGGACCACGATGACAAGTATGGAGTGCCAACTTTAGAAGAATTAGGTGAGATACCAACGCGACAATCGAGCAGTTATTTGTCTGTAGTATCGATGAATAACTCTTGACTTTTAATACTTTCGATGGTTTCGGCGGTAACTTTGTGGAAGTTCATTTTAATATAAAATTAAAAATATTTTTTATTATTTCACGTATTGTGCTACTAACTGTGACACGTGTTTCGCCTTATTTTAGTTTTATTATTTCTAAAATTCAAACTCTCAACAAAAAAGTATTATTTAAATAATATTCTTAATATATAATATTCTTAATAGGTTGCTCGCCATTACTTACATTATTTCCAATTAATAAAGTAATCACTAACTTATCTGATTGATTGCAGCTCATTAGTTTAATAGTTTGTAATTTTTAACGGCATTAATAGTATGATTATTTGTTTGCTTTGTTTCGATTCTATAACCCCCCCTCCTTGCTTCCCGTAAAAGGGAAAAATCCCAAACTCCATTTTGCAATTTCATCATTTTAAAATATTAGAATCAATCTTGCTTCATTACTTAAGCAAACTTTGCGATAGAAAGTAAGGCGAAACACGTGTCACAGTTAGTAGCACAATACGTGGAATAATGAAAGTTATTTTAAATTTTATATTAACTCTTGACTTAATTGAGATATTTAACCGTTTTTCGTTTAAAAAAAGATACCTCCACCTTCGCCAATCATTTACTTTTTGAAAATCACACATTCAATTTGGAATCAGGCATTGATTTATTACATTTTACCAAGGGCGAATATTTACCGGCCTAAAATTTTGGTTTGCTTCAATGAAACAAAATCAGCAAGTAGTCCCTTTCATAAAAAGAGAACCAATGAAAAACACAGACACACATAGGGCTGAAGATAGGGCGGTCAAATTTGATTTCAATGACAGCTTGGAGAAGAATATATTTTCACTGAGAATACAGTTTCACTGTAACATAATTATATAAGCGATGCAGATGTAAAACAGCTGTTTGCTGCGCGTCGGTTCAGGTGCATCAGTGCACTTGAAATGCCTGAAGATGCCGAAAGGTGAAACCCGGGTCGTTAGCGACAAAACTCATGGAAAAGTACAAAATTCAAACAATACAAACTCTTGATTTTTATTCGATCAGGTTTTGATATTGACTGTCTAACGCCACCGACCTGGGTTGGCGGTGAACGAGAGGCGCTCTCTAGGCTGGACAAACACTTGGAGAGGAAGGCGTGGGTAGCTTCGTTCGGAAGACCGAAGATGACTCCACAGTCCTTGCTTCCGAGCCAAACAGGATTGTCTCCTTACCTCAGGTAATTAATACTTCTTTTTAACTCTTTCCGTCTGTCTTTATCTGTGGCTACCAGGCAAATCTGTTGTCGATGGACTCGGCTACTTCAGCTACAAGTGGAAATTTGCCATTAATCGCATTAAAAAGCATTCTGAAGCTTTTGTTCTCGCTGACTAGTTATGCTAATTGAAAAAAATCTTCAGAACAGCGTTTCTCAAGTATAGTTCCGCGAGGAAGTAAAAAAGATATGTGGTTAAGTTACACTGGAAAATGTTTTAGAAACTGCTTTCGTCGATTTACAAATATTCCTACAACTGAGATAGTTGAATAGTTCATCAGTGTTTGTGTTAAAATATACTCATGAAGGTTATCAGATCAAATAATGCAAACGAATAAAAAGATCTTTGAAAAAATGGAAAAAATATTTGAATAAAAAAATCTTTTCCGTGATAGTTTTAAATTTTAACAGTGTTAACTCTATTCATTTTTAAAATCTATTTGCAATGCAACGCAATAAAGCGTATCTCTACATATAAGACGCTGGCAGACAATGTTTTAAGTTGTTCACTGTCACTTTTTGGTGGAAAGGCATTTTTTCAATAAATAAAACACATTGTGTAGTAGTTCCAAAAAAAATATTATATATTCTGATAAAGATCAGGACTGATTTCGCTCATCGACATTAATTAGCATGTCAACTGATGACAAAACTCGCGATGAGAGAACCCGGTCCTGATCTTTATCAGAATATGTGTAGAATTCGTACTGTATAATGTGTGTATTATTTATCGTCGAAAAATGTAAGGAATGATTTTGGCAAAGGGATTCAAGACGATTTGCTTTAGTGCCTAATTTTTTTTTGTCAATATCCGATCCCTATTCGGAGCATATAACCACACAGTGCCTCCAAGATTCTATATCTTCCGCCAACTTCCTCGCATCTTCCCTGGTCATCCCGGCGTCCCGTAGCTCCACTGAATACATTCTATGGATGGTCATCAAAGGCCTTCCGCGGCGTCGGGATCCATCAGGTTGATAAAAGAGGCAGGCAGGATTAAGGCTCCCCTGGGGCATCCGCAGCACATATCCAAGCCAGGTCCATCGTCGCCTTTTTATTTTGAACGTAATAAGGGGCTGGTTCGTCCGCTCTCTTACCTCCGTGTACCTGACAAAGTCAAACCACCGTACTCCTAATATTCGCCGCAGGCTTCTGTTTTCGAAGCACAGTATACGGTTACCCTGTGCTGCTGTGATGTGCCATGACTCGCAACCGTAAAGCAGCACAGTCCTAATTTTACGACTGTATTTATTTACGAGTTCATAAATAGTACAAAGATTGCAATTGAAAATTGTTAAATCTAAATTAAGTTGACCCTCATATATAGAAATTAATTTTTGACACTTTCTCTGTCAAGATAACTCTTGCACGAACAATGCTTTAATTTTAATATATTGTATTTCTTATCAGTTGACAATGCTCGCCATGAGCGAAACCGGTCCTGATCAAATAATTTTATGTGGAAAAAGTACAAGAAATGTATTATTATTTTTATTATAATGCCTTTCCACCAAGTATTGACAGTGAACACCCTAAAAGTGATGAATAATGTCGTTTAGATTTGGATGCCTCTCCACGCGTCTATTCTATTACCAGCTGACAGACCTCTACAAGAAGATAAAGAAGGCCAGGCCCCCTCTGTCCCTCCATGGCCAGCTCCTGTGGCGAGAGTTTTTCTACTGTGCCGCCACGAACAACCCGAACTTTGACAGAATGGCTGGGAACCCAATCTGCGTCCAGATTCCCTGGGACAAGAACTCCGATGCGCTTTCTAAATGGGCCAATGTAAGGGAATACTGTTTGTTTATTTGTGTGCCTGATTTAGGAGATGCAAATTAATTTATTACTCGAATTGGAAATACACTCGATACTCTTTTTGCACGGGGTATATGTTCTTAAGACTGAAGCACAAAATAAAGTGTTAAAAAAGATAAGGTGCCCATACAAACTTGGTAGATACCAGATAGGATCCAACAATAAAGCGAATATTTCATTTAACGGAGAGATATCGCCGAGAGTATCATTCGCTGTGATTTTATTTTCGCTAGTTTCTTGTATGATTCTTGATAACATGCCATACATTCATGTTCAAGTCACGTTGAAATAACACACCTCGTTCAACATTGCCATCCATCCCCATTGATAGAAAATAGTTTCCAGGTTTATTGGCTGGTTATCATCACTCCTGTGAACAAGCTACATGATAAATACGTTTTTTTAACCTTGTTATCAAGAAACCGTTCAATAAGAGGATCGAGGAATACTTTGATATAAACTTTTGTGTATATTTTGTTTAGGGTCAGACTGGATTCCCATGGATTGACGCTATAATGATCCAACTCAGAGAGGAGGGTTGGATCCATCATCTAGCAAGACATGCTGTTGCCTGCTTTCTCACTCGCGGAGACCTCTGGTTATCATGGGAAGAAGGAATGAAGGTAGGGAATTAATAATATAACTCTCTGCTTGCTAATTATTTGTATCATAGATAGAAAGAGAAAAAAACATAAAAGTGACGGTGGTGTGAAAGGGAATCATAGAGGTGAAGAAGGAAAGAGTATTATTTATGATTTTGAAGATATATCGATATGATATGAATCCAAAAGATCCCGTGCTATTGTCAATACAATCCTGGGATTGTAATACCTACATAAGAAAGTGAGGCAAACCGAACCTTTCATGGAAGACGTTGCCATGCGACAAAAATAACATTGAGAATTCGTTTCGCAGAGAAATTATTTGAAACCATGGTAACCAACCTGAATTAATGGCAACTTTGGGCTACTATTGATGCATGCCACTGACACGTTCCGTATTTGACATTAATTCTATTCAAGTACGTCATTGAAAATTGCTTTGTTGGATTAAGAAAGATTATCCCTATATAAAAAATGTTTCAGTTCAAAGATTCTCAAGCTGTGGCTTGCATTTTAACCGGATGGCTGCCATAGACGTCTCAAGACGCAAACTTTTCCGTGAACGGCACGCCAATCATACAAAAAATGACGCTCGGTCTAAGCCGGATTTTACTAACTAAAATCAATTGTAACTGATGAGTCATAAATGTTTTAATTTTGTTGAATAAATGAATAAATAACGGCACAATCGCATCGTAATCGGCAAGTTTTATAAATAAACCAGGGCTGTGGAGTCGGTAAAAAAAAAGTCCGACTCCGACTCCAACTCCGACATTAACCAAAAACACGACTCCGACTAAAAAAGTTGAATATCGTCACTTTTTTTTGCCTAATTTTCCGATTAATGTGTATTCAATTAAATATAAAACCTAGCAATCCGGCCAATAGCCAAATTTGACATATTATATGCAAAAATGAAAAGTTCAAACTTTTCAAAATTTCCGAATCCGACTACGACTCCTGCCAAATCGCCGTGACGACTCCGACTCCTCAGCCCTGAAATAAACATTTGAAAAAGATATATTTAGAATGTTTTATTTTTACAAGAAAATTCGTGGCGTGCGAGGTACCGCTATACATGCACATGCTGGCAGTTTAAGCATACTTTTTCCCAACTCTTGCTGAGAAATAATGATCTTAAAGATCTAATGATAACAATCTTAAAACTTTGTCAAATAAATTTAGTAAAAAAAGTGTACATGTGCATTGCAACTTTGGAATTCTGCTATCTCCGTTATTCAACCATAGATAATTCTGAAATTCAAATACATGATAGAATGCGGTAAATACAAGCTTTTCCGACCAAAGGGTCATTTTAGGAAAAAATGTCAATTGGGTCCTTTTCAAAGTAAAATAACGAAGTGTCAAATTCAGTCCAAAATGAGGCTTAGCCTAAATGTCAATCTAATTTGGTAAAATTGTACATCGTTATGTTAAGCAAGGTTACGTGAAAATTGTTATTCTGTTTCGATATAAATTTCGTGGTGACATAAAAGCGAAGGGTAAAAGCACACTTTGTGCCATGTGAATCAAAACAAATATCTATTTATAATAATTATAATCGGCAGGGCGGATTATCATAATTGACTAAGGCCCAGTTAAGTTTTTTTCTAGCCAAGGTTGTCGGGTAGAGCTGGTAAGTGCAGACATATTTTCATCGGGGTATTTCGGTTGATTTTTAAATGAAGGCAGCTTTTTTCACATAGATTTATCGACGATGGAATCATTAAGTTTTAGATAACCATGCCCGCTCCCAACTTGGAACATATGTATGGACTATGCACGGAGTTTATACGACAACTGCTGTTACTCAGTTGCTTAACCTCTCATTTTTCGAAGAGAGTAGAGATGGAAAGGATACGAGGACTATGACAGGACTAGTGATTAGGTAACCGCTGTCACTATGCGTCGCTCTTTCGGATCGGAAAGGTGGGAAAAGACTTAACAACACAAACATCCATTGGCTCTCAGCGGAATCGATTAATCGGCTGACAAAATCTGCTGGTGCCGGGAATCGAGCCCAGGTGGTCTGACACGGTAGCCAACGACGTTGACCACTGCACCACGGACCGGGCTTTCTTTAATCATTTAAAACGGAATCTTTGAATTTTCACGAGAGGTTGAGTTAAGAACATTGGGAGCGGACATTGTTAAAAGCATCCGAAACCGTATATATTTGACTATATTTATCTGACCATCCTATTAGAAAAAATATCAGCTATTAAGTACATACATATCGAACTCAGCTCAACGGTCTGCCAATTTTGAACGAGCAACTTTATTTGCCTAGTTCGCCATTGTTGTACCCTTTTAAATAATTGTTATTTTTAATTTATTGTCATTTATTTACAATTTAAGCACTTCCTATTATTAAATATCAATTCACTTACTATTATTAATATTAGTTCAAAGGCTTGAAATCAATCAACTCATTAACGAGAGGTCGGATAGGACCTTAGATTTATTTTGAATATTCTTATGTTATCATCTGGTCATTAATATTTTCAAAAATCCCGTAATTATAACAAACCCACTTAAATCATTGAAACTTGTATTCATTCAAATTTCGCTAATTTACATTTTAATAACCTTTTAACTTAGTGATCTACTTATATTTTTGTATATAAACGATACAAACTGTTTACTACGCGTCAGTTCAAGTACATCCGTGCACTTGGAAAGCCTGAAGATGCCGAAAGGTGAAACCCGGGTCGTTAGCGACAAAACTCATGGAAAAGTACAAAATTCAAGAAATTCAAATTTGATATTGAAATTCCATCAAGCACAAATACTTAATTATAGAATAAATTCTATTAACATGGAATTAATTTAAGTGCATGCATACTGACTGTGCTGATTTGCGGTTGCGAGTCATGGCACATTACAAAATCATAGGGTAACCGAATACTGTGCTACGAAAACAGATGCTTGCGGCGAATATTAGGAGTACGGTGGCTTGACTTTGTCATGAGCACGGAGTTAAGAGAGCGGACAAACCAGTCCCTTATTACGTCCAAAATAAAAAGGCGACGATGGACCTGGCTTGGACATGTGCTGCGGATGCCCCAGGGAAGCCTAAATCATTTCTGTCTCTTCTATGAACCTGATGGATCCCGACGTCTTGGAAGGCCTTTGATGACCATCCATAGGATGTACTCAAGGGAACTACGGGGCGCCGGGATGACCTGGAAAGCGAGCGACATTCTAGGAATTTGGCGGGTGAATCTTGGAGGCACCGCGTGGCGGCCATATGCTCTGAATAGGGAGCGGATATGGAAAACATAACATACACGTGGCGGTAATCGATGAAAAAAAATCAACCTGTCAAAACTGGGCACAGGTTGTGTCGACATTTTAATTCGACGGCCTGGTGCGGTCCAGTTCGACACGTAATGTCATCAAATCGTAATGGCTTTATTAAAATAGCGATTGCGTAAAGTGTCACCGCGTGGCTCGGATCTCATTAATTCGATTACTATTTTTGGAAATCGAGATTATAAATGTTTCGCTTGATTTAATTTTGCGGGATTATATAGGTAGCAAACGATAATTACCCATGAATTCTCATTAATAATCAGACTTCAGACCAGGATATAAAGAATATGAATTTAAGCTTGAAACTTCTTCAGATATCAGTAATATAAGTAATGTTATGCATTTTTTAATCAATTAAAAAACAAAACTAAACAGTCAACCCTCCTACAGCATCGAGCTTCCCGTAAAAGGGAAAAATCCCAAATTCCATTTTGTAATTTCAACATTTTAAATTGTTAGAATCAATCTTGCTTCATTACTTAAGCAAACTTTGCGATAGTAAGTCCGAAGTTTTGCAGTGGAAGTGACTATATATTGATTGGCAAGCTAAACACATGCTCTGTGGTTTCCAGGTTTTCGAGGAGTTACTCCTGGACGCCGATTGGTCAGTCAACGCAGGCATGTGGATGTGGCTGAGCTGTTCCTCATTCTTCCAACACTTCTTTCACTGCTACTGCCCCATCAGGTTCGGAAGAAAGGCGGACCCTAATGGTGAATACATCAGGTATGTCATCACTGATTCAATTTACTTAACACTTTGACATCCGACACAAATCAGGTGAAACTTTCCCGTATGCCCGGTGTATTTTTGAAGTATAGATTTTTTCTCAGAAGTCAATCCGAATGAAATTGTTTGAAAGATTGAATTAATTATATTTTGAATGATATTTTTGACACTATCGCTAGTTTTCGATTTTATGAAAAGCAATATATCAATGTTTGCACGTGTAAGTAATATTGAATGACCGATTGGTCATACATCACAAAGTACGATGTGCCATTTACTCATTCTAAATTGATTCTAGTGAGCTGCGGGTAATACCGTACTATTAAATCCACAATCATAAAAAAATATTTGGAATAAATTTTGCTATGATTTATCATTAGAAAAGAGGGCGTCCAAAAATACATCGCTCCTGCTTTTCAACTGTCATGGAGTCATTGCTTATATATATATTTTCTTGGTGATTTCTTTCTTGGACATGTCCGCTCCCAATGTGTAAATACATAAAACACATTGTTGAGTATTACTTTCACAATATTCTGATTCAAAGCAGAACCGGTTTCGCTCACCGCGAGCATTGTCATCTTTATTAATGTATGTAAGGAAAAACGGGAAGAATAGAGACACTTTTTACCCTTCACGACTATGTATCTTCATACCTGCACAACATAATTCAAATATAAATAGCTTGAAACATGTTTATATGGTCCTATTACACATTCATGACAATATTTTTCAAATATTTACTATCGTTATTAAGACACAGTCAATTTATTTCGATGTCTCTATTCACATTGAATTGGGGAGACGAAAGGTTGAATAGAGACTTGGCAGGTGAAAAGAGACAAAACAACAGATTGTAATGATTGGAATATATGACCCCCCATTCTATATGAGTTCTATTCACCCCGTTTTACGGTACTTATTAAACACTAAAAATATATGATTGATTTTAATTTTCGTGCAATAAAAGAGAAGTTTACAAGGCGTCAAAAACTAAGGATGCACATGCATCGAACTTAAACACGTTTGTTTCAATTTTGGCCAGTCATTTAGCTGGTTTGGTTTTGTCATTCGAGAGATAATATTATGGTCATTGTTAAGAATTTTATATGTAACAGTGATACTGTATTCTCAGTGAAAATGTATAAATTAATATATTTGTGTGACGACATGATTTCACTGGTCACGATCATTGAAATTATTGGCCCAAGTCGATGATTTGCCGGCCTAAAATTTTGGTTTGCTTCAATGAAACAAAATCGGCAAGTAGACCCTTTCATAAAAAGAGAACCAAAGAAAAACACAGACAAATATAGGGCTGAAGATAGGGCGGTCAAATTTGATTTCAATGACAGCTTGGAGAAGAATATATTTTCACTGAGAATACAGTTTCACTGTAACATAATTATATAAGCGATGCAGATGTAAGACAGCTGTTTGCTGCGCGTCGGTTCAGGTGCATCAGTGCACTTGAAATGCCTCAATGTGTACAGGAAAACACAAGGCAGCTTATTTCTCGTTGTTCACAAGAACTTGGCTTTTCTGCGACTTCAACTTGGCGAATTTTGAATCGGGCCTTATGTCTGCACCCGTATAAATTCCAACTAACCAAGGAACTTCAGCTAACCGACCACAGACAACGCCTGATTGGGTTCTGGAGCAGTTGGAAGTTTACCCAAATTTGTCAAAAAAGTCAACTTCAGCGACATGGCCCATTTTATAATGAATGGATATTGGCAGACATTTGATGCTATATTCCATATTTAATGCCGTAAAATATACTTACAAATGAAATTAAAATTTAGTCGAAATCTCACAAACAACTTGTTTTATTTACATTTCAAAGCGTCCTTATAAAAAGACCCTATATTTTCACTGAGAATACAGTTTCACTGTAACATATATAATTAATAAAAAACACATTACATACTCAGTAAGTTGTGCTAAAACTCAATCCTTGTTTTTGTCTCTATTCACCCCGATTTGCTGTATATCAATGATACAGCTGGTAACTGTCAGTTCAAGCTAATCCATGCACTTTAATTACACTTCCGTGTAAAACGAGTTCCGCTTTAAAGTTGTTTTTTATTATAGGAAATATATCCCATCGCTGAAGGACTTTCCAACCCGCTACATTCACTCTCCTTGGCTGGCTCCTGACGAGGTTCAGTCGACAGCTGGCTGCGTCATCGGCAGGGATTACCCAAGGGCCATGGTGGACCATGACGCTGCCTCCAAGTGTAATATGCAAAGGATTAAGCAGGTTTACAGGCATCTTGCGAAAAACAAAAATATCTGTGAGTCAATCAAATTTTACTATTGTTTCTTTATATTTATTTATTTATTGTAATTTTATATATAATACATGCATAGCATTACAGCTGACGCCAATTCGCCATGCATTTGACAAATTTATTAAAAATATCACAAAACTTATTTTGAGTAATATACTCAAAATTAAAAAATAAACAGAACAGAAACATATTTGTTACATAAAAAGAAAAAAAAATACAAACAAGTTCACTGCCGAAGATGTCCACATCAACAGGCAGTGCATTCATCAACAGAACAGCCCTTGCGACTGGCGACTGAAAAGTGGAATATTATCCAACCAACTTTCTTTTAGGAATGCTGTCATTTCACTCTCTTGAAGCTCGAAGATTAATTTCAATATTGAAACATTTTTCTCTTCTTCTTCGGGGCCAACTTGATAACCCTGACATCCTTGAAAATTTAAGTTTGCATGCTCCCAGCTTTTGCCTACGTGGTCGTAACAAAGACAAATCAATTTTCTTTGTCAAAACTTGTTTGTCACGTAGGTCTTTTGAATCTCCAGTTGCAAGGGCTATTCGGCTGATAAATGCGCTGGCTGTTGATGTGGACATCTTCGGCGGTGAACTTGATGCTTTGTTAAAAAAAATTGTCTTCTTATGTAAATAATATTTTTCTGTTCTGTTTCTTATTTTTGTGTAATATTTTATGTAATTTTTAATAATTTGTCAAATGCATGGCGCATTGGTGCTTGCTGTAATACCATGTATTTTATATATTTTTTTGCCAATAAATAAATAAAAGAAATTTAACTGGCATATTTATATTTTACTAGTATTCGAACCCGGCTTCGCTCGGACCAGTTTGGGGTTATGTTCACCTCGGCGCGTAAATTCAGACGGGCCAAGTTGAAACAACTGGCAACTTAATGACCAACAATGCAAAAGGGAATTACAGACCCACAGACATACATACGCCGTTTCGGTTTTTATATATCAGATATTTTGGTTCATATGAAACTACTCGAGTACTCGTAGTATTTTGTAAAATGTACTACTCGATACTCGAGTAATTGGAGTCTATACACACACATTGATAACTAAACAAATTTACCGTCGAAACTTTCGCGAGCGAAATCAATTCGTTTGTTTGAACTTGCAACAACAATGCAAAAGGGAATTACAGACCCACATACATACATACGCCGTTTCGGTTTTATATATATTTAATAAGAAGCACTATGATAAAATATAAATTATTAGTCACATATCTCATAGAATTTTCCTTTTTTTCTAGCTGAAGAGAGTTGCAAAAATGGAAATCTAATTGGTGAGTCATTTTTATACAAGTTTAATATAATACCAAAAGGATCCAACTCCAATATTGAGGATATTAATCCAAAATCGATTATATTAAACTTATAAATTTAAGATCTTAACATTTAGTGTAGCCCTTTTTCAGATTCTAAATGTCAGTCAATCTGAAAAAAGGTACGGCTTTTCAAAGCTATATCCCTTGTATACAGTCAATTCGGGTAACTTTGGACACTTTTCAGGTGTTTTTTTGAGATATTTTTATTTTCAGATATATTTAGTTGCATTTTTAGACTATTATGTGTTCTTACCACTTCCTTTATATAATTTTGAATTCAAATATTATGAAAATACTTGAAAAAATAACTTAAAACTGCTTTTACGGGCGGTCCAATGTTAAATTTATAATTAAGTAACATTGGACACCACCACTTTCGATGAATTATCCAGCTTGGTGACATTGAATTGAACTTTTATAAAGAAGGATAGTCTGTCATTGGAAAATATTTAAAAAAAATTAAAACTTTTTGCCCATTCCCTATCCGTAACACCTGGCTTAAGCGAAGCCACCCGTTTCGAAAAAATAAAAAAATCGTATATTTTCATAGTTTTTTTGGTTTATTTCACAAACTTCATAAAAAGATTAAAATAATTTGATAGGTGAATGTGGCTCTTTTTGTTGACCACGTATGAGATAAAAGATCGATTTGTTATATTCATCAATCGCAAGAATGATCACGATTACTAGTCAGCAGAAAAATAAATAAACGGTACTTGCTCAAGTTTTCTCCAATGTTATATTGAAGTCCAAAGTTGACCCGAATTGACTGTAATGCATTTTTCATTTGTTTTATTAATGTATTTTTTGTAATTCAGTTCAACAGCTGAGCCGTCCGAATACAGTGACATCTTCGCCGAGTCCCACATCTGTCATCACAACTGTCAACCATTCCACTTACCTCTGCACATCTCCGGAGAAAACCCGTTACATTCAACAACCCACAAACGAGTATATCTCCAGACACTACGACAACTCGAATGGAAACGCCAAAGAACAGAATGCCGAAAAGTATTTTAACAATAGAACACTAAATTACGGAAACTCCAACAAAATGCTATCAGATATCTTCGAAGATAACCAGCAGCGGATCGGATACCAGGTGAGAAATATGCCTTTTAAAAAAGTCGTAATCGTAGACCAATGTTATGACACTTTGAAGTATAACAACAAGGACATGGATTCCAAGATCGGTCGAACTATTGATAGCTATGTGGACAATACTGATGCAGAGAATCGACGCTTTGACGAACAGATGAAGCAGAGTTTGAACCATGATTTTATAGAGACGAGTTGTTATAGTTCAGTGGATATGTCGCAGAGTTCTTACAGTGAAGAAATGAACAATTCTTACGCGTCTCAAAAGTCACACTATTCCAACGCATCTCAAAGTGATAATACAGTTTTGAGTGGGTATTATTATAAAACAGGCGCAGATACAAACAGATACGTAATGGCCAACGAAAACGGTTACAGCGATGTGAGCCTCAATGAAGGTATATACGAAGTTACGAAGAAACGTTACGATCTGTCAGAAAAGGGACGGTCGAAACAGCCGTTCAGCTACGAACATTATAAATACAACGCTGACAACCGCAGAAAAAGCGAAAGTGATTCGTCAGACAGTTTTCAAGATCAGAACTATGACAGTAAAGTGATCAACGATCGAATGTTTGGCAACGTTTGCCACAAAATGAGGAAAAATTACAGTTTTCGGACGTCTAACGCTTCGTACGGGTGCGGTAAAACCGTGAACTACGGTCAGATGCAGTCTCAGAGCTATGATAATGTTCCGAGTCCGAATTTTAATTACAACGAGCCGATGAAGCAGAGCCCCGACGAATACGTGGGTGAGAGGTCTGGTGGGAGTCTAAACTACGGGAGGTCTGAAGACGTGATGAATCTGAAGAATCGCCACGAATGTAGTTTTGCCGAGGAGAGTTTGCGGTTTCAGCAAGGGCACATGATCATCATGCAAGGCTGTCATCGTCCCGATAGCGATCAGACGGAATGAACTTGTAAATAAACATTTAGACTTACGATGGATTCAGCGTAAAATAAATAACTTTGATTATTCCACGTATTGTGAACACATAAGATGTCTTTTTCCGAGTTTGCCAATCATTTAATAGAAAACGATCATAATTTTAATCAGAGTAGTAATGAAGAAATACTCCACAGATTAAATAAAAAGGGTTTAAATTTTTTATAAATAAATAAAAGTATTAATAGTAAAGAAGTATTATTAAATAATATCCTGAATAGGACAGGTTGCTCGCCACTGCTTACATTATTTCCAATGATAGGCTAAAACTATTCCTGATTGATTGCATCTCATTAGTTAATATTTTGTTATTGCTAACTTCATTAGTAGTAAAATTATTTGTTTGCTTTGCTTTGATCCAATAACCCCCTCATTGCTTCCGTAAAATTGAAACATCCCAAACTCCATTTTGTATTTTTATCATTTTAAAATATTTGAATCAACTTGCTTTATTACTTAAGCAAAATATCAGCTCTCTTGAAATATATCACAATCTGAAAGAATATCTCAATAATTTAGATTATTCCACGTATTGTGAGTATTCCTGACATGTGTTTCGCCTCTTTCAGAGACACCATCAGACATACTATCGCACGGTTGCTTCAGTTAACGGTAACTAAGAATTATTCTTATGTTCTAACTTTCTAACATGATAAATAACAAAATGGTGATTAGGATTAATCCTTTTTACATGAAGGAGGGAGGGGTAGATAAAAACAAACTTATACAAGTAGATACATAGTAAGTCTGAAGATGCTTTTAAAGAGGCGAAACACGTGCCACTATTGTAACACGTGAAATAACAGAGTTGTGACAGTTCTGAAATGAAATAATTCATAGGCTTCCATGATTTATGAAGACAGATGTGTTTCCACCATACTGTTTCATTTTTTCTGAGCTGTCAAAAATTGATCATTTTATACCAACTTTTTTTTAGTTCTATCACGTATTTTCTTTATTTTTCCCAATTGATAAAAAATCAAAATGAAAAGATGGAATTTATGTAGAAACCATTAATCTTATTCAACTTTACACCTCTTACAATAACATAACCTAGACTTGTTCGATGATTAGCTATAAGCCAATGTATGTTCTACTTTTAATTGATTAATTAATTTAAGATAGTCAAATTGAGCATTATTAATTAACTAACAATTATTTAGTTGCTTAAACAGGCATAAAAAGGCCTATATTTTATTTTAATGATATCTTAGCTCGTTTTTATTAATTTAAATTTGTCGAAAGGAATGTAATTTAAGTAAAAATATAATGTGTTATATTATATAATAAGAATAAGGTATTTGACATATGTACACAAAACTCACATCTTTTGTTTTGTAGAATAAATTTTTATTTAATTACCTAAGAGATGCAAATCCAATTGAAAAATTGAACAAAGACAAATGTACAATTTTTACTATGGGAGCAATCAAATATGTTCATTTATGAAGTAACCATTCATCGGGGCCGTAGCATGGTCCTCTAACCCAACCCACAAAACCCCCAACCCGTAAAACTCCAATTTTTTTGTTTAAATTTGTAAAATTTCAGCTGCATGTGGTCTTTTCAAGTTTATTGAATGTTCAGCTCCTGCGGTGTATAAACCCAGCATTTGTATTCATATGCATGATGTCAGCTTGCACACAATTATATTTAAAATACAGTAGAACCTCGATTATACGAAATAATGGGGACAAATCACAATTGACAGGAAAAGACAAGTATCTTCAGTTTAAATCATTTTTATTTCTTTAGATTAATAATACATAGCTTTAAATAATAAATTGTTTTTTATTGAAAAAATCAATTATCGATTTCTGCTTAAAGTTAGCTTTTCTTTTCGATGCTGCCAAATCACGAATACTTTTAAGACAAATAAGTTGTCTTGAATAGCACTCTTCTTGACTCTCAAGCCACTTCATGGCGACATCTAGACACTGAAAAGCTTCAGAATGTGTAGGAACAATATCTCCCCCCTCACAAATCAACAATGCAACGATCAAAATATTAAGACTGCATTCCATCACGTACGTAAACAGTGGACGCAATTCACCACGTGCATATCAGCAAATTTGTAATATTTTTCTTTATATTGACCAATCCGGATAATCGAGGTTATACTGTACTAAATACTAAAAACGATTGATGTAGTTTATAAGAATGACTAAAGACGAATTTATAAATACAACGCAATCTGCAACTACGTTCGCGAATTCAATAAACGATGGAACCCTTTCAAGGACAAACGCTTGAAATTTAAAAAAAATCGTTGTAATGATTAATGACCTCTGTGTTTTCAAGAACAATATCGGCACATGCCAGTGCCTGCGATTCTGCAACGGATTGCATTAAATCAAACATCATCCATATTGACATTTAGATTTTGCTTCAGCTTCAATACCAAATGTCTGAATTTCGTATTATCTTTTTGGCGCCCCCTAGCACCTCGGCGCCCAGGGCGACCGCCCTATTCGCCAGCCCCTAGATACAGCCCTGCCATTCATTGCCTTTAATTAAGGTGGCCAGCCAACCCCCTTTAGCAGGAACAGTTCTCCCTTTCTTGAGGTCTGGCCTCAAAGAAAAAGAAAACAAACCGACAATTGTCGTATCATTCATTTGAAATAAATGACTGTCGTAAAATTTGCCCTTCAGTAACAGAGAAACTTATTTTTCTATACTTTTCAGGAGAGCCAAAAAACAGGTTTCACCAGTAATCAAAGTTACCTAATTTTTAACAGATACAAATTGTCTTTTCGTTACCTTTAAAGGCGATGCTTTGGTTTTCTGATTTATTTGTTAAATATAAAATAGTAATTTATTCTAATGTGTTGTATTTAGGTTAAGTGGAGCTATGGACATGAAAGTCATTTTGATACGTATTGAACTATCTTCGTATCTACTTATCCTATTGATATGACACTTTGACACCTAGTAATAATCAAGATACGTTTATTTTACCCTAAAGAGCCGAAATCATGTAAAATCTCTATTTGATAGAGGTTTCAACAGACTTGTATAGTCGTAGGATCTCGCAAGCCCTTGATTCGGCACCTCAATTGCCACGATGTATCAGCTCAAATCCAAAGCCAATCTTAAAGTGACAGCATCCGAGACAAAGGCTATCAAATTTCTAATTATTGTAATATTTTTAGCTAACTATTGATTGTCAATTATTATTAACCGATTCAATGTATAGTGTAAGATTATTTCGATGTAATATTTAATTGTATGATTTACTTTAAATGTATAAAATGTAAATAAATGTTGTAGATTAGAAACTAACTGTCAACCTGCAATCTTTGGTCACTATTCTATTCTGTCAATGTACTCGAGAATAGATCCCAAAACCTTCTGCTTTAAATGGGCCGCCTCAATACAGTATTGGCAAAGTTATATTTGTGTACTTTTTATTACTACTTATAACCCTGTGATCAGAGGCGGATTAAGCACTTGGGAGGCCCAAGGCGCAATATAAATTTAGAGGCCCTCTTTTATGAATGATTAATAAGTCTCCCAAAATTTATTCGAGATCAGACATAAATATTTTGTCATTTCTCCAAATTTTAATTTAAGCAATGTACGGGTATTCCTCGCAGTTCACTAACAACATTTCAGAATGTGTACCTACCAGAGGGCTGTGGAGTCGGTAAAAGGATTCCGACTCCGACCACGACTTAAAAAAGTTTAATTTTGTCACTTGGTCTTCTTAATTGTCCTATTTATGTGTATTCAATTCATTCAATTCAAATATCAACCAACCAATCCAGCCATTACCCAAATTTGACATTTTATATGCAGAAATAAAAAGTTCAAACTTTTCAAAACTTCCGACTCCGAGTAGGACTCCGGCCAAAACGCCGCGACGACTCCGACTCCGGCCAAAAACTACTGACTCCACAGCCCTGGTACCTACATAGCTCACCTGCACACCGTACTTTACCATTGATTACCCATCGGTCATTGGAAATGACATTATAATATAATCCAAAGATGTGTCATAAATATTCTTCTGTTTTGGGCAATGTAGGCTATATGTAAGTTATTTTTGAGGCCCCAAGCGTGCAACTCCCTGTGGTCTAGTGCAGTGGTTCTCATGTGCGGCCACCAGAAGCTTCATAGTTAATATTAATATTTCATAAAAATGGGTTTTTACAAGTTAATTTGTCAACAAAGACACTGAAAATGAAATATTTTGTATGCAGTGCATTGTGCATCAAGAATTTCTAGTTAGAAATAACTCAACACATACATGTTTAGGTCTTTTTGGCAAAATAGACTCATCATAAAAATTTGGTGCGGCCACCAGACATTTCCGTAGTACCGCTGATGTTCCTAATGCGGTCACAGCCAAATTTTACGTGAGAACCACTGGTCTAGTGGCAAGAGCTTTGTCCTAGCGATCAGGGGGCCCGGGTTCAATTCCCGGCAAGGTCAGATTTTTGAGAGATGTGTATAATAAGATATAAAACAATAGAGTAATCAAAATCAGTGAAATAATTGATCTTTATTGTTTTGACAGATAGGTGTTGTTGTCGTGGGTTATGACATTTAGTGTTTGTCAAAGGATATGTATTGGATATGGATGGTACCAATACAATATGCCGTAATTTGTCTCATATTGAAATGAATATAGAATGTTATCTATCAATCCAAACTGTGCAAAAAGATTGATGATCAATGTTTATAATAATTAAAATGTATTGATTGAGTAAGAAAAATGACAATGTATTTTAGTTCTACATAAATTATTTTATATATTTGTTGATAGCTATTTCGACTTACGCCTTCGTCAGAACTATGTTTTAAACGTGTATTAGAGATAGCTTATATACCTAGGCTAGACAGGGTGCCCCGTACATCCTCTCTCTGTTCAAACCATACCAACGTCACATGGAAGAATTTAAATAAGTTTAATTTATTTGTCTAAAGTAATGGTGAGAGCATAATCTGGGTATTTTTGGGTTATTTTTATCGTGTGAAACCACTTAAAATCTGCAATGCGAAAATGCGAATATATAAAATAATTTATGTAGAACATACATTGTTATTTTTCTTACCGTATTATAATTAAAATGGTCGACAATTTGTTGAATAAATGAATTTGACGTTGAATTTGTATTTTTTTCATTTATAAGTGACAAGCGAGTACCCGCCATGCGATGCACTGCCACTCAAAGAAAGTGTTTGTGTTTTAATTCTGTTTCAAATTGTTGAATCGTTTGACTTTTGAACTTTTCCATGAGTTTTATCGCTAACGACATGGGTTTTGCCTTTCGGCATCTTCAGGCATTTCAAGTGCACGGATGTACTTAGCGACAAAACTCATGGAAAAGTACAAAATTCAAACGATTCAAATTTGATGCTGAAATTTCATCAAGCACCGTCAGTAGAAATTCTCAATTAATTCTGTTTATTGGAATGCTTTTGGATACACAATATAACGCTTGAGCAGTCCATGTGAGAAGCATGGACGTTCCAAATTTAGTCCACACACTTGTAGCGATTGTCCCTGTCCCTTTCTGATGTTCGTTGCAAATGAAAATTGCACCGGGAACTGCAAACGTCGTTTTAATTCGAATGTCATATCTATCGGAATCATCGGGATGCATGGCAATATTGTTCGTTATCTTTTTTACTGAAAGCCTGGCACCGTTGCAAAGTTGTGGTGGATTTATATTTCGGAGAAGATCACGTGAATTTAAGATTATTTTCAATAAACTTTCAGGAACACTTGTCTATGACTTTATTATGCTGAACAATTGATATACATATTTGACATAAGCACTTTTCTAGCAACTTGGCTCATATGGGCTCCACATGGAGATATCAACAACTGCTTGTTACTCAGTTGCTCAACCTCTCTTTCTTGAAGTAGAGTAGGGATTGAAAGGATAAGACGACTAAGAAAGGACTTGTAGTTAGCTAATCGCTCTCGCTATGCGTCGCTTTTTGGGATCGGAAAGGTTGGAAGGGATTTTTAACAACACTAACACCCATTGCCTTCAAACAGAATCTATTTATCAACTGAAAAACCCTGATTGTAACAGGATTCAAGCCCGGGTGGTCTGTCGCGGAAGCCAACGATGTTAAACACTGCTCCACGGACCGTGCATATTTTTTTTAGTTTAGCTGCTTCCGCATCAACCATCTTCAGAAACTTCAGAAGTTGCTCAACCTCTCCTTTTAAGAGAGTAGGGATTGAAAGGATAATAAGGATAAAGGACAGGACTTGTAGTTAGCTAATCGCACTTGCTAAGAGTCGTTTTTTTGGATCAAAAACGGTGGGAAGGGATTTTAACAACTCAAACACCCATTGCCTTCGAATAGAATCGATTTATTGACTGAAAAAAAAATGCTCATAATGGGAATCAAATCCGTCACAGAAGTCAACGACATTGACCACTGCACCATGGACCGGGCTTTCACATATTATAATCACATTGATTGATAATTTAATGAAAAATCTTAATCTTAGTCAATGCATGCATACTAGCTGCTGCTTTACGGTTGCGAGTCATGGCACAATACAAAATCAGTGTAACCGTATAGTGTGCATCGATTTATTATTAGACTGAAAAAAAGAGAGCGGACAAGCCAACCCCTTATTCGTCCAAAATAAAAAGGTGACTATGGACTTGACTTGGACATGTGCTGCCGATGCCCCAGGGGAGCCTGAATCCTTTCGGTCTATCAATCTGATGGATCCCAACGTCCGGGAGGGTCTTTGATGACCATCCATAGGATGTACTCAGCAAGGATAAAAGCTTTTTGGGATCAAAAACAGGTGGGAAGAGATTTTCAACAACACAAACACCCATTTCCTTCGAACAGAATCAATTTATCAACTGAATCGATAGAGCGATCGAGCCTGGGCAGTCATAATTTATAATCACAATGAATAATGACAATTTAATGAAAAATATTAATCTTAGTCTTACAATGCATGCATACTGACTGCTGCTTTACGGTTGCGAGTCATGACACATTACAAAAGCACAGTGTAACCATATACTGTGCTTCGAAAACAGATATACCTGTGGCGAATATTAGGAGTACGGTGGTTTGAGTCTGTCAGGGACACGGAGGTAAGAGAGCGGACATAACAGCCCCTTATTACGTCCAAAATAAAAAAGGTGACGATGGACCTGGCTTGGAAATGTGGTGTGGATGCCCCAGGGAATCCTGAATCCTTCCTATCTCTTCTATCAATCTGATGTATTCCGACGTCCTGGAAGGCCTTTGATGACCATCCATAGGGTGTACTCAGGGGAGCTACGGGACGCCGGGATGAACTGGGAAGAAGCGAGGAGGTTGGCAGGTGATCATCTTGGAGGCACCGTGTGGCAGCCATATGCTCGGAATAGGGAGCGGATATGGAAATAAAAAGCGAGCAACCATCATGCCTGCAAAAAACCTGCTCGTAACGGGAATCAAACCCGTCACAGAAGCCTACGACATTGACCACTGTACCACAGACCGAGGGCCGTTCACATATTATAATTACAATGAATAATGACAATATTATCTTGGTCTTACCTTAATGAGTACCGGAGCCAGCCATCAAACTTAAAATTGATGAATAGTTTCAACAATAAAAACAAATCACAAAATTTTTCAACAACATATTATTACTAAACACATCAATTGTTAACTTTTTGTACATTGTTTATTGTTCAAAACATTTTTATCACTATTGTGTTGAAAATTATTCAAATATAAAAACGTAACCAATACAAAAATTCTTCAAATAAAACATACAGTAAACAAAAATAATTAGCTAGGTACAAATTAAAAAAATATTTTTGGAGATCAGATACATAAAAACAAAACAATGATAAAATAAAAAAAACATTTTCATCGATAATAAAAAAATAGATGCACTTTTAGGGTTTGCACAAATACAGGTTATGAGCAAATTGTTTAAGAAAAAGTCAATCCCACCTACAGCGAGACACTATAGGAATACTGCGCCATAGGGGACTAGGCAAAATTTACAAAATTTTAGGTCACATTCTTTCAGTTGTATTCTGTGAATTGCTCAAAACAGCGACTGACATTTTTTTTTGATACATGCTTATAAAAATTATAATTTGACCTTGAAAATTAGGTGTAGTGTAATAACTTCACTATAGGGGGGAATGACACATACATTATAAACAACTGCACTATAGGGGGGTAGCTAACCTGATAAAAGTTTAGCAATGGGAGCACTCTAGTGTCTACCTATCCACTTGCGTTCTTCCAATTGAAATTTGTAAATGAATGGCAAATTCATGATATTACGGCTCAGTCTGTTTATTGAAATCAAGATTTTACAGGAGCACTCAAAAAGCAGTATTTACAAAAAGTTTCTTGACATCACCGGTACAGGTGGCCAGTCATGGTGAAGCTAGTTCACGAGGCCGCTGTAACATATGACTGAGTGCGAAAGGCAAAAAGTCTTAAAAGTGAGTTGAATATGCGAAAATTACTACAATGAATATATTCCATATGGAGAAAAGGGACCAACCGAATCTACGCAAATTTCTCTGCTGTATTTGTGGCCACATGAGAAAACAATAAAAGCGCTGAGTTCTATTGCTTGAACTACAATATCAACGCAGTAGAATCAATGTATATTAGAAGATTACCTGATCAGGATTGAGCAAAGATAAGACGATGTCAATTGAAAGTACCGCCCACTGGTGGGCGATAAAGGCTTCCATGGTGGGCGGTGACCAATTTTTGCCTTTACCCCAAAATCTTTCAAAATTTAGAATTCACAATTTCTCACAGCATCAGGCTGAAGGTGCTCATTCATTATTGAATTAGATTTTTAAAATTTCTTGTCTTTTTCCAAAAAGTATACGCACTCTTTTTTTGTTGCAATAAAATATTTTTAAGCTTGTTTTTTTAAATCTCATAAATTCCTTCAAGAGTTCTATTCACCCATATACTGGTAAATAATTTTACCATGAAAAACAAGCATAAGTGGGCGGTAGGCATAAAAAGGTTGACGACCCCTGATTTAGATGATCAGATCAGTCAAGGGAGTGTGTTTGTGTCGGAAGGAAAGACCCGCCCTGTGTATTTGTGCTTATTTCTAAAATGACAATCTTTGTCTTGGTAAGTACATTTGCAGAACATTTATTCAGATGCACTATCAAAACATAGTGCAACCAAATATCAATGATAATAAATACAAACAATTGGATATAACTTTTATTATATTGACTACACATTTCTACTAAACTTAAATAACTAACAATCTCATTCACTTAATATTTAATAATTGAGCAATTGGAATTTATGATAACGATTGTCTAAGGCTGTTGGTACGGAAAAATGATGACCTTGGTCACGGCAAACGGTTGCGGCAATCGATAGACCTGACGGCCACACGGCAGGGGTTAATTTTTTGAATCAATTAGTGGTAGTCTTGACTCTTGTCACTCAAATGTCACTGCCGAATCCATCAAAAGTATTCTTATTATATTTTCAAATCTATTATACCGAGGATTTCGACTGAATATACTTGATGAAATTTCAATTTCAAATTTGAATCACTTGGATTTTTTACTTTTCCACGAGTTTTGTAGGTAGCAACACGGGTTTCGCCTTTCAGCATCTTCAGGCATTTCAAGTGAACATTAATGATGCGGAGTAAAATTAATACGCAATTCATTAGCATCAACACATTCGGTAATCCATTCAGATGGCGATAAAAACAGTTCAATTTAGTGACCAACTTTTATTTTTAAGTTTTTAAGGACACAAAAGAGTTGCTTACGCTGGCATTCCAACAAATCCAATTTTAAATATGAAAATAAAACAATGAATGTTTTCACAATAACTGAGAACTAGAATATCATGTTTCAACAACTGATAAATTCAACAATGGCTGTTTTTTTTTTTAAGCCGATTTCAAAACAGGGTCAAAGGCAGTCAGAACCATTTCAAAGTAAGCTGTCGAACTAATACAAAAAAACATATATTAACTTAATTATGAATAAATTAACATCTAATTAAAACTTAAACACTAAATGCAAATTGATCAAAGTCACTAACTAAACATATTACAGCCAAATTCAAATAGCCCATTAGATTCAGCGAAGAATCCCAAGAGTCCAACTGAGCAATGCTTATTTGAAGTGAATTGTACTAAGAATAGCCCACCGTTGAGCTCATATTTCACGGAGACAAACCAGATGGAGAATTTTCAACTTAGGGCTACTACGGTTTCTTTAGGACTTGTCCGCGCGTTTGAATCCTCATAAGTGCTACTTTATATATTTTTAAAAATTTTAGTTTCATTTTTTCCAAACTGTCCAATCCAGTCATTCCCAAAGTGGTCAATGGTCTATAGTGGACCCCCTGGGGTTCGATCCCGAGCTTCAGGGTGTCTACGTCAGTTAAAAAATAATTGTGGGTCTATGAGATGTAAATGGGGGTACACGATAGATTTAACCTCTTCGGGCCCAGGGTATCACCTATGATTCTAATGGTTTTTATTAAATATCAGCCCGGTTGTAGAATTTAACGTACCAAAAGTCTGACTAAATTGAAACCAAATATTGAAATTTAAAAGCACTATATGTTTGTGTATTAATTTTATGTAAAAATTTTACTATGTGTCAGATTCAAATACACATTTAATTTTGATGAATTTGTAAAAAAATTAATTAGAGGTCTAACCAAAACTGAAAAAATCGCCAAGGGGTCTACGGGACAAAACAGTTTGGGAACCTCTGGTCCAATCCTAAATAGGAACCGAGTGAGAACATTTACCTGACAACCAGTCCTCTTCTATAACAGTTCTTTTATTCTTAGTCTCTGAAGTAGAGTGACTGAGTCATAGTTGGATCGGTCCGTATTCAAGTCCCATTGATAAAGGATTTAGATATCTTCAAAGTATACTTGAAATAAAAAAAAGCACAGGTGATCGGTCACAGGTATTTTCTCCTCGAGTTGATCTGGCTTTTGCGATTATTCGAGACGCTTTCGTGTTGTGATAAATGTTTTGTGAGAAGCTACCGTTGAAGTTGTCTATTTTTTTATGTTTAACACATTGGATGTTGAGAACACGCCTAGCATGTTCCACAGAGTATTAAAATACAGGTCTAGCATTGAATGTGTTAACTAGTGGTTCCATCTGGTTTCGCTCGGTATTTGTAACAATAATCACAGTTCTAAGAAAACAAATTCAAAAATAATTAGCAACGAATTATAAATTAATTTGTCGTAATGTACGTAAACTATATTCGTTTGTTTTTTTTATTAAATTTATTTGAATCTGAAACGAATTACACACATGATTTAGTTAGTATTTCACAACTCAGCTGTATCACAAGATATAAGGTAAAGCGGCAAGTATTGCATTATTTTGTTGAATATTTTAGGTTGTTATCCACGATTTGCCTAAGCTAAATAGGCAGTTTTTAAATACCGTAAAACGGGGTGAACAGACACTTTTTACCCTTCACGACTATGCATCTTCATACCTGCGCCACGTAATTCAAATATGAATGGCTTGAAACTTGTGTCTATGGTCCTACTACACGTTCATGAAAATATTTTTCAAATATTCACTATTGTTATTAAGACACAGTCAATTTTGTTTGATGTCTCTATTTACAATGAATCGGGGTGAATATAGACGAGAGAGGGTAAATCGAGACTCGGCAGGTGAATAGACAAAAATAAAGATTGTAATATATGAACCCCTATTCATTCCGTTTTACGGTACGGATTGATTTTAATTTTCGTGCAATAAAAGAGAAGTTTATAAGGGGTCAAAAAGTAAGGATGCACAGGCATCGAATTAAAACACGTTTGTTTCAATTTTGGCCAATCATTTAGTTGGTTTGGTTTTGTTATTCGAGAGATAGTATTATAGTCATTGCAAAGAATTATATATAAATAGTAAAAAATACATTGGATACTTGGTAAAGTTGTGCTAAAGTGCAATCCTTGTTTTTGTCTCTATTCACCTGCCAGTCTCTTTTGATTGACTATCCAGTGATTTTGTGCAAAGCAGATGTTCCATCTACAAATCATCACAGTGGATGTTTCAAAACTTCTAAATCCAGCTCTCTTATTTGTTCTTCATTAATCCTTGGTCTTGCATTATCATGCTGTGATTGGTTTTAAACAATTATTCTTGCAAATTGGGCCCAATAATACACCTCTGCTATAACAGTCCAAACTCAAAGGGGAATCTTTTTCAGAGTCAACCGATGCCAACATTGAGGGAAGAAAAACTTTGTTTTTTTCTCTTTTCGGATTGAAGTGGAGGACCCACATGTCATTTCCAGTAACAATCCTTCTAAAATTTGGATCGGTTTCATATTTGTACAATAGAGATGAACAGGTGGTTATTTATGGTTCCATGACCATCAGAGGATGTTTGTGTAGTGTATTCTTTTGATTTCAACCCTTTGTCGAATAAAAACATCATAAAATACCGCAAATAAGTTTCTTTAATCTATGCCCTTGACATCTTTTTGTCTATGGACAATTTTCTTTTTAAACAGAAAGATTACTTATCTTGCTTTCATGATATTACCCAAGTTGTTCTTTGGCTATCATAGTAAGTTCGCGTGGAACCTGAATTCTGTAAATATTTTATTTTTGGCCTCTTAAAATGATCTTTTGCTTGTTTTGATTTCAAACTTTTATCGAATAAAAACATCACAAAAGACCGCAAATAAGTTTCTTTAATCTATGCCCTTTTTATTTTTTTGTCTATGGACAATTTTTTTCTAAAACAATTTCAAAACAGAAAGATTACTTATCTTGCTTTCATGTTATCAACAAAGTTGTTCTTTGGCTATCATAAGAAGTTTGTGTGGGACCTGAATTCTGTAAATAGTTTATTTTTGGCCTCCTAAAATGATCTTTTGCTTGTTTTGATTTCAAACTTTTATCGAATAAAAACATCACAAAATACCGCAAATGAGTTTCATTAGTCTATGCCCTTTATATCTTTTGTCTATGGACAATTTTTTTTTAACACAGAAAGATTACTTATCTTGCTTTCATGATATCAATCAAGCTGTTCTAAGGCTATCAGAGGAAGTTCGTCTTGGCCTCTACAAATGATGTTGATTTCAACCCTTTATCGAATAAAAACATTGTAAAATACCGCGAATGAGTTTCTTTAATTGATGCCCTTTATATTTTTTTGTTTATGGAATTTTTTTTTTTTAAAAATTCAAAACAAATAGATTACTTATCTTGCTTTCATGATTTCAATCAAGCTGTTTTCTAAGGTTATCAGAGAACCCGAATTCTGTCAATATCTTTTTTTCTTGGCCTCATCAAATGATCTTTTGTTTATTTTTATTTCAACCCTTTGTCAAATATAATACCGCGAATGAGTTTCTTTAATCTATGCCCCTTACATATTTTTGTCTATGGACCAAATTTTTTAATAAAATGTCATAACAGAAAGATTACTATAATACAGCTTTAATATGATCCAAAGTCACTGTCCATTTATTTTTTCACACCTATTCAAATGATCTTTCGCTTATTTTCATTTCAACCCTTTATCGAATAAAAAAATCATAAAATACCGCAAATGAGTCTCTTTAATCTATGCCCATTACATCTTTTTGTCTATGGACAAAATATTTTCAAAAAATGTCAAAACTTATTAGATTACAAATGTGGCCTTAATGATATCAATCATGCTGTTCTAAGGCTATCAGAAAAAGTTCGTATGTGACCTGTTTTTTTTTTCTTGGCCTCTTCAAATTATCTTTTTCTTATTTTGATTTCAAACCTTTATCGAATAAAAACATCACAAAATACCGCAAATGATTCTCTGCATTTTTAACTATATATTTACATACAAAAAACAAAATAGAAGTAACCCAACAAAAGAAATTCATACCTATCCGCTTTACCCTATATTATATACAGGAGCCGAGATTTTGATAGTTTCATCATCTTGGACGCGATCAAGTAAATAAAATACATAATAAAAACTTGACCTACCATTATAACTTGGCCTGTGGCAGATGTCGGAAATAAAATTTTATTCTCGTGCTCGTAGCTCTATGCTATTTGTTTTCACTATCGCAATACTGTTTATAAGATTACAGTGCAGAAGAACTCGGACACACTTTCGCAAAGATACCCCCACAGGGTGACGTGCTTGCTCTCGTTAAAAACACTGCTTCACATAGTTTTGAGCAAGATGGCGACGATATTACACTATACCTTAACATTTCATATCAGTACATACATTTATAATAAGTATTGACAATTTCAACATACATTGAGGTAGATTTGTTTCACATTACAATTCCTATCAATAAAACAAACAATTCCTAATATCAGATGGAGAATGAAAAAGCTGGTACAGTAAAAGTCTGTTAAATCAAAATTCAAGGGACCGGATTTCCCAAAAAATTCGAATTACGAATTATGGGATCAGTATGAACAATTGAATTTTCGCGGCAATTGTCGACGGCTCGGAACATCGCGGCCATTTTTTCGAATTTTTATGGATCAAAAATATTCAAATTACGCAACCACTAAAAAAAAAGAAATTTTCGCGGCAATTGTCGACGGCCATTTTTTCGATTTTTTATGGACAGGAATTTCATATGAATAAAAGACACTTAACATAATAGATTTTCAGTCACTTATATTTAAGGTATTCGCGCGTAAAATAGAATGACGTTAGGTACATACTAATGTATATTGATGTCTCGCTTGCACTAATGTTATAAATGCTCGAATTCGACATACGATACTTCACTTTATATAGATGTCTCACTTACACTAATGGTTTACATAAGCTTTACTCTTCAAAACAATGTGTCGAATAACTTTTAACCAAAAAAACTAACAAAATTGTCAAAATTTCGAATTACAAGAAATCGTATGTACATTTTGACGAAAAACATTACGAATTACGAATTAAGCGATATTTCGAATTAACGGTACATTTTACTATGAAAAGTCAATATTGGGACGAGCAAATTATGAAAATTTCGAATTACCATTGTTCGAATTAACGGACTTTTACTGTATTGCTATCTCTATTCAAAATGCATCACAAAATAACGTAACCACAAAGAAGTGGTGATTGTTTATCGAACACGACTCTGGCAATACCTCACTAGTATCTCATCCGAGTGTGAAGGAGAGGTCACCACAGCCTGCGTTCAAGAACTCTCCTCCATGATGTTGTAGCTGGCCGAAGAGGACAGCGCCGCGTCCTCAGAGAGTAAGACGGAGGTCGTGTAGTCCAGCATGGGCATCGGTTCGTCAGCGCATTCGCTCATCGACCGGCGCACTAAAATCTCAACATCTGAAAAACATTTCAATTGTCACTTAAGGCAGTATTAGGCAGTAAGGTAGGATTCTGAAAAAGCCGTTTTTTTTTTAAAGTTCAAACATTTTACAATATGTCCTTACAGGATTTTTGTTTAAATTCTAATTATTGTTAGAGATATAGCTACTTTATTGACGTAGAATCTAACCGATCTGGGCAGTTTTTAACTTTGCTCGAAACTTTAAAAACATTTTTCTCGGAGTTATTTTTCGGATTTTTTCCAAAATGGTTGCCATGATATCACAAGTTCTACATAACCAATTAAGATGAAATTTGACGAGAACCTTTTTTATACATTCTTTTATATTATATACTAGGATTATAAAAAAATGTTAACTTTTACTATTTTTAAAAAAATGTAAAACATTTATTTTGAAAAATGAAACGAAGAAACGACAACAAGGAAGCATATAGTTGTCTATGAAAATTTATAATAACTGATCTTCCATAGATAATAAACCTAAATAAAATCTAAATACAAAGTTAAATATGATAAAAATTGTTTTAACCTTTGAAGGAGTGAATAGATCTATACTGAATGTAATTCAACATAATCTTGCTATATTACTTAATTTGACGAACACATAAAGCAAAAACCAGGGCTGTAGAGTCGGTAAAATTTACCAAAGCCACGACTCTGACTCCGACTCCAAGATTGACCAAAAACAAGACTCCGACTAAAAAAAGTTCAATTTCGTCACTTTTTTGAGTATTGCGATAATTTCTGCATAAATATGGGACCGGGTGTTTAAGTGTTAATTAAAAAAAAATATGTTTACCTTGCTGAATGGCGACAGCGTTCTCAGAGCCGATAAACTCATCGTCACCGCAAAAGATGACAGGCATACTCGGCATAGTCTTCCCATCGCTGGCCACACACACCCTCTCCCCGTTCACTGCACTCATATTCCTGCCACTCTCATCTAAAATACAGCTAAAATCCCTGGAATTATTTGTACTTAGTGCCGAATCAGTCTTCATCGAATTGACATCGTGCTTCTTGAATACGTTCTTCAAAAATGACGGCAGGAAAGTCGGATCCGCGGATCTTTTCAACGAATCACTAACACTAGACGGATCGCCGACCACAGTCTTATAACTATCCAATAAAAACGAAGAACTAAACGAATCAATCGAATCGTTTATAACAGTCTTAAAACCGTTTGTCGCAAACGGGACGAACGTTTTGTCTATTGAATTTAGCGAATGAGCAGGCTCAACTGGCTTAATATTACCCAAAGTGCCGACTGTCTTAAAATTAAACGTAACAAACGAATCAGGCGTCTTAGCAACGTCATTAATTACAGTCTTAAATCCGTTCGCTATAAAGGGCGTGAACGTTTTATTTGTTAATTTAATTGCCTCGCAAGAAGTGGAATCAGCGATTCCGCTAAATCCGTTAGCGACGAAAGGTTGCGTGAATATTTTCGACGGGAACTATTCTTGGAGTCGAATTTCAGTTTGCCGTTGCCGAACGTCTTTCCCAGTGAATCGGACAAACCAGGAAACGAAATTTCATCTTCGAAATGCACGGCGAACCCGGACAATATCTGATCCGAGAGATCTATAGAGTTCTCTTTGGCGACGGTACCGTTTCTCTTCTGCGCCGGCTTCTGTTTCGGCTGCTGCAGCTGTTGGTAGTCGAGATCCGTCGCCATGCCGAGCACGCTGTCCTTCTTGAGCGGTATCTTGAAGGCAACGTCGCTGGTTTTAGTGGCCATGTGAATTTTCTTTTTTATCGTGTTGGCGATCCGTTTGTGCGTGCTGGTGCTCACTCTTCTCTCGGTGTCTTCGGTTTGGAGGCTCGTTATGAAATCTCTGTTGTTCCATTCGTGCTCGTATTCTGGGTGGTGCAATCTCAGGTGTCTGCGAATCGAAGAAGCAAATATTTAAAGATGGATATTTTTTTTGTATTTATATGAATCAGTGGCAGCCGGTGACAAGAATATCAGGTAGTGCATAAAAAAAACCTATTTATGTCCGGTCCGTGGTGCAGTGTCAACTGCGTTGGTTTGCGTGCTGGATCGCCCGGGTTGGATTCCTCGGATTTTTTTTAGTCGATAAATCTGTTTAAAGTCATGGGTGTTTGTGTTGTTGAAAATCCCTTCCCACCTTTCCGATCCCAAAGAGCGACGCATAGTGATTAACTAATCACTAGTCCTGTCCTAGTCCTCATATCCTTTCCATCCCTACTCTCTTTGAAAAAAGAGGGGTTGAGCAACTGAGTAACAAGCAGTTCTCGTAGAAAAATATTTGCTGAGATAAACTCTGTGAGGAGTCCATATACTCCAAGTTTGGAGCGGACATGGTTAAAAAAAAACTATTAATTGCTCTATTAATTGGAAATAGTGTAAGTAATGGCGAGCAACCTGTCCTATAAAGAATATTATTCAATAATACTTATTTTTTGTTAAGAGTTTTATTCAACAGTCAACAGGACTGATTCTATTTAAACTACATAATACCTGCGTATAGAGTGACGGTGCTGCACAACAGCCGTGCAATACACGCACGTGTAACACGGCGCTCTGTCATGGGTCAGCATGTGCCGTTTGAGGCAGGACGCGTCGCTGAGCGTCACACCGCACGTCGGACACTCCATGGCCCGCCGCCTAGCGTCACTGACAGACCTGGAAGCGCCGCTGCCAGCTTTTGAAATGTCTTCGGGTGCATTGGTGATTAAAGATGCTGTGAAACTGGGCTCGACTGGGGCTGGTTCCACGACTGGGATTATCGGCTCGCTGAAATAAAAATATTCATAGTCAAACTATACACAAGTTATGCTCATGGCTTAAATTGATTAATTAATTTTCTTATTTTAAGTTTCTTTGACCTTGTTACAAATTCTAATTATTTTTAATGCAATAAAAAATATTTAGAACACTCATTATTTTCCTTATTTAAAGCATTCTGTAGTTATTGGTTTTTAACCCTTTACACTCCTCAACATATTATTTTTTTCCTTCCATCAACGCCGCAATTGATTTGAGACATTGATTGATATTGTAAATAACCCTTAACCGTTCAGACGCACGTCGTGCAGGCACGCAAACGCGATTACGAGCTTATTAATGAATAAATTAAATATTTTTAAATGCAATAGTATGCAGAGACATCTTTTGGAGGCAATGTGATTGTTAAAATACCCATATGTTGAACTGTTTCCTTTTTATTTGAAGTTGGGCTAACATACGTCACTAGGGCTGGCACCTTATTATTGCAATGATCGCTTGATTGATAGAGCGCATCAGAGTGAGAAGAGAATAGCTAAATATCAGTAAGTGCGAGTAGACAACACATAGCATTTTATGCTATTTATAAAATATGTATAGTTTATTATAAAAAAAAAACTTTCCAGTCAAAACAAAATAATTCAAATTTATTCATAAGTTACATTATTTTTTGTGGCAGTGTTTTATTACAGAAAATATATATTTCATATTTTTATTTATAATATTTATTGTTTTTGGCAGCCCTAGAGATGTTTTTAAAATCTTGTACTTTTGATATTTTTTTCACTTTTCTATGAAAATCAATTATAACTTAGGTATAAAACTATTTTCCGGGTATGTTAGGTGGCATTTTCATGGAAAAATCGATGATTGAAAATGGTGGCGTACAGCAAAAATCCATGGAATTGGCTTGGCGTTTAAAGGGTTAAACAATGTGATAAAAAAAAATTACTCCACCATTATGAAATGTTAAAAACTTTATCTGAGGCACACACAATAAATGTGCGGTTTTTGAAACAAGGATAATTTAAAATCAATAAAAAATAACTATCCAACCAAGTTGTACAATGTCGAGCAGGACTAGGATTTCTAAGAGTTAAGAAATATGTCAAAAATCTTTGAAACTTCATTTGTACTTGTTTAACTTCATTTGTACAAGATTGTTTTGAATTACATGATCTACATGATAGACATGATGAAAAAAAATACAGATGCAACACAACATACGCAGGACACACTTTATGACCTGCCTGACACCTGCCCATGTTAGTAATGCTAACTATGAAAACAATGGCTGCAGCTTTTTCGGTTTGTTACCAATGAAATCATCGTCTTGCACAGCCAATTTCTTTCCAATGATCTTAACCGCCCTACCTTCAGGTTACTTTCCGAGAAATAGGCAAAAAATAATCACCTTTTATATTGGTCAAGATTATGAATACAATGTTAGTCCTACTCAAATCCGATAAGATTTTGTCAAAATAAATGAAAAAAGCAGAACCTATCTTCCATGTTAAGCGAGGGATGGGTGTACAGTCAAAATGTGCTTATCACGTACGTCTGTATGCACAGGGCAGTTAAATTGATTTGGATCAATATCCAAAATAGAAAACTTGGCAATCCATCATCCAGTGTGAGAATATTAATAATACAATATGTAACAGTAAAACGGTGAACATAGTAGATATTGATTGAGTAGGCATTTACTTGGTAGAACTCCATTATAATACGGTAAGAAAAATTACCGTAACATAGTAGATATTTTCGCCATAGTATGGCTATATATAAATATTACATACATGGTGCAGTCTTCTGCTGGTTTCGTCACCGGTGCTGGAACAGTGCCCGTCTTCCCCACGCACCTGTGAGTGATCCACGTCTCTTTTCTGGCAAATGTCTGAGAATATAAAACATATGAAACACTCCGTATGTTTCGCGTCTGTGTGCGGACGTGTACCCTTGAGGCATAGGACTTTGTTTACCGTTTCGGGTGAACGCAACTTCAAGATTGTAACCCAAATCTAATATTTGTCCACATTTCAGGAGACAAAAAACAAGTTTCACAGTAATCAATTTAACCTGTTTCTTAACCGATACAAATTTATTTTTCAACATCTTAGCCTTTTGAGTGGTGAGTTATTTTGAATTAAATTAGGTTTTTTTTCTCTAAATTTAATAAAATATTAATAGCAGACAAAAAAATATGAAAAACCCTATTTTTTTTTGTTATCCGTAAATCTATGAAGAATATTATTACTTATTGAAGGAATTGATATTTCTTCCGCAATTTTAAAACGCATAATTATCTAGAAGCTTTTACATCCAAATTGGTTCTGGATCTTTATTGCATTCATCTTTTAACATGTGGTTCCCTATTGACGGTGATTCTAGGAAGTGTATCGAACTGAAATGGATTTTTACACTCAATAATATATGGCCACAGTTATTTGTACCAAATATCAACCTTTTTATAAAACTCTTTTGCTTATTTCAAACATATAATAAAAATGATGTGACTGCCAAAAATCACGGATTGACACCTCTAGTTACAATATATGAAAAAATAATAACATTTCAACAAACAATAAGAGAATGGCAATAGATAAAGATGACAACGTACTACTGCCGTACCGGTACGGCGATACTGCTCAAAGGGTTAAAAGCCGCCACAGCTTTGTGGCTGTGGCCTTGTTTTAAAGAGGTACGCCTAAGATATCTCTTTCAAATTTGTTTTAAGATTTAGATAATACTAGAATCATGCCGTATGCCTCCAGTGTACAGGTACAAAATGTGTTGGTCAATTTGTCAAAGAATAAAATTTTCATTTGTGTTTTTGCTTACAATCTTAAATTCCTGACATCAAACCACCTCCCAGCCGAGACGTGATTTTTTCATTTTTTTTTCTTTTACACCTAATTGATGAATATATAATGGTAAAATTAAATGTATATTCATGATAACAGCATATTTTAGTATGTATATGTTTTTTGTAAATTGTGCGGGGAAAATTTGATGCATTGTTTGTTTGTCTTATTTGCCCTCCTCCAAATTGTATCCAGATACAATTAATAGATAAAAGCTTCAATTAGTTCATAATCTACTCTTTTTTGTATTTTATTTTTAATAGCCCAGCTTATCCCTTTTCTTGTGTTTTTATCAACACTTGAATATTGGCATTTTCACTAAGAGGAAACCAGTGTCGGTTAATTGGTTCAGTCAGCAACTTGAAGTCAAGACTTTGATTCAACTATTCAATATTCAATAAAAATAACTACACCAATCTGAAGATTTCATACTTAAATGTAGTGTTGAACACAGCTCCCGTAAGAATGCAAAAATTTCAGTCCTGCCTGTCATGTGGGGCACAACTGACTCTTGTGCAAGTGGTATTGCAAGCGATAGAAAATTGAATGAATAATATTATAAGTTATACCCCTTTAAATTATCATCATTAATTAATAATTCAAACACTTAAAATCAATTAATTCAATAATAATAAGTCAGATAAAACACTAGATTTTTTTATCGATATTCCTATGTTATGTATTATGATACTGCACCCAAAAATCCCGATAATGATAAACAAACCCACTTAATTTATTGAATTTCATTTGCTTTAAATATTCGCTAATTCATATAGACTACGTTATTAGCAATTTAACTAAGTGATCAACTTTTATTTTTGTATATAAACGATACAAACTATTTACTACACGTCAGTTAGAGTACATCCGTGCACTTTAAATGCCTGAAGATGCCAAAAGGCGAAACCCGGGCCGTTAGCGTCATAACTCATGGAAAAGTACAAAATTCAAATAATTCAAATTTTATATCGAAATTCCAACTATATAAAAACTGCGTCAATGTATATCAAAAAAGTCAGGCCGTAAAAGGGTATTATAGCATGGTTAGAAAAAAAAATATTTATTTTTTCAGGCCCCTCCACAAACAATGCATCAGATAATCTACCGCAGGCTAAAATCAAATACCAACCGTCGAGCAGGAATCGCACTTGAACTCTCCGGTGTGCTTTCGAAGATGTCTGTAGAGATAAGCCCTGGTTTTAAAGTTCTTCCGGCATATCTCGCAAGTCAGAGGCGTCTCGTAATCGTCCTTGGACGAGACATTGTTGAGGTTATCGTCAGAAGCGCCATCGGCATTGAGGTTCGACTGCAAGACGTCATCGGTGATATCGAAAGCTTCATCGGGATTCAATTCGAACATATCATCCACTGGATCGTTCGCAGCCGTGATATCAATAGAATCGGCGACGACATCTAATTTTAATTGAGCACCACTGTCACTGGCCACATAAAACAGTTGCAAAGGTTTGTTTATATCTTCGCCGTTTTCAGCCAGTAGATTGTCTTGAATCTGTCGGTTGATTTCCTTTTCACTCAAGGCGTCGTCTATTATCTGGGTTAAGCTAAAATCGCTCTGTATATCGGCGGAGGCGGAGACGTAGGCTCGGTCTTGGTACGTTTTCGTGGGCATGACCAGAGCCGGATCGACGAGCCTCTCGCATATGTCGTCTCCGCCGTGGCAGTCGATCTTCATCAGGTGGGTGGCCGCGTTCGGTTGCGTGATCTCCAGCTGTCTCGCGGATAGGTCATCGAACTTCAGGAGGGAAGTGGGGGCCGATTCGATACCGATGCCATTTGACAGAACGCTCTTCCCTGCGATTCCATTCGAGAAGCCTTTTGCTACAAAAGGAAAATATATTTTTATTATATTGGTTGGATAAAGCCATGGGTAGTATCCGTATGTTCTCAAATATAAAAATTTTCTGAACCCTCTCTACCATAATGCACCTCTTAACACATTGGTTACGGATGACTCGTATACGAGTCTTTTGGCCTGTCTAACTGAGGCGTCGAAATATAAACATTCAATGCGACAAATGTTTTAGATTCTCTACAGAAATGGCATAACATATGTTTGAAGCATCATTAAAAAAATGTACACAAATAAATTTTTTATTCGGTGATTTTCCTAGAAATTAAAAAAAACGGTTAAAATATAAATTAATATTTTTAAAGAAGTTTTTTTTGTTTGAATGTTTTTTATTGAATGATATATTTAGGATGTGTAGTATATGTAGTAATATATAATGACTACTTGGGTTGTTATTTATTACGTTTTCGATGAAATGTATAATTCTATGTCAAATACCCAGTTTTCTAACATAAAAAATACAAAAGGTTGAGTATCACTATTAAAAACAAGTTAAAATATATACAGTATTATGCAACAGGGTGTTGTACAGCTGGTGTCCAAATTATTTATTTAAATGTCTAACAGTTTTAAAGTAATATATTTTTTTCGAAAGTACCTAATTTTTTCCACAATTTCGCAAAAATGCCCGTAGCGAATGTGTTAATAGGCGATCCACTCTCGAGTCGGCTTCGAACTAAAGCATTATATATTTGAAAAGACCCCGGTGGCAGGAAGGATAAAGCCCAACATTTGCAATGCTTTGATGCAAGTAATCTTAATGTGATTATTAAATGTTAATTGTACGCCAATATCATTAACTGGAGGCAGTGACAATCATCCAAGGTGACATGATAAATGATCAACCATGTCACATTTGTGTATACCAGTGATGCACAACCTTTTTGGGAGAAGGGCCAGATAATCAATTCTCAGATATTTCAAGGGCCGCATGGGTAAAACTGATATTATTGATATTTTTACTGTGTATAAAATTGACAATATTATTATTCTATATTGTTCTTCCATCGTCCGGAAAAGTTATGAAGAAAAAAGGTGACTGATATTTGTTATTGTGGGCCGCATGAAATGTCATTGAGGGCCGCAGGTGGTGCATCACTGGCATATACTGAATGAAAATATTTCAAGACATGGTAAAAAGACACAGAAATTGATAGATCTACGCAGGGCTTTTTTTTGAAAAAAAAAGGTGCCGGAAATCACTATATGTGAAGCTTTTTACTAAATAAAATTATATTCAAATATCATTTAAGACAGCTTTTCCTATGCTACAAGGCGCACAAAAAAAAATACTTTCAATTTTTTTAACCATGTCCGCTCCCAACTTGGAGCATACGGACTCTTCACAGAGTTTATGTCAACGAATGTTTTTTTTCGACGAGAACTGCTTGTTACTCAGTTTCTCAACCTTTTTTTCCAAGAGAGTAAAGATGGAAAGGATTCGAGGACTAGGACACGACTAGTGGTTAGCTAATCGCTGTCACTATGCGTCGCTCTTTGGGATCGGAAAGGTGGGAACGAATTTTTAACAAAACAAACACCGCGTCAGACATTACTGGCCGTTATCAGTCCTGGAGCACGAGTGACTAATGGGAACGTGGACAAGTCCCCTTCTCTCTCGTCGCCACAAGAGAGCGCCAATTTCGAATCCATCCACATCTCATCCGGTCCATAACAATACAATATTTTATCATTTTGGCGAATTATATAAATATAGATTGTAATTACGTAACATTGCAAAAGTCTAATTTTGAAATTTTGAAAAAAAAAACTCTGAAAAAAGGTGCCGGAACGCCGTTCCACCGCATTAAATGGAAAAAAAGCCCTGGATCTACGTATCAAAGTATACAAGTTTATTAAATCAAATGCTAAGAGTCAAATACCTGCCCTGCGTATCGATCGGGCTCTGTGCCCTTTGAAATGACTGCGGAGGTGCTTGGCGAAGTCTGCTTCTATTTTCTCTATCGTACCGCACTGCTTGCAGTACCATATCTTCTTCAGAGGACCAGAGATTTCTGAAAACACATGTTATACGCATTGATCATGGGAAATTTTAGGGTTTCGCAACAGCTGTAACCTTTATCTTCCTGTTTTTTTTGTACTTTAACCACTTCAGTACCGTAAGGCTACTGGTGGCCGCAGCGAATAAAGTCGGAAATATTGCAAAATACAGTAGAACCTCGATTATCCGTACTAATTGGGGATGAAGTTAGTCCGGATAAGGACAAATCCGGATAATCGAAAAAATCATAATTGACAGGAAAAGACAAGTATATTCAGTATAAATCATTTTTATTTCTTTAGCTTTAATAATAAATTATTTTTATTGAAAAAATCAATTATCGATTTCTGCTTAAAATCACGAATACTTTTAAGACACATAAGTTGTCTAAGAATAGCACTCTTCTTGACTCTCAAGCCACTTCATGGCGACATCTAGACGCTGAAAAGCTTCAGAATGTATAGACTTATTCATAGCTAATGACATCTACATATATACTGTCTAGAAAAAAATGGTACTTCTGTCATCAGTCAATCTTGTTGAAAAAAGAATTTTTTAGAAGTCATTTTGCTTGGTACTGAAGCGGTTAAAAACAAGCGGCCTGTGATCATAGAAAAATATTTACGAACTAGGCACTGAAGCAGTTAATTCTGTTCTGGAAATGCAGCTATTACTAGGTCAAAAATGAATGCCACATATTCAATGTTTGCAATCGGCTGGAACTGCTTTGCAGTAGCAAGTCATGGCACCCAACTAAGACTCAATACTGAATACTGAGATTCAATAATCGATATGGGGCTTAATTATGGAGGGAATAAATAATTCTAGCTACTATCACTTTCCATGTGTTGCTTTCAGGTGTTCACTTTCCATGTGTTGTGTTCTTTTCACTTTGTCAATTTTAATACTATATTTGTCAATATAAAATAAGGATGTTAGAATAGATGAGAAGATGTATTGTGTGCCTCTAATTATTGTAGAACTGAAATACATTTTTTCATAGTGTAATAATCTGGCTGTGGAGTCGGGGCTTTTTGGCTGGAATCGGAGTCGTCGCGGCGATTTGGCCAGAGTCGTACTCGGAGTCGGAAATTTTGAACTTTTTATTTTTGCATATAATATGTAAAATTTGGCTATCGGCCGGATTGGTAGGGTTTATATTTAATTGAATACACGTAATTAGGAAAATAAGGCGAAAATAAGGCAAAAAAAAGTGACGATATTCAACTTTTTTAGTCGGAGTCGGAGTCGTATTTTTGGACAATGTTGGAGTCGGAGTCGTGGTTTTGGTAAATGCTGGAGTCGGACTTTTTTTTACCGACTCCACAGCCCTGTTAATTATACACACATTACGTTGTTAGTTGACCTTAGCAATGTCTGGTTATAAATAGAAATTATCGTAAATAATAACAATTCAATGATAAAATGTATGGTATACAAATTAACAATGTAAGCAGCCGACTCGGCAGTTTATCAAAATATCAACATGCCGTTGCAGATACTAGCGGTCGTTTTCGATCAATATGTTTAATTAAATCAAATAATTTACCTTTAATTTGATCTTCAGGTGGACTGAGGCAACTATTCATCTTGAATTTTAATATGTTGTGACGTCTGCCCAGTAAATATCCCGCCAAATGACAACATAACCTATCAGTTCAGCGATTTCTTTTGTTCAAGAAAATACAGGCATTATTTTGCTTTGTGGACATGCCAAGGGAGAGAATATAAAAAGTTAACATTCTATATCTTTCGGTATTAAAATTCTGTAAGCAAAGTCTATTCGTTTCACACTCTCGCTTTTCCTCTCTCGCATAAAGATGTTAGAGCACTTTTACCGAGTAAGTGTGTGAAAGAAAGAGATGCATAAATATAGTGTTTATGATTTTAGTGAGCGTCATGGCTTCCTATGCGGGTCGTTCGAATATAAAATTATTCTCAACCGCAGTGTTGTATGATATTAACAACAAATAAATTTGACGTATTTTCTTAACCACGGAAAAATCGTTATAATTATACATGAAACTAATCTACTTTTTTTACGTTTTCAAATACGAATAAAAATTTATTAGTTATTTTTAGTTAATTATCATTGATGTCAATTAAAATAAACTTGGTTTATTCCACGTATTGTGTAAAAAATAGTGACATGTCTTTCGCATCTTCGGGACCACAATAGCAAGGTTACTCTAGTAATGATTGTTTTCAGAGCATTATTTACAGTAAAATGCTACTTAACATGAAATTAAATTTATTAAAATGTCAAAATCCAAAATGTTTATAAAATACATAGGTGTCTCCGCAATTGACTGAATATAATCGCATAGCTTAAGCCTTTTTAATATTTCTTTCATTGAATCTTACGATTTTTTTTGTTGTTATTGTTATTATATAAATCACAACTTTCTGCCACTTTGTCTATGGCGAGCAATAACATTCATGAAGTGGGAAGCACATGAATGGCAGAGCGGCAATCTTTAAAAATCAAACAATGGTAACCAAGTAGAAAGGATACTAAATAATATTAGATTGTAGGTTTAATCAATTGTGATTGATATCTGGATGTATTTAGAGTAAGAAAGAAAAAACACAAGGCAGCTTTTTTCGTGCTAATTTGTACAGATATTAATTTTAAAAAAACTTCTTTTTCTAGTTGCTGTAATGCGTCTTACTGTCTTATTTTTACAATAAAAGATTTGGGTTACTTGTCGTATTAATCAACGTCCGATATAGAATATATCCATAAAATAGAACATAGCGCAATTACAATTTGTAACTGTATAATTAGAGTAAAAATAGCAGATTTTAACAATTGTACTAGACAAATTTAATATTAGCTTTTTTAATCGTTATGCCTTAGGGCTAAATTACACTCTCTTTATACTCTATCGCATGTACTGACAGAGAGAGTGGGGATAGATAAATAGTAGATTGGGTTTCTTTTCAGATAAATTTAACAAAATATATTATACCGTAATTTGTATGTAAAAATAATTACAACAAAAAAAAAGTAGGTACCCGTAAAACGGGGTGAACAAAAACAAGGATTGAACTTTAGCACAACTTTACTAAGTATCCAATGTATTATTTACTATTTATATATAATTCTTTACAATTACTATAATACTATCTCTCGAATGAAAAAACCAAACCAACTAAATGATTGGCCTGATAAATTGAAATAAACGTGCTTAAGTTCGATGCCTGTGCATCCTTACTTTTTGACCCCTTATAAACTTCTCTTTTATTGGACGAAAATTAAAATCAATCATGTTTTTTTTTTGGTAAATAAGTACCGTATAACGGAATAAATAGACTCGTATAGAATAGAGGTTCATATATTCCAATTATAACAATCTGTATTTTTGTCTCTATTCACCTGCCAAGTCTCGATTTATCCTCTCCCGTCTCTATTCACCCCGATTCAATGTGAATAGAGACATCGAACAAAATTGACTGTGTCTTAATAACGATAGTGAATATATGAAAAATATTGTCATGAATGTGTAGTACGACCATAGAAACAAGTTTCAAGCCATTCATATTTGAATTATGTGGCGCAGGTATTAAGGTACAAATTAGTGAAGGGTAAAAAGTGTTTTACGGTATCTGAAAACCAATTGTCCAATAAGAGGAATGGAACTGTTTTTCATCTTTCAACATTTCTTTAATTTCAGTTATTAATTTCGTAGATGAGTAATTATAGCGGTTTGTACAAGGTTTGCAAATACGAGTAAAGTTCCACTAGTTGTAGCCTGTCCAGGTGACAAGGAAGTATTTGAAGGAAGCCTGGAATGATGATGGTGACATGACATACATTTGTACAATAAACATTCAAATTAGATAGCAACTGCAATAGTTGTTTTTATTTTATTATGTACAATAAATTATTTTCTTCTCCTATTGGTCACGTGAGCAAATTTACATTTTCGTGTTTATTATATTCATGAAATGCTTTTTGACAAAACATCGAAATATACTTTGAAAAATAAAATATGTATCTATTCATCTCAACAGAACTGAAACATGATAATTTCATCAAATCGTAGCACTATTTTGTGATGCGGAGTTCGCTTCTTTGACGATCGCAAGTCGTCGATCCGGTGTGTTTTTCAATTCTAATTCTGCCCGAGTCAATTGCCACTTCTCGTCGTGTCTTTCTGCCCAGAAATAATATGTCCCTTTCTGCTTTGGACCTTTGACCGGTATTTTGAACTGGGCCCTTTTTCCGTCCGAAAAGCTATCTTCGGGCTCGGTCAGCTTGAACCTTGCGTCTTTAATCGGTTCGCCCAGAAGTTCGATTGCGCCGGGATGCTTCCTCAGCACCACCAATGCATTCTTGTAATAGTCGTAATTTCGCGCTCTGTCGATTATTGTCGTCTGCATATAGTAACCGGTGGCTGAAACGATTAGCCCTCCAATCGCAGAAATTTTTACAAGAGTGTTTGTGGCAACCATGTCTATTGTTAATTTATTGAAATGCTGACTTGATCGCAAACTGACAGCTTGCGTAATAGGTTATGTTATTGTATTTTTTGACGTTTAAGTGTTGCAATGTTGTTCGATGTTTTCATATTTAAAATCTTCACTTCCCTAAATCGTATGTTTTATAATAAATAAATACTTTTAATTCAAGCTAAAATCTAATAGATTATAATTAACCGTTCTCAAGCTAACGGCACACCGGTGTGTCGCATAGGAAAAAGCTCTGACAGCTAAGAACTCACCGGTGGGCAACTATTTTTAAGGCGTCAAAAAATTATATTTCCCAAATTGTCACATCGAATATGTATCCGTTATCTCTTAAAACTCGCAAAATGAAAATAAAATTTTCGTTTTAATAGTTTTCTTAAAAGATATTCAACAAAAAGTGAATAAAGGTTATCAGGGCTGTCAAAACTTTTATAAAAAATTCACAATATTAACGTAAATATTATTTTGCATGTATATATCTTTCAAACCAATTGAATAAATACAAATTATTCATAAATTCATAAGAAAAATTCATTTTATGCCAATCGGGGTGCAAAATTGACATAATATTATTAGCTGTTTGTGACAACCCTTACCGAGGATTCGTAAATACGCTCTTAAACCCATGTGGTATTGCAATAAGCATGGGATTGATTTCTTAAGGGATCAAAGAAATCAGTAGTTTTAAAGTATTGTCCTTTTTTAATTTTTGAAAAAGTCGTAGCGTACAGGGCATCAGTGAGGAATTCTTCTAGCTGGTAACAGGTTAAATATATAATCATTGAGTGAGTATTCAGGCACCCCATATATTTTTTTTTGATATCTCTGGTGCCAATATTTGCTCATTCTGTCCTGAAATTAGTTCATTCTGTGTCTCATTAAAGAGCATCCTAACTTTCCTAGAAAAGAGAGAAGTCAACAACTAGTTCTCGCAGAACAACTTCTGTTATTTATGGTTGAGATGCTTCATTCGTCGTTTATATACTCCTCAGTCAGAGCGTCACGGTTGGAAAAAATATGTTGCGGCATAAGCAGAAAGTGACATTTTCATGCATGGAAATTATTTGAGGAGCTTATTTCGTTTCTTTTTCAAACAACCACTGCTGAGTTATCACCTGTTGCAAATAGCTCATAATATGTAGGATTGAAGTTTTTGAATGAAACATTAGATATGTTAAACAATACATTTTATTTAAAGTACGCATTTCATAAGAAATTAAATTTAAATCAATTCCTTCACATTGTACAATAATAACATGATCAAAAATATTAAATAAAATTAAGTATCCGTTAAAATGACATAAATATATTTTGTACATAAATTACTAAACTGGAATGTTTAAAGAAATATTCTTATTGTAATAAGATATTATAAAAATAGCAAGATATTGTAAATCACACATGTTTGGTACTGTTAGCCCCTTTCCCAAGGTCATCATATGATTGATTACTTCATTATTAATTCTTTTATCGATTTCAAATAAATTGACAATAGCTGAACACACCAATTTTTAATGACAATTACTTTAGAAAGATGTCTCTGTGTTACAAGGTTTCATTAAAAAATATGATATTTATTCATAAATAACCTGAGAGTGGAGTTTGCGTGCTTGCATACCACAATGTTTGAAAGGTTGAAGAAAAATGAAAGCCTAGAGCTGATATATTATACCTCCAGAATCACTTGAATTGTGTAAATGCCAATTCACTTTTAATGTGTTAACTGTCACTTCTTTGTGGAAAGGCATTATACACCCATCCTTCGTTTAACACTGTTTCAGTTACAGTGGAAAATAAATGGTTTACGACGTTTTGTAGACGAAATTTTTAATATCGCACGTTCAATAGGAGGATTTAGCAATCAACGAAATTTATGAACGAGTTAAATGAAGAAGAATTAATTGATATGACTACTTTCCTCCTGAAATCAGAAGCGATACCGAAAGTTCTGGTCCAATTTCAACGATTACTGCTAAAACAATAAAAGATGGGTTGCAAATGGCAAAAATATAGAAATAAGTTTCCTTAATAATGATCCAGGTATGGATCGAGCTTTGAAATTTCAACGAGAAATTAAACAATGCGTTGACAGATATGAAGAGGTTTACAAAAATATCAAAAAAGATGAACAATCACAAATTACCGATTTTTTAAACGACGACGGAACATAACAGAAAATGTAATTGAAAGTAGTAGTGTTGATGACATTCAGCCATTAAAAAGAAAGAAAATTCCTATATTAATATCTTCTACTGATAGTGACATTGAATAATATATTTTATCCGTGTTCATAATATTTCAATAAATTTTCAGAAGTTCTACAAACCAATTTTTTTCTTAATATTTATAAAAAAGAACATATGATCTCTTTTTCATACATTTTTTAGTCTCGCTTAACACGGTGATCTAGCAGAACCTGTCTTCTGTGTTAAGCGAGGGATGGGTGTAGTTGTAAACATATTCTTTGCCCTTTGACATACATCCTAATCACGCTACAATATTGAAGATTGTATTTTTATTTTTGTTTTCCCATAGAAAGAGGTTAACCAGGTACCAAACATTATTATATAAAAGCTGCACTCACAGAGCATCATAATTCATAGATTATTGACGAAATTTTTGTAAGTAATAATATCATTCACAAGTTAAGTTTAATTACCTATAAAAGATACTATTTTTAATAATATCAGTACATGGCCATAATTTAAAAAAAGCTGCCACACAATATCTAAAAAAAATAGATATAAGTGAGTGGAATGCTAATATACTTTTTGTATTATCGAAAAAAATAGCAGGTTGGTATCAATTGGAATTAATATGGCTGTCTTTCCTGTCTCCTCCTCCATTCCTGTCTGACCACAGGATGTAATCGGTAAAGTGTAAGAAATTAGATGGTACATGGTTATAGATAAAAAGTAATAATGGAATAACCCTTAACCTTAAAATGGTGTTAGTAATGGCACGGAGAGAATAATATTTTCTTTTAAATATTTTAGTTTCATATTTAGAAAAGAATTAATCATCTTTATTAAATTGCAATTCGGCCCCTTGGAGACAAAGACACCTAATTTATTTTGCTCTACTTTTCAGGAGAGCCAAAAAATAGGTTTCACCAGTAATCAATTTTACCTATTTATTTAACAGATACAATCTTACTGTTTTAAAATTGAATTTTGTATTCTTCCATAAGTTTTGTCGCTAACGAACCGCGTTTCGCCTCTCGGCAACTTCAGGCATTTCCTACAGTAAAATACAATAAAAATGTTAAAGATATTATAAATAGTTGTAACATCACAATTAGTTCTAAAGACATGCTTAGTTTAACTACGCGTAATCCGCTAGCCCCTTAATTTTATGGATTACCAAAATTACACAAAACCTTAATTGAAACTTGTATACATTCAATTTTCGCTAATTTACATTTCAATAGCCATTTAACTAAGTGATCTACTTATATTTTTGTATATAAACTGTTTACTACGCGTCAGTTCAAGTACATTCGTGCACTTAAAATGCTCAAGCATTTTAAGATGCCGAAAGGCGAAACCCGGGTCGTTAGCGACAAAACTCATGGAAAGGAACAAAATTCAAACAATTCAAATTTGATATTAAAATTCCATCAAGCACCCTCAGTCGAAATCCTCACTTGCTGATTTAACTGATAAATATAAAATATCACTTTTAAGGTGTTCACTGTCAATACTTGGTGGAATGGCATTATAATAAAACATTTTTAGTAGTTATTCCACATAAAATTATTGGATCAGGACAGGTTTTTCTCATGGCGAGCATTGTGAACTGATAAGAAATACAATGAAACAGTGATATTTATACAAAAGTTAAGTAAGAAATACAGGGTATGACTTGGTATGACAAGGTTGTATTTCTTACTTAACTTTTGTATAAATATCACAGTTTCGTTGTATTCCTTATCAGTTGACAATGCTCGCCATGAGCGAAACCGTTCCTGATCCAATAAATTTTATGTGGAAAAAGTACTAAAAATGTTTTATTATTTTTATTAAATATAAAATAGTAATTTATTCTGGTGAACAAGAGAGTGATTTTACTACGTATTAAAATATTTTCTTATCCACTTCACCTATTGATGTCTCCTTGACACATAACGTAACACATTATTTTGCATCCAGTGGCATTCATTACTCAAAACTGGCAAAGATCAAGTCATGTTTCTTTTATCCTAAGGGGCCAATTTGCACATATGTTTGTAATAGAATCATCAAACAGACTTTATCATCAATAGATGGCACTGTATCGAAATTTGAATCTTTTCAATTAACCTCAATTACTGATTGAGCTTAAAAAATTAAGTGTTGAATTCAAACATGAATCCCTTAAAATAGTCGCCGAATCCATTGAAATAAAAACTAATTGGCACATTTGCGTTCACCTCCCATTTAGGAATGTATAAGTAAAGGTTTTTATGGTCAATTAACACGATGTGTACACATTTGTTAATTGACCATAGCACAAATTTGTGCTTTCGTTAATTGGACATCAAATCATGTTAACCCTTTGAGTGGTGAGTTGTTTTGGATAAAATTAGGTTATTTTCTATAAATTTAATGAAATATTAATAGCAGACAAAAAAAATATAAAACATTACTTTTTTTGTTAGCCTATCGAACTGAAATAGAATTTTACACTCAATAATATATGGCCATAGATTTCTTACCAAATATTAACCATTTAAAAATATATTTCAATAAACAATAAGAGAATGGCGACAGATAATAGTTGTCAACATACTACCGCTGTACTTGTATGGCGATACTAATCAAAGGGTTAATTATCAAAGTAATTAAAAGAGCCCGTAAACAAAGTGTTAATTTCAATTCCGGTGACCAGTCAACATTGGCGGAATCACAGCAGGGTGGCGGGGTGTGGTGGCGCACGTAAGTCTGCTACGGTGGCGGCAAGCCTCCTCGCATGCGTTAGGGCTGTGCCGGCGGGCAGGAGACCTAAGTGGATTGCAAACAGCTCCCAGCAGCGGGCCCTGGCTGCTCCTGCACCGGGGAAGCAGCCTTCTGTCAGTTTTCTGATAAGAAATAAACAGAATCATACTAATATAAAATTTTAAATAACTTTGATTATTCCACGAATTGTGCTACTAACTGTGACACGTGTTTCGCCTCTTTTAGAGGCATCTTCGGACTTACTATTGCAAAGTTTGCTTAAGTAATTATAAAATAGCTTAAGTCATAACTTAAGCAAACTTTGCGATAGTAAGTACGAAGAAGCCTCTGAAAGAGGCGAGACACGTGTCACAGTTAGAAGCACAATACGTGGACTAATCATAGTTATTTAAATTTTATATTAAAATGAACTTCCATTGAAATTACCGCCGAAACCATCGAAAGTAGTAATATAATTGAGAATTCATAAAAACTTAAAACAAGCCAAATGGAAATGTTTTCATCAGTACTGATACTGTCAACATTTAAATCCATAAACCATGCAAACATGGCTGTGGAGCCGCGGTGCAGTGGACTTACGCGTAATACTGATGCGGCGAAGTGTTGGAAGGTGGTACCGCGAATGCTCTGGGCTTGAGCGGGGCTCCGTTGGCGTCCTCCCACCAGACGACGTGGGCGTAGTGGAGAGATTCGTCCTTCCACATGGTGGCCAGGTGACCGGCGTGGAGGTCACACCAGCCGCGTTCCACCATGCGCCAGATCTACAAAAAAATAAAATAGAAAACTCAATTATGACTATTTTTGGACTCTCCATTCAATATTTATTGAATGTGGTTGATGCAGGAAGAAGAAGTGGCCAGCGCAGTTGAAGACAAAAACAATGATGTTTATTCAACCATTTTTCCCTCTAAAGTGCAGGCTTGCCAACCGCGTGGATGGAACCTTTTTATAAAAATTAATTGTACTTAGTATTCTAGCAAAAATAATAATAACACATTTTAAGTACTTATTCCACATTGAATTTATTGAATCAGGACCGGTTTTGCCCTTGGCGAGCATTATCAACTGATAAGAAATACAAAAATACAGCGATATTTATACAAAAGCTAAGCAAGAATTACAAGGTATTACAACTAAATTTGAATTTTTTGAATTTTGTACTTTTCCATGAGTTTTGTCGCTAACGACCCGGGTTTTGCCTTTCGGCATCTTCAGGCATTCCAAGTGCACGGATGTACTTGAACTTACGCCAGATAATAACATAAGAATATTTAAAACAAATCTAGGGTTTCATCCGACCTATCATTAATGAGTTGATTGATTTCAAGCCTTTGAATTAATATTTAATGATAGTAAGTGAATTGATATTTAATGATAGCAAGTGCTTGAATTATAAAGATAGATAGATAGACTCTCTTTTTTCCAAATCACATAGAAAGGTCCGTATATTCATACAAATTTCATTATTTCCTTTAGTTAATGTACAAATCTCTGACTTCAAAAGTCGCGCCGACTGATTATCTTTTCTGTAAAAATGCACGCCAACTCGCAAAAATTGAAAACTTTCAATTAATGTTTTCAGGATTTAGCTATTATTGATTTTTTTCAATTGGGTTTATTCGATTGAAAAAGGGTCACTTTTATGGGTGTTTTTTGTTTTACGATAATACAATGTCATTTGTCTTTTATGTAAGAAATTGAAGTGCGCGCCGACAAATCGGTGCTCTGGGGCCAAGAGGGTTAATGGGAACATTGAATGCAAACCTTTGCTGCAACACCTGAGTGGTTAAATAGCTTTGTATGATTGTTCTCAGGTTTTCCATTAGTGAACTGAGCAATCCAACAAACTGACCTTTTTCCTGGAGAGCATGTGGCTGCAGTCAGGCAGCGCTGGTGCCGTCAATCTCTGGTTGACCCTGTCGATATGGATAAAATGCACCAGCCCCGGAAACTCTTCAACGTATTTGTTCATTGCCGGCGATGTGGAAATTGTGGTTAAGGACATTTAGAGATATAATTTATTTATTTATTGTAAAAAATTAAATTAAATACATGGCATTACAGCTGACATGATAATGATGTAACCAGGGCTGTGGAGTCGGGGCTTTCTGAGTCGTAATTTTGAAAAGTTTGACCTTACACACATAAATACTCATAAATAGGAAAATTAAGCAAAAAAAGTGACGATATTGAACTTTTTTAGTCGGAGTCGTGTTTTTGGTAAATGTTGGAGTTGGAGTTGGAGTCGTGGTTTTGGTAAATGCTGGAGTCGGAGTCGAACTTTTTTTTCCGACTCCACAGCCCTGGATGTAACACGACAGAAAAATCTATAAATGTTGAAAACCAGGATTGTGGTGATAGCACTTCTAAAATAGAAATAAATCACACGATATTTATGTAATTTATGGCGCCTTAGGATAAAAGAGTTATGAATGACAACTAGATACAAAATATTATAGGTCAAAGAGACATATCAATAGGAGAAGTGGATATGAAGATATTTCAATACATATTAAAATGATTTTCTTGTTCATAGCAACACTAAACTTTAATACAACATAAAAGAATAAATTGCTATTTTATATTTAACAAAAAACCAAAAGGACAAATTGTATCTGTAATTAAGTGAGTTATATATGATTCGATTAGACAATGGCCATCAAATGAGTTCGTTGCAGGGCTCTTAATTTGAGACGGTATTAATCATAGATAACGTGATATCATACAATGGCGACCCGCATTGCTTTTTTTAGTTAGAGATTTGTTTGTTTAATGAATTTTGGCTTCATGTGGTATTTCTTTCGTGTTTTTAGTGTTATGACATGTTCTGTGTCATAACACTAAAAACCTGTGTTTGCCTGCAATCAACATCAATCCAATTATTTTTAATCCTTCTATTTATTACGATAACACGAAAAATAACATAATAAAATTATTCGAAGAAAGGTGACGCGCACGTTTTTTATTTGAGTGAACATGTTAACGCGTGTGAGGGGTTAAGATCCACTCCAAATTACAGATACGTAATGTAGTGATAATTGTATGTCTAATCATTATTGAAAAGGATATGACATGAGATTTATCCCTCCCTTGGCCTTGGCGATCAGAAAACTGTAAAGGGGCGCAAGCCTCGTGGACGCCGCTATCGCGGGTTGCCTGGCCTCCGAAGGCAGCGGCCTGGCGAACCCGGACGCCGCCAGTTGCATTGCGGTCTTCAGGGCAGCTCTGAGGGAACAGGCGGCGCCTTCCAACGCCAGCCAGGATCCCGCTCCTCCCGCGCTGCTCGCTTCACCGAACCGGCGCTTCAGGGTGTCCCACTGCGATTGGAGTTTGCGCTGCGGGGAGTCTGGCTGGCCGCGGGATTTCTTGAGCGCCTCCAATGCCTGAAAAGAAACATTAGGTACAAGATTACAAAAGATATGTATTATTATAAACAGGGCTATGGAGTCGGAAAATTGTGGTCGGAGTTGTCGCGGGGCTTTGGCCGAAGTCGTACTTGGAGTCGGAAATTTTTAAGGTATTGAACCTTTTATTTTTGCATATAATATGTCAAATTAGGCTATTGGCCGGATTGGTAGGGTTGATATTTAATTAAACACACATAATTAGGAAAATTAAGAAAAAAAAAGTGACGATATAAAACTTTTTTTAGTCGAGGTCGGAGTCGTGTTTTTGGTCAATGTTGGAGTCGGAGTCGTGGTTTTGGTAAATGCTGGAGTCGGAGTCGGAGTCGAACTCTTTTTACCGACTTCACAGCCTTGATTATAAAATTTAAAATAACTTTGATTATTCCACGTATTGTGCTACTAACTGCGACACGTGTTTTGCCTCTTTCAGAGGCATCTTCGGACTTACTATCGCAAAGTTTGCTTAAGTAATGAAGCAAGATTGATTCTAACATTTTAAAATGACAAAATGGAGTTTGGGATTTTTCCTTTTTACGGGAAGCAAGGAGGGGGCAATAGAATCGAAACAAAGCAAACAAATAAGTATACTATTAATGACGTTAACATTACAAACTAATGAGCTGCAATCAATCAGATAGGTAAGTGATTACCCTATTAATTGGAAACAATGTAAGCAATGGCTAGTAACCTGTCCAATTAAAAAAATATTATTTAATAATACTTCTTTTTTGTTAAGAGTTTTATTTATTTCTAAAAACACTTTTTATTTACTCGGTGGAGTATTTCTAAATTACTACTCTGATTAAAATTAGAAGATGCCTCTGAAAGAGGCGAAACACGTGTCACAGTTAGTAGCACAATACGTGGAATAATCAAAGTTATTTATTAGGACATGTATTATATTTAAGTTCACGTATTTTGCTAGAACTGTTTTTGTGTGGATATAATTTATTTATTAATTGATTTTTTAGACAACACAACCACCCATGCCTCTGAACAGAATCGATAAATCAACCGTAAAATGCTGTTCGTACCCAGACTACCCGTCACGGAAGCCAAAGATGTTGACGACCAATGCAACAAAGATCCGAAATACAATGCAACTAGTTTGAAATATTTTCCAATATTTAAGTTGCACCTTACCTTCTTCATTGGAGCTTCTAAAGCGGTAATGGCAGGTTTCAGAGCATCAGGATCTCTCTGTGCCAAAGCTGGCGTCGCTGTGGCAAGAGCTACAATTGCTGAAGCGATCGGTGCAGCCGCTGCGCCTGACGGCAAGGCCACGGCCAGGGTCAGAGTGACTCCCCGGGACAGCCGTATCAAGAACAGTGAATGAGGCACTCCGCAGCCAAGTATAACAGTCCACGACAAAGTCTCATTGTAGGTTTCGCATTCAACTAGAGAAGAAAGAAAAATTGTCAATCTATTCTACCTGACTTGATACTTTTTAACCTGTTCCTCGCGTAAGACCGCTACGCACGTCGTAGCTGACATGCCCTCAGCGCGTACGACATGCATAGCAGTCTTGGGCGTTGCGCGGAGTTTTGAGCCTCACATAACCGCTATCTCTAATGTTTTAGGGTTCAAAATCGATTGAAAATATTACTGATTATATATATTATCAATGCCATCTATTGGCTAAAATAATTTATTTGTGGAACCTACAAAAACGCATCTATGCCATGTGAACATTGCGTCGCCAATATCAATGACCACCATTGTGACTGTGATTATTCCATGTATTGTGTTACTAATTGTGACAGGTGTTTCCCTTCTTTCAGAGGCATCTTCGGGCTTACTATCGCAAAGTTTGCTTGAGTAAAAAAGCAAGATTGATTCCCATTTTTGAAAATTACAAAATGAAGTTTGGGATTTTTCTTTTTTACGGGAAGCAAGGAGGGATGAAAGAATCAAAACAAACAAATAAGTATACCACTAATGACATTAACATTACAAAGTTATTAGAGGAATGGCAGGAGACAGAGGATCATCGAGGCATATGCTCCAATAAGGTAACCGATTGAAGCAAAATTTGATGATAAACTAAAGTATGTACCAAAATTTGTCTCAATAATCAAATTATCTTCCAGCTGCGCCTATTGTCAGAACTGAAGGGTGATATTTGTTGCTGTTGGATAACTTACGCTCCTCATCGAAGGCTTCCTCGTCAGAAGGGCTCGGAGAGCGACTGTTTGGTAAACTGGGAGGCCTGCGGGACCAGCTGTCCTGGGCTCCACCGCTCAGCACACCGAGAAACACCAGATCTTCAGATGTCAGATCTTCAGCTCCCCGACTGTAAAGCAAATGTTTGTCCAGTGTAGCATCAGACGTTTATCAAAAAGATATAAATTTATTGATTCTATTCAAAGGCATGGGTGTTTGCTTTGTTTAAAAAATCCTTCCCGCCCATCCGATCCTGTATTTTGTCTTGTGGCAAGAGCTTTGCCCTAGTGATTAGATGGGCCTGGGTTCTAGTCCTGGCAAGGTCAAACTTTTTAGTAGAAAAGTATGTCATTTTTCGTTGAGGTGTTCTCGACTGATCTCATCGAGTTTATCTCGATGACTTTGACTTTCACAATTAAAAATATTTGGCGCATTGGCATTCAAAAGTATTTTTTTGATCCTATAATAAAAAAAAAATCTAAAAAACAAGAGGGGCATAGTGAGAGTGATTATTAAGCCACTATTCCTGTCTCAGTGTTCCAGCACTCTTTCTGTCTCAGACTTTTCCTATTTTTACTATGGAAACGAGCCACCATTTTAAATAATGCCGTCATATGTAAGTTACTGGAGAGTATTAACATTAATGCAGTGTTAATTATCAGTTAATTAATTAATTAGTTACGAGCGTAATTTGATTCTGACGTTTTTTTCAGATGTAGAATTCTAATATTAATGAATTTGCCACACGAAACTGCCTTGATATTCTGTAAGTATGGTAAAAAAAAATTGAATTCACAGAAATTTTTAGAGTGGGTAAAATATTGATCGATACCTTGAGTAAAGTGACAGAAACTTTGTGCCGACGAAGAGCGCAGCGTGGGCCGGCCTGGCGGGAGGTGCCTGCGCAACCGCGGCCGCCTTCAGAGCCGCGAGTGCAGCGGCCGAGGGATCAGGCCCGAGGGCCAGACACTCGGATGTGCCGAGGAGCGCTGCCTGGTCTTTCTTCCGCAGCCTATCCCAACTTGTCAGAGCCAGATTCACGCCCGACTTTTGCTGCTCGTGTTTCAATCTATAATGCGAAGGAATCAAGAATTAATCAAACAATTTTTGCCAGTTTTGAGTAATGAATCCCACTAGATACAAAATAATATGTTATGTGTCAAAGAGACATATCAATAAGAGAAGTGGACACGAAGATAGTTCAAAACGTATGCATTACAAGAACTTTCTTGTTCATACATTGCTCCACTAAACAACACATTAGAATAAATTACTATTTTATATTTAACAGATAAATCATGAGCCAAAACATTACAGTCAAACCTCCGAAAACACTACTCCGTAAAACACGCTGGCCGAAAATATTCGTCGCAAATCCCCCGATGGCACATTCGCATTCCATTGTCGTTGCTATGTGACCATAGACAACATATATATGACGTTGCTGCTCGGACGACTGATGTCGATAAAAAAATGAGTTTCGCAGTGACCGGTGCACACACACAGCCAAACGGCTGGCCGTCTCTACGGTGCATACTTACGCATACACTCAAACAACACGTGCCAGACAATATTCGACGGCATGCTGACTTCCTGTTTGCTACATTTTGCGAGCGCTATGCATTGTATCACCTAGCAACCAAATATATTTACGTAAATATTTCGTTCAAATATTTTTTTTGCAAAACTCATATATAATCTTAGTTTGCATTTTTCGCGGAAAAAGACGATGTCCCTAATTTTGTATGAGATTCAGGCCCATTTTACACTACTTCTTATACCACGGTCCCGACTATAGTGTTAGCGGGGGTTTAACTGTACCTTTAAAGATATTTTGAATCACTGATAAGGTGTCACATTATACTTAAAATAATAAAACATTTTCAGTAATTACTTCACATAAAATTTATTAGGTCAGGACTAGTTACGCTCATAGTTAGCATTATCAACTGATTCAGTTCCATATACGAAAGCGAAACCGGTCCTGATCTAATAAATTTGATGTGGAATAAGTACAAAATATGTTTTATAATTTTTTTATCCCTTCAAAAATATCCAACATTGATTACTGGTGAAACCTGTTCTTTGGCTTTCCTCAATAGTAAAGAAAAATGAGTTAGGATTCTTTGTTTCTAAGGGAGCCATTACATATTACGTATATATACAGGTGTTCATTTGTGATTCAACTCTAAATCTTGTATACATCAACAAACCAGTTAAAAACACTACAAATAGCTACAAATGTTTACCGAAACAGAAAGTGATATTTCCAATGATATGTTTAACCCTTCCTAATTGATTGCATCTTATTAGTTAATAGTTTGTAATTGCTAATGTCATTAGTAGTATAATTATTTGTTTGCTTTGATTCTATAACACCCCTCTTTGCTTCCCGTAAAAGGAAAAATCCCAAACTCCATTTTGTAATTTTATCATTTTAAAATCAATTTTGCTTCATTACTTATAGCAAACTTTGCGATAGTAAGTCCGAAGATGCATCTGAAAGAGGCAAAGCACGTGTCACAATACGTGGAATAATCTAGTTATTTTATATTAGCCCTAAGTAAGCTTACAGTGAGACATCTGGGCCGCAGAAATACTTGATGACAGATATGCAGATGGCAAGAGAGATCTGCATCCAGTATATGCTCTCATCGCTGATGTGCACCAGGAGGTATCCGACGTACTGGAAAAGGAAGCACACCATCTTTTTGATTAATATAACTCGACAATTTAACACCTAAGACATAAATGGCCAATGTAGTCAATGTTTCAACAATTTCATTTGACATGCTCCCTATAGTTCATATGCTCCAAATTAGTCTTTTACATGATGCAAATATTTTTTTTTAAAGTATTAAGTATTTTTTAAATTTTTTTTTTTTTTAAAAAAATATTTGGCATTACAGCTTGCGCCAATGCGCCAAATATTCTGAGTTGTGAAAGTCACACGAGATTAACTCGATGGTAAATAATGTATCAGTTGTGCACAAAATCAACGATAAATAACATAACACCCAGCCCAAGATCTTTTTTTTTCAATTGAAAAAATCTAACCTTGCCGGGGATTGAACCCGGGCCCCCCGATTGCTAGGACAAAGCTCTTGCCACTAGACCACAGGGACCGACACATTAAACACAACATACACTCCATTGCACAAAAAACCTCTCAAATGGTCACGACACCAGTCATGAAACTTGCACAATATAGCAATTGACAAATCTGGATGAATGTGATTCATTCCAATTCACTACAGCATCCTTTACCAAGTTATAAGTCGACAAATTCAGATCACACGGTGAAAAAAATAACAATGAATTTCTGTAGAACTAAAACACATTGTATTTTTTTCATTTGTTATAATGGAGTTCTAAGAAGTAAATTCCAATTTAATCAATAAATTCAGATCAGTTACAGTTAGGAGAGTGACTTAACATAAATATAGACAATACACGTGGTAGCTTTTTTCAACCATATATTGTGGTGGAGCATGTGGACAAGGTGGAGCATGTGATATCCCAGTGGAGCACGTGGTCTCCTTATGGAGCATATCAATAGAATTTGTTTTTTTTCGGAGTGGTAAGAAAATAAGGATGGCGTTTGGAAACAAAAGACAGTAGTAAGTAATAACAAATATTTACCTCATCAAAGACAATATTGGTTCCGTCCTTGCACTGTACAGATGTATATGAATTACCAAACTGACAACTCATGATCCGCTGAGAAGTGATGATGGGTGAGAAGATTTGAATCACAATGTCAGGATTCAATTCACCGGTGAATCGATTCGCCGATCCGTCATCCTGAAATAAGTTACATACATATTTATGGTAATACATGGTGGAGAAATGGACGGTGTTGAAAAGATAGATATAAAGGTAACAAACTCTTTTTTTCTTGAAATGGCGGAGGCTTGCCATGTTTAGTTTATTTAACCCTTTAAATGCCGGGAGGTATTTATTAGGCGGGACCCGGAAAGCCAGCAATTTATTTATAAAAAATTAATGCCTAATAAGTACATATTTTTTGGAAATATTTTAACAGTACATAAGTACATAATGGTCTGGTCCGTGGTGCAGTGTCAACGTTGTTGGCTTGCGTGCCGGACAGCATGGGTTCGATTCCCGGTACGAGCGGATTTTTTCAGTCGATAAATCTGTTCAAAGGCATTGGTGTTTGTGTTGTTGAAAATCCCTTCCCACCTTTCCGATCCCAAAGAGCGACGCATAGTGACAGCGATTAGCTAATCACTAGTCCTGCATTAGTCCTCGTATCCTTTCCACCCCTACTCTCTTCGAAAAGGAGAGGTTGAGCAACTGAATAACAAGCAGTTCTCGTAGAAAAAACATATGTTGAGATAAACTCCGTGAGGAGTCCATATGCTCCATGATGGGAGAAGACATGGTTAAAAAAAAAAAGTATATATTTACTTAATATTTCACAATGATTTCAAGAGATGTCACTGTGCGTTTAAAAAAATTGATTATTTGAAACAGTCAAGCTTGGTTAGATATTGAGGTACGCAATTTTTTTTTGTTCATTTGCTCATTTGACATAGAACCGGTTTACTTTGCCAAAGCTGGATGCCAGGTCTGTGGTGCAGAGATCAACGCCGCTGGCTTCCATGAAGGAGCTCATGGGTTCAAGCACCGGTACGATCAGCTTTTTTTGTTTTCCAGTTGATATATTGTTTCTGTTTAAAGGCATGGGTGTTTGTGTTGTCGAAAAATTCCTTCAAACTCTTCCGATCCTATGAGCGGGGCGTACGCAACGAGCGGGGCAACTAGCTAACCACTAGTCCAGTCCTAGCCTTATACTTTTTATCCCTACTTTCTTCAAACTAAAGAGAGGTTGAGCAACTGAGTACAAGCGGGAATCGTATAAAATAAAGATTAGATTATTAGGATACCATATGCTCCACATTGTGAGCGGACATGGATTTAAAAAAAGGTTAATGTCCTAGACCAACTGTCGTATCTCGGACGCATGAACATACGGACCTATTAAAACCCGCCTATTAATGCCTATTAAACTTAACCTAACCCAACCTATATTTCTAAATATATTTTCAATATTTGATTTCTTCAGTTGAAGGCTTTTCAAAATATATCAATTATACATATTGTTTAGGTTGGGTTAGGTTAAGTTAAGTTTAATAGGAATTAATATGTCCGTATGTTCATGCGTCCGAGATACGACAGTTGGTCTAGGACATTACCAAAAAAATATGTCAACACTATAATTATTTGACCTGATGACTGATACCCAGAGATTTTCAGTGTAAATTTTGGTTCTATCATAACTAGGTCGTTATCAATACCTGCATTGATGCCTCTCTAAGTATACCGGAATGGTCTTTTCTATTTCTGTGTTTCTTTTATTTACGATTTTAACCAATCTGATGGAACAATCCAGTCTTCACGAAGGTTACCTAGTTACCAGTAAAACAAGAGATGATGAAAATGTAAACAAGGAAACAATACCAGTGTTTTCGATAACAATCCCTGGCCTGCTGCTAAATTTAAGACGTGCTTGACGAACAAATGATCCCATTTCCAGTAAATAAGATCGTTCATATTATTAAATACTAGTATGGCTTTCATTTTTGTGGCTTTGTTTACGACTATGTGCAACAGTATCAAATGTCACTGAACTGTCAAATTTGTCTGATAGACAATATTAGTAATTTATCAATAGACAATTCAATTCTCTCGGCAATAAGCAAGTATCCACAATACTATTAACCTCTTCGGGCCCCAGGTATCACCAATGATCCTCATGGCTTTTTATTAAATATCAGCCCAGCTGTTGAATTGAATGTACCAAAGCAAATTTTTTCATGCTGTATTATAAACATTATGTTAAGTAATTCTTATTGAATCAATAAATTAAATAATTATGTATGACGTAGAGAAAAATATTGTAGCATTTGTATTGTTAGTGTTGAAGCATCATAAATGCTAAAAAGTACCAACTTTCTTCAACAAAAGTGACTTCTATACTGATATGATTTTTTTGGACCTACATATTTATTTGGAAGGACCATTACCTCCATTATGTTAAATCTTTGGTTTTGGTGAGTTCAATTCTACAACCGGGATGATATTTTTTAAAAACCATGTGTATCATAATTGATACCCGAGGCCCGAAAAGATTAATAAATAATTAGAGGGGAGATTATTTTGGAAAAAGAATTTGAATCATTTCAGTCGTCACTGACACTTTGTCTGCACATTGAAAAGATATTCCGTAAAATAGCAATGGTATATTGTATGGATTCGTTGGTAATTTTGTGAAAGTTCATTTAAATATAAAATTTGAATCAACGTAGGTAGATTATTCTTCGTATTGTGTGACGATTATAGACACGTGTTTTACCCAGGGCTGTGTAGTCGGAGGTTTTTGACAGGAGTCGGAGTCGTCGCAGGGCTTTGGCTGGAGTCTTACTCGGAGTCGGAATTTTTTAAGAGATTGACCTTTTTTTTTTTGCATATAATATGTCAAATTTGGCTATTGGCCGGATTGGTAGGGTTGGTATTTAATTGAATACACATACCTAATTAGGAAAATAAGGAAAAAAAAGTGACAATATTAAACTGTTTTTAGTCGGAGTCGGAGTCGTGTTGTTGGTCAATGTTGGAGTCGGAGTCAGCTCTATTCAGATTTAATTCAGCTCCACGGCTACTGATTGATAAATGAAATCAAATAAAATAATGTCGTATTCCAAATGAAGCTGCAATTTGTGATTATTGATTTGCTTCAAATTAAGACTGATGTATAAGCCATGTCCTCTCCCAACGTGGAGCATCTGGACTCTTCACGGAGTCTATCTCAACATATGTTTTTATTCTATGAGACCTGCTCAACCTCTATATTTCGAAAAAAGTAGAAATTGAAAGGGTACGAGGACGAGGGCAGGACTAGTGGTTAGCTAATCGCTCTGACTACGCGCCGCTTTGAGGGTTCGGGAGGATGTGAAGGGATTTTTAACAACACCAACACTTTCGCCTTCGAACGGGATCGACAAATTGACTGAACAATCGGCTCGTACAGGGCTACTCGACCTGTGAGGTCCGTCACAGAAGCCGGCGAAGTTGATCACTGCACCGCGGACTCATATTTAATCAGTTGATAATGCGCACGACCAGTGAAAGCAATTTTAATGTTTGTAAAATATGAGATTAGTGAATAAAGTGTGGATTCAATATATTTTTTTTCTACCAAGAATTGAAAGTTCACATGAGTACACATTAGAGACTCCAATCAATCGACAACTCAACTAGTTCTCGAGTCCTAGAGTACTCGAGTATACTCGAGTAGTTTCAGATGTACCAAAATATATATTATTAATTCATATTTGTGTATATTCTTATTTAACTTCATTGATACATTTATTTCAATGTATAAAACATATATTTTATAATATAGTGTAATTTTTCAATTGAATTTTCTGTTCGCAGATATGGATGTCTGTGTTGTCTAAAAACCCTTATTGACTAGCCCTTTCCATTCTTTTTTTACTCTTTTCTTAATAGAAAAGGTTGGCAACCGAGTAACAAACAGTTCTCTTATAAAACTTCACTAAGGTCTCTCTGTTGCTGTGGACGTCGGCTGAATAGTTAACAATTAATAAAATAGTGCATCTTGATATTCTGTCTGCTGTTTAAATGATTCCAAATTTTTAAAAGTTGAAATTATGACTTCAATAATTTTATGAGTATTTTTCAAAATACTCGAGTATCGAGTATTCGATACTCGAATTGGAGTCTCTAATTTGTATGGTTGAAAAAGTTAGTTCGCTTAAGGTATGTAAAATTTAAGTAAAATCTTTTCCTAATATGAATAGTTTGAATTTTTTACTTTTCCATAAGTTTTTTCGGTAACGATCCGGGTTTCGTCTTTCGGCATCTTAAGGCATACTTCCAAACTCACCATTGTTATACGCATTTCAATAAATAACATTGATTATAAATTCAAACACTTTAAATAAATCAATTCTTTCTCAAGAGGTCGGATAAAGCCCACCAATTGATTTAGTGAAATTCCACCAAGCACATTCAGTTGAAATCCTTTTTACAACATGCCTAGGTCGAATTAATTGCACTAATATATGTGATAAAAAGTTAAGCGTGCAATATGACATCATCTCGCAAGCCAATGAAACTGTTTCATCAGTAGATTCCACTAGAGCAGGGACGGCGGATCTTTTTGGGTCCGCGTGCCAAAAATCCTCAAATATTATTTCTCGACTGTGTGGCGTGCCCAAGCAATAAAAAAACTAACAAAATATAAAAAAGTAATTAATAATTCACGAACTGAATCAAATTTTTTGGGTGTCATCAAAATTCTCAAACGTGCCACCTCGGGCACGCGTGCTCTAGGTTCACCACCCCTGCACTAGATTTTTTTTTTAAAAACCATATCCGCTCTCAACTTGGAGCATATGGTCTCCTCACGGAGTTTATCTTAACATATATTTTTTCTACGAGAACTCCTTGTTACTCTGTTGCTCGACCTCTCTTTTTCGAAGAGAGTAGGGATGGAAAGGATAAGATGACTCGGACAGGACTAGTGGTTAGCTAATCGCTCTCGCTCTTTGGGATAGGAAAGGTGGGGAGGGGTTTTCATCAACCCAAACACCAATGCCCTTGAACAGATTTATCGACTGAAAAAATCTACTCGTACCGGGAATCAAAACCGGGCGGTCCGGCACGCAAGCTATTAATGTTGACACTGCGCCACGGACCGGACAGTTTATTTACATTTTATTTGCAATAATCATTCACTATGCAATAGATAACTTTACTACAGCAATGTATTATTTTACCTCATAAACACATTTTGATTCAACCACGGCGGCTTCTAATGCAGATCGCGTGGACTTTAATCTCAACGGAGATTGTTTGACGAGAACCGGTTGTTATTCCACTTTTACGGCTGTTGCAGTGACGGATTTCCCCAAAGGCACAAGAGGCGCGCGCTTGGGGGCCTCAAACTAACTCAATATAAATATACTTTCGATGGTTTCGGCGGTAACTACATATGTGGAAGTTCATTTTAATATAAAATTAAAAATAACTTTGATAATTCCACGTATTGTGCTACTACGAAAGACTCAATATTATTGAAAAAATATTTATTTCGAATTTATTCGCTTTTTTATCATTCGAAAAAAAGGGCCTAGAAAATTATATTGCGCGTAGGGCCATCTAAGGTCTCAATACGACACTGCCTGCTCTTCTACAGAACCAACCACACACTCAAACCTCTTTTTTAGCGATTTCAAAGCTATGCGGGTTTTTTTTAAATTTTTTTAAATATATTTTTGGGACTATACAAACGTACATATTATGTAATAAGGTAATTAAAAGCGCGTTGTTCACATACTGTACGTGCAAAATCTAGAGTTTCTCCTGTTTATTAAAATGTGACCTTGACACGTACGTCCTTGTACATCAGGGGTTCTTAACCTTATTTCGGTGACGGGCGCATTTGAGATTTTGAACATGAGTCACGGGCGCAGGCCGGATTTTTAAAAAACAAGATTTTAGTAGTACATACATATTTATTTAGTTATTAAGTTTATTATTGTTCCCTTGGCAGCTTATATGTTTAACATTCATTGTATTGTGTAACTAAATTATTTATCTTAAATCGTAAGATTATGTGTGCATTTATTTACAATTTTTCAAGGGACCGTAAAAACATACGATTAATGCGGGAAATGAGGAATCCGGGAATGTTTTAAATATGAACTAAAAAAAATAAACTTTTGAAAAACTTATTTATTTATTAGAACTTTTTATTTTACCTACAACATTCATTTTTTTAAAAGTCCTTAACACTACGTTGCTTCTTTGCAGTTTGACACAATAATCTTAGAAATAAAAAAGCACATTTCGTGTAATTTTTGACTTTGCATTTTACATTGATAAAACCATATTAGGTATATCAGCTTTTCTACAAGGGCTTTTAATATTCTGTGAGATAAAGGATTTGTTCAAATATTGTTGATTATTTTCAGAACGACATTCATGACATGTACAAAAGAAAATATGTTGGCACGTAATGCTTTTACATGATTTTTAAGTACGTGAAGGATTCACCTCTCATGCAATGGGAATTTAATCCATTATTGCAGCCGACCATTGCTGGAGCATTATCAGTAATTATTGCTGATTCCTTCCATGAAGGCATGTTTAAATTGATCGATGAATTTCTTTCGCATAATTTTTAAAGACATTAAAAATATCACCTCTCAAAATAACATAGATAAGCTTATATTTTAGCAATTTCAAATAATATTTTTTAATTCTTTGCCAGGCGCATGAAAATAACTCCGGGGGCAAACGGTTAAGAATCCCCGTTGTACATGTTATATTCCACATATTTAGTCAAAGTTTTTATTGCAGTTTTCGGCGGAACGCATCTACCACACAAATAAGGTTTAGGTGTACATAGCATAAGTCAAATAAAAAATAAATAATCTCGGTAAAAACATCGATTGCTCGTGAAACTCTTGCATCTGGCATTCTATGTTAATTAAGTTGCGAGTGTTTTCCGACCTTACCAAGTGGCAAATGATAACTATCCATCTTTATTACATAAGTGTAGGTACTTTTACAGGTGGCACCAGTTTACATAGATACAATTTATATAATTTCCAATAGACCTCGTCGCTATTCAACTATAACTGTAATTTAATTGATTTGTAGTTCGCAATTTTACCGCGCAGTGCGGAGTGCCGCTATCAAGTTCCCTCTCATTATATTTTTTAATCAGTACCCTTTTTTCCTCTCGATGTGCAGTTGTCAATTTGATAAACATTGCAAATTTTTGTGCGTAATCGTGTAGGTTTGTTTAAATATATGTGAATTTACAGCCAGTATAACGTTTCTCTGATTAATATGTGCATTATTGTTACGTAATTCTGCGCGATCAAATCGTTACTGTGCGTTTTGTTACGTTAAACATTATTTCGCGTGAGGTTATGTCAGTTTGCGCAATTTTTATCAGCTGTTTTGATTTTTGACGGAAGGTGTGTTGCCAAGCTATAAAAATTAATAAATATTATTTAATTTTCTTTTTCAATAATATAGTGAAGAAACATTGAGATTTGTCTAAAGTTTATTGTACTTCTTAGCTACCTAAGTACCATGGTATATACTAGATTCAATTGATGTGCGCTGTGTTATTATTATAATGGCCTTGAAGATCAATTGCTTGTCATTTGAAATGGATGTGAGTAGTCAATTATTATTATGTGATATTTATCATGGTTTTCTGTATTTTCTTTATTGATACCGCGGTGTTATTGATTATCAACCCATTTAATAGGGCTTGCGCAACTATACTTATAAAGATAACCCTTCTTTCTTCCATTTAATTACCTGTGGGATTTAAATCTAAGTTTCTTCGGTAAATTATGGATATATGGTCACGGGACAGAATCCCAATACTCTCGAGCTAAGCTCAAAAAATTTATACATACTGGCTTATAATTTTATATTTTGACTCGACTCTTTGAGTTCTTATGGATTATTATAAAATGTGGAAACAAAATGATCAAATCTGAAGAATATTACTGATTATTGTATGAGTTCTGAATGAAGAATTTGTTTTTTAATATTAGCCTATAATAAAATTATTCTTTTTATTTTAAACAAATAATAAACTTATGTGACTGTATCTATCTGTATAATATTATTATTTGTGTAGTTTGTGGTTGCATTTTTTCTCCTGTAAATTAAATTAACTCGATTCCATACTTATTGCGAAGTATTTTTTAGGATCTTCTATTATAATAAATTTAAAATCGTAAGCCTTACATTCATTCCATTTAATGTGCTTATTTTTCATAAATCTTTACAAAAATTCTGTCCAGTGACCATATATCCATAATTTACCGATCCTATATTGCTTATATTATACATAGCTCACATAATTTGTTTTGAAAACGGAAAAATGGTAGTAATATTGCAAAAGTACGGTGTGCGGTTGTGCTAGGTATACATTTCGAATTGATTCTAGTGAACTGCTGGGAATACCTACACTGCTCAAGCCAGGCTCTCGATCATATACGATAAAACAAAAAAGTTATAACTTAGGAGATACGACCAACACTAAAATCATGGCCGATAACCAAATTATTTTTGAAATTTTTCAATGCTTGTTTTAGAATACGAAAAAGAGGGCCTTTTAAAATATATATTGCGCCCATGTGCTCAATCCGCCACTGGGTGGGGACCTATGTACTAAATCTTTATATCCATGTTACAATGAAACTGTATTCTCAGTGAAAATATATTCTTCTCCAAGCTGTCAATTTAACTGCCCTATCTTCAGCCCTATGTTTGACTGTGTTTTTCTTTGGTTCCCTTTTTATGAAAAGGACTACTTGCTGATTTTGTTTCATTGAAGCAAACCAAAATTTTTAATAATCGTTATTTTTTTTGAAATTTTCTCTTAAACGGTCAGCTACTGGTACATTTACCTTATATTTTATTTATAAATTGCGGTCGCCATTTTATGTGCACATGTGGAGAATAGTTATTTACTCTATGATTCCAAGGTTAAATAAATAAATGAACCAAACGTTGCTTTGAATCTTTTCTCACTTATTCTCATTATCATCGTTTAAATAATGAGCTGGCAACATCTTTTTCGTTTGTTCAAGAGATAACAATTAATGGCTACAAATTAACCTTATTTTTAATACCCATAATATCACATTTATAATGATAATCTAGCAATAATCTTGTATTTATGTACAGTATCACGATGAAGATATTTTGAGGGGGTATTTTTATTTATTTATTTATGTATGTTTATTAGAAATGACACAAATTCTAAGCATATTGCTTTTGCAATGTGAAAAAAGATTAAAACATTGCAGTCATTGGAAAAGAAGTCAACTGAATGAGATAACTTTTAAGGTGTTCACTGTCAATACTTGGTGGAAAGGCATTATAATAAAAATAATAAAACATTTTTTATCTCATGTGGAAAAAGTACTAAAAATGTTTTATTATTTTTATGAATGAGATAAAATCAACAAAAATAAATTAAAAATACTACTCGTCTAAACTCACTCACGTCCATGTGAAATATCTCTTATATATAAAACCGAAACAGCGTATGTATGTGGGTCTGTAATTCCCTTTTGCATTATTGTTGCAAGTTGCCATAAAAACGAATATGAAAGAAAATATGTTTGAATTTTTATCGGCGAAGAAATTTAGTCAAAATGTAATAACTTAGTCTTCTACCAACTTTTTCCCGGCTTTTATTAATATAATAATGTTTATTATTTACGTGAAGGTATTATTTGACATTTCTTTGACAACAAATTAGATTTTTTCCTTGAATTTGGACATTTTAATGGGCTGTCATGTTTGTGATTTTATTTTAACTCTATTTTGGATGTTAGATTTTGTGATATAATTATGTCGAATGATATAACATTAAAATAATTATTGTTCGCTTAGACGCCGGGTAGCAATACTAGTAATATAATAAGTTTGAACTTTCTATTTTTGCATATTATATGTCAAATTTGGCTATTGGCCGGATTGGTAGGGTTGATATTTAATTGAATACACAAAATTATGAAAATTAGGCAAAACAAAGTGAGTTTTTGGTCAATGTTGGAGTCGGAGTCGAACTTTTTTTACCGACTCCACGCCCTGATTATTATACAGTGAAATAAACTGACATTAAGTGCCGACAACAAACCATACTGAAATTGACAATGATCATGACAATCGACACGTGAAGAGGCTAAAATGACCATCACATAGCATATAATGCATTGACATCCAAGTCAGGTAATAAAATATTTACAGGGTCGGACTAATGATGTTGTAAAACGGCTACAAAGGTATATAGTTAAATATTAAATGTATGTTATTATGATGACAATTTATTCAAATGGAAAAATAATCACGTAACTTGTCGTCGAGTCATGACTTGCTTTTTTGTGTTTGTATCAATATATACTAAAAAAATGGAGGTGAAGCCAATGCGCCATGTATTTGACAACTGTACTTTTGATCCAATACCCGATCCTCTTTTTGCTTATTATTTTCGCCCAGTTTCGAAGTCACACGGCTTACTATACACCATAACCATAATAATATTATTATTATTTCAAAAAATTCAACTTTTTTCCATATGACAATTCATTAATAGAATATTATCCAACCAAGTTTCTTTTAGGAATGCTGTCATTTCACTCGCTTGAAGCTCGAAGATTAATTTCAATATTAAAACATTTTTCTCTTCTTCTTCGGGGCCAAGTTGATAACCCTGACATCCTTGAAAATTTAAGTTTGCATGCTTCCAGCTTTTACCTACGTGGTCAAAACTTGTTTGTCACGTAGGTCTTTTGAATCTCCAGCTGCAAGGGCTATTCGGCTGATAAATGCGCTGCCTGTTGATGTGGACATCTTCGGCAGTGAACTTGATGCTTTGTTAAAAAAAATTGTCTTAACTCTCAGCTTTTTACTAATCCCGGGACTCGAGACACGAAATTCTTCTGGAATATTCCCGGGAATTTCCGGTAATCGAGACTATTACAAGGATGTGGAATCTCAGGCTATTCAACTGAATCTGAATCTAAATCCATTTGTAAGTATATCTTGCACAGATTCTTTAGTATGTCCTTCCCACTAGAGCAGTGGTTCTCACGTAAAGTTGTGCTTTGGCCGCATTGTATATATAAATGGTCCTACAGAAATGTCTGGTGGCCGCATCAAAATTCTCTTTTTTCCGCACCTATTTACTACTGGTATTAATTGCATTGCATACTTTTCTCATTGTTAATTCCATATTTTCCATGCATTTAAAAACAGTCTAATGGACAATACTTGATGCACAATACAATGTATACGAAATATTTAATTTTCAGTGTCTGTTTTGTCAAATTAACTTTTAAGGATACATTTTTTTTAAATATCAATATTTTCTCTGAAGCTGTTGGTGGCCGCAGCAAAAGCTCCTGGTGGCCGCATATGAAAACCACTGCACCAGAGACTTCAATTACTCGAGTATCGAGTAGTAAAATTTGATAATACTCGAGTAGTTTCAGGTGTACCAAAAAATACATTAGTATTTACATATGTACATTGAAAGTATTATTATTTTGCTCTGAATAATTAATATGATTTAATCAGGAATTCTAGCCTGTTAATGCAAATAAATAAGTTAGCGTTGTATCCTTCTAAAACAGTGATGCACAACCTGCGGAACGCAAATACATTTCATGCGGCCTAATATTAACAAATTTCAATCACCTTTTTTTATCGAAATCGCGTTAAAACCAGTAAATCGCGTAAAAAATGGAACGGTGGCCTCCAAAAAAAAAATCGCATAAAAAGAGGACTGGGTGTGCACTAAAATATCGATAATTTAATCAATTTTACTCATGCGGCCCTCGAACTATCCGAGAATTGATTATTTGGCCCTTCTCCCAAAGTGGTTGTGCATCACTGAAATAATGCATACCTATTTGAATTTAATCCGCGATAGTTTTAACCAGAGCTGTGGAGTCGGAGTCGTGGAGTCGGAGCTTTTTGGTCGGAGTCGGAGTCGTCGCGGCGTTTTGGCCGGAGTCGTACTCGGAGTCGGAAATTTTGAACTTTATATTTTTGCTTATAATATGTCAAATTTGGCTTTGGGCCGGATTGGTAGGGTTGATATTTAATTGAATACGCATAAATAGGAAAATTAGGAAAAAAAAAGTGATGTTATTAAACTTTTTTTAGTCGGAGCCGTATTTTTGGTAAATGCTGGAGTCGGAGTCGAAATTGTTTTTACCGACTCCACAGCCCTGGTTTTTATACTGTTTAAGTCTTTTAATGTTTGTAATATCAATTTGTAACAATTTTGTTCCTGGTGAAAATCTAATCTATCAATGGCGAGAAATAATAATAAATACTACGGTATAAATAAATGTCCCCTGAATTCTTTGGGGCCCATTGCCTTTGGACGTACCTGCCTTGCGCCGGCTTGTAACTCCGCTCCTGGTAATATGTTGTCATTGTGGATAAGAAATAATCACAGGTTTTTTAGGTATCGAACCATTGTTATTATGTCAGTGTTTATTTATATTGTAAGATATTCATGACGTGCCCACTTTTTAATCTACTCGATCTACTCGAGTAAACACTCGAAATGGAGTAGCCATTTATGCATGCCTTCATATTTCAATGTATGAATTTAAATGATATCGGCCATGAAAATGTTATGAAAGTGCCATCATGAAAAATAGTGTTAATTTCTTAGTTATGGATATTGTTGGATCATGATTTTTTGCATTATTTAAAAGTACAAAATTATTAACTTAAGCATTGCATCAATTTGGAAGGATTAAACTATGGGTCTGAACTAGGGACTCCAATTACCCGACATCTCAACTACTCGAGTATCGAGTAGTAAAATTTTAAAATACTCGATAAATATATAATTTTTTAAATTAATTTTAAAATATAAAAAATATGTGGCATTACAGCTTACGCCAATGCGCCAAATATTCTTAATCGTGAAAGTCATACGAGATTAACTCGATGATAAATAATGAATCAGTTGTGCAAAAAATCAACGATAAATAACATACACCCAGCCCAAGATAACTTTTTTCAATTGAAAAAATCTGACCTTGCCGGGAATTGAACCCGAGTCCCCTGATTGCTAGGACAAAGCTCTTGCCACTAGATCACAGGGACCGACAATCTATCTAATATTTATTCAAATTTGTGTATATCAATAGATGATAAACAAATAAATAAGCTTAATTTATTTTATTAATACATTTATTTAAATTTATGAAACCTATATTTCAAAAATAATAGATAATTAAACGTCTCAAATTTTAATTTGGTTCGAAGTTTTGTTTTTTACTCCCGCAGTAGAAAAAACTCTCTCTGTTGCTCTGGATGTCGGTTAATTAAATAGTGCTATCAAGTTTATCTGCCCGCTGTTTAAAACAAAAATAAATTTGTAAGTAAATCTTCATTTATAAATTACGAGTAATACTCGAGTATTTTTCAAATTACTCGTGTATTCAAAAATGGACGAGTATAATCGAGTATCGAGTACTCGATACTCGAATTGGAGTCTCTAGTCTGCACGGGCCGTAATTTAAAAATTCTTCCCTGCCCGGGCCCAAAAATCTCCGAACTGGCTTAACCCGAGACATGGTCAACCACTGATACATTTAACTTAATTGCAATCCCAAGATTAATATTTAGGGCACGGATTGGAAACCCAGTCTCCCAGTCTTAACGCTGTATGAGGGTTGATTGTGTTGCATGTTTATCATGTCGCTAACATGTACACAAGTGATGTGGTGGTCAGGCAGATTGACTGAGTGAATCATAAAATTACTTGTTCACAGTGACGTAGAAGATTTTAAATTATTACGCAACATAGTATTTTATTAAATTATTTTATTAAATTATTTTATATTATTAAACAAACTTATAACAGCACAAGACTTCAATGAAGTTAAAATAATAAAATTCATCAGTAAAAACCATTCCGTGGCGCAGTGGCAACGGCTTTGACTTGCGTGCCGGACCGCCCGGGTTCGATTCCCGGTACGAGCGGATTTTCTCAGTCGATAAGATCTGTTCAAAGGCATGGCTGTTTGTGTTGTTGAAAGTTGTAGTCCTGTCCTAGTCCTCATATCCTTTCCATCCCCACCTCTTAGAAAAAGAGAGGTTGAGCAACTGAGTAACAAGCAGTTCTTGTAGAAAAACATATGTTGAGATAAACTCCGCGAGGAGTCCATATGCTCCAAGTTGGGAACAGATATGGTTAAAAAAAAACCAAGGATGTGGAGTCATTAAAAAAAACACGACTTTAGTCCGAAAATTAGTCTTCGTCTCTTCACCTTTGTTATATCCGTTTCATTAACCTAATTCTACCAACTGTTTGTCATACCTTGTAACTATGACTCAAACTTTGTATAAATATCACTGTTTTGTTCTATTTCTTATCAGTTGACAGTACTCGCCATAAGCGAAACCGGTCCTTATCCAATAAATTTTATGTGGAGAAAGTACTAAAAATGTTTTATTATTTTTATTCTAATGTCATCGGTATGGGATGCCAGTGGCGCCATCCGATATCATACAGCGGAAGATTTGTGGAATATTATTATTAATATTTATAATGAATAAAAAAATGAATTAAATGTCGTAAAAAATATAACGATCTAGATCAGGGGAGGGGCAAACATTTTGGATGGAGCGCCAATTCCAAGAACTCAAAATGAGCAGCGGGCCGCAAGTAAAATCCCATTTTTAGATAGATTACATTGATTTCAAAAAGTGGCGCACTTTAAAAAATCGCGGAAAAAAGCATCCAAAATACAAGAAAAAAATATTTTTCAAATTTGACCTAAAATTTTTTTTGCATAAAAATATACCCAACCCATTCCCATTTTCATTCAAAAATAATATTTCTTTATTCAGTTCGTATTAATTATTGTGCATTTAAAATATTTAGACGTCTGAAGTGCATTTATTTGACATAGTAACTCTCTGTGATAAAATTTACGACCGGGAAACTTGCTATTCAACGAATTTTATAAATGATGTGCTTAAATACGTTTCAGAGCAGATTCACCAATGATATCGCACGAGTTTGCGCACCATTTTGTCTGTAAAAAGAAAAATCGCGTACCTACGAATAAATCGCGGTGCCGTTCAAAAAAAATCGTTTAAAAAGAAGAAGAAAGGTGTACTGTATTATCACGAAAAATATTTTTTTCAAAAAAATATAAGAATGAAGCTATTTCAAAGATTGAATTTTTCAACTTTTTTTTTTAAATTCAGGTGCTCATTTTGTAGTTGATATTTTAAAAACTGCAGATCAATAATTTCAACCTGTAGCTCTTTCAATACAGTTTTAATATCTATCGTTTACTAGCGCCATTCTTCTCAATTTTTCTGAACTCACCAAATCTTTGTGAAAAATCGTCATTCAGAGCGTTCATAACACGGAGTTAATAGTATTTAAGTGTGGCACGATGTCCAGAGTAAATGCAAAATCACAAATCCCTAATCATAAGTATCGGAAAGTCCGTAACATTCTTCATTTCCAAAAGTAAAATTATAATATTTTTTATATCCCGAACTCTTCGAAGCACTTTTTCCAAGCAAAGCCATCGAATTTGACTGTGAAAAGGAATATCTATATACTCAATCAATATCTTGAAGAGTTTTTATTGGATCTTCAATATTTAAAAAAAAATATTTTTCTTAGAATTAGGATTTATGATGGCGGGCCGCAGAAAACTCTCGGCGGGCCGCAGTTTGCCCATGCCTGATCTAGATGTTATCAAAAGTAAGATAAGATATCACTCTCAAATAGACTGCACAACTTCTCTTGCTATTAAGAACGGGTTCTTGTGAAATGAACGAAAATGATAATAAGATTACAGTAAGGTAAATGTACCACCAGTCATTGACCTTTCGAGAATAAAATGGCCCAAAATAAGAAATGTAGATGCGGGATTGCTCTAAATTGTAAAGTTCAGACAAGTCAAGGCATCTGTGGTCGGAATGAGCCACTAACACATCACCATATAGCCAATGGAGTGCCAGGGTGGCCATTTGAAAACAACACCTAGTGAGGAAAGTGTATTATTTCAAATTTCTTAGGTGATCAATCTAGTAACGGTGTGTACCTTGTTCCTGGACCACCCATTGCTACTTGATTCAACCAAGAGTGGTGTGACAGAAAGCCATGAGGCAACCCTGAAAGAAAGTTTACTATAAAACCCTCTGATTAGACATGGTCAACACCTAGACTTTTCAATTTATGAGATGGTCAACTACTGAAACAAAAACAAGACTTCAAATAATTTAACACAACTTTTTTTAAACAGGCCCTTTCGTATTTTTTTTTACAATATATTAATTAAGACATATGATCCAATATGAGTATATTTGCTTTGCCTTGATTCGGCCTTAATCGTAATTTTTGTTGAAATTTTCTCTTAAACGGTCAACGACTGGTACATTTACCTCAATTAACACTTTTTACGTTTAAATAAATGTTATACTATTTCTGCATGATTTTATTCTGTGAAGATTAGTACAGGTCTCGTTTATCGCGAGCATTTTCAACTGATAATTTATAATATATTTATTTTTTTAACCGTGTCCGCTCCCGACTTAGATCACATAGACTACTCACGGAGGTTATCTCAACATATGTTTTTCTACGATAAATGCTTGTTATTCAGTTGCTCAACTTCTCTTTTTCTAAGAGAGTATCGATAGAAAGGATACGAGGACTAGGACATGACTAGTGATTAGCTAATCGCTGTCACTATGTGTCGCTCTTTGGAATCGGAAAGGTGGGAAGAACACAAACTCCCATGCCTTTGTACAGATTTATCGACTGAAAAAATCCGCTCGTGCCGGGAGGTCCGGCACGCAAGCCATCAACGTTGACACTGCGCCATGGACCGTACAATTTATAAATAATATTAACATTAAAAAATTGTAAGAATTTTTGGTAAATTATGGATATATGGTCACGGGACAGAATTTTTGTAAAGATTTATGAAAAACTAGTATTACTATCCGGCGTCGCTCGGACTAAGCGACCAATAACTATTTAATGTTATATCATTCGACATAATTATATCACAAAATCTAACATCCAAAATAGAGTTAAAATAAAATCACAAACTTTATTTAATTTGATGACAGCCCCATTCTCGCCCATTAAAATGTCCAAATTCAAGGAAAAAATCTAATTTGCTGTCAAAGAAATGTCAAATAATACCTTCACGTAAATAATAAACATTATTATATTAATAAAAGCCGGGAAAAAGTTGGTAGAAGACTAATTTATTACATTTTGACTAAATGTCTTCGCCGATAAAAATTCAAACATATTTTCTTTCATATTCGTTTTTATGGCAACTTGCAACAACAATGCAAAAGGGAATTACAGACCCACATACATACATACGCCGTTTAGGTTTTATATGAAAAATAAGCACATTAAATGAAATGAATGTAAGGCTTATATAAAGCAAGCTTAAACTTTGACTCCGGCCAAAACACCGCGACTCCACGACTCCGAATGTGACTCCATAGCCCTGGTTTACACGTAAAAACTATTTATGCTATGTACTCTCTGTAGCCTGGGTTAATTTCTTAAAACCAAATAAATAGCATAATAATTGTGTGGAGATATTAATTACGAATTTACTTCTAAATTTTGAGTACTGCACTGCACAAGTCGTCTTGTTAAATTTAATTGCAGAGTTGCAAACAAAAAACTTTACTGAACAATAAAACTGCAAGTCATGCTTCCAAAGTGAACAAGTGATAACTCGTAACATATTTGCATGAATATTTAGAAGTCGATAAGTCAACACTTTTGAATTTCCATCCGCAGATGGATTCAAATACCCGATTGGAAATAATCAAAGACAATTTTTTTAAATCAATGTACAATGGAACCCCAGTTACAGTTTTCCCGCGCGGTGCGTTCATTTTCTATAGTCCCGGCATTTAGTTTATAAATAAAACTTTCCCGCATTCATCGTTTCCCGCATTTAAAGTTTGTTTTATACGGTCCCTTGAAAAACGTAAAATCGGGGTTTCATTGTACACCTAAACCTTTTTTTGTGCGATATATGCGTTCCGTGGAAAATCGCACAAAACAAAATCATAATAATAAAATAACAAAGCTAAGATTTTATATGGGAACATAACATGTACAAGGACGCACGTGTCAAGGTCACATTGTAAACAAATAGGTGAAACACTGGATTTTGTATGTACAGTATGTTGATACGGGATATTGATCCTTTGCTACACACTCGAACCGCTTTTTGTGCGATTTCAAATTTATGCGGTTTTTGTAAATGCATTTTTTTTAAATATATTTCTGCATCGTACATATGACATAATGTAATAAACTAAGCGTTGTTCATATATAATGTTCGTGCAAAATCCAGTGTTTCACCTTAAAATTTTTCGCAGTGACTTAATTTACCTGTTTATTACAATGTCAAGGTCGTATTGTAATAAACGGGTGAAACACTGGATTTTACACGTACAGTATGTAAACAACGCGCTGTTTATTACGTTATGACATATATACGTTTATACAATCCGAAACATATTATAAAAACAATAAAAGATTGCATCAAAAAAACCCCAAAGCTTTTGCATTTGACACATATTTCAAGATGGCTGCCGACAGTGTTCCCTATTAATTAATTGCTGATGTGTGGAATATTCAAATTATATATTTTATTAAGGTTTGGGTAAGGCTAGGTTTGGTTTGTTTAGGTTTTTTTTAGCACGTAGAAATATTACTTATCCCAACACGTAGAAATATACATCAACAATTAATTAATAGGGAACACATCTTAGACAGCCATCTTGAATTATGTGTCAAATGTAAAAATGTTGATTGAACCCCTCACCTGAAGGATGACCAAAAGAGAATATAAAATTTAAAATAACTTTGATTATTCCACGTATTGTGCTACTAACTGTGACACGTGTTTCACACAAAATGGAGTTTGGGATTTTCCCCTTTTACGGGAAGCAAGGAGGGGGTTATAGAATCGAAACAAAGCAAACAAATAATCATACTAAAATAAATAAATCTCTTAAAAAAAAGTATAATTAAATAATATTCTTAATAGGATAGGATAGGTTGCTCACCACTGCTTATATTATTTCCAATTAATAGAGTAATCACTAACCTATCTGATTGATTGCAGCTCATTAGTTTAATAGTTTGTAATGTTTAACGTCATTAGTAGTATGATTGTTTGTTTTCTTTGTTTTGATTCTATAACCTTGCTTTCTGTAAAAAGGAAAAATCCCAAACTCCATTTTGAAAATTTATCATTTTTAAATATTAGAATCAATCTTGCTTGATTACTTAAGCAAACTTTGCGATAGTAAGTCCGAAGATGTCTCTGAAAGAGGCGAAACACGTGTCACAGTTAGTAGCACAATACGTGGAATAATCAAAGTTATTTTAAATTTTTTATTAAGCTTAGGTTAGGTTAGGTTTGGTTTGCTTAGGTTTTTTTTATCACGTAGAAATATACATCAGCAATTAATTAATAATTAACACTTTCGACAGCCATCTTGAATTATGTGTGAATGCAAAAATGTTGATTGAACCCCTCACCTGAAGGATTACCTAAAGTGGTTTGAGTGTATAAGGAAATAAGATGGTTGATATGTTCGCAAAATCTTTTTCCTTACTATCGCGATAGCTACTACGGTAATGTTTGTTACAGGCGATTGCATTTCCGAACGTGTTAATTAAAATTGTTTTTTTCTTGTTTCAGATAACGGACATTATCACAGTACGAGTTACAGTCACAGTGACAGTAGGCGCGAACGGTCGTGTGTTGCCAGTGCACTAAATTAATCACGGGACGCGAATAACCTACATAATTGAACAGTGTTAAAATATATAATCGACGACTTAATTATCTTTCGTTTTGTGCAATAAACTGTGACACGTGTTTCAATAGTTTTAGTGGCATCGTCATATTTAATGTATCGTCAAATATTTATTTGTTTAACAACTAAATAATATAGCAATTTTGAAATATTGCGCAATTTATACGAAACATTTTCTTAAGCCCTTTTAACTTTTTATTATTTTTCAATGCGGCTCCTTTTATTTATTTGATTATTAAAAATATTAAAAATAAAGAATCGCCATATTTAATTTATTGACAAATATTCAATTGAATTAAAAAAACAATAAAACATTTTTGTTCACTTTTAAGGTGTTCACTGTCAATACTTGGCGGACTCTCATTATATTAATAATTATAACACATTTTTAGTTTGAATTGTTTGAATTTTATACTTTTCCATGAGTTTTGTCGCTAACGACCCTTGGATGAACCTAACCTAACCTAAATATTCTGAAAAGTCACGTTCTGTTTTGTCATGTTCTGTTTTGTCCGGTTACCGACCAGTTGACTAGTCAGTTCAAGTACATCCGTGCGCTTGAAATGCCTTGAAGATGCCGAAAGGCGAAACCCGGGTCGTTAGCGACCAAACTCACGTTCACAAACAATTCAAATTTAATCAAGCACCCTCAGTCGAAATCCTTAATTATATCAACATTTTTAGTACTTATTCCCCATACAATTTATTGGATCAGGATCGGATTCGCTCTTGCAACTTGATCAGCTGATAATGCTTGCCACGAGCGGAACCGGTCCTGATCCAATAAATTTTCAGTGGAATCAGTACTAAAAATGTGTAATTATTTTTGTTAAAAGGTGAGCGAAACAAGTCGTGATCTTAATGCATTAATTGTGGAACACGTACAATTTTTTATTATTATTATTTTAATAGTGCCTTTTCACCAGGTATTGACAGTGAACAGTTTTATATTTGTTTTTTTTTTAAATTTTTATTTTATTGATACTTATTCATTTCAGTTCTGTGATAACACAATATTCAATAATTGTTATGTTCTATGTGAAGTGTTTTGTGATTATTTGTTTTAAGTGAGTGAATTTTCTAGTGCAAATGTTATTTTACAATATAAGATAATATCCAAGAGGCTTCAAACATGGAAGCAAACAAACGGAGATCAGAGCCTTGTCCCAAGGACTCTGCCAATCCTTTCTCGAAGCTGATGTTCTTGTGGACTATACCGATATTCAGAAAGGGATACAGTAAACCACTGGAGAAAGAGGACCTGTATGATGCCCTGATACGGGACCGCTCCAGTAAACTTGGAGACACTTTAGAAGAGTGAGTAAACAAATTGATTTCATTATAATAGATCCACCATTTTGTGTTTTCATTTGGATTTTTGTGTACACAGTTTAGGAAAGCAACTGGCTTTATTTTACAATTCAAGACTTAAGTCAGTGAAGCACAATATGGCAAATCGTTACCTTACTTTGAAAAGGTTTTAATTGACATTTTTGCCTTAAATGAACCCTATGGTCGGAAAATCTTGTATTTACGATTGACTGCGTAAGTCAACAACGTTAGCCACTGCGCCACGGACCGGGCTAGAATAAATTATTATTTTATATTTAACAAATAAATCAGAAAGCCAAAGCATCACCTTTAAAGATTATGAAATGGAAATATTATAGTATTTGTCAATAGAAGAAGTGGATTCAAATATTTTAGCTCATTAGTTTAATAGTTTGTAATATTAACGTCATTAGTAGCATAATTATTTGTTTGATTTGTTTCGATTCTATAACCCCCTCCTTGCTTCCGTAGAAGGGAAAAATCCCAAACTACATTTTGTAATTTCATCATTTTTAAAATGTTAGAATCAATCTTGCTTCATTACTTAAGCAAGCTTTGCGATAGTAGGTCCGAAGATGCCACTGAAAGAGTCGATACACGTGTAGTAGCACAATACGTGGAATAATCAAAGTTATTTTATATTACAATGAACTAATGAAGTTACCGCCGAAACCATCGAAAGTATCTTTACTTTTTGTTTATCTAACTCTAACCTAACCTAACTCCGTATGCAATTTTCTTGCCTCGAGTCCAGGCAGTATCATTTCTCTTTGACCTGAGTAGAAAGATGTGTTTATTAAGAAAGTAGATGAAACCACTAAAAGGAAAGATTGAAAAAAATACAAATACACTGTGATGCAATTTTGCTTCAAATTTGCACTTCACATGCACGGCATGAAATGACCGTGAGATTAGTTTATTTCCTGATTTGATTTATCAATCATATCTATTAGTAATTACGTATTAAAGTCGAGGTCCTCCTGAGCTTCAAGACGTCAGTCTTCACAAATAAGAACCGAAACTGCAAGTGTGCTATTGTTAACGTTTTATCGTCACAATGTTTCCGGTGATGTCTCAAAACTAGCACACTTGCAGTTTCGGCTCTTTTCTGCGAACCGATGGGATAGAGTCGAATGTGTTTCTAAGAAAAATTCAACAAAACGGTAAATCGGTTTAATATTTGTGACGGGACCATAATATTTCGACGTTAAATCGGAAAACGATTAATGCGGGATTTTTTAAAATTGTTCTTATGGGTGTTTGGCCGGGACTATAGAAAATGTACGATCAACGCGGGAAAATGGTTAATGCGGGAACTTAAGATCGGGGTTCCACTGTACATGATCTATAATAAATCCACACGTGAGTTTTATCTACAATTAGAGCAAACATTAAAGCAAATTACATGTAAAATACCTCAATTCATTTGAAGACTGATACTTTTATGATAAATAAAAGCAGGGCTGGTGAATAGGGTAGGGAATCGCCCTGGGCGCTGGGGTTCTAGGGGGCGCAAAAATGAACGAAATTCAGACATTTGGTATTGAAACTGAAGCAAAATCGAAATGTAAACATTGATAATATTTGATTTAATCAGTTGTAGAATTGCAGGCACCGGCACGTGCCGATACTGTTCTTGAAAACACACGTGTCGACACAGAGGTCATTAATCATTACACATATACGCATTTTTTACCTTACACATGACGGTATTTTTTTCTCTTTTTTAACCCCTTGGCCTCAGAGCGCTGATATATCGGCGCACCTAGATTATGTTAAAAGCCTCACAGCGCCGATTTATCGGCGCGCACTTCAATGTCTTATATAAAAGACAAATGACATTGTATCATCGTAAAACAAAAAAAACCCACCCATAAGAGTTACCCTTTTCAATCGAATAACCCCGATTAAAAAAAATCTTTAAATAACTCAATCGTCAAAATATTAATTGAAAGTTTTCAATTTTTGTGTGTTGGCGTGCATCATTTTTATAGAAGAGATAATCAGTCGGCTCGACTTTTGAAGTCAGAGATTTGTACATTTACTAAAGGAAAGAATGACATATTATATGAATGTACGGACCTTTGTACATGATATGGAAAAAATAGAGTGGTTATCTTTTTTTTCATTTGCAATATTTTATTAAAATTTCTTTGTCGGTAAAATAAAAGCAATCGTCTTAGCCCATGGGTTCTTAACCCCGTGCCCGCAGGCACAAATCAGTGTCCTTGAAAAATAGCTCGTAGGCCGGGGTGGATATGGCCTTATTGGGGTAGACTCCAATAAAAAACCCCTAAAAAATGAATTATTTAAATCGATATTTTTCCTATATCTATTCATAAATTAATTCGCACATAAATGAGACCTATAACCCTATTTGATTTGAAATGTTTGAAGAAAAGAAGCGCGTTTGAGATAAGATAACGTTATCTTATCGCGTATGCGCAGTGAAGTTTTAATCCTGGCAATTGGAATCGACAATATAAATGGTTTTCAGTCAAAATAATCCGACTTATTTACTTATTTATTTAATTGCGACGAAACCAGTCGATCACAATCATATTTTTTTACTGCAAAAATATCAAAACTGAATGCGACTTCTTATCTTACCTTTCATGTAAAAAGCATCCATTTGATTTGGAATGTTCGTTGAAAGAGACGCGTTTGTTATAAGATAACGTTATCTTACCGCGTATGGGCAGTGAAGTTTTAATCCTGGCAATTGGTAGCGACAATATAAATGGTTTTCGGTCAATAATTATCATCTTTTTCGAAGAGAATCAGGTATGGAAAGGATAGGAGGACTCGGACAGGACTAGTGGTTAGCTAATCGCTCTCGCTATGCGTCGCTTTTGGGAAAGGAAAGGTGGGAAAAGATTTTCAGCAGCACAAACACCCTTTCCTTTGAACAGATTTATCGACTGAAAAAATCTGCTCGTACCGGGAATCGAACCAGTGCGGTCCAGTTCGCAAGCCAACAACGTTGACCACTGCGCCACGGACCGGACAATGCAATTAATACCAATAGTGAATTTACAAACATGTTAAGGCCCATTTGACTTACCTCAAACACAACAGACTCGAAACAAAAATTTGGTGCGACCACCAGAAATCTACGTAGGACCCGCTTATGTTTACAATGCGGCCACAGCGCAATTTTCCCTGCGAACCACTGCTCTAGATTCTTCACTGGATCCTCCAATGGTTGGTCAGGCACATATGTATTTAATTGTGAATTTATTATTGATTTTAAACATACATATTGTAATGTTTATTAGTAAAATCATGAGTAGTAAGATATCTTATCATAACCTATATTTTTTATCGGGTCAATATATAGTTTATTGATGTCACTTAGTATTTTTATCTTAAAAATTATCAATGTTATATTTACATAAACTGTGATTTGTATATCGAATTATTTGGGGAGAGAGCGTGGAATGTATAAAGAACAAAATATATTATTAATTACCGTAAAAAGGGGTGAATAGAGACAAACATAAGGATTGAACATTGAGTATCCAATGTATTTTTTACTATTTATATATAACTAGTATTCGAACCCGGCTTCGCTCGGACCAGTTTGGGGTTATGTTCAGCTCGGCGCGTAAATTCAGACGGGCCAAGTTGAAACAACCTTTTTCAAAATTCAAAAGTCTAGGTCAATTAAAATGGAATTAAAATGAACATTTCAGGCTGGCATTGACATTTCACAGCCCCTTTCATATATTGACAGCCCCATTCTCGCCCATTAAAATGTCCAAATTCAAGGAAAAAATCTAATCTGCTGTCAAAGAAATGTCAAATAATACCTTCACGTAAATAAAAACATTATTATATTAATAAAAGCCGGGAAAAGTTCAGTAGAAGACTAATTTATTACATTTTGACTAAATGTCTTCGCCGATAAAAAAAATCAAACATATTTTCTTTCATATTCGTTTTTATGGCAACTTAATGACCAACAATGCAAAAGGGAATTACAGACCCACAGACATACATACGCCGTTTCGGTTTTATATATGTACTACTCGATACTCGAGTAATTGGAGTCTCTACACAAACATTGATAACGAAACAAATTTACCGTCGAAACTTTCGCGAGCGAAATCAATTCGTTTGTTTGAACTTGCAACAACAATGCAAAAAGGAATTACAGACATACATCCCCCGTTTCGGTTTTATATATAAGATTCTTTACAATGACTATAATACTATCTCTGGAATGACAAAACCAAACCAACTAAATGACTGGCCAAAATTGAAACAAACGGGTTTTAGTTCGATGCCCGTGCATCCTTACTTTTTGACCCCTTATAAACTTCTTTTTTACTGCACGAAAATTAAATAAAATCATGTTTTTTTTTAGTAAATAAGTACCGTAAAACGGAGTGAATAGAGACTCGTATAGAAATAGAGGTTCATATATTCCAATCATTACAATCGGTTGTTTTTACTCTATTCACCCCAATTGAATTTGAATAGAGAAATCGAACAAAGACAAATTTATTCTTAAAAGGTCAACTGCTAGTACATTTACCTTAATGCGGTTTTTGAAATAAGAATAGTTAAAAATTAATCACTGAATAAAATAATCTGATTAAGAAATTATGGCCATTGAATTCTTTCATACGCGGACGTTGAAATGTTTTCATATTAATAATGCTGAAATTCTCTGGAAATCTAATATATTTATGAGTGTTGGTTGACCTTGCATTGAAATGTATTGAAGTCAGTGGCGGCTGGCGACTGAGTATTAGGGAGTACAAAACAAGATTCAACTATTTTTCCGTACCACGGACAGCCAAAAATTTATAAGACTGGCACTCCGTTGGTATTGCGAACATTTGAATTGAAAGTCTATGTTATAAAAGTGTTTTAAAATCCAATGAATAGGAAAGAACTAGAATAGTTGAATCTTTTTGTACTCCCTAATACTCTGTCACCAGCCGCCACTGATTGAAGTTTCCTATTTTACTCAAGATTAAATCGAATCATTTGCACCTGACTTGTAGTGATTTATCAAATACATAAATGACACATAATAAATATTTGTAATGTTATCCTCAACAAGAAATTGATTAATTAAATTGCCACTTTTGGCATCTTCAGTCATTCAAAAGCAAGGATTAACTCAAACTGACAAACCGTTTGAATTTTGTTCTTTTCCATGCTTTCTGTTGCTAACGACACAGGTTTTGCCTTTTGACATCTTCGTGCTTTTTTTGGACCGGTTTCTCTCATGGCATTGATGAGCGATGAGTAAAACTGGAGCTGTATGTCGAGTACAGTGAAACCCCGATTCTATGTTGTTCAAGGGACCGTATAAAACAAACGATTAATGCGGGAAAGTTTTAAATATGAACTAAATGCCGGGACTATAGAAAATGAACGCACCACGCGGGAAAACGTATAATGCGAGAACGTAAGATCGGGGTTCCACTGTACATCCTTCAGCTCTAAATGTGGAAAATATGAATCATCTTAAAATATGTATAGGTATATATTTCTTTTCTACGAGGAATGCTTGTTTTTAAGTCGCTCAGCCTCTCTTTAGTTTGATAAGAGTGGGGGATAGAAAGGATAAGGCTAGGATAGGTCTAGTGGTTAGCTAGCCACTCTCAATATTCCCGGTTAAAGGATCGGATGGGTGGAATGATATTTTAAGACAACACAAACACCCACGCCTTCGAATAGAATTGATAAATCGTCTTAACCCGTTCTGTGCCGGGCGTGATTAGTATGGCCGTGCATGGAGGGCCGTGATTTTCTTTCAAAAATTAAAAACGAAAAAAATGTACTTTTAGGTCATAAATTGATAGTACATCACACACACTTACCATATAAATACACGATGTGTCATTTACGTCATAATTTAATCAAAAACCAAACCAGCAAACGTTTCACAAAACTTCAGGGCTGTCAACAACACTCACACAGAAAATACGTGAACGTGATTTCATATCGGAAATTTGACGATATAAAATTTGAATTCTTTGACATTATCTGCAAATTTTTAAAAACTTGGTGGGCCGGATGATAAATAAATTCGTGTAAGATTCCAATTAAAATAATAATTTAAATGTTCTAATACAGTGGTCACCAGACTTTATGATAAACGGGCCGGCTTGAAATTTTTTAAAACTTGGCGGGCGTGATGACAAACAAATTCGTGTTGGAATCTAATTAGAATATTAATTTATATGTTCTAATATAATAATTATACAATTTAAGCAAGTGTAATTTATACTGGAATTTATTATTTATGTATTTATCAGGGCTGTGGAGTCGGAGTCGTCGCGGCGATTTGGCCGGAGTCGAAAATTTTGAAAAGTTTGAACTTTTTATTTTTGCATATAATATGTCAAATTTGGCCATTGGCTGGATTGGTTGGGTTGATATAATGAATACACATAAATAGGAAAATTAGGCAAAAAAAAGTGACGATATTAAGCCTTTTTAGTCGAAGTCGTGTTCAATGTTGGAGTCGGAGTCGTGGTTTTGGTAAATTACCGACTCCGCAGCGCCCTGCTCAATTGTAATGCTAACAAATTGTAACATATTGTATTATAAAGTATTTTTTCTTTTGTTTTCAGAAATTATACAAAAGGCTTCACGGGTAGTCGAGAAAATGGTGATCTGAAACAAGGGAGCTTGGCTAAGGCGTTGGCAAAAACATTATGGTTCGATCTTCTTTATCTTGGAATGATAGCAGTATTCAATGAACTCATTGTAAAGTAAGTATAATATATATGAGGACTTTGGAGGCGAAGGTAGCTTTCTACCAAAAAAGCCGTATGTAGAACAAGTCCAAAAACTTTTTTTTTAACCATGTCCGCTCCCAACTTGAAAACTCACTGAGTTCATCTCAACATATGTATCTTCAACGAGAACTGCTTGTTACGAAGAGAGTAGGGAAGGAAAGGATACTAGGACTAGGAAAGAAATAGTGATTAGCTATAATCGCTGTCACTATGCGTCGCTCTTTGGGTTCGGAAAGGTGGGAAGGGATTTTCTACAACTCAAACACCCATGTCTTTGGACAGATTTATAGACTGAATAAAAACGAGGGAATCAAACACGGGCGATCCGGCACGCAAGCCAACACCGTTGACACTGCGCCACAGACCGGACAAACTAATTTAATGCACTTTTAAGGTGTTCACTGTCAATATTTGGTGGAAAGGCATTATAATAAAAATAATAACACATTTTTAGTACTTTTTCCACATGAGATTTATTTCATCAGGACCGGTTTCGCTCATGGCGAGCATTATCAACTTGATAATGCTCGCTATGACCAACGGATTAAGATAAAGTTGCAGTGGTGGTCGACTGTCTTACCCACCAGGAAGAAAAAGTTAATAAGAACCAGAGACAATAAATAAAATAAATTCTTTGTCTGTTCCATTTCAGATTATCTATGCCCGTCTTACTAGGAATGCTATTGAAATACTTTGAGCCAGAGAGTGAGATGTCTCATGAAACTGCGCTCTGGTGCGCTGGCGGGATCGTGGTCCTCAACGGAGCCAGTGCCATAGCCATGAACCACTACACGGTCGGTGCCTTCCACATGGGAATGCGAGCCAGAGTTGCCTGCTGCTCATTAGTCTACCGAAAGGTAATATAACATGACTAACATATAATGCTTTAGTTCAGTGATGGGCAACCTTTTTGGGAGGAGGGACAGATAATCAATTCTCAGATAGTTCGAGGGCGGCATGAGTAAAAGTAATTGAATTACATATCTATACTTTTGGTGTATATAAAATGAAAATTTTATTGTTTTACATTGATCTTTCATCGTCCGAAAAAGTTCCGAAGAAAAAAAGTGATTGATAGTTGTTATTGCAAGCCGCATAAAATGTCATTGAAGGCCACAGGTTGTGTATCACTGCCCTAGAGATAGTGGCTGAGACCTAGAGAGAGATGACATTTTGACCAACAAACTTTGTGTATTGTTTATTAGATATTAGATATTTTTTCATACTTAATAATATATTTTGTTCTATGTACAATCCACTCTCTTTCCTCAAATCACTTGGTATACAAATTTTAAGATTTTACATTGTTCATCCATTGTCCGTATATAATTGATTGATACTTGTCATATTAGACCGCATGAAAGGTCGTTGCGGGCCGCAAGTTGTGCATCCTTACTTTAGTTCGAAGCAGGCTTGAGAGTGGGTCGATTTTTACAGGCCCTGAGAGGTGATAAATATACTTTTATGGTAGAGAGGGTTCAGAAGAATTTTTTGAAAAGACATATTTGACTGCCCGTGGCTTTATCCAACCGATTATGTCTTCAGACATGCTCACTAATTTGTAAGCTTGAAGATAAATATACATATCCCTATATTTTTGTTCGGCTTATTCGAGGCCAAAATGAGAATTCCATTATTCCTGAGAATGTTCCTGATAAATTTTTGAGGAATCGTAAACATGAATTGTTTGTTCTTCCAAGAAGTAGAACCAGCTTGCCAATGGGGATGACACTAGGCAGGGCTTTAATGATTTTAAACGGGTTTTCTTTGGATGTCGATATATTACATGTGGACGTGAGTGAGTTCAAACGAGTACTATTTTTTTTATGTATTATAGTTGATTTCGTCGGAACTCACCCGGTTGACCTCTTTTCCTTCTTTCTGTTTTAATCTTTTTTCTCATTGGAAAAGCAATAAACTTATAATCTGTCACTTTTGTAATGTACATACATATGTATATATTGAGACGACCTTGATCTCGGCTCCCTCATAAATCGAGAGGGAGCCTCCGATCCGACACTCAGGAAGAGGAATGGAGTAGGAGAAACAGGATGCTCTTATAATAAAAGACGATCTCAAAGCGTTATGGGGTGCGATTAGCACACATTACTTAATTTATTTAATGTTAAACACACACAGATTTTACACACGTTACATTATACCGTACACTGAATTTAGTTTAACATTGGCAATACCTCTATTACAATTACGAAGGAGATATCAGTAGCTAAAGATGCTTAATTTAGGGGGAGGATTAGGAGATTGAGAGCTTCTTTAGTGCTCACTCAATGCTCGCTAATCTCTCACTGATTTATTACGTAAAAAAGCGCTTCTAATAAGCTCATTTTCACCCGTGTTTAGCGGGTGTTGCCCAACTTATTGTTATCTTAAACCGTTAAAAATGCGCCCGATGATCATTTTTTATTGTCCAGCGGACCCTGCGTGAAATACAACGTATCTCATGCACTCAGGGCGTGAAAGAGTCAGAGACATTTAGAGGGAGGCGGTGGGCTCTGCTCCGACTCGGACACGTCGCGCCTAAATGTCTCTTACAAAATTTTAAACTACTCTATATTGAATCACTATAGATCTCAATATAGAGTATTATTAGACAGAATTTATTTCCTGATATCAACTTAAACTCATAGACTGAGGGTGATTAATAGATCGTTCGAGGAGTTCTGATAACCTACCATATAGGGTGGTATCAATATGTATATATAAAAATAAATAAATAAAATACCACCACTGGTTCCAAGCAGAAGATAATGTAATTGTAATGTTTGTTAAGCTTTGAAATTAACAGCGTTTAAGCCTAGTTCAAACAGCAAAATATTACATGTCAGTGTTGACAGTACGCGGAGATATTATGAAACATGTGTTGCCGTGTATTGCGTAAATTCAATCTTTTAATTTTACTGTTTTAGTGTCGAGATCTCATGTCTCAGATAAGAAAAGAGACTATTTTCCCGTGGTAGAGTGTCAACATTGTTGGCATCGGTAACGGAGCGCAAGGGCTCGAACCCTAGCCCAGGCAGCTTAATTTATTATTTTAAATACCTGGATTTCAGCTTTGTATGAAATTCTCTCTCACACCCATCCGATCCTTAACCGATTCTATGCCTGGAAGAATTAATATGGCCGTGCATGGAGGGCAGCGATTTTCTTTCAAAATATTAAACCTAATAAATATATGTATGAAAAATCGATGTATTATAGGATAATATACAATATCTTTCCAGTTCAAGTATTATAACATGATGTTAAAAGATGTCACTGTATGCACGACAAATTTAAATCTTTAAAAGAGGTACTGGTGACAAGTAAATCAAGTAGAGCGTATTAACTCGCGCATTTTGTATGGCCGGCCCTACATACACAGAATTGTAGAGAGATTAAACTCGCTTGCGGCAGAGAACCGGTTAAACGTGACGCAACAACCTCGACTAGTTTACATTTGCACCGCATGGGGAATCTGTTCCCCATGGTTGAAAGAAAAATAAACATTTCGGTAAATTATGGATATATGGTCACGGGACAGAATTTTTGTAAAGATTTATGAAAAATAAGCACATTAAATGATTTCTTTTTGATAAATGTTTCGTCTTTAATTTTTTAATTTATTCTAATAGAAGATCCTAAAGAATACTTCGCAATAAGTATGAAATCGAGTTGTTTTAATTTACAGGAGCAAAAATGCAACCACAAACTACACAAATAATAATATTATACAGATAGAGGTCAATTAGTTTATTATTTGCTTAAAATAAAAAGAATAATTTTATTATAGGCTAATATTAAAAAACTAATTCTTCTTTCAGAACCCATACAATAATCAGTAATATTCCTTAGATTTAATTGTTTTGATTCCACATTTTATAATAATCCACAAGAACTCAAAGAGTAAAGTCAGAACATAAAAGCCAGTATGTATAAATTTTTTGAGCTTAGCTCGAGACGATTGGGATTCTGTCCCGTGACCATATATCCATAATTTACTAAAATTTATTATTGACACCAACCAGTGATGCACAACCTAAACCAGTGAAGCACAACCTGCGGGCATGCTGCCCGAAATCACATTTCATGCGCCCAAATAAAGCAAATATCAATCACTGATCTTTTCACAGACAATGGAAGAACAATTTGAAATAATATAATTTTCAATTTAACACTTTGTTTACGGACCTTTTTAATTACTACAGTAATCATGCACAAATTTTTGCACACCATAAATAATGGGTTAATCAGTCTCGATAATTTAATCACTTTACCGGCCCTCGAACAATCTGAAAATTGATATGTCGGCCCTTCTGCCAAAAAGATTCTGCATCACTGATCATTAAACATTGTGATACCGCATGATGTTGTAGGGTATCAGAACTCTCTCGGACGATCTTATTATCACCTCAATCAATGATAATAAGACCTAAACGATTAATATAACACGAATAAATTCACAAAAATGTTATAAAATCTTGTAACTGACTTCTAGAAACGACGTCTCTCGTTAAGTTCAGGCGCGACCGCTTCGCGTCGATCGGTTGAGCTCTTATCGACACTAGAATCGTACTGTATAAATATGCCTGTTTAAAGCCGAATTATGGCAGTTGTTATCGTTCATCCAAAGCCGACAGTCGTCGGACGGCAGGAAGTCGCAATATAATCGTTTTGGTCTTACGCTTTAAAATTGTGGTTTAACTGCAATGTATCTGTGTTTGTAATCGACAATGTAATCTAATTTGAAGAAAATAAACTAGCCTGCACTCGGATAGAGTACGGTCAAGAGAATACCGATTGAAATCTTTACAAGAGATACCTTTCTTCCCATCCTGTCCCTAAGTTCTGTCATCGAACGCCTTGGAAGGACGCTGTCAGATTGAGGAAGAAACCCTGGTCGTCTCAATTGAATGTGTAAAAATTATCGTAATTACTTTGTTCCAGGCGCTGAGGTTATCCAGGACTGCGTTGGGGGAGTCTGCCACAGGAAAAGTGGTTAATTTGCTTTCCAATGATGTAAACCGCTTCGACGTAGCTTCCATGTTCCTCCACTACCTGTGGGTGGCGCCGCTCGCATCCCTCTTCGTCTTGTACTTCTTGTGGATGGAGATCGGAGTCTCGGGGCTGGTCGGAATCCTCGTTGTTTTCACCGTGGTGCCTATACAATGTAAGAAGGTTTTTAATAATCAATCAATCTCTAAAAAAATTGCATTTGTTTTTATGTATATCTATTAAATTGTAGACCATATAAAGATCTTGTAGGGCAGGGGATCCTTAACCCTGTGCCCGCGGAACTATTATCGTGCGCCCTCTACAAAGTTTCAAATAACGAAAAAACCCAAATTTTATCAAAATAGTATTTTATTTATAGAAGTTATTTTCAAAGAAGTTTTTATTTTCACGTAACTGTATTTTTTTAAATGAAATCATGAATTTAACACATGAAAAGCTACCCAGGAAACAATCATAAAAATATCCGGCCTGCGCCCGTCACTTCTCCTCAATCTCAAATGCGCCTGGAGTCGCAATATGGTTAAGAACCCCTGTTGTAGGATAAAAGAAACATAACTCGATGAAACAAACAACCAAACGAACAGACAAACAGACGAACAAACGCACACAAATAAACCTTAAAATAACGCATAACAATAAATTACTATTTTATATTTAACAAATAATCCAAAAAGCCAAACCTCTCTTTCTAAAGATAGTGATAAGGACAATTTGTATATGTTAAAAAATTGGTTATAATGGTGAAACCTGTTTTTTTGCTCTTCTGAAAAACTTGAGAAAAATGAGTTTTTTCTGTCTCTAACGGGCTGATATCCTCCTGAAGAAATATGTAATACGAACAACAGAAAGTTACTAGGAGAAAACCATGGATTACAAAATTTACACTACGTTACGCAATAAACAAATAAACAATTAATTTATATTGTCACCCACATATATTGTAGGCTATCAGAACACTCTCGAACGATCTATTAATCGCCTCAATCTATGAATTCAAGTTGATATCAGTAATTAAATTCAGTCCCACTATAATCTACAGAGGAACCCTGATCTTACGTTCTCGCATTATACGTTTTCCCGCGTGGTGCGTTCATTTTATACAGTCCCGGCATTTAGTTCAAATATAAAACTTTCCTGCATTCATCGTTTCCCGCATTAATCGTTTGTTTTATACGGTCCCTTGAAAAACGTAGAATTGGTATATTGAGATCTATAGTGATTCAATATAGAGCAGTTTTAAAATCATGATATAGAGACATCTAGGCGCGGCGTCTCCAGGTCGATACAGAGGCCGACGTCTCGCTATTTATATATCTGACTCTTTCACGCCCTGAGTGCGTGAGATACATGGTATTACACGCAGAATCCGCTGGACCAAACGAACGGTCCAGCGACCGCACCTCTGGATGGCTGTTTGCTACGTTCAGATGACGGCGAGATGGGCAATAACCGCTAAGATCAGGCGATAGCGGCCTTATTAACATCGCAGTTTTAGTCATTTAGTCACTCAGAAATTAGCGAGATTTGATCGAGCTCTTAAGATCCGAATAAGTCTTCGTGTTGGTCGAGTAACATCCCAAACGTAAGCCCGGAAAGAAGCTCTCGATCTCCTAATCCTCCCCCTAAGTTCCGCATCCTAGCGAGCTGATATCAAAGTAAATGCAACGTAATCGTAATCGAGGTATTGATATTGTAACTAAATTCAATGTGTATTAACGTATAAATTCTGTGTTGTAAATTCCTTATTAAACAATGTGTGCTAATCGCACCCCATCACTGTTGAGACCTTTTAAAATCCCTAAATTCCTCTTCCCGAGTGTCGGATCCTAGGCTCCCTCTCGATTTACGAGAGAGCCGAGATCAAGGTCGTCTCAATATGAATAATATTGTTGAGGAAACGCTATAGTGCAATGTCTAATCATCAAAACTCTTTTCTTCTCACAGCGTACACTGGTAAATTGGCTGCCAAATACCGACTGCAGACTGCTTTGAAGACAGACGAGAGGGTTCGTTTGATGGGAGAGATCATCTCCGGTGTCCAGGTCATCAAGATGTACGCTTGGGAGAAGCCGTTCCAAATTCTCATAGAACTAGCGAGAAGGTACGTTTTGTAATAATAAAATAAAAAATGTGAAATTTACCCTCTCAAAGATTTCAAGAAATTAGCAAGGTATTGATTTGTTTTATATGAACACCAACAGCATGCTGAGTATATTTTTCAATGTGCATCACATCGCCTTATGTGATTAACCTTTTAGACGCCACAGCGTGCAGGCACGTGTGCAGGCATGCTACTCCTGGTGACGCTTTCACATGTAATGTGATTGTTAAAAAATGATTATGTCGATCCGTTCTCATTTTATTTGAAATCAAGTGAAACAATGTCACTAGGGCTGGCATTGTATTATCATGAAGTTCCTTCTATTGATATTATAAGTCAAAGTGAGAAGGGAATATCTAAATATGGGTAGGTGCGAGTAGACAACACAATTAATGATTTCGACTCAAATTTGAATTGTTTGAATTTTGTACTTTTCCATGAGTTTTGTCGCTAACAACCCGGGTTTTGCCGTTCGGCATCTTCAGGTATTTCAAGCTCACTGTCAGTTCAAGTACATCCTGGTTGTAAGCGACAAAACTCATGGATAAGTACAAAATTCAAATTTTATATATAGACACGTTTGAGAGAGTGTTTCATACTTATACACAATCTCGTGTTTCGCAAAGTTATCATACCAACACTTTTTTAAATGTTTTTGAAATAACAGGCAAATATATTTATTTTTGTGACAGCCCTACAATCATTATTCAAATCATTCATTTTTGGTATTTTTTTCACTTTTCCATGAAAGCCAATAATAAGGTGAGTGTAAAATGATTTTCCGAGAAGTTTACATGGAATTTTCATTTAAAAATCGATGGCATAAACAGTGGCATTAAAAAGGTTAAGCAATGAATAACCTATCTATATCGCTGCCCCAGCAGAACAACGACCCAACTGTCAATTGTATAAATCTTTGGGAATTCATAGTTTTTCTTAATGTACCATAGACAATTCTAGAATTGAACATTAAGGCATCTATTCCTTATGACAGATAACATGTGCATCAATGTTGCATTGGATAAATTGACCGTTAGTACCGGTAAAACGGGGTGAATAGAGACTGGCAGGTGAATAGAGACAAAAACAAGGATTGAACTTTAGCCCAATTTTACTAGGTATCCGATGTATTTTTTACTATTTATATATAATTCTTTACAATGACTATAATACTATCTCTCGAATGAAAAAAACCAAACCAACTAAATGGTTGGCCAAAATGGAAACAAACGTGTTTAAATTCAATGCCTGTGCATCCTTACTTTTTGACCCCTTAAAAACTTCTCTTTTATTGGGTAATAAGTACCGTAAAACGGAATGAATAGAGACTCGTATAGAAAAGAGGTTCATATATTCCAATCATTACAATTTGTATTTTTGTCTCTATTCACCTGCCATGTCTCGATTTACCCTCTCTCGTCTATATCCACCCCGATTCAATGTGAATAGAGACATCGGACAAAATTGTCTGTGTCTTAATTACGATAGTGAATATTTGAAAGATATTGTCATGAATGTGTAGTAGGACTATAGAAACAAGTTTCAAGCCATTCATATTTGAATTATGTGGCGCAGGTATGAAGGTACATAGTCGTGAAGGGTAAAAAGTGTCTATATTCACCCCGTTTTACAGTACTTTGTTATAGTTAACTAAAAATCTCAATATTTGCACGGCGATTTTTGTTCTTTTTTAGAAGCGATCTATAGATCTTAACTTATTTCTGCTGGATATAAAGAATCAAATGTTCAGGGACAATTTGTTATGTAAACTTTGTAAACAACACATAACAAAATTTTCAAATTATAAGATTATTGCTTTTGCAATCTTAAGAATGATAACAGCATAGTAAAAATAGAAATCATTGGATATTGGTTATGAAGTCAACCGAGTAAATTCTTACAAAAACACACTTAACCCTTTGGATGTCAGGCCTATTCGGAAAACGACCGCAAAAAACCCAAGGCATTTTTACGCAAAAAACGGTGGTCTGTATTCTATTATTTATCTCAGCTTATATTAACTTGTAACTTTTAGGGTGTTCACTGTCAATACTTGGTGAAAAGGCATTATAATAAAAATAAAAATACATTTTTAGTACTTTTTCCACATAAAATATATTTGACCTGACCGGTTTCACTCATGGCGAGCATTGTCAACGTCAACTGATCAGTTGACAATGCTAGCCATGAGCGAAACGGTCCTGATCAAATAAATTGTATGTGGAAAAAGTACTAAAAATGTATTAATATTAACTTGTCAGTTAAAAAAACTTCTATTACCATTTTATGATGGATACCATTTAAAAGTAATTGTTTTATTTTGGTTGTAAAATCATACAAATGAACAAAAATAAAAATGCCGTTAAAGCATGTTAAAAAAACTGGGCTTGATCAATCGGCCCAGTGGGATTAAAAGGGTTAATACATTGAGCTCTGTATTTGGATAGGATTTATTGTTAAAAACATGCTATTTGAAATGAATGAATTTATTTTAAATTTGAATTGTTTGAACGATTCGGATTTTGCCTTATTCAGGCATTTCGAGTGCACGAATGAACTTGAACTGAGGAATGTATTGAGACGACCTCGATCTCGGCTCTCTCGTAAATCGAGAGGGAGCCTAGGATCCGACACTCGGGATGAGGATGTTAGGGATCGGAGTAGGAGGCTCTAATAATAAAGAAGGTTTCAAGCGTTATGGGGTGCGATTAGCACACATTGTTTTAATAAAGAATTACACGTTGATACATTTACACAATAAAAGTTGAATTTTAAATAAACTGAATTTATTTTAAAATGGCAATACCTCGATTACGATTACTGGTTTATATCAACTCGCAAGGATGTGGAACTTAAGGGGAGGATTAGGAGACCGAGAGCTTCTTTCCGGGCTTACGTTTGGGATGTTACTCGACCAAAATGAAGACTTATTTGGATCTTAAGAGCTCGATCAAATCTCGCTAATTTCTGAGTGACTAAATGACTAAAACTGCGATGTTAATAAGGCCGCTATCGCCTGATCTTAGCGGTTATTGCCCATCTCGCCGTCATTTGAACGTAGCAAATACGCTGTCCAGAGAAGCGGTCGCTGGACCGTTCTTTCCGTGCAGCGGATTCTGCGTGTAATACCACGTATCTCACGAAAGAGTCGGCTATATCTAGAGTGAGACGCCGGCCTCTGTATCGACCTGGAGACGCCGCGCCTAGATGTCTGTATAACATGATTTGAAAACTGCTCTATATTGAATCGCTATAGATCTCACTATACAGTGAAACCCCAATTCTACGTTTTTCAAGGGACCGTATAAAACAAACGATTAATGCGGGAAACGATGAATGCAGGAAAGTTTTATATATTGAGACGACCAGGGTTTCTTCCTCAATCTGACAGTAACAGACATCATCCTTCCAAGGCGTTCGGTGACGGGACTTAGGGACAGGATGGGAAGACTGGTATCTCTTGCAAAGATTTCAATCGGTATTCTCTTTGCCGAAACTCTATCTTAGAGTCGGGTAGTTTATTTTCGAATCAGAGTACATTTTTTATTACAAACACAGATATATTGCGTAGGACCAAACGATTATTGCGATTCCCTGCCGTCCGAGGCAGGAGGGCGACAGCACGACTGCCTCGGAAAGAGCTCAACCAATCGAAGCGAAGCGTTTGCGCCTGAGCTTGACCAATCGCCGCGCCTGAATCGCGCCTGAGCTTGACGAGAGACGTCGGTTACAAGATTTTGTAACATTTTGTGAATTTATTCGCGTTATATTAATCGTTTAGGTGTTATTACCATTGATTGAGGTGATAATAAGATTGTTCGAGAGAGTCCTGATGACCTACAATATCAGGCGGTATCAATATGAACTAAATGCCGGGACTGTATAAAATGAACGCACCACGCGGGAAAACGTATAATGCGAGAACGTAAGATCAGGGTTCCACTGTAGAGTATAGTGAGACTGAATTTAATTACTGATATCAACTTAAACTCGTAGATTGAGGCGATTAATAGATCGTTCGAGAGTGTCCTGATAGCCTACAATATAGGTGGGTGACAGTACGTTAGCATGATTGAGTAGCAGGGCCATTACTTATTGTAACAAAAATCGCGTAGCAGAAGGAACAGTGCCAACCAAAAATCGCGCAAAAAAAACGGGTTGTTAGGCAAATATCGACGTATTGATATACCCCATATGGGGTGGGCGTGTAATGTATAAATCATTTTCTGTGAAGTCTTACCTTTTTCTCTGAGGATATTTGTTCTTTACCTCACAATTTCACGCAAGTATGGAAAGAATACCAATTACTTTTAATTCAAGGAATGGAAACATGAAGGTTGGAAATTAAAAATTAAAACATTCCACATTGGTTCATTATAGGCTGGAGATAAAAGTGATCAAGAAGTCCTCTTATGTGCGTGCAGTCTACATGACCTTCTTGATGTCCACAACCAGAATCGCCATCTTCTGTGTAATGATCTCCATGGTACTTCTTGGCCAAAAACTCACTGCTTCCAAGGTAAATATTGTCAATTATAGTTTTATTATTTATTTGCTTTGCTTTTGATTCTATCACCACCTCCTTGCTTCCCGTAAAAAGGAAAACTCCCAATCTCCATTTTGTAATTTTATCATTTAAAATTAAGCCTTACGGATGTTTACGGAGGGCCAAAAATTTGCTAATTGGCCATCAAATGTAAAATAACATGTTGATATCAAAGTAATTAACAGGGCCCGTAAACAAAGTGTTAACCTTTCAAGGAGTGACTTCTAAGATATACTGAATGTAATGTTACATAATCTTGCTTTATTAATTAAGCAAACTTTGCGATAGTAAGTCTGAAGATGTCTCTGAAAGAGGCGAAACCAGAGGCATTTTCGAACTTACTATCGCAAAGTTTCCTTAAGCAATGAAGCAAGATTGATTCCAACATTTTAAAATGATAAAATTACAAAATGGAGTTTGGGATTTTTCCTTTTTACGGGAAGCAAGGAAGGGGTTATAGAATCGAAACAAAGCAAACAAATAATCATACCAATAATGACGTTAAACATTACGAACTATTAAACTAATGAGCTGCAATCAATCAGATAGGTTAGTGATTATTCTATTAATTGGAAATAATGTAAGCAGTGGCGAGCAACCTGTCCTATTAAGAACTATTCATCTTTAAACCTGTTAAAAACATTTTAATCGATGCTTTTCTGATTTTTACACTTGCAGATATTCGTGGTAGCGACTTACTTCAATCTCTTGTCTCAAACAATGTCGGCCATGTTTGTCAGGGCGATCGCAGAGACGGCCGAGGCCGCCGTGGCCATTAAGCGTCTTCAAAAGTTTCTACACAATGACGAATTCGTCGAAGCCAACAAATCAATCCACGCCAATGGAAATCAAGATTCTCAAAATCAGGCAAACGGAAAAACAAAGGCGCCGCATCAGAAGATACACGTCAGTATTCTGAAGGGTGAAGCAAGATGGCTGCCCACGAACGAGGAGCCGACCCTACAGATTGAGGATATAACGGTGAAGAGGGGGAAACTCATCGGAGTTGTTGGACCGGTAGGATCAGGAAAGGTTAGTTGTTAGTTTTTATTGGATAAACTTGTTAGACTAGTCCTGTAGACGAGTAGTCAACGTCGTTGTTTTGAGTTGCGACGCCTACAGTGGACACTCTCATGAAATGGTTTGTACATTTTTTTGAATCGTTTGATTTTAGTTACCAAAACCGGTGTGTCTAATTCGTTTGTGATTGGCTGTGGTTAAATATTATTTTCAAGTTTAATAAAAAACAAACGAATTTAGTTTCCGTACACCAGTGGTCGACAACCTTTTGAGAGACTGGGATAAAAAAAAATATTTGACTAGTTGGTTAAAATTAAATACAATTTTTAAATTTTTTTTAATTAACTGCGGTTAGTACATAGGTTGCTGACCACCGCTGTACATGATGGTATAATAATTTGGAACCGTTGACATATTACAAATACCGAGTGTAACCAATAGTAATTGATTAAATACCGGGGCTGTGAAGTCGTTAAAAAAACACGACTCCGACTAAAAAATGTTTAATTTCGGCACGTTTTTTTCCTCCCTTTCCTATTTATGTGTATTTAATTAAATATCAACCAACCAATCCTGCCAATAGCCAAATTTTACATATTATATACAAAAATAAAAACTTGAAACTTTTTAAAATTTCCCTCTGAGTACGACTACGGTCAACTCGTCGCGGTGACTCCGATTCCGGTCAAAAAACCCTGACTCCACAACCCTGTTAAATACAGATAAATCGATAACACTTGCGCAAAAAAGACTGATAATGCTTCATGTAATCGGCTTAAAAAAGAAAAGAATGACTCTTATTTGTACTGGTAAAAACTACTTGGTATTTTTGGTAACTCCCTTTAAAAAAATCTGGTTGTAAAAGGGTTAACAAAACAGATTAAAACAAATGCTTTTTTACCAATTTCAAGATGACTCTGCTGTGCAGTATTACAAATAGGTATTATTTTTGTACACAAGAACTTTCACAATTGATCACGCACAATAAATAACCATGCATGGTATAAATATCTTATGGTATCCTTCCACTTTGAATAATTTTAGAGCTCCCTGCTGCAAGCAATCCTGGGAGAGCTGCAGCTGTCAAAAGGATCACTGGAAGTAAACGGAACCGTGTCCTACGCCTGTCAGGAGCCGTGGGTATTCGGAGCATCTATTCGGCAGAACATACTCTTCGGACAGCAGTATGAAAAAAATAGGTGGACAAGTTATCATTATATTAATGCCTCGTCAGGGAAACACATATTTGGACCCATAACTTATTTTTATATACTTTTCAGGAGAGCCAAAATTTTCTTGCAATAAAAGAGAAGTTTATAAGGGGTCAAAAAGTAAGGATGCACAGGCATCGAACTTAAACACGTTTGGTTCAATTTTGGCCAGTCATTTAGATGGTTTGGTTTTGTCATTCGAGAGATAGTATTATTGTCATTGTAAAGAATTATAAATAAATAGTAAAAACTACATGGGATACTTAGTAAAGTTGTGTTAAAGTTCAATCCTTGTTTTTGTCTCTATTCACCTGCCAGTCTCTATTCACCCCGTTTTACCGGTATTGTTGGTATATTCGTATCCCCTTCTCATATTGATATGTCTCTTTGACACATTACATAACATATTATTTTGTATCTAGTGGCATTCAAAACTTAAAACTGGCAAAAATCGACTTACATTTCTTTGACTCGAAGGGGCCGAAATATTGTCCACAGACATTGTATATTTAATTGTGATTTATTTCCAGATACAATCAGGTCATCAGAGTGTGTGCTTTGCAAGCGGACTTCCAACAGTTTCCTCACGGAGACCAGACGCTAGTCGGAGAGAGGGGTACTTCATTATCCGGCGGGCAAAAGGCCAGAGTGAATCTCGCAAGGTATTATGGGAAATTTGTTAGGATCGGATGGGTGGGAAGGAATTTATAGACATCACAAACACTCATGCTTTCAAACCGCATTGAAAAATCAACTGTTTAAATTGATCCTCGTATTGAAACTCGTACCCATGAGGTCCGGGTTGGTGGGCACTCTAATTGGTGATGAATTTAACGGCCCGATTAATTAATATTGCGTAAAATATCTTGAAAACCCACACAGAATAGAGAAACACAAATTAAAATAATACGGAAAGAAAAATAACAATGTATTTTAATTCTACATAAATTATTTTATATATTTGTTGATAGCTATTTAAGTCGTAAGCCGAAATAGCTATCAACAAATATATAAAATAATTTATGTAGAATTAAAATACATTGTTATTTTTCTTTCCGTATTATAATGGAGTTCTACCAAGTAAATGCCTACTCAATCAACAAATTAAAATAATTAACATTTATTTTATAAAATTTGAATTGTTTGAATTTTGTACTTTTCCATGAGTTTTGTCGCTAACGACCCTGGTTTCGCCTTTCGGCATCTTCAGGCATTTCAAGTGCACGGATGTACTTGAACTGACTACGTGTAGTAAACAGTCTGTATCGTTTATATACAAAAATATAAGTAGATCACTAAGTTTAATGGCTATTAAAATGTAAATTACCGAAAATTGAAAGGATACAAGTTTCAATGAATTAAGTGGGTTTGTTATAATTATGGGGATTTTTGAATTAATATTTAATGAATTAATATTTAAATATTAATTCAAAGACTTAAAATCAATCAACTCATTAATAATAGTTTGGATAAAACCCTAGATTTATTTTAGATATTCCTATGTTATTATCTGGTCATTAATATTTTCAAAATCCCCATAATTATAACAAACCCACTTAATTAAACGTCCATAGTCCTTTAAAGGTAAAATTTTCCGCTAAGCTAACCACTCAACTTAAAGGGAGCATTGGCTGTATGACGCCTGATAATCTTATTTGAAAAAAATTGAAGTATACCAAATATAATGACATTTTCTTTTAGAGCAGTTTACCGAAACACCGACATCTATCTATTGGACGACCCGCTGTCGGCCGTGGACACCCACGTCGGCCGCCAACTTTTCGAGCAGTGCATCATGGAGCACTTGAAGCACAAGACCAGGATCCTTGTCACACACCAGCTGCACTATCTGGAAGCCGCTGATCATATCATTCTGCTTAAAAACGTACAGTGACAATATTGGTTGTTTACAGAAATTCACTTTTATTCAGCTGTCCCTTTAGAAACCTGACTCAATATTTTTTACTTTTGATGACAGCCAAAAAACAGGTTTCATCAGTAATAAATAAGCATATGAAACGTATGTTTGATCGAGGCACGTTTGAGAAAAGATAACGTTATATTATCGCGGAAAGGCAGTGAAGTTTGAATCCTGGCAATTGGTAGCGACAATATAAATGGTTTTCGGCCAATAATAATCCGATCGATTTATTTAATGGCGATGAAACTAGTTGATCAAAATCATATTTTTTTACTGCAAATGGTGTAAAAAACAATGATTTAAGAATACCAAAAGTTTACACATTGAATCACTAATATTAAGATAGATATTTAAGATAAAGTGGCAGTGGTGGTAAACTGTCTTAGCCACCAGGACGGAAATGTTATGGAACGCCACAATTACCACGTTAGTGCAGGGCCGGGTGTTTGAGTTTGAGTTTGCTCACCGGGATTTAAGTTTTAACCCTGTCAGTTCTTTTCTATAAGTTTCTAACCAAGTTTCTTTTAGGAATGGTTTCATTTCACTCTCTTGAAGCTCTAAGATCAATTTAAATATTGAAACATTTTTCTCTTCTTCTGCGGGGCCGAGTTGATAACCCTGAAATCCTTGAAAATTTAAGTTTGCATGCTCCCAGCTTCCTACCTACGTGGTCGTAACCATGACAAATCAATTTTCTTTGTCAAAACTTGTTTGTCACGTAGGTGCAAGGGCTATTCGGCTGATAAATGCGCTGCCTGCTGATGTGGACATCTTCAGCAGGGAACTTGATGCTTTGTTAAAAAAAAAATCCTGTTATGTAAATAATATGTTTCTGTTCTGTATCTTATTTTTAAAATTTTGTGTAAAATGTTATGTATTTTTTATTGATTTGTCAAACGTATGTCGCATTGGCGCTTGCTGTAATGCCATGTATTTTATATTATTTTTTGCCAATAAATAAATAATATTTATTCATTTCAGGGTAAAATATCCGCGCAGGGTTCATTCCACAGCTTGAGCACAAGCTCTGTGGAATACGCCCAATTGGCAATGAGCGCCATGCCTGAAGAGAAATCGGAAGATTCAATATCTGTTTCTTCACTCGGAGTGCAGAGGGAGCGATCCACCAGCAGATCTAAGCTGAGGAGGTTGACTAGCCGGAATCAGAGGGTAATTAATTGTTTTCTTACTTACTAGATTTTACAGTAGATACAAAAAACTATCAGGCAAGAAAATAACTTAACCAGTTGACTGCTAGCGTCTGATTACAATTGATATTCATACTTGAATGTTAAAACTATTACGGGATTAGTTTTATTCAAAAAGGTGTGCATTATTTGGTCTGATAACATTATGTTGTGAGTGTTGTTTACAGGGCTGTAGAGTCGGTCAAAAAAAAATTACTCCGACTCCGACTCCAGCATTTACCAAAACTACGACTCCGACTCCGACAAAAAAAAGTATTATTTTGTCAGGTTTTTTTTTCTTCTCCCTCCGAAACAAAAAATAAACGAAAAGAAAATAAAAAAAACAATAAACTAAACGCACAACAATCGATAAAGATAAAAAAAAACAATGAGAAAGAAAGAGACGAAAACTTTTTTTTAGACTTAAATCTTATATGTTAAATACATTGCAACTTGGTGATTCACTGATTCGGCGCGACACATGAGTCATGACGCCGATGTCGTTCATTTCTATACACAGCTATTTTTAGAAAAATATTTTAAAAAAAAATGGTAAAAAAAGGTGTAACAATTTTTATTTGAAATCCATGTCCTCCTAGCTGTATGTTACTCAGTTGCTCAACCTCTCTTTAACCCGTTGAGTGGTGAGTTATTTTGGATGAAATTAGGTTTTTTTTCTATAAATTTATAAAATATTAAAGCAGACAAAAAAAATTATAAACATTTTTTTTTATTATCTGTAAATCCGAGAAGAATATTATTGCTTATTGAAGGAATTGATATTTATTCTGCAATTTCAAAACGCAAATTCTTAAAAAACATTCAATTAATTAAATATTACTTTCAAATAATTATCTAGAATCTTTTACATCCAATCTGGGTCTGGAACTTTATTGCATTCATCTGTCAATATGTGGTTCTCTTTTGACGGTGATTTCAGGAAGCGTATCGAACTGAAATGGATATTTACACTCAATAATATATGGCCACAGATTTCTTTCTTACCAAATATTAACCTTTTTATAATTTTTGTTTGCCTATTTCAAACATAAAATAAAAATAAATTGACTACCAAAAATCACTGATTGACACCTCTAGTCTCAATATATGAAAAAATAATAACACTTCAATAAACAATAAGAGAATGGCAATAGATAATAGCGTGGTTGCAGGGACATAAGGGCGAAACTACAAAAATGGCTGTTTTTAGTTAAATATGGCATTGTCATGCTCAAATGCAGTTCTATAAGATATAAAAATATGAAACTTGTACAAAGAGCGGTTTACCAGATATTGCTCGGCTTTCCTGCAAATCCGTATGAACAAAGAGTAACATTGAAAACCGTTTTGCCATTTATCTCAGTTCGTTGTTTTTGTAGTTTCGCCCGTATGTCTCTACACCCACGATAGATGACAACATACTACCGCCGGACCAGTACGGCGATACTAATCAAAAAGTTAATTTGTAAAATAATATACTTAAATATTTTTATTTGTTACAGAGTGAATCGATAACCTCATCGGTCGTGGATATCAGCGATCTCAAGGGGGAAGTGACTTCTGACGATGATGATGAAGACGATGTCGAAAACAAACCGCAAGTCGCTGAAGCTGAAGCCAGTTCTAAAAGTAATCATCTATCAACTATTATTGACCGAGCTTTATTTTTATCGTGCTTTACCCTTCGAGCAATAACAGAATTTTGATCTTTTTCTCCAATGAAGAAATTGGATTAAAAACATAATTTATGATATCATTTTGATACATTTAATATTTACTCAATAATGGATTTAAATGACACCTTCGCCAACCATTTAATTCTTGAAAACCACACGTTTAATTTTGACTCAGGCATTGATTTATTACATACTAACAGGGGTGAGTTTAAAATATTTTATCAAGAAATCTTAGAGATTAATCGAGCTCAGCTCAACGGTCTGCCAATTTTTAACGAGCAACTTTATTTGCCTAGGTCGCCATTGTTGTACCCTTTTAAATAATTGTTATTTTTAATTTATTGTCATTTATTAATAATTGTCATTTATTTACAATTCAAGCACTTGCTATTATTAAATATCAATTCACTTACTATCATTAATGTAATATAATAATAAAGGCTTGAAATCAATTAACTCATTAACGAGAGGTCGGATAGGACCCTAGATTTATTTTAAATATTCTTATGTTATCATCTGGTCATTAATATTTTCAAAAATCCCCGTAATTATAACAAACCCACTTAAATCATTGAAACTTGTATTCATTCAAATTTCGCGAATTTACATTTTAATAACCTTTTAACTTAGTGATCTACTTATGTTTTTGTATATAAACGATACAAACTGTTTACTAGGCGTCAGTTAAAGTACATCCGTGCACTTGGAATGCCTGAAGATGCTGAAAGGCGAAACCCGGGTCGTTAGCGACAAAACTCATGGAAAAGTACAAAATTCAAAAAATTCAAATTTGGATTTAAATGGATTAAAAAATGAAATTAACAAATGTTGCCAACTATATCATAAATAGTATTTAACAAAGAAATCATAAATTCCCTCACAGTACGATTCGCGCCATTCACATTGTATTATTAAAACTTATGAATTATTACATTTCAGATGTTGTGGAAGGATCAGTGTTCTACGAGTACTTCAAAGCTGGAGGCGGCTATTTTACCATGTTCTTCATAGCTGCTGGATTTATCATCTGTCAAACTGCTGCTTCTTCTGCTGATTATTGGATGTCTTTTTGGTAAGGCTCTATTTTATCAAGACGTGGATCATTTGACAGAAAATAGCCCCTATTTCTCGTAGTAGGGATGGAAAGGATACGAGGATTAGGACAGGACTAGTGATTAGCTATAATCGCTGTCACTATGCGTCACTCTTTGGGATCAGAAAGGTGGGAAGGGATTTTCAACAAACAAACACCCATGCCTTTGAACAGATTTATCGATTGAAAAAATCCGCTCGTACCGGGAATCGAATCCGGGCGGTCCGGCACGCAAGTCAAAGCCGTCGCCACGGACTGGACACCTTAATAGTGGTTAAATGTACACAGCTAGTGCGATTAACTCACTACTAGCAAGGAGTTTTACACCATCAGTGATATATGGTTAAAATAAAACAACCTACCTCGCAATTCACAGTGCATTCAAAAAAAATCGTTTTACTCCACAGGACCACGCAAGAGGAGCTCCGGGACTATTACCTTGGACTTGGGCAATCCAGCAGCGCTTTGACCATTGCCAATTCAACGGGCACGACTTTCAACGAAACTGACTTAGAAGACTTCTCTTCGTTCACCCATAACTCGTCATTTGGGCAGTTCTACTCTACGTCTCCGTCAACAATCGCAGACAATATAATCTATCCGGAAGCGGAGAGTTTGCTCAGCACGGAGACTTGCATGTGGGCTTACTCTGTCATCGCCATATTACTCCTTACAATCAGCTTCATGCGGTCTATCACCTTCTACAATGTGGCCATGAGATCTTCGCAGAAGTTGCATGATGTCATGTTCAGAGGTACACAATTATCTAATCATAAACCAGCCTCTTTAAGCGATTTTTTTTTACCGAAGAAATGATGACTGAAATTCGCCCAGATTCGCAATAAGGTTAAGAACCCCTGTCTATTCATTGTCTGTTGTGTGTCAATCCACAAAAGTACCCCATGAGAGAATCGAGTTTACTTGAATATTATTTAATTTGTTTTTCAGGAGTAATTCGTTCTCCGATGAGATTCTTCCACACCAATCCCTCGGGACGTATCATCAATAGATTCTCGAAAGACATGGGAAATATCGACGAATGGCTTCCCAAAGCTATCCTCGATGCGTCACAGGTAATTTTATTTCTGTAAGGTATAATAGTTCTGTCCTATTTCTTATTTTTTATTTTAAAATAATATTTGGCGTTAGCTGTAATCATACGAGATTAACTCGATCAATATCAGTCATAAACAACTCGACAATAAATTACATACACCCAGCCCAAGATATCTTTTTCAATTGAAAAAATCTGACCTTGCCGGGAATTGAACCCGGGCTCACCTGATCGCTAGGACATAGCTCTTGCCACTACACCAGTGGCTGAAATTGTCCGGTGGCCGCATCGTAAACATAAACAATCCTACGGAAATCTCTGGTGGCCGCGCCAAATCCAGCCAAATCCTCTAGTGGCCGCACATGAGAACCTCTGCACTAGACCACAGGGCACCGACATTCTATCCTCTCTATCCCTACTCTCATCAAAAAAGAGAGGTTGAGCAACTGTGTAGCAAGTATTTCTCACATTGCAAGCTGACACCGTTAAATTACTTCTTATTTATTAAATTGTTATTCTATTTTCAAGGTTCTGCTGCAAATGGTAGGATCCATAGTCCTCGCCAGCTACTCCAATCCGTACTTCATCGTGCCGATCGGCATACTCTCAATCTTCTTCATGCTTGTCCGGAAGGTGTATTTGAAGACTTCGAAGAATATTAAACGCTTGGAGGGAATAGGTGATTTTATTTTATTTTCATAATGGTATATAAACCACTTATAATATGTAAGTGTCAATTCTTGATAGAAAGGCATTATCTAATTCATAACATAATGACTGATGTGTGTAATTCCCTTCTGATTGGCCGTTGTTGAATCGGTCTCTTGATTGGCTGTGGTTAAATATTCTATTTTCGTTTGATTCCAATGAATGTAATAAAAAAAACAAATGAATCTGCTTATGTATACCATGACATGACCATGACAGAATAATTTGTCAGAAGTTGTCATATTAGTGGTGTTTGGACATAAAGTGATAATTGAAAAATATTGTATTTACAGAAGGAATATTCAAACATATATTAAACTATGAAACAAATATGTGAGAACAAGTAAATTATTATCAGAATTAAGTTTATTCCACTAATCATCAAAATAAGAACAGTTTTTAGGAGTTTAAGAATAAATAACAAAATTATATGTTAAAGTATCTATCCACTACACTTTTTTTCATAAAAGTTTTCAGGTTATGTCAAAACACTACAGATATAAAGAATCCATCAAGAAGGGAAAATTTTGACAGATTAGAAGTTCTCAATCCTGTTTTATACACAAAAACAAATCTTAAAGAACTGTTGAATTGCTTTGCAAAGCTTTAAATTTAAAGCAACTTGGTTGCTATTCCTTGCAGGGGTTAGCTTACCGTATCTAAATTATTAATCAACTTTTAATATGTTAAATCATCTCAAAAATGTTTCACACTTCTTTTGTTATTCTTGACAGCCCGCAGTCCAGTGTTTACACATCTAAATGCTACGCTTCAGGGTCTGTCAACGATCAGAGCTTATGGAGCACAGACGATCCTCAAGGAAGAGTTTGATAATTATCAGGTAAACTTCTAAAACTGAAATAGCTATTTCGTCAGATATTGTTTAAAAATCGCAAATACTAAAAGTTATAGCATTGTTTTGGATGTTTATAGGATTCCCATACTGCAGCTTGGTACCTTTTTATCGCGACCAGCTCCGCATTTGGTCTGGTACTGGACATGATGTGCCTGATTCTGGTTGCCGTTGTCACGTTTAGTTTCCTCTTCATATCATCAGGTATGTTTTGGAAAGCCATATTGAATGAAAACATTTGTGAAATTTACTAGTGCAACAAATTTAATTCTTTTTTATAGCAGGGTTGTGGAGTCGTTAAAAAAATGTACGATTCCAACTCCAACATTTAATAAAAATACGACTCCGACTCCAACATTGACCAAAAACACGACTCTGACTCCAAATAAAAAAAGTTATAAATACTTAAAACGGTCAGTTAAAAATAATAAATGGACAGTTAAAATAAAAAAAAACATGTCACAAATTTGCCTATTACGACCATATTTGATAAAATTCACAAGCTGTCAAACTAAAACTTATCATTTTTTAAAAATAGCTGACTATTTAAATTAAATACTAACCATTTTTAATAAATAACCTACCATTAAAATATATTACTGACCGTTTTATTTAATAACTGACCACATTCACACTGATACAATGACAACTGACCGTTTATAATAATAACTGACCATTTTGATTTTTAACTGACCATTTATTTATTTAACTGACCAAAACTTGAATTAGTTACTGACCCATTAAATACATGCCTTTAAATATCAATCTGGCCAATAGCCAAAAGTAAAAAGTTAAAACTTTTCAAAATTTCCGACTCTGAGCCCAAAAAACCCCGACTCCAACTTCCCTTTTTTTTTTAACCTTGTCCGCTCTCAATTTGAAGCATATGGCGTTTTTTGTTTCCGGAAATTCACTTTTATTCAGATGGCCCTTTAGAGACATAGAAACCTAACTCAATATTTTTTACTTTGAGGAGAGCCAAAAAACAGACTTCACCAGTAATAAATGTCGCATTTAACATTTTTTTTAACCATGTCCGCTCCCAACATGGAGCATATGGATTTCTCACGGAGTTTATCTCAACATATATTTTTCTACGAGAGCTGATTGATACTCAGTTGCGCAACCTCTCTTTTTCGAAGAGAGTAAGGATGGAAGGGATATAAAGACGAGGACAGGACTAGTGGTTAGCAAGTCACTTTTTGAGATTGGAATGGCGGGAAGGGGATTTATAACAACACAAGCAACCATTGCCTTTGAACAGAATCGGTTTATCGACTGTAAAAATTTTCTCGTAGCGAGAATCAAACCCGGACAATACGATACGGAAGCCAACGACATTGACCACTGCACTGCAGACCAGGCAAGCCATCTAAGGATAACCTAAAAACTGCATATATCACACTTCATCGAGTGAGTGTGTGCATGTCATTGATTTAATTATCAGGGGTTCAAAACAGGTACAAATAGACAATATTACAATCCAATGATTTCTTTCTATATTTTCAGGTGTGATGGGAGGCAGAGTAGGTCTTGGAATCTCGCAGACTATGTCCATGACGTTCATGGTGCAGTGGGGCGTGAGACAGTCAGCAGAGGTGGCCAACCAGCTGATGGCCGTCGAGAGACTCCTCGAATATAAGTTGTTACCGCCAGAAAATGTAACTATGACTTTTTAAGACCATGGTCATTTCTTTCTTGCATCAATATCGCTTGTTCAATGCACTATGTCAATCAGCTTGATGAAAATCTAATGTCAGTCATACGATCAAGTCGATACCTTACTTTGAAAAGGTTCTAACTGCTTGTTCTTGACACTGTTTTAAGATATGAGCGTTTGAAGTTTCGATTGATTAAAATTGTCTTGTAACAATGAGCAAGTAAAAATGTTTCAAATTACTTATTTTAAGCATATTTTTTCATGACTCTTGCTGAGAAATAATGATCCTGAAGATGGAAATAATGATGACAATTCATATATGTATTCGACAGAATGCGGTAAATACAAGCTTCTCCGACCAAAAGGTAATTTTAGGCAAAAATGACAATTAGAACCTTTTCAAAGTAAGGTAACAAAGTGACAAACTGATTTCAAAGTGGCGCACTTAAAAAATGGTCATTATTTTTTTTAACCATGTCTGCACCCAACTTGGAGCATATACTCACTTGCTCAACATTTCTTTTTTGAAGAGAGTTGGGATTGACAAGATACAAAGACTAGGACAGAACTAGTGGTTAGCTAATTGCTCTCGTTATGCGTCGCTTTTAAGAATCGGAAAGGATTTTTTAACAACACAAACACCTATTGCCTTAGAACAGAATTGATTTATTGACTGAAAAATTCTGCTCGTACCGGGAATTAAACCTGGGCTGTTCGTCACGGTAGACAACGACGTTGACCACTAAACCACAGACCAAGCAGCTTCCACATCACAGTAGATCTTTTCACTTTATCTAATATGTAATGAATAAATGATATTAAAAACGATTTTTTTTCAGGGCATTGAGCCAGATGACATTGATAAGAAGAACAAGAAAAACCCCAACAAGCAGCCCACATTAAAGAAGCCTCCTCGGGAGTGGCCCGAAGAGGGCGGAGTGCAGTTCAAAAACTACAGCATGAAATATACGGAGCAGGCGGGCGATCCGTACGTCCTCACAGACCTTCACTGCGTCATCAAGCCACGTGAAAAGGTACGCCTGATAAAATCACAATATATCTTAATGCCATTTATTAAATGCACTTATTTTGGCTTTTACTTTGTTAACCAGCTACGACTTTTTCAAAAATTAAAAAAGGACAATACCTTAAAACTACTTACGTTAATTAAGGGCTTAGATGTCTTTGATCCCTTATGAAAGCAATCCCATGTTAATTACCATACCACATGGTTTTAGAGCGTATTTACGAATCCTCACACACAGTTTATAATATTATGTCAAATTTGCACCCCGATTGGATATCATAAAATGAATTTTTCTTATGATTTTATGAATAATTTATATTTATTCAATTGGTTTGAAACATATATACATGCAAAATAATATTTACGTTAATATTGTGAATATTGTATCAAAAGTTTTGACAACACTGATAACCTCTACATACCTTTTGTTGAATATCTTTTAAGAAAACAATTTAAAACGAAAAGTTTATATTCATTTTGTGAGCCTTAAGAGATCTCGGATACATATTCGATGTGATAATTTGAGAAATATTATTTTTTGACGCCTTAAACATAGTTGCCCACCGGTGTGTCGTTAGCTTTAGGACAGTTAATGATAATTCATACTTAATTGATTTTTGATGCAATAGCTTGCATCGTTAAGAGGTCTTCAACGTTTTAATTATAGTCTTTTTTTCTTGTACTTTGTTTCAATTTACTTGCTTGGTTGGAATACCAATTGTTTGTCATACTTTGTAATTCTTACTTATGTAACTTTTGCATAAATATCACTGTTTCGTTGTATTTCTTATTAGTTGACAATGCTCGCCATGAGCGAAACCGAACTAATCCAATAAAATTTATGTGGAACAAGTACTAAAAATGTTTTTGAATTTTTATTATAATGCCATTCTACTAAGTATTGACAGTGATCTTTCTTGATCAATTAGGCCAGTCAATTTCAAGCATTTTAAAAATTGTATTGATCAATAAAATATTTTTCAAATATGTAGGTGGGAATCGTTGGAAGAACTGGAGCAGGAAAATCTTCACTCATTTCTGCCTTGTTCCGGCTGGCTTACGGAGAAGGTGCCGTGGTCATTGACAATGTGGACACCAAAGATATTTCATTAGAGGTATAGATCTTATATGTGTTTTAACATTTCTGTCCCGGTTCAAAGCTGTCCAACGCACAAGTTTAGTTTAGTGTGGCAAAAGACAAACAGTAGTAAAAATGTTTTTTCCGGCAGCGGGTATGAAGATTGAAATATGTTCAGAAGCTGCAAATTTACCGATCAATCAAAAAATCAATGTATGAATAGAATAATCAGTAGAACCTCGATTATCCGGATTTTCAGGAATATTACAAATTTGCTGATATGCACGTGGCGAATTGCGTCCACTGTTTACGTACGTGATGTAATGCAGTCTTAATATTTTGATCGTTGGATTTGTTCTAACAATAAGTCCTGTGTAAAATATATCAGTGATCAGTGATCGTCCAAATTCGATACGCATTGAACGTTTGTTTCTTGAAAAATTGATCACGATTTAAATATTTATTTTTAATATTACCGATATGTCAAAGAAAAGAAAACATGTCGTAGTTTCATTAAAAGATAAATTGGATATAATCGATGCTTTGAAACGGGATGAATCGGGACATTTTTTGTCTAATAAATATTGTGTCGGAATGTCAACGATCTCAGATATAAAAAAACAAAGGGAAAAAATCTTGAACCAATTGTTTAATGTCAAGCTTTAAGCAGAAATCGATAATTGATTTTTTCAATAAAAATAATTTATTATTAAAGCTAAAGAAATAAAAATGATTTATACTGAATATACTTGTCTTTTCCTGTCAATTATGATTTTTTCGATTATCCGGATTTGTCCTTATAATTGGGGATGAAGGTAGTCCGGATAATAGAGGTTCTACTGTAATCCTATCCATGATTTTGATTTGAGCTCTATTGAACTTTCAGAATTTACGAAGGAAGATCTCCATCATTCCTCAAGATCCCGTTCTCTTCTCGGGAACTCTCCGGAGGAATTTGGATCCGTTTGAAGAATTCACAGACAACGCCTTGTGGCAGGCTTTGGATGAGGTAATTGAAAGATATAATACAGAATAATTTTGTCCGGTCCGTGGCGTTGGCTTGCGTGCTGAATCGCCCGGGATTCGATTCCCGGTACGAGCGGATTTTTTCAGTCGATAAATCTGTTCAAAGGCATGGGTGTTTGTATTGTTGAAAATCCCTTCCCACCTTTCCGATCCCAAAGAGCGACGCATAGTGACAGCGATTAGCTAAGCACTAGTCCTGTCCTAGTCCTCGTACCTTTCCATCCCTACTCTCTTCAAAAAGAAGGGTTGAGCAACTGAGTAACAAGCAGTTCTCGTCTAAAAATATATGTTGAAATAAACTCCGTGAGGAGTCCATATGCTCCAAGTTGGGAGCGGACATGGTTAAAAAAAAAATTTAAACAAAAAAAACTGAACAATAAAATTCTAATCCAAGTATCCCTTTCATATGAACAGGTGGAGCTTAAAGAATCCTTAACCAGTGCCGCAGGGCTTGAGGCGAAGGTGATGGACGAGGGTTCAAACTTCTCAGTAGGTCAACGGCAGCTGGTGTGTCTTGCCAGAGCTCTTCTTCGAAACAACCGATTACTCATGCTCGATGAAGCTACTGCAAATGTGGATCCACAGTAAGTTTTTCCAGTCTTTTACATTCAATGTGAATATGTGAAAATAGTTTCTTTAACCTTTCCCCATATATGACAGTCATAAAAGCCAGGGACACTGCAACGAAATATGAGTTTCCTTTTCGGTACCGAAGAGATGGAGATATCTAACTCATTTTTCTCGAAAAAAACAAGTTTCACAACAGTAAGGTAAATGACTTTCACAATTAAGAATATTTGGCGCATTGGCGTAAGCTGTAATGCCAAATATTTTTAATATGTAAAGAAAGTTTGTTCATGTCATGTTTGTTTTTGCTTCCAGCACTGACAGCTTAATCCAGAAGACGATCCGTGACAAGTTTTTGAACTGCACTGTACTCACTGTTGCCCACCGTCTCAATACCATCATGGACTCAGACAAGGTAATTATATAGTACTAGAAATCGGATGAAAATGCCACCTGTCAACATTGAAACACTGAGTAGACAGAGCGGGTGTGTCTGCTATCTGTTCTGCTATCAGTTACATGAAGAGCGACGTACAGATAAATAAAAATAATAAAACATTTTTAGTACCTTTTCCACATAAAATTTATTGGATCAGGCCCAGTTTCGCTCATGGCGAGCATTGTCAACTGATTATCCGATTAGCGAAACCGGTCTTGATCCAATAAATTTTATGTGGAAAAAGTACTAAAAATGTTTTATTATTTTTATTATAATGCCATTACACCAAGGTCAGTGAACATCTTAAAAGGTACAGATGAATAAAAACAAATGGTTTCGATGGATTCTGTGTTAACTTTGTGGAGGTTCATTTAAATATCATGTTTAACCGCATAAATCTGTGATTGCTCGAAAGTATGCTTGACCAAACCATTATACTTTTGTTTCCAAAGCCGTGAACCGTTTCGATCAGGGCTGTGGAGTCGGTAAAAAAAGGTCCGACTCCGACTCCGACATTGACCAAAAACAAAAAAATGGTTAATATCGTCACTTTTTTCCCCTAATTTTCCTATTTATGTGTATTCAATTAAATATCAACCCTATCAATGCGGCCAAAAGCCAAATTTGACATATTAAATGCAAAAATAAAAAGTTCAAACTTTTCCGACTCCGAGTACGACTCCGGTCACAACGCCGCGCCGACTCTGACTCCAGCCAAAAAGCTCCGACTCCACGACTCCGACTCCGACTCCACAGCCCTGGTTTCGATTTTGACACAAACCATCATTTTCTTTTACGTTTTTATATCACATTTACATGATTTTTATACTAGATATTTTATTGCTAGCCATGCACTAAGACCAGAAGAATAATGTGATAGCATTAGATCATTTTCGAAAAATATGGGATAGTGTTACTTTTGATACAATTACACGATTGATGACACAATTATAATGTTATTAAGGCATTTAGCTGAGTGGTCACTTCATCCTGCTCCAAGTCCTTGTCTGGAAACATTCAAGAATTGAATAACAAACCGGTTTATTGTGCCGTGTTTGAAAACGTAGATGTCTGTGATGCTTAGAACTTTATTGTTTCAGGTTTTGGTGATGGAAAAAGGCCGCATGGTAGAGTTCGATCATCCTTATAAGCTGCTGCAAAAAGAAGATGGCTTCCTGAGCAAGATGGTGGCTGAGACGGGTAACCAGAATTCAGAAGTTTTGTTTTCGCTCGCAAAAGACGCGTATTTTAAGACCCACCAGAATGAGGATATTAAAATGATCGATGAATGATTTCGTTGAAGATATTCGGCAGTCTGAAACGAGTCGCTTAGTGGGCGGGATGGCCTCGCCCAAAATACCAAGGTCGTCAAACTTTTATCCAAAAGAGCCGAATGTGTAACTCGGCAACTTGAAATAGATATTTTTTTTTATACACTATTATACATTTCGTTAATTCTAATTTTTAAAACTGTTAAAGACTGACCCCCGTACTAGACAAATCGGCACCTTACTTTGAAAAGGTTCTAACTGCTCTTGACCCTGTTTTGGGATATGAGCGTTTGGATTGATCATACTATTTAATTCACTTGTAGCAATGAGCAAGTAAAAATGTCACAAATTACTTATCTCAACCATATTTTTTCACAACTCAAACCATTCTAGGTAGAAATAATGATCTAATGATAGAAATAATGATGACAATCTTAATACTTTATCAAATAAATATAGTAAAAAAATTGTGCAGATGAATTCTGCTAACTCACGTAATTCAATAATATATTTTTTTGAATTGTTTAAATTTTGTACATTTCCAGTCAGTTCAAGTATATCCGTGCACTTGTAATACCTGAAGATGCCGAAAGGCAAAACCCGGGTCGTTAGCGACAAAACTCATGGAAATGTACAAAATTCATACAATTTGATATTGAAATTCCATCAAGCACCCTCAGTCTAAATCCTTAATTATATCAATAATATATGATTCTGAAGTTATCATATATGCTAGAATACGGTTAATACATACTTTTCCAAACAAAAGGTATTTTTTTTTGACAAAATGTCAGTTAGAACCTTTTCAAAGTAAGGTAATGAAATATTAAATCGTATATATAATATTTATACACATTGTCTGTATTTGTTTATGGTTACTGTGTAATTTTTTCCATCGGCTTGATGATGATGAGAATAAAATGACCCTTAAGAGACAGACAAAACATTCTCAACTCTCAGGAGTGCCAAAAAAATAGGATTCACCAGTAATCAATTTTACCTAATTATTAACAGGTACATTTTGTCTTTCATTATCTATGCTTTGGATATCTAATTTATTTGTTAAATATAAAATAAGTAATTTATTTTAATGTTTTGTTTTAAGATTTTTGTCAACTGACAGTTGACAAAAATTAAAATCAATCATGTTTTTTTTGGTTGATAAGTACCTTAAAACGGAATGAATAGATACTCGTATAGAATAGAGGTATATAGAAGTATAATATTCCAATCATTACAATCTGTATTTTTGTCTCAATGTACCTGCCAAGTCTCGATTTATGCTCTCTCGTCTCTATCAATCTCGACATCAAACAAAATTGACTGTGTCTTAATAACGATAGTGAATATTTGAAAAATATTGTCATGAACGTGTAGTAGGACCATAGAAACAAGTTTCAAGCCATTCATATTTGAATTGTGTGGCGCAGGTATTAAGATACATAGTTGTGAAGGGTAAAAAGTGTCTCTATTGACCCCATTTTACGGTACATTAACCACTTTCTTGTTCATATCTCCACTAAACCTTAATACAACACATTTGAATAATGTACTATTTAATATTTAACAAAAAAATCAGAAAGCCACAGCATGCATCCCTTTAAAAGGTAATGTAAAAAAATTGTATCTGTTAAAAATTTGGCTAACAAGTGTAACCTGTTTTTGGCTCTCCTAAAAAGTAGAGCAAAATGATATAGTCTCAAAGGGCCCGATATCTTCTGATGAAGAACAAGATCAGATCGCCAATGCTCAGGGTTAAGTAAGTAGCAAAGAGATTATCTTTCTTCAATCTCAATTTATGTGGGAATATTGATGATGGATCAAGAAATCAAACTAGAATAAATGGAATTTGTCATCATTGTTACGCGGTGATATTTTCCAATGTACATCAGGTATAGCTTTATAAAGACTGTTAATTCTGTGTTTTAAATGCCACTTAAGTGCCTTTTACTTAATTTCTACAATTCACCGTTTATTAAGTGTAAATTTTTGCTGACACTTAACCTGCTAGCAGCCAATGTCGAAGTATTAGATCTACGGCTGTACGCCAGCGATTTTAGAGAAAATAGAAATTGCATAAAAAGTGATTTAACTTACATAATTTATAGTTTGAAGATGTTTTCGTGTACGATACATTCTGTGCTGCGGGACAATTTATGGACTTATTCGATTTCTTGTTTATGTATTAAAACATATAATAAGTTTATGTATTAAAAAAATCTTTATTTTCAACGAAAAAACATGGCGACTCACCGGTGAGACGTTGGCGTACAAAAGGTTAATATGTTTTTTATTCGACACGCAAATATGTTTTTTGAGTGTCTGTTTACCAAATTGAAATAACATTTTAATTTCTTGCCATTTACAGGGATATGTTTTCGAATATTGAAGCAAATATTAATGTAATCATGAAATCTTTTATTTTATTTACTTATTGATTGTCAAACAATACCACAGTATTTTATGCTAAGAATTTAGGCCATTTTACATTAGTAATGTTTATTGTACATTTACAAAATATATGGTAAACTTTTATATCTTTACCGCACACATTTTTCACTGGATATCTTACAATATTCTCACAAATACCTTTCTATTTATATTCACTTATATGGTCACTTCGGAACTATCTAGATGTTAATGATGTTGCTCCAAAGTGCACATAGATACCGACCAAGATGGTGAAGAGAGCTGAAGACGAATCGAAGAGGAATCAATGCTCAACTATTTATTACATGAAACAGAATGATTGCAATGGATGCATGCCTAGAATATGAACCACCCTAACCTAAATATTCTGAAAAGTCATGTTCTTTTTTGTCATGTTCTGTTTTATCACGTTGGTAAGACCGTTTCCTTCATTATATGATACTTTTGGTTTTGGTACGTTCAATTCTACAACCAGGTTGATATTTTATAAAGGGTTCCATGATAAAACAGAACATGACTTTTCAGAATATGAACCTAACCTAAATATTCTGAAAAGTCATGTTCTGTTTTGTCATATTCTGTTTTGTCATGTTCTGTTTTGTCCGGTTACCTTTATAAAGACCATGAGTATCATATTTTATTTTTATTTTATTTTTTATATTTTTAATTTTTTTTAAAAAAAATATTTGGCATTACAGCTTGCGCCAATGCGCCAAATATTCTGAGTTGTGAAAGTCACACGAGATTAACTCGATGGTAAATAATGTATCAGTTGTGCACAAAATCAACGATAAATAACATAACACCCAGCCCAAGATCTTTTTTTTTTTCAATTGAAAAAATCTAACCTTGCCGGGGATTGAACCCGGGCCCCCCGATTGCTAGGACAAAGCTCTTGCCACTAGACCACAGGGACCGACATAGGTGATACCCGGGGCCTGAAGAGGTTATACTCCTAGTTTAATTAGCAGTGAAGTCTATTCGCTAATGGCATCAAATTTAGGACTGTTTTGTAATTGTTTCCAGTGAACAACGCTAGCGGTGAATATGCAAAGGTTTCCCAAATGTTTTTTGAATATTGTTTAGTTTTAATGTTATAAAATAACATTTATTTTTATATCTCGAATATTGTTTTTGTATAAATGAAATTTTACAATAACGTGTTATTGTTTTATATTTAGTATTTTAAATATTTAAGTCTTCAAAGTGTATTATAGTTCAGCATGTTGCATAAATTGTGAACGGGAAAGAAAAAAAAGGTTTTAAATTTGTTAATGAAAGGTAATTTTAAAATGGCTTCAAAATGCTTCAAAATGCTCAAAATGCTCTTTAATGCCATGTTCCTGTTTCAGTAGTTGACCATGTCAGGAGGCTTTATAGTAAACTTTCTGTCAGAGTTGCCTCAGGGCTTTCTGTCGCACCACTCTTGGTTGAATAAAGTAGCAATGGGCGGTTCAGGAACAAGGTACACACCGTTACTAGATTGATTACTCATGAAATTTGAAATAATACACTTTCCTCACTAGGTGTTGTTTTCAAATGGCCACCCTGGCACTCCATTGGCTATATGATGATGTGTTAGTGGCTCATTCCGACCACAGATGCCTTTACTTGTCTGAACTTTACAATTTAGAGCAATCCCACATCTGCATTTCTTATTTTCGGCCATTTTATTCTCAAAAGGTGAACTACTGGTACATGGTCAACTATTAGTACATTTACCTTACTTGCTTACGACACAACGGGTTCAACATTAAATGGCATCAAAAATAAGTCACTGTTGCGGTGTTGCATGCCGAACCTTCATATTTGGGCGGGTACTTTTTTTAATCCAGATATCTTGCGCCATCTATGGAAAGATTGTTAAAGCTGTCTCTGACTTCAATTTCAGTCGTGGCAATGCTGAATTTATACTATGTACATTTGGGCCTCGTATAACACGGTTATATGGTTCCACAAAAATGTAGTGTAATACAAATACGTGTCATACAAGGTTTGCATTCCAAAAAATATCATATTTAATAGCCAATTCCAAGCCATCATTTATTGTTTTTAATGTGACACATGTAGCTACTTCGCTGCAGCTGCTTTCTGAGTCATTAACATTTTGTTTACGGGTGTTTTTAATTACGCACAAATTTGTGTACACCGTAAACAATGGGTTAATTGTGGTAGGTTCATCCAACATTTTGACTAATTCTTCTTCGTTCAACGTACGACCCAGAAATATTTCTTGGTTGCCATGAATATCAATGTCATAAAAACCTTCTCCACTTTTCATCATTTTTTTTTTTTTACTGAAACCGCATTATTTAAAGCGTGTTGTATAAAAATATGTCACAATTTAAACATCCATGTTGTATAAAACCGTGTAATACGAGGCCCAAGGATACAGTTCTTATGTCAGGACATTGGTATATTTAAGCTAAATAAATCAAGGAAGCAAATGTCAGTAATAGATTTAAATATAAATTTTAATGTAAAGTTATGTGTTTTATAAAATTGTGATCAAATTTTTATTGATGCTTAAAAAGTGTGTTTTATTTTTTGAAAAAAATTATATATTTTTTATAAATTTTAGATAGTTATAAATATTGAGGTGAATACAATACATAAAGTCAATACAAAAAGTGCAGTGTCACCATTTATTTAATATTGTCCAATATATAAATATTGTAACTAAGAATTAAAAATGATTCAATCATCTATTATCTCAACATACGCTGAAATTACAGTTATGTTGGACACAAAACTTCAGAATGTGTCGCATATAAAATTATTGTTAAATGGACACATGTCATTTTTATTTAGGCACACCTTATGTGTCAGTTTTGATTCTTAAGGTTTAAAAAACCTTTTTGAAATTTACCTTAGTTAAGATTATTAATTAATTTTTACACCATACAGATAGTCAGGAAGAGATGTTAAAAATGCTTTGTAAACATCATTTGATCTATTGTATTAAATATCATTCAGTTTACTGTATAAGTTGAAATGTTTTGGCCAAATTGAAAATATTTCTAACTTTGCCATATTGGTTGTAATTGTGACTCCAAAGCCCTGTTTGTAATTGAGTATTACGTATGCCGGTCTCTTAGCCGAGTGGTCAGTGCTATTTTTATTCTACTCAGTTACGGAGTAAAGGATTTGAATTCCTGAATGCAAACTTTCAATTGTTTTATGGATTTGTTGATAAAGGCGTGTATGTTTAGAGAGACCTAATTATTCTTCTCTTCTCACTGTATTTGAAGAGAGAGGTTGAGTGACTAACTTTAGTTCTCATCAAACAGCTGTCAAGGTGCTCCATTATTGGCTGATATGTTCTAAATCGGGAGCACGTAAAAAATATATTTTATACTAGTTGTAGTTGAGAATATTTTTGAAGTATAGAAATATTCCCTTAACCACTTCAGTACCGTAAGGCCACCGGAGGCCGTCGCGAATACCGTCACAAATATTGCAAAATATAAAAAAAAATATTTTTCTTTTCATAGATATTGACATCTATACACTATCTCTAGAAAAAAAATGGTTCTTGTGTCGTCAGTCAATCTTGTTTAAAAAAGGATTTTTTATAAGTGACTTTTATATTCATATCACGCCCGATAGATGTGATAAAGCTGACTAATTTTCTCGGTACTGAAGCTGTTAATATGTACTTAGTCAATTTTTTAATCAAATATAGCTTCTATGTCATTTAATGACAAAACATTACCAAGTGACCTAAGGCCTCAGATAAATCTTTTATATTTACCATTAAAAGTTGCTATACTTATATACCATTTTTTATGGCAGCCTAGATGTTAACGGATAGTTTAAGGATACAATATTTTTGTAAATGTGAACATATTCAGTGAAATTTGATGTCTATTATAAGGTAACTAATATTTTTACCAATAAATTCTATTTTTAAAACTTAATTAAAGTCTTAAGCCCTGGGCTGTATAAAAGATGTTTCAGTGTGGGCTGTTGAAAGGTTAACAGGAAACAATCGTTTATAAATGAGTCGTATGGTATCAAACGTAGAACTATCCCATATTTTACGAAACTGAACTAATGCTGTCACATTTTTCTGGTCACATAGTGTAGAAAAAAAATCATGTAAATGTGGTTTGGTGTCAAAATCAGAACGGTTCACGACTTTGGAAACAAAAGTATAATGGTTCGACCAATCACAGAGTTATCCAAAGTGATGTTGCAATGTAACGGCTCATACAAATTTCAGTTTCAGGCTTTTATGGCCTGTTTTTTTAAATAAAATATAATGCTCAAAAAGCAAACAAAACGTTTTTCGTGTTTTTCTCGAAAAGTGGATAGTTCTACTTTTGTTACAATACGACTCAAATAATAATGAATTTGCTCTATTGCGCAAATTATCAAACTTGAGTGCTTTTTTTTTCGTGTGTGTCGATATAATGAATCTATTATGTTATGTTAAGGCCAAGTAATTAATTAGAGTGTCAGATTTATTTTTGCTAAAATCAACTTGTCTTTTAGTGTTATAATAATTATTAAAAAAAATATTGTGATGTTGTTTATTTAGATGTTCAAAACATCTCATATTATGGGTAATTATTTAACTGTTTTATTGAATAAATTAATATATTTATCTACACTTTTGATGTATGTTTTATTTAACCTTTTAAACCCCTATAGGGCCCAGTATGGGACCAGTGATTATGGTTCACTTAGCTATCGGATTACACTGATTTATGATAATAGTTTTCAACATATGAATAATAGCTTTCATAAATAATGTCTTTGAGATACTATGTCATAATGAGGAATATAAACATCTGCGTTACAAGGTTGACTCTAAGGATATGCGTTGTGTTATATCCGGCGGATCTTAATAAATCAGCTTTATTCACACCAAGAGCTACGGGTCACGGAGATATTTCGCTATAAATGCTCGGGCGTTTTAAGGTTAAAGAAAGGTTTGAGCGAATGAAGTACGAGCGGCTGTTGTAGTAAAAATTTTTGTTGAGATGCTTCATTAGTGTTCCATATATTGAAAGTGAACAAGATGATTTGTTCCATATGTCATTTGAGTCACCAGTCATAAGGGCTTTTCGGCTGATCAATGCACTGCCCATTGAGGCGAGGCCTTCAAACTGAATTGATAAAACAACTGAAAAAAAAGGTTTGAGCGAATGAACTACAAGCCGCTAACGTAGAAGAACTTCTCTTGGGATGCGCCATTAGTGGTCCATATATTGAAAGTGAACATGATGATTTGTTGCATATGTCATTTGAGTCACCAGTCACAAGGGCTTTTCGGCTGATCAATGCACTGCTTATTGAGGTGGACATCTTCAGCAGCGAACTTGGTGTTATGTTTTTCCTCTTTTAATTTCTAAATTGTGCTTTAAATGCCATTCTTTCTTAAAAGATTGTTTTGTTATATGTTATGTGCTGTCTTTATTATATTTGTCAAATGCTTGGCGCATTGGCGTCAGCTGTAAAGCCATGCATTGTATTTTTCCCAATAAGCAAACAAATAATGAAAGTAATTCACATTTGCTAGTCCGTGGTCCGGTAATGTCCGGTCCGTGGCGCAGTGGCAACGGTTTTGGATTGCGTGCCGGACTGCCCGGGTTCGATTCCTGGTACGAGCGGATTTTTTTCTGTCGATAAATCTGTTCAAAGGCATGGGTGTTTGTGTTGTTGAAAATCCCTTCCCACCTTTTCGATCCCAAAGAGCTACGCATAGTGACAGCGATTAGCTAATCACTAGTCCTGTCCTAGTCCTCGTATCTTTTCCATCCTTACTCTCTTCGAAAGAGAGAAGTTGAGCAACTGAGTAACAAGCAGTTTTCGTAGAAAATACATTTGTTGAGATAACTCCGTGAGGAGTCCATATGCTTCAAGCTGGGAGCGGACATGGTATAAAAAAAAAGTCCGTGGTACAGTGGTCAACGTGATTGGCTACCGTGTCGGACCGCCCATGTTCGATTCCCGGTACAAGCAGATTTTTTCAGCCAATTTATCGATTCTATTCGATGGCATGGAAAGACACCCTTCCGATCCCAAAAAGCAGCTCATAGCGAGAGCGATTAGCTTGCCATTAGTCCTGTCCCAGTCCTCGTATCCTTTCAATCCCTACTTTCTTCAAAAAAGAGCAGTTGTGCAACTGAGAAACAAGCAGTTCTTGTAGACAAAACGTGTTGAGATAAACTCTTTGAGGGGTCAATATGCTCCATGCTAGGAGCGGACATGATAAAAAAAACAGTTTAGTAACAGTTTGAATTAAATTTATTATTTCCTTCACGCATCATATAACAAATAAATAATAAGTACTGTACAAATACAAACATAAAATGGTAGATCCAACCTGCCAATGGTGGTGCCACTGGAGCAGTTTTAATATAGAAAGGGCAGTATAACTTTCAATAATTGAGCCATTCCATTTAACTTTTAGTTTAACTGTGATATATATTTTTCATTTTATTTAACAATTGGTGATTAATACAGTTGACTTCAAATAAATCTACGATTGAAGTACTTGAACCTCAAGAGGAAAGGTTATGGATGTAGGTTGACTCCTAAAAACTTCCAACTGGACAAGAAGTACTTAGAACCAGACTGGAATTGTTGACTTATACCGTTAATTTATTAGTGATAGAAAGTGGCGGCTAGTGAATAAGATACCTGGGAGTGCTGTGGTTGATTACAAAAAAAAAAAATATTTTCATTATATTTTACTATTAACATTAAAAATGACATGCATTTCATAACTCATTTTAATGCCATGCATTTCTATCCTTGAATAAAACACTTTCGAATGAGAAAAAAATTTGAAGAAATAAAGCTCGCAACTGGACAAAACACTGCGAGAAAGACAGTACCAAAGCAAGCCTGTGTTTGGGAACTCCGCTCCCCGCGCCCCTATTTCGCCTATTAAAATATATTCCATCGCAAACGGTACTGCATAGTATAATTTTACCGCGGTGAGTAATAATTATTGAATGCATCGGTGCGCGGGCGAGATAAATTCACGATTAATCTATTAACTGCCAGCACGTGCATGTATGGCGGTACCTCGCACGCCACGAATTGTATTGTAAAAATAAAACGTTCTAAATATATCTTTTTTAAATGTTTATTTGTAAACACTTGCCGATTACGATGCGACTGTGCCGTCATTTATCCATAATAACAAAATTAAAATATTAATGACTCATCAGTTAAAATTGATTTTAGTTACTAACATCCCGCTTTGCGATGGAATATTTTCGAGTAGCGTTCATTTACGAGCTTTGTTTCTTCTAATTTGTTTCTCATTAGGTGTTTTACTCACGGAAAGAAATGTACGGATTGAATGATTAATGAAATGCATGTCGTTTTTAATGTAAATAGTAAAATATTATGAAATATTTTATTTTTTATTTTATTTGGAATCAACCACAGCACTCCCAGCTATCTTTTTCACAAGCCGCCACTGCATATATGTGTATTTTTTCATAAGTTTTTACACATTTTATTGAAACAAATAATATCACTGCCATTTATCACTGTAGAAATTACGAGCCTGGTAATTACAAGTTGATGTAACACTTGTTGTTAAACCCCTCTCAAAGGGTTAAATTCAATTATACAGAAGTTCAGTTTTATATATTATAACTAGCTGTACCCTGCGCGCGTTGCTACGCCAGCAATTGTAGGGGAGATTGGGGGGGGTGGGGTGGGTTGAGGGTTGTGTACGCCAGAAAGTTTCGCGGAATTGTACTCGAGAAATTTGTAAAAATCGATATCAATTTTTGGGGGGGAGGGGGGTTGTTTGACGGGGTGGGGTTTGGGGGGCGTATGGAAAGTTTCACATCGATCGGTCGAGCGGTTTAGTAGTCCATAGCGGACATACATACAGACATTCATTTTTATATATATAGATTATATAATATCCATTATTATTTAAATATCAGGAGCTCACATCGATACTTGATTAGTTTTAAGTATTATTTTCGAAGTTTTCATCACTGGATAGATCATCGGGATATTTCAAACCGTCATCTGACAGCTGATCGATATCTGCGTCGACATCTTGAATTACATTGGAATCTTTTCTAGAACTCTCTGGAATATTCTGAACACTTTTGTCAACTGAAACATTGTCTATTTGAAGAACACCTCCTCTGTCTTCGTACGCGATCCTGGCAGCCGTGGTGAGGGTTGCGGCCATTGTGTTCCCCGTCTCTTGCACCATGCTGTAAAAGTGGGACTCGTGGTTTTGGAGAAGCATATACGGTTCTTCGTACTCCATCACCGTTCCCTTGTCCATGACGAGGACTCGGTTGGAGTCCATGATGGTGTTGAGGCGGTGGGCCACAGTCAACACTGTGCAATGGAAGAACTTTTCACGGATTGTTTTCTGGATGAAGAAATCAGTTCTGAAAAAAAATCAATTTTAACATTGCTACAAGAAGTAATGAAAGATGTGTGTAGACTCCAATTCGAATATGGAATACTTGTCCATTTTTCAAGTACTCGATACTCGAGTATTTTGAAAAATACTCGAGTAATACTCGTAATTTATAAACGAAGGCTTATTTCAAAATTTTATTTACATATTTAAAAAATATTTCTATAATGTTTAAACGTTGCGTTAAATTGAGTCTTACGCGTAGATTTTACTGTCAGGTATTTTTTTTAAATGGTTTTGCCGTTGACTATGCTATGCGAGAATTTCTTTTGTTACTTTTGCTTTGGGTCTTGCTGACTTATGTTATCAATGACAACTTTATGATGACGAGAAGACTCATAGACACGATGTTAAGAGATAAATTATTTACCATCTATTTATATAAGGAAATTTTAATTACAAGTATTTTAAAATTTTACTACTCGATACTCGAGTAGTTGAGATGTTGAGTAATTGGATTCACTAATGTACAACTTTGCAACACTTTTGGCTCTCCTGAAAAGTAGCGATTTGTCCACTATCTTTGGATTGAAAGGGGCGACACTAAATAATTTTTGTAGAACTAAAATACATCGCTTTATTTTTGACCATGTTATGTTTTATGGAGTTCTACCAAGTAAATGCCAATTCAATCAATCAAATATTTTACATTTTAGTGCATTCGTATGTTACGTTCACTTGATTTAATCTTTTTACGGCCAGCACGCCATGAATTTTATTTTAAAAATAAAACGTTCTAAATATATCTTTTTTAAATGTTTATTTGTGCCTGCCGATTACGATGTGATTGTGCAGTCATTTGTCCATAATAACAAAATTCAAATATTTATGACTCATCAGTTACAATTGATTTTAGTTAGTAAAATCCCGCTTAAAGCAAGCGTTTAAAGACGTCATTTTTTGTATGATTGGCCTGCCGTTTGCGGCTTAAGACGTCTGTGGCAGCCATCCGGTTAACCGAGAGATTAAAGAAAAGATTTTTTTTAAATTTACTGCGGATCCACATTGGCTGTGGCTTCATCCAGGACAAGGATCCGATTGTTGGTTAGAATGGCTCGAGCCAAACAGATGAGCTGCCTCTGGCCCAGGCTGAAGTTGGATCCACCTTCCGTCACTCTGTGCTCCAAGGTTGATATTGAGTCTTTCAGCTCCACCTGTTTGAGTTTTCCAAAAAGATAATCATTAATATGATATTTAAAAGAACTTTGATTATTTCACGTATTGAGTAACTTATTGTGACACGTGTTTCGCCTCTCTCAGAGGCATCTCCAGACTTACTATCGCAAAGTTTGCTTAAGTAATGAAGCAAGATTGATTCTAACATTTAAAAATGATAAAATTACAAAATAGAGTTTGTGATTTTTCCTTTTTACAGGAAGCAATGAGGGTGTTATAGAATCAAAGCAACGATAATAAAACAAATCTAATATAAGTAAAGATAATCATTATTTATTAACACTCAAACACCCGGTCCCTTACAAAATTTTCGCATTGTAAAAACACCCGGTCCTCTTTAATCTTTGCGTTTTTATACATATCGCAATGTATTGTATCTATTTGATTTTATTTGTATTTTTTCTTTCGTTATATAACTCAAGAGGGGTTGCTATGTTATGGTTGAAAATAGCGTTAACATGGTTTACCTCCTCAATACAAATATTGCCCGGTCCATAGTGCAGTGGTCAACATCGTTGGCTACCGTGTTGGACCACCCGGGCTCAATTCCCGGTACGAGCAGATTTTATCAGTCAGTCGATAAATCAATTATGCTCAGAGGCAATGGGTGTTCGTGTTGCTAAAAATCCCTTCCCACCTTTCCGATCCCAAAGAGTCAGATAGGTTAGTGATTACTCTATTAATTGGAAATAAGGTAAGTAATGTCGAGCAACCTGTCCTATTAAGAATATTATTTGATAATAGTATGTTTGAAGATGCCTCTGAAAGAGGCGAAACACGTGTCACAGTTAGTAGCACAATACGTGGAATAATCAAAGTTATTTTAAATTCTATATGAGTACTATTCTTGTCCGGTCCATGGCGCAGTGGCAACGGCTTTGACTTGCGTGCCGGACCGCCCGGGTTCGATTCCCGGTACGAACGGATTTTTTCAGTCGATAAATCTGTTCAAAGGCATGGGTGTTTGTGTTGTTGAAAATCCCTTCCCACCTTTCCGATCCCAAAGACCGACGCATAGTGACAGCGATTAGCTAATCACTAATCCTGTCCTAGTCCTCGTATCCTTTCCATCCATACTCTCTTCGAAAAAGAGAGGTTGAGCAGTTAACTGAGTAACAAGCAGTTCTCGTATAAAAACACATGTTGAGATAAACTTCGCGAGGAGTCCATATGCTCCAAGTTGGGGGTAGACATGGTTAAAATTAAAAAAAAAATGATGTAGTATTTATATCTTTTTCAGGAGCTGGTTTCAAGAGATAGAAACAAGCAGATTGAAAAAGCGTCCACCTGCGTTATGGAAGGCACTTGCGAAGACCTTCATCATGGGATACATCATCGATGGAGTGCTTCTCTTCATCCAGAACTTGGTCTGCAAGTATGTGACGCTTTTTGTGTTCCTTCATCTTCAAATCTTTCTCGAACCATATCGATACTCTAGTTCCAAATCATTACAACTTACCACTAACCTTGTCCTAGTCCTCGTATCCTTCCCATCCCTACTCTCTTCGAAAAAGAGAGGTTAAGCAACTGACAAAGTTGGGAGCGGACATGGTAAAAATAAAAAATACAAATATAATTACAGCTTCCAGAGAGCTCCAGAGAGCGGCATCCTCGTACTTTCCCAACGGGTCCAAGTTATATCTCATGGTAGCGGAAAACAGCACCGGATCTTGGGGGATGATTGAAATATTTGATCTGACATCCTGAAATAGTAACGATAAATACGATACTTCCTTGATTGCAAGATATGTTTATTGTATCTGATTTCGGGGTGCGTTGTACAATATCAGAGTTAAAGCAGAAAAATACAGGAAGACATACATAATATACAGCAGAACCTCCATTATCCGGATTGGTCAAAATATACAAAAATATAACAAATTTGCTGATATGCACGTGGCGAATTGCGTCCACTGTTTACGCACGTGATGGAATGCAGTCTTAATATTTTGATCGTTGCATTTGTTCTTACAATAAGTCTAATGTAAAATATGGGTCAGTCATCGTCTAAATTCGATACGAAATGAAGAAGTATTTTATATGGTGATGTGTTAGTGGCTCATTCCGACCACAGATGCCTTAACTTGTCTGAACTTTACAATTTAGAGCAATCCCGCATCTGCATTTCTTATTCTGGGCCATTTTATTCTCCAAAGGTCAACTACTGGTACATGTTCAACGACTGGTACATTTACCTTATTATTCTTTCTATATTTTTTTTGCCGGGCGCATGAAAATGGCTTTGCGGGCACAAATGCGCCCGCGGGCACGTGGTTAAGAACCCCTGGTCAACGGATTAGTGTGTTTCTATTGGGCAGTCGTATAAAGTCTTGTCCATTGGATACCTGTAAAGCGATTTTCCTTGTATCTATTCCATCAATTGTGAGAGAACCTTCCACTTTGGTGAGTCGGAAGAGTGCCGAGATCAGTGAAGACTTTCCAGCGCCCGTGCGGCCCACAATACCAACCTGAAAATGTAAAATTTATTTCATTTAAACATTAACCGCTTCAGTACCGCAAGGCCACTGGCAGCCGCCGCGTATGGACGTCGTGAATGCCGTCACAAATATTGAAAAATATATTTAAAAAATATTTCATTGCATAGCTGTGTGATATCTATACACCGTCTCTAGGAAAAAATGGTTCTTCTGTCATCAGTCATCTTATTGAAAAAATATTTTTTTAGAATTCGAGCGGTCGATGTTACTTATGCCACCACATTACTTGGTTAATAATATAAAGATTAACACATTCACTACGAAATAATTGCTTGAGTTTTAATCACGATTACGTTTTCTTGCGGTTTTTAAAAGTATCGTCATGCTTATGAGACCAGATCTGGCTCAGTACTGTCAAAAGTTGTTCTTAAAAGTATGTTTATTAGTTTTCTTTACAATCGGAAGAAAAAAAAATGGAAATCGGTAAAGATTTCGAGGTAATATTCGCAAATGAATGGGTGCGCGGAATTATTTTTCAGCGACAAGAAAAAAAAACAGAAAGTTCACTGCTGAAAATGTCCACCTCAATTGGCAGTGCATTGATCAGTGGAACAGCCCTTGTTACTAGTGACTGAAATGGCCAACACAACCAACAAGTTCTGATAGCAAATTGTGTGGCGTCGGTACCGACCATGTAGGTAAAAGCATGCCAGTTTTTGGTCTCGAGTATATTAGGATTATCCACTCGGTCCCAAAGAAGAAGATAATAATGTTTGGAGTGCAAAATTTTGTTTTGCGTTTTCTTACCTTCCATCCGCTTTGAACACTGAAGCATAAATCCTTAAGCACCGGTGGCTCGGTGGGTGAATAGGAGAGACTGGTGTTGGTGAATGTTATGCATCCACTGGATGGCCACTGACTAGGTGTTTCAATCTCTGAAAATAGTAAGAGTTAAAATATGTAACTGTATACAGTGGTACCTTGAGATACGAGTTTAATTCGCTCCGTAACCTTGCTCGTATCTTAAAACAATTTTTCCCATTGAAATCAATTGAAATGCCATTAATCCGTTCCAGCCCCCAAAATGTGGCGTTGTGGAGCAGTTGTAGAACGCCATCTATGTCTAACGTATGGGATTTGTCGGTTGTGCGAAAGAGATGGAGCGAAGTATGTTTTTTATAGTAGGGCCATAGCGTTTGACAGTCGTAGTAGAATCTAATACCAACACAGATGCATATGTGGATTTGCCACCAATACATTCATATGCACCTCTTCCACACATACGCAAAGCGCACACAGATACCCGGCCGTTTCTCATATCTCAAATTATGCCTGTACTTCAAAATAAAACTTCGCTCGCTCGACGATCAATTTTTTTGTGTAACCAAACTTCAATTTTGTATGAACTTCAAACCTTGTATTACACGGATTTGTAATACACGGCGCTTTTGTGGAACTACTTATATAACCGTGATATACGAGGCCCAAGTTTACTGTGAAGAAAGAATATGTTTGTGGTCTCAATATTGTATACCTCCTTTCTCCAAGTTCTCTTCTTTGGGAAGAGTGGTGTATTGAAGAACTCGCTCCACATTCGTCATCTGAGAGATGACTTCTGCTATCTGCCGAACTCCAAACTGCAGCATACCCATCAGGATCAGGGTTTGAGATACTGCCAAGCCCACGTCACCCGAATATACGGTTCCTGTATGTTAAATAATGTTTAAACGTTAAATAATTGTTTTTTACATCCCAGATTTAGTGCCTTTTTGGCACTTGTATAATAATACGGTAAAAAAAATAACAATGTATTTTAATTCTACAGAAATTATATTATATATTTGTTGATAGCTATTTCGGCTTACGCCATCGTCAGAACTATGTTTCAAGCTTGCATTTACTCATCCTTATATACAGTTGTAGACATGGTACATAATACATATTCTTCTCTCTTCCACCATCCTAGTTTTAAGAGATAATTTGGAAGAGAGTCGTCTAAGTCTTGGAGATAGAGAAACCTAGCTCAGTTTTCACCACTTTTCATGAGAGCCAAAAGTGGCTTTCACCAGTAATCAATTTTACGTATTTTTTACCATATAAAAATTGTCTCTTCATTATCTTTAAATGTGGTGCTTTGGCTTTCTGATTTATTTGTTAAATATAAAATAGTAATTCATTGTACTGTTTTTTTTAAGGTTTAGTGTCGCTATGAACAATAAAGTTATTTTAATTAATGCGTATTAAACTATCTTCGTACCCACTTCTTCTATTGATATGTCTCATTGATCATATGTCGCATGGAGACTGATTGAAAATTTTATTGTTTTATATTGTTTTCCATCGTCCGTAAAAAGTTCTGAAGAAAAAAGGTGATTGATATTTGTAATTGCAGGACACACGACATGTTATTGAGGGCCGCAAGTTGTGCATCACTGGTCTAATTGCATTATCCTTTCCATCACAAAAACTTCATTTAAATATAGAATTAATAATTTTGATATTTACCTTCTTTAGCGCAGATAAAGGAAAAGCAGACGCAAGCCAGAAACAAAATGCAGACCATGTCCAGCCAGAACCCTAGAGTTCCACTGCTCGCCAGGTATTGGTACCATGCTATCGTGTGAGTGTCCTGAAATAAAATAGTAACGATTACATGATTACATACGTCATATACTCACTTCGACTCTCGAGCTGTGAACACTTCTCTGAGCCGAAATCCGATCTTCTAACTGTCAGTGTTTTGGGACTGGTGAGCTGTTTTAACAGCTCACCAGACCGAACCCAGATACTATCACCAACATCATCCGACCGCTATCATCATCATCATCCCGATCACCGAAATTAGTGTCAGCATTATCATCATCATCACCATCAACACCAAGACACCGAGCGACCCGGACGCCGCATGAGCCAGACATACCAGAAGACCGCCCAGCAGTAGGGACTCCTGCCGATGGACTACCACCTCGTCTTTCGTGATGCACAGAGCACACAGCACACAGCGCACGGAGTGGACCCACTCCGCATGGATTACTGACTGCCGCAGTCTGTTTTGATTGCCTTCATTCACCTGATCAGACGGCTTCTGAAGATCATCGATTATTATCATCATCATCATCATCTCTCTATCAACCTCGACCAATAGCAACATCTTCACCCTCACATCATCACCATGACACCAAGCCTTCCGGTTGGCGTAGAAGCCACCATACGCCAGCCGACGCAAGCGCCACAACGGCTGAAAAGATCATTACTTCACCAACTTAAAGCCCATATAGACGAAAAGGATTTGGCCAGCGCCCAAGTCCTTATAAAAATATCACACATCAGTCAGTCATCAGTCAGATTACATAGGAGTTTGGATATCATTTCATATTACAGTAATAGCTCCGATAAACAAAGCTCGAAAAAACCCACAGTAATGAATAGAACTAAGTGATCACTTTTAAGGTGTTCACTGTCAATACTTGGTGGAATGGCATTATAATAAAGATAAGAAAACATTTTTAGTACTTTTTCCACATAAAATTGATTGGATCAGGACCGGTTTCGCTCATGGCGAGCATTGTCAACCGATTCTATCACCCCTTCCTTGCTTCCTTAAGAAAGAAAAAATCCGAAATCCATTTTGTAATTTCATAATTTAAAATGTTAGAATCAATCTTGCTTCATTACTTAAGCAAACTTTGCGATAGTAAGTCTGAAGATAGGCGAAACACGTGAATAGAAGCGGTATATATAAGAAGTCCTGCGGTACATGTGATTTGATATACGTCGGTGAGACAGGGCGCAGTATATCCATTCGGGCCAAAGAACATGTTAGATCTTTTAATAATAAAAAAACAGATTCGCATTTTGCAAATCACCTCATAAAAGAATCACATGACCTAAATTCAGTCCCGATTTGGTTACATTCTTGTAATAAGGGCCTTAAGCTAAATGCATTGGATCAGCTTGAAATTAATAGGTATAATCAATCCAATGACATTCTTAATGAACAGATCACAATTAACAAATCTCCTCTTTTTAAGCCATGAATAAACACTAATGCAATTTAAAATAAATTCACTTGATGCATTACTAATTTTACGTTTATTCCCACTTAGTAAAAACCCAGATTTGCTTTCACTTCATGAATACACCAAATCAATAACTTATTTTTTCCATATATAATTAAGATGGTGGAACAGAGAAGAAGATGTATAGTGTACCCTGTCTAGCCTAGGTATATAAGCTTGTTCTATTGCACGTTTAAAACATAGTTCTGACGAGGGCGTAAGCCAAAATAGCTATCAACAAATATATAAAATAATTTATGTAGAATTAAAATCAGGACTGTGGAGTCGGTAAAAAAAAGTCCGACTCCGACTCAGACTTCGACTCCGACTCCGACTCCAACATTGGCCAAAAACACGACTCCGACTCCGAACAAAAAAAGTTCAATATTGTCACTTTTTCCCCCTAATTTTCCTATGTATGTGTATTCAATTAAATATCAACCCTATCAATGCAACCAAAAGCCAAATTTGACATATAAAATGCAAAAATAAAAAGTTCAAACTTTTCAAAATTATCGACTCCGAGTCCGGCCAAATCGCCGCGACGACTCCGACTCCACAACCCTGATTAAAATACATTGTTATTTTTCTTACCGTATTTTATACAAAGTTTAAGTAATAATTACAAGGTATGACAAACAATTGGTATTATATGTAACTAAGCAAATAAATTGAAGTATATAATTATTCTGAACAACCATGAAATATCACGTCACAAAAAAGTTGATTTTTTAATATAGAGTGTTAAAAGCATATTTACCTGCCGGGAATCGAACTCTTTGATCAAGCTAGTCTGCGAATGAGTTGCTCGTATCGTTGTTATGCCACTGAGTGCTGCAGTCACGTGGGAGAATACTGGACTACGATCTGGACAAAGAGAATGGAGTACATCCAGATTACGATGGTAGCAATTTAACTTGGTGACTTACTTTTATTTCTATACATAAGCCTTACAAACTGTATACTACTAGGCGTCGGTACAAGTTCAATCCTACACTTTTTTTGCCAAGTTATTACTTTAGTTGACCCACAACAAATATGATCAAATTTGAATTTTGTACTATTCCATGAGTTTTGTCGCTAACGACCCGGGTTTCGCCTTTCGGCATCTTCAGGCATTCCAAGTGCACGGATGTACTTGAACTGACGCGTAGTAAACAGTTTGTATCGTTTATATACAAAAATATAAGTAGATCACTAAGTTAAAAGGCTATTAAAATGTAAATTAACGAAATTTGAATGTATACAAGTTTCAATTAATTAAGTGGGTTTGTTATAATTATGGGGATTTTTGTAAATATTAATGACCAGATAATAACATAGGAATATTTAAAATAAATCTAGGGTTTTATCTGACCTATTATTAATGAGTTAATTGATTTTAAGCCTTTGAATTAATATTTAATGAAAGCAAGTGCTTGAATTATTAATAAAAGACAATTATTTAAAAATGACAATTATTTAAATGGGTACAACAATGGTGAATTTGGTAAATAAAGTTGCTCGCTTAAAATTGGCAAACTGTTGAGCTGAGCTCGATTAATCTCTAAGATTTATTGGTAAAATAATTTAAACTCGCCTCTGTTAGTATGTAACAAATCAATGCCTGAGTCAAAATTAAACGTGTGGTTTTCAAGAATTAAATTGTTGGTGAAGGTGGAGGTATCTTTTTTTAAACGAAAAGCGGCTAAATTCTCAGCCACTCTTACATTTAAGGTTCTAGCAGTTTTACCAATATAAAATCTGGTACAATCACTACACTGCAATCTATAAATCCCAGATTTGTTTTTATAATCTATAACATCTTTAATATTTATCAATAATTTACCTAAAGAGTTCTTACAATAGAAAGCCAGTCTAACATTTTCTGAGAGCTGCTTCTTTATCTTTATACTGGTGTGTCCGATGTAATTATGGCATAGAATTAAGTGTGTCAGCATAAGTACATATGTTTTGCTTATTTGTTTTGTTATTAATTGATATCAATAGGTGTCATACACCTATTGATATCAATTTTGTACTGGTACTGTTGATAACGACCAGGGCTTCGCCGATCGACATCATCAAGCATTTCAAGTGCACGGATGTACGTAGTAAACAGTTTGTATCGTTTATATACAAAAATAAAAGTGGATCACTAAGTTTAATTGTTATTAGCGTAATCTAAATGAATAAGTGAAAATTTTGATGTTAATGCGTATTAAATAATTTGTATAGCTTATATATGTTACAGTGAAACTGTATTCTCAGTGAAAATGTATCAAGTTGTCATACAATAGATTTGTATGACAACATGATTTCACTGGTCACGACCATTGAAATTATTGGCCCAAGTCGATGATTTGCCGGCCTAAAATTTTGGTTTGCTTCAATGAAAAAAAATCAGCAATTAGTATCTTTCATAAAAAGAGAACCAAAGAAAAACACAGACAGACATAGGGCTGAAGATAGGGCGGTCAAATTTTAGAGTAATGCAGTTTTTAATGCAATTTTTTTGAGCATTGTCAACTGATCAGTTGACAATGCTCGCCATGAGCGAAACCGGTCCTGATCAAATAAATTTTATGTGGAAAAAGTACTAAAAATGTATTATGCAGATGTTTATATTCCTCATTATGACATAGTACCTCAAATACATTATTTATGTAAGCTAATATTCATATGTTGAAAACTATTATCATAAATCAGAGTAATCCGATGGTGAATTGCACCATAATCACTTTTATCATAATCGGTTTAAAAGGTTAAATAAAACATACATCAATTTTATTTCAATGACAGTTTGGATGAGAATATATTTTCACTGAGAATACAGTTTCACTGTAACATATACAAACAGTACAAACTGTTTACTACGCGTCAGTTCAAGTACATTCGTGCACTTGAAATGCCTGAAGATGCCGAAAGATGAAACCCGGGTCGTTCACGAAAAGTAAAAAACTTTACCTATTCAAATTTGATCATGAAATTCTATCAAACGCCTTCAGTCGAAATCCTAAACTATATTTAAAAAAAATTGCATTGATGCCCAGAATTATACCATGTTTATCTTTATTGCAGAGCTCCTTCTTACAACTCCTGCTGAAGGAATTGCCGCTGAGGAGTCTTGCTTCATTACTTAAGCAAACTTTGCTATATTAGTATTTTGCTATATAGTAAGTCCGAAGATGCCGAAGAGGCGAAACACGTGTCACAATTAGTAACACAATTCGTGGAATAATCAAAGCTACTTTCACAAAGTTACCGCTGAATCCATCGAAAGTAGGAAATTTTAGTTTAAAAATGTATAAATATTACTTACAAACACTCTCCAGCCGTTTGATATCCTGAGCTGTGTTCAAATAAAAGGAGAGAGCGAAGTAAAATACTATCAGAATTGCGGCAATTGGCAGCAACAGCCAAGGGTTGGTGACTCCAACGAGACCGATGATGCTGAAGAAGACGAGCCAGATCTGGAACACTTCGATCCACGCCCTCGGGAGCATCTCGTCCACGATTCCCATGTCCTTTGAGAAGCGATTTAGGATCCTACCTAATAAGGAAACACAATAATATTTTAGTTAAATAATCAATACAACCAATCCTCAAACCATTTCATGAGTATTTTCAATATTTATGCTTAGAAAAATGTTTATTTCGGAATACGAAAGGAATTTAAAATGAGAAAATTGGTGTCGGTATATTTATTTTGATATTGTATATTTATTGAATATAAATGGGGGACCAGTGCACCGTCGCACCATTGCAAGAGCCGTCCCAGCCAATTTTTCCTCTAAGCTGAGAGGTTAGCTGCGCGGAAATTTCTTAGACTGAGCAGGCCAATCCAACAAATGCGCAGCGCAGCTTCAATCGTTATGCAACTGCTGTTGAAATGCTTCATTATGAGGGCATATGCTCCACATTTGAAGAGGGCATAGATCAAAAAAGGAATGTTGAAACATATTGTATTTACCACTTTTAAGGTGTTCATTGTCAATACTTATTCCACATAACATTTTTAGTACTTATTCCACGTTAAATTTATGGCGAGTATTACTAACCGGTCAGTTGATAATGCTCGTCATGAGCGAAACCGGTCCTGTTGAATAAGTACTAAACATGAGTTATTATTTTTATTGTATTGTATTTACGTATGCTTCTTTATTTTATGAATATTTAAGATATTTAAAGCAATGTTAAAGTTAAATTCATCTACCTCAGACTAACCTGGGATGGGGTTTTCAAAGTGCTGTGCGGCCGCGCACGTGCTCAGAGGGAACATTGATCTCTTCCAACAATGGAGAGTTTCTATAATATAAGATAAGCTACACACTGGGAGTGGATATGTTTACGAATAAATCAGAATTCTTACCCGAAGCGTTGGTGTCAAAAAACCTCATCGGAGTCCTCAGCAGATTGTGGAACATGTTATCATGGAGACCTTTCGAAGACTTGATGCAGACGATGAAGAAGATGAATGCTCTTGCTGTGATAAAGATGACACAAGCCAGTATCACACCGGTGTAAATATACAAATATTCTGCAGTGTTAAGCGGACCCACGTCATCCCAAATGCTGAAATTGTGGGGTGACTCGAGAGTACTGTTGAATAGATTCCACTGGGTGTTGTAGGTTCTTCCAGCGTTATCCGTGAAATTTCGTCCTTTTCCATCGTCACCGTTGTCTTCCATCATGGCTTTATTGTCGATCATGCTTTGCTGGTTGGACCTGTGATTATAAAAGTTGAGTTTTAACCGGATGGCTGCCACAGACGTTTTAACACTTTGATACCCGACACAAATCAGGTGAAACTATCCCGTATGCCTGGCTTATTTTTGAAGTATAGGTTTTTTCAGAAGTCAATCCGAATGAAATTGTTTGAAAGATTGAATTAATTAAATGTATTTTGAATGATATTTTTGTCACTATCGCTTGTTTTCTGTTTTATGAAAAGCAATATATGAATGTTTGCACGTGTTCCAAGTATTACACAGTGTTTTTGCTTGGTGCATATCGTACAAGTTTTACAGGGTTTGTTTAATTTCTGTTGCTGATATTGGCGTGGTCGATAATGCAAGCTTGTTATTGATGACCACGCCGTTATTGGTATTCAGAAGAGCTAGCAGACACATCATACGTGTCAGATAGAAATAGAACAAAACGTGAATGCACGTTTCCGGGATTCAACGCATAGTTGGTTTGCCACGTGAAAACACGGTTCCGGGATTCAAAGTGTTAAGTTGCGAACTTTTCCGTGAACGGCACTCCAATCATACAAAAAATGACGTCTTTGGACGCTCTTTTTAAGCGGGATTTTATTAACTTAAATCAATTGTATGAAACATACAAATATCGGCACAATCGCATCGTAATCGGCGCGGTTTTCATTTATTTGGTAATTTTTTACAAATAAACTTTAATACATATAAAAAAGATATATTAAGAACGTTTTATTTTCACAATGAAATTCGTGGTTTGCGAGGTTCCGCCATACATGCACATGCTGACAGTTAAAGGGTTAAATAAAAAGCATAGTCCAAAACCTAACCTAACCTAACCTTACCTTACCAGTGCGGGTGCTCGACGCAATAATTGCATTGTTGAAAGAAAAACATTTAAGCCCACTTTTATTTTAATAAAAAAGAAGTACATATTATGAAATAATATTATTAATAGGACAGGTTGCTCGCCTATGCTCACATTATTTCCAATGAATAGGGTAATCGCTAACCTATCTGATTGATTGCAGCTCATTAGCTTAATAGTATGTAATCTTAACGTCATTAGTAGTATAATTATTTGTTTGCTTTGTTTCGATTCTATAAACCTTGCATCCCGTAAAAAAGAAAAATCCCAAACTCCATTTTGTAATTTTATCATTTTAACATGTTAGAATCAATCTTGATTCATTACGTAAGCAAACTTTGCAATAGTAAGAACGAAGATGCCTCTGAAAGAGGCGAAACAAGCGTCTCAGTTAGAAGATTATTGATTATTCCACAATACGTGGAATAATCAAAGTTATTTTAAATTGTATATTAAAGTAAACTTCCACAAAGTTTCCGCCGAAACCATCGAAAGGAATAAAATGTCGATCAATCATTACCAATAAGTGACCCAATAGTCGGAGCCAGTCGCCGTGAGCTGCCCGAAGACCATGGCGATCAGCATCACAGCAACGAGCCAGTTATTTCTGGCAGCAGCCCAGTACCGCCAGTAGTCTATGGCCGCCACACGACCACTGCCAGATTCTTCCGGATTTTCCACCTGACTCCCTCGTGCATTCGAATCTAAGGGTTGTTCCGGTTTGCCATCTCTTCCTCCCATGCTGGGGGAGTTGGACTGGAAAATACAATGAAAATTATGATGGCTGTATTTGTAATGAATTCAATACTTCGACACCTTACTTTGAAAAGGTTCTAACCGCTCTTGACACTGCTAACAACAGACTGATAATGTATGGTATTTTTGTTATAAATGTATGTTTATTTGTTTATGAAATGATTATAAAAATAGTTTTCGCTAAAAATCGCAAAACGGTCTTCATAATTCAGGTCCATATGCAATACGGTGCTCCAAAGGTGTTAGTTGCACGCACAAACGGACAATTGTGAATTTAAAGACATTGATTTTTGGGAAACAACGCAATCTTTCCGCCATTTGATAAATTAAATGACGAAATAATATTATTGGCGATGCATTGAGATACTAATATTGACTTTATTATGAGTGGTATTGGATACTTCGACCTTAATGCGAGTGGTTAATATATTAACAAATTTGGTCCTTTGCCCTATAAAGGGTTAAGTTCATAATTTGATCGTTTATTGATTTCATGTAATTAAATATAAGTCCGGTCCGTGGTGCAGTGTCAACGGTGTTGGCTTGCGTGCCAGACCACCCGAGTTCGATTCCCGATACGAGCGGATTTTTTCAGTCGATAAATCTGTTCAAAGGCATGGGTGTTTGTGATGTTGAAATTCCCTTTCCACCTTTCCGATCCCAAAGAGCGACGCATAGTGACAGCGATTAGCTAATCACTAGTCCTCGTATCCTTTCCATCCTTATCCTCTTCGAAAAAAGAGAGATTGAGCAACTGAGTAACAAGCAGTTCTCATAAAATAAACACGTTGAGATAAACTCCGTGTGGAGTCCATATGCTCAAAGTTGGGAGCGGATATGGTTGAAAAAAATATATATAAGTTATAAAAGATGTGTACCGCTATGGAAGCCTTACGCATGAGCGTCGACTTTTTACGAGCAGCAATACTTTCTTCTTCTTTCGTGTCATCTTGCAATGAAGCGAGGAGTTCCGTGAATTCAGTTCCCGAGGCAGCCAGTTCTCTGTAAGTTCCAATATTGTGGATGAGTCCCTGAATATGAAGATATGAATTAGAAATACATCCACAAATCAATATGTTTTACTGCCCCCTATTCTAATGACGAGTATACGGACACCTGAGCGAGCTTCTGAATGATCTCTTATCAAGGCTGTGGAGTTAGAGTCGGAGTCGTAGAGTCGTTATTATAGAAGATATTTTTGAGTCCACAAAGTTTGGACGCCCTAAGCGCGCGGTGTTGGGTAACTTTCGTACTGGTGCCCGATCAAAATGACAGCAGAACAGGCTTCTGAATGAATTTTAAAGCAGAGCGGATTGTTTTATTTATTATTGTGTTTTTTTCCTCGTTTATTACTTTAACTGGTTGACTGCCATAAGAGCATTAATACGATCCATCATCTCGTACTCAAAAAGCCGTCCATAGAGAGTTGACTTCACGCTTAAATACTCAATGTTGACTTTGGGAAATAATGTAATAATTTGTAATCACAGTGACATCTCTTGTAATCGTGACTAACTAACTAGATTGTTAATTATAATATTATTTAAAAAGCTTTATTAACCCTTACATGACCGCAGAGCAAAAAATCGTGCGGTCGTTTTGGCACAAGATCCATCATGCATGGTCATGTTTCATGTTTCGTTATCGACCCCATGTTTTGATGTTTCCATAATTTAAAAAGGAAAAAAATGACTGCTATGTGTAAGGCATAATGTAACAAATGTAAGGAAAAAATTACAAATAAAACAATTAAGATCTCAAATCTTTTTTTTTGAAACACACAAAAACCAGTGAAAACTGCTTGGTTGTAAAAAAACAAAAAGTCTTGTAGTAAAATTATATTCCTATAACTCGCCTTTCTCTATCTGTCGATGAGAAAAGTGAAAAAATAAAAAAGTCTGTCATTCTCACATCTTTCAGTAGTATAATCCTATCGGCATCCTTCAGGTAATGCAGCTGGTGCGTGACGAGGATCCGCGTCTTCCTTCTGAGGAAAGTGAGAATGCACTGCTCGAACAAGTGACGCCCTACGTGGGTGTCCACCGCTGATAGGGGATCATCCAACAAGTAGATATCGGCCTGCGAAACGAAATTAGGTCTTGCATTGGAACTTGAATTTGTGGGACATATTTTTTAACTGAATGGCTGCCACAGACGTCTTAAGACGCGAACTTTTCCATGAACGGCTCGCCAATCATAAAAAAAATTACATCTTTGGACGTTCGCTTTAAGCGGGATTTTACTAACTAAAATCAATTATATCTGATGAGTCAAGGATAAATGACGGCAAAATCGCATCGTAATCGGCAAGTTTTTACAAATAAACAGTTAAAAAAGATATATTTAGAACGTTTTATTTTTACAGTACAATTCGTGGCGTGCGAGGTACCGCCATACATGCACGTGCTGGCAGTTATAAGATTAATAAGACAGGATCTGTTGTGAAAGCCAGATGATTTATTAAATATTTTTTAATGCTGACCTCTTTATAGATGGCTCGGGCCAAATTGATCCTGGCCCTCTGCCCTCCTGACAATGAGACACCTCGTTCATCGACTATCGTCTGGTCTCCGTAAGGAAACTGCTTGAAGTCTGCTTCCAGAGCGCACACTTTCACAACCTTAAAAGGAAATCGTAAATAAGTTTTCATGGCAAAATTACATATGTGGAAAATTTTACAGTTACACGGGAGTATAAAAAATAGATTAAAAAGTAGCTCTGTTGTAATGAAAGAATATTTGAAAAAAACACGTAATTAAAAACCATTACCATAACTTGTGTCAATTATGTTTGAGTTAGGTGAAATAGGCGTATGGGCGATTTTTGCCGTCCGCATGTCCGCCCCCAACATGGAGCATTTGGAATCCTCACAGAGCTAACCGCAACATTTGTTTTGTCTGCGAGCACAGCTTGTTACTCAGTTGCTCAACCTTTCTTTTTCGGAGAGAGTATGGATGGAAAAGATACGAAGACTAGGATCGGACTAATGGTTAGCTAATCACCGTCAATATGCGTAGTTTTTTGGGATTGGAAAGGTGGGAAGGGATATTCAACATCGCAAGCACCTATGCCTTCGCACAGATTAATCGACTGAAAAAATCCGCACGTACCGGATATCGAACCCGGGCGGTCCGGCACGCAAGCCAACAACGTTGACAACTGCGCCACGGGCTAGGTATATAACGTGTTTTATTTATTTAAATAACCAAGTTACTCGTAATTAGAAGTTTGGCTGGATTTGGTTTTGGAGTTAGGTATGTATTCATATTCACCTGTTTGTATCTATCAGCATTGAATGGCTGCTCGAATAGGATGTTGTTTCGGACTGTTGCCACAAACAGCCAAGGCTCCTGACTGGCGTAGGAAATTCTACCGTTGACATTCATCTTTCCACTCCTCAACGGCAATTCCTTCAGCAGGAGTTGTAAGAAGGAGCTCTGCAATAAAGATAAACATGGTATAATTCTGGGCCTCAATGCAATTTTTTTTAAATATAGTTTATGATTTCGACTGAAGGCGTTTGATAGAATTTCATGATCAAATTTGAATAGGTAAAGGTTTTTACTTTTCGTGAACGACCCGGGTTTCATCTTTCGGCATCTTCAGGCATTTCAAGTGCACGAATGTACCAGAACTGTCGCGTAGTAAACAGTTTGTATTGTTTGTATATGTTACAGTGAAACTGTATTCTCAGTGAAAATATATTCTTCTTCAAACTGTCATTGAAATCAAATTTGACCGCCCTATCTTCAGCCGTCTGTTTGTCTGTGTTTTTCTTTGGTTCTCTTTTTATGAAAGAGACTACTTGCTGATTTTGTTTCATTGAAGCAAACCAAAATTTTAGGCCGGCAAATCATCGATTTGGGCCAATAATTTCAATGATCGTGACCAGTGAAATCATGTTGTCATACAAATCTATTACTTGATACATTTTCACCGAGAATACAGTTCCACTGTAACATATACACACATAAAAATAGATGACTAAGTTAAATTGATATTAACATAGTTAATATGAATTAGCAAATTATATGCGCGATACAAAATATTATATTTACTATAGATAGTTCGGTAAATTATGGGTATATGGTCACGGGACAGAATTTCAATCCTCTCGAGCTAAGCTCAAGAAAATTTATACATACTGGCTTATAATTTTATGTTTTGACTTTACTCTTTGAGTTCTTGTGGATTTTTATAAAATGTGGAATCAAAATAATTAATTCTGAAGAATATTACTGATTATTGTATGAGTTCTGAAAGAAGAATTTGTTTTTTAATATTAGCCTATAATAAAATTATTCTTTTTGTTTTTAACAAATAATAAAATTATGTGACTGCCTCTCCCTGCTTATCCTCTCCTTACTATTTCGTAGTTTGTGGTTGCATTTTTGCTCCTGTAAATTAAAAAACTCGATTTCATACTTATTGCAAAGTATTCTTTAGGATCTTCTATTATGATAAAATTAAAAATTAAAGACGAAACATTTCAAAAAAAATCGTAAGCCTTACATTCATTTCATTTAATGTGCTTATTTTTCATAAATCTTTACAAAAATTCTGTCCCGTGACCACATATCCATAATTTACCGATAGTACAAGTTCACTTGTGCACTTGAAATGCCTGAACAAAAGGGTAAACCCTGGTCGTGAGCGACAAAACTCATGGGATAGTACAAAATTCAAATTATAAATTGAAATTCAATCAAACACCATCAATCAAACCTCCACTTTATCTTAATACAACACATTAGAATAAAATACTATTTTATATTAAGCAAATCAGAAAGTCAAAGAATCGTCTGAAAAGATACTGAAAAGATAATCTGTATCTGTTAAAAAAAAGGTAACATTGATCAATGTTGAAACCTGTGTTTTGGCTCTCCTGAAAAGTAGAGAAACATTTGTCAGTTAGTTTCCTTAACCGGATGGCTGCCACAGACGTCTTAAGACGTGACATTTTCCGTGAACGGCACGCCAATCATACAAAAATGCCGTCTTTAGACGCTCGCTTTAAGCGGGATTTTAGTAACTAAAATCAATTGTAACTGATGAGTCATAAATATTTCAATATTGTGGCGCAGTGTCAACGTTGCTGGACCACCCGGGCTAGATTCCCGGTACGAGCGGTTTTTTCAGTCGATAAATCTGTTCAAAGGCATGGGTGTTTGTGTTGTTGAAAATCCCACCTTTCCCATCCCAAAGAGCGACGCATAGCGAGTGCGATTAGCTAATCACTAGTCCTGTCCGGGTCCTCGTATCCTTTCCATCCCCAGATTATATATATATTTAGAACGTTTTATTTTTACAATAAAATTCGTGGCGTGCGAGGTACCGCCATACATGCACATGCTGGCAGTTAAAAGATTAATGGGCCGATATATTATACTAACCTTTCCTGCACCAACTGGCCCAATAATAGCACACATCTCCCCCTTGGGTAGCGTGACTGATATCTGAGATAAAGTTGGCGTGTCCTGGTACCAGGATGCCGTCACGTTTTCTAGAATGAGGCTGGTACTTGGTTCAACGTAGCCCATGTTTCCTGAGCTTTTTTCCACCGGTTCTGACTCGAATGCTGTAAAGAAATATACTATGTTGTATTACAATATCGACATATTTCACATGGACGTGAGTGAGTTCATACGAGTACTATTTTTTATTTTTTATAGTTGATTTTGTCGGAATCACTCTTTGTCAATTTCCAATGTATTTTATTTTTCTTTCACTCATATATCTGTGAACTAAGTATTTTTTCCAGGGCTGTGGAGTCGGAGTCAGAGTCATCGCGGTGATTTGGCCCGAGTCGTACTCGGAGTCGTGGAATTTTGAAAAGTTTGAACTATTTATTTTTGCATATGGTATGTCAAATTTGGCTATTGGCCGGATTGGTAGGGTTGATATTTAATTGAATACACATAACTAGGAAAATTAGGCAAAAAGTGACGATATCAAACTTTTTAGTCGGAGTCGTGTTTTTGGTCAATGTTGGAATGGGAGTTGGAGTCGTGGTTTTGGTCAATGCTGGAGTCGGTGTCAAAAAAAATTTTACCGACTCCACAGCCCTGATTTTTTCTTTCAATGTTTTCATCTTTTTTCACATTGCAAAAGCAATAAACTTAATTTGTAATTTTTGCAATGTACATTTATAAATAAATAAATACAACTAGGGTTTCCAATCCCGGAATCCCGAGGGTTTTCAATACCTGATGAATCCCTGGATTAGAAAACATGATCCCGAAATCTTCGGGATTGATTTCCTTATTGAGCATAAACGATTTATCTTTCAAAAAACGTAAGTTTACGTGTAAATAAATAGCTTGCGTTATGAAATGATGACAGCATCGAATATAACATATATTTTTTTAATGAATTTAGATGACGAAAAATATCAAGTTACAATAAAACGATTGCGAAAACTTAATGCTTGCACTTGCGCAAGGGTTTTGGGCATAGTAAAATCAACTTCAACAAACAAATTTTATGCGCTCCCATTTAATAATTTATTCATTTTGACAACTTATTGTTACACTTGCGCAAAGGTTATAGACATAGTACAATTTACTTTCAGTAGGTGGCGCGTGTAGACAATTGGCATCGATACCGATCAATGTTAGTGAAACTAAATCGAAATTATTTATTTATTGGAAAAAATATTATAAAATGCATGGCATAACAGCAAGCGCCAATGCGCCATGCATTTGACAAATTAATAAAAATCACATAACATATTACACAACATTTTTTAAAATAAGAAACAGAACAGAAACATATTATTTACATAAGACAAATTTTTTTAACAAAGCATCAAGTTTATGGCCGAAGATGTCCACATCAACAGGCAGCGCATTTATCAGCCGAATAGCCCTTGCAACTGGAGATTCAAAAGACCTACGTGACAAACGAGTTTTCACAAAGAAAATTGATTTTTCTTGGTTACGACCACGTAGGTAGAAGCTGGGAGCATGCAAACTTAAATTTTCAAGGATGTCAGGGTAATCAACTTGGCCCCAAAGAATCTTCTTTCTTCTTCCTGTTTTAAGTCTTTTTTAGCTGCTTGCTTCGCTCTTGCTTAAATTTTGGTTTGTTTCATGAATTGAAATCACATGTGTATTGAAAGTTCTCGTGTAACAAACCGAAGCGTCAAAATGTGACCGGTGTCCCGCCTCCAAACAAGTGTCGTCTAACTGCAGTAACTTTCCGTAACGAATTAAAATATTGAAAAATCACTTTACCAGCATTTTCTACACATGTTTAAGAAGCAAAAAAAAAAAATTCAACATATCTCATGGGGGAACCCCCTTAATTTAATCCCGAAATCTTGGAATTAAAATTCGATTGGAAACCCTAGCCTTGTCTATCAAAACACTCACCCAAGTTCCCGATCCCTTTCCCGCTCATTTTGCGGTTGCTTTCTTGCTGCATATTACTAACAAGATGGTGGGCAGCTAGTGGAGGCAGACTCTCCCTCTCCTCCATCATGAGGAAGTCTTGAATGCGGCGTACAGTGACCAGACATTCGGCTCCCATCGAGACGGCGTTCGGGTAGTGGAAGGCCAACGTCTCCTGGAGACGGTTGTAAAATTGGGCTAGAGAAAAGACCTGGAAATTGTGAACAAAAAGATATTAGAAGCTTCAAACAGGGTGGCCAAATAGTATTTTCAGATTGAATACCGGTGGTGTATGGGCATAACCTGATAGCTGCAAAATATTGAATTTACAGAAGGAATATTGTAACAAACATGAAACTATTAAAAAAAACTAGCTGACCGGCGAACTTCGTACCGTCTCAAAATCAATAGATAGTTGTGTTAACTTATAAGCTGGATTAAATTCGGGTTTATGAATGGTTAAAATGAATACTAAAAATGAATTAAGTTGAATAAGTCTGGAAAAATTAAAATTAGATGTTTTAATACTTATACTGCTATTCGGGACAGTGACTTGTTGCTTCCGGTAAAAAGGAAAAATCCCAAACTTCATTTTGTAATTTATCATTTTAAAATATTAGAATCAACTTGCTTTATTACTTAACCAAACTTTGCGATAGTAGGTTCGAAGATGCCTCTGAAAGAAGGGAAACACGTGTCACAATTAGTAACACAATACGTGGAGTAATCAAACTTATTTTATATTAAAGTGAACTTCCACAAAGGTACCGCCAAATCCATCGAAGGTATGAGCAGTAAGTAGTTCTCGTTGAACAAAAAGATAGGTTAAAGTAGACTCCGTGAGAAGTCCATATGCTCCAAGCTGGAAGCGGACATGTGTCAGTTGATAATGTTGACGATGGTCGAAACCGGTCCTGATCTTTTTCAGAATACATATGACAATAGTACTGTATAAAAAGATACTCACCGAAGATGCCGATATAGGATTCCCCATGAGGGAGTAAGCCAGAAGGGTAATGTATAGAGATGCCCTCTCCGTGAAAACCATGAAGCTCATGTATACTCCTCGAATATACGAAGCACTCTTCACCACTGAGAGCTCATTGACTCGCGCCAACGCCACTATTTTTCGAAAGGCTGCTCCCACGCGTACATTTTTATGACCTGGAATGATACCAGGGCGTATTGGAGACAGTTTCAATGGGTTAGGTCAGGGGTCTTAACCATGTGCCGACGGGAATAATTGCGCCCGCGGCGCTATTATCGTGCGCCCACTACAAAGTTTAAAATAACGAAAAACTCGAATTTTATTTTTTTGAAATTATTTTTTGAAGTAGTTATATTTATGTAAAGCTTTCGAGGAAACAATAATAGCAATTAGTAAATATTTATGTACTTTTAGTTTTATTTTAAGATTTGTTTTTTTTTTTAAATCTCACCTGCGCCTGTCACTATTCTCCCCAATCTTAAATGTGCCAGAAGTCGCAATAAGATTAAGAACCCCTGCGTTAGGTCATCAGCGGAATTCATCTCAAATTATTTATTTGTCATCTTTTAACGCATTTAAAATTTTTGTGTAGAATAGTAGAAGATGATAATATTATTGACGTGACAACGTCTTATAAATCGATGAACGCCCGCTGCACGCACGAAAAAACATGACTCATTGTCCCGTTTGTCGCGTTAAGCCGAAGGCAAGCGTGCGAGCGAGAGCGCGGATAAGCGATAGAGAGGCACGATCGGCCTACCGCTCGGATTGTGTCGCATCTATCTCTCTTCCACTCGATTGGTCGATGCGTCTGAGTAGAAAAGAGACAGCGGCAGCACACAACTTATACATCTACAGTACCTACACGTGATCTGTTTATAAAGTGAAGTGAAATGTTAATGTGGTTTTCATTGTTTATATTACAACAACAATTGCGGCAATAAAGGTAATTAATTCTTGATTGATTTGACTTTTTCGAGACACATTACAGTTGAAACACTCCCATTCATTTCCTACTTTTCCTATAACCGACCTATCTTTAACAGAATAACACAGATTGGAAGACGTCAAATATCACACATGTATAAAAGTAGTAAAAAAAAATTGCTAAAAGCACATTGTTACTTGTAAATAAACTGTTCATCAAAGTAATAAACATATTTGAATTAATGAGTGCGAATAAAATATATCAATAAAAAATTGTAGATTTCATTTCACTCCTTCTTCGTATCCATACAAAATAATGATAATTCAATAAAAATGATTCCATTTTATTCATAAAAGTATGCAATCATTTCATCAATGTTTTCTTATGACGATGTCACGTTAAACTATCGTCCGTAAACTGACTTTACAGACAACCATTTTTTTAATTGATTCTGGGTGCATGGACCGCTCTTGTAACGGTGCAATCTTGCACTGATCCCCCTTTTATATTCAAATCAATATGCAATATTTAAATAAATATACCGATTTACTCATTTAAAATTCCTCGCGTGTTCCCATACAAATATTAACACAATGCTTAAGGAGTGCACGAATTTTTGCTTTTGCTAATTGGACGTCAAATACGAAATAACATGCCAAATTATTTAAAAGTTCAAATATGCAAAATGTCAAAGTAAGTAATGATACACTAAAAATAAACATAACCTCAAATTCCTAGACGGCAGTTCTTAATTAATATTTATATGCTTTATTATATGTAATAATTTATGTTCAATAGCCAATTCCCATACAAGAATCTTGCCAGGTGGCATTATATATATTAATTTATAGCAGTGGGAATAAGATGTGTTTCTGATCTTCTTATCTTCAAACAATGGGTGAATAAGTCATTGAGGCAAGTATGTGATGATCCATGGTTCGTGCGTGGTTCAATGTTACACAGAGATTTAAGTGTGACCACTATTCGCGAATTCGTTCGTGAAACCTCTAAAAAGTTTCATAAGGCTGTGGGCCTTCACGATAACCCAACAATCTCTTGCTTGCAGAATTATGACGAGAAGGCCTCAGAGAATCGATATCGGCCGAGAGCTATTCTTCTCGATGACCCTTCCTAGGTAGAGACGCAATATTAAGCTGACTTCTCAACTGTAGCGATCGCGCCCTCCTGTCGGAAGCGATGGGAAGGGAATGTCAACAAATAAAATTCAAGAGTTAGAACTTTGGCGCTAACACGCCTTAGAACTTGATGCTCCGTCATACTGATATCCAAAAAAAAAAAAATCTTCAAACAATGGGTAGTCACAAATTCACACAAACCTTTTTTGTGCGGTAGATGCATTCTGCGGAAAATCGCACAAAAAAGCTATGACTTAATGTGGAAACACAACATGTTCAAGGACGCGTGAGTCAAGGTCACATTGTAATGAACAGGTGAAACACTGAATATTGCATATAAAGTATGTGAACAACGCGCTGCTAATTACGTTATTAGATTTGTACGAGAGTCCCAAATATATATTTAAAAAAATTGCATTAAAAACCGCATTACTATAAAAAAAAGTGGTTTGGTTGCATATATGTTGCAGTGAAACTGTATTTTCAGTGAAAATATATTCTTCTCCAAGCTGTCATTGAAATTAAATTTGACCACCCTATCTTCACCTCAATGTTTGTCTGTGTTTTACTTTGGTTCTCTTTTTATGAAAGGGACTGCTCGCTGATTTTGTTTCATTGAAACAAACTAAAATTTTAGGCCGGCAAATCCTCGACTTGGGTCAATAATTTCAATGATCGTAACCAGTGAAATCATGTTGTCATACAAATCTCTTACTTGATACATTTTCACTGAGAAAACAGTTTCACTGTAACATACATAATAATTTATAATAAAAATAATCATACATTTTTAGTACTTTTTCCACATAAAATTTATTTGATCAGGGCCGGTTTCGCTCATGGCGAGCATTGTCAACTGATCATTGTCATCGGTTGACAATGCTCGCCATGAGCGAAACCGGTCCTGATTAAATATTTTTTATGTGGAAAAGGTACTAAAAATGTATTATTATTTTTATTATAATGCCTTTCCTCCAAGTATTGACAGTGAACACCTTAAAAATTGTAATTTATAGCAGTGGTTATATGTTGACTTTCTTATCTCCAAACAATCTTCATTATCAGGAATGGCAGGAGTGATTTTGTAGGTTATTATCAAGAAACAGGCTCGAATGAAGTGACAGTGGGATTGACCGGTGAGATCTGTCTGAAGCCAATCAATTGGCAGCTTTAAAATATTGTATGTTACCTGTATCCCAGTAATAATTTCACTCATGAGCCGGACTCTCTCGTCTGTACGTCTGGCTATCCTTAGTCGCAGCTTAGAAGTCAGACTGCTCAAATAACCTGCAAGGGAACAGAAAATATCAGCATCGCTACAACAAACCGGTCCTGATCGTAATAATGCTGTACAAATAAAATGTGTTTTATTTATTTTTTAAATATATTTATAATTATGTAATCAAACAATTGGATTTCAGCAGAAAACTCAAAAAATTACAAGCAGTTTACGCCACAATTAAGAAATTTTGCTGTATAGCTGTTAAAAACTTATTGCACAGCCCTAGTGTACTGCCATGCCAAGGAAGAAGGCAGTAAAATGGCAAAATTTCAAACACTGAGGCTTGGTACTCAGTTGCCAAACCTCTCTTTTTCGAAGCGAGTAGGGATGGAAAGGATACGAGGACTAGCACGGGACTAGCTAATCGCTGTCACTATGCGTCGCTTTTTGGGATTGGAAAGGTGGGCAGGGATTTTCAACAACACAAACACCCATGCCTTTGAACAGATTTTTCGACTGAAAAAATCCACTCGTACCGGGAATCGAGTTCCCCATATGATGTTTCAAATTTATCGAATGCCTCAAAATTGGCCTTGGTTGAGATCAAGTCAGCGTGGCATATTGGGCCCGTATGAGGACGGACCGCAGCAAACAGCTCAGCTCGTTTGGCATTCATCTCGGGGCAGTCCCACAGTACGTGATTGGCGTCCTGGTAGTCGTGTACACTAGTGCAATCCGGCCTTTCGACCAACCTGCCCAACCCAAATAGTGTGCCGTTGAACTTGCCATGTCCAGTTATAAACTGGCAAGTCCAGTGTCCAGGCGCTAGACTATTCACCTAGTGTTAATCTTATTTCTTACTCTGAACAGGAAGAGTCTGTAGAATGATGCAAATCACTCCAACGATGGATGCCATCTGGACTTGGCTGTAGATCAGGTAAGTCATGACAACGATCTGGAAGGGCATGATCCAGAGGTAGTGCGGAAACATCAGGACCTGGTCGAAGCGGTTGACGTCGTTCGACATCAAGTTGACCAGCTGACCAGCGGTGGTTTCTCCCAACGAGCTGTGACTCAGGCGGAGGATCTGCAAGTAATTATTTTCAGGTTTATAATAACGAGCTATATTGCCCAGCCCTGATTCATCTCGGCAAAGTAATACAGAAAGAAATTAATAGTCATCGAACAAAATTGACTATGTCTTAATAACGATAGTGAACTTATGAAAAATATTGTCATGAATGTGTAGTAGGACCATAGAAACAAGTTTCAAGCCATTCATATTTGAATTATGTGGCGCAGATATGAAGATACATAGTCGTGAAGGGTAAAAAGCGTCTCTAGTCACTCCGTTTTACGGTATTTCCCGAAATGAAGTCGGTGTCGTGTTTTTGTTTAATGTTAAAGTTGGAGTAATGTTTATTTTTGCTTTGCGAAGTCATAATTTGTATTGCTTGAATTTTCTATATTTCCATTTGAGTTTTGTCGCTTATGACCCGGGTTTCACCTTTAAAATATATATTGTTACGACAGTTTATTGGCAGCGTATGTTAAAATTAATATATATAGTATCTTGAGAGACGGTTGTAATAATTTGCAGCTTGTGTATTTAATTTTAAAAGACTTTTGATAAGGCATTGTAAAATAATAAAAAATGTAGTTTTAACGATTAAGCTTCATTATTTAAATACAGTTAAGAAATCAAAGAATATAGTTGGTATAAACCAGTGGTGCACAAGCTTTTTTAGAGAAGGGCCAATTTATCCTTTAAAATTTTTCGCGGGCCGCAAAGGGTAAAAGTGAAGAAAAATATTGATATATTCTAGATGAGATATAAATTTTATATTTTATTTTTAATTCAATAATTACATAATTTTATCAGCAACTTCAATCCTTCTCCGCTCCACATTACGTGCAGATTTTCACGATGGAACTTAGAGAGATTTCTGACACTGTATACTGGCAGCATGCATTTTGATGTCGGGTTCAATGTTTGTGGTTGCTATCCTCAGTACAGCACTGAGATTATCACTTTTCAAATGGTTTCTGTGTTGAGACTTATTTAGTTTTAATATGGAAAATGCTTGCTCGCAAATGTAGGCGCTTCCAAAAAGACTTGCACAAAGCGCAGCCTTTTTACGTAGGATAGGAAACCGCTCTTCGGTGAGATATTTGTAAAAACTCTGCAGATCGCCTTCCTGATATTTCGATCTCAATTGATCGTTGTTCTGCAAATCGGTCAACTCTAGTTGCAATGATGAATCGGCCTCATTGATGGATACTGAGAAGGGGTTGTTTTTTTTTATATACCGTTGCTACTGCATAATTTGTTCACATATCGAATACTATTTTGTATCATATTTAATGAAAATTTGTTGATGAAGTCTTTGTTATTTTTGGGCCGCATTTGTGCATCACTGGTATACGAACATTAAATATGTGGCAAAAAGAAAATTAAGTAAAATAAACAATTTCAATACTGTGTCATTATAATTATCATTTCATTGCATTATAAAAATTTACACAGTAAAGATTTGTGTAAACATATATGATTTACGATATTTATAAAAAATGTGTGAAGCCATCGTTTATAAATACAGGTAGTCCTCGACTTAAGACAATTCGCACTTACGACCGGAAAAAAAATTGCATTACGGTGTAGCTTTGTCAACCCTGATTCATGCGTAAACAAAAATGACTTAATAATTTTGATTAATATTTAATTTCTGAAGTGAATCTTATATATAAAACCGAAACTGGGGATGTATGTCTGTAATTACCTTTTGCATCGTTGTTGCAAGTTCAAACAAACGAATTGATTTCGCTCGCGAAAGTTTCGACGGTAAATTTGTTTCGTTATCAATGTGTGTGTAGAGACTCCAATTACTCGAGTATCGAGTAGTACATATATAAAACCGTAACGGCGTATGTATGTCTGTGGGTCTGTAATTCCCTTTTGCATTGTTGGTCATTAAGTTGCCATAAAAACGAATATGAAAGAAAATATGTTTGATTTTTTTTATCGGCGAAGACATTTAGTAAAAATGTAATAAATTAGTCTTCTACTGAACTTTTCCCGGATTTTATTAATATAATAATGTTTTTATTTACGTGAAGGTATTATTTGACATTTCTTTGACAGCAAATTTGATTTTTTCCTTGAATTTGGACATTTTAATGGGCGAGAATGGGGCTGTCAATATATGAAAGGGGCTGTGAAATGTCAATGCCAGTCTGAAATGTTCATTTTAATTCCATTTTAATTGACCTAGACTTTTGAATTTTGAAAAAAGTTGTTTCAACTTGGCCCGTCTGAATTTACGCGCCGAGCTGAACATAACCCCAAACTGGTCCGAACGAAGCCGGGTTCCAATACTAGTAATCGTGCCCATTCAAAAAGAGAAGTGTAATAGATTTAGAAAAAAAACTTAAAATAATTAAACAATATGAGAGTGGTAAAAGAGTGAAGGACATAGCTCGCGATCTACACTATCCCCGTGTCTTAGGTAGGCGAGACGAAGCGCTGCGGTGCGCTGCGGCGACGTGTAAAAACCAATTAATTTTAAACGTAGCGGACTAAAGGTCGTATGTGCCATCGCTCGGCCAGACACAATTAACGCTCTGGTGAGCTTGGACCGTTTGATATTTTCAAGCGATTCGCGCGCGCCATGAGTCAGGCACTTGGGGTGACTTACGACATATGCCGTCCTGACCGGATCGCGTCGCCCACATATGACACTTGCATGGGCGAGGACCGTTTGATATTTTAAAACTCTGCCGCTTTTAAAGTGCGCCGGATCGCTTCGCCCACCTAAGACGACCCGTATCACTTTCAACGATCTCTACAATTTTGAAGAATAAATTAAGTATCAGCGAAGCTGTTAAAGGAGCAATATCCATAAAATCTACAATAATCACAAAAAAAGACTTGGATTCATTTACGAAATGAAAAAACTATTGGTGATTTGGTTGGAAGATTCGATACAAAAACGAATCCCTCTTAGCCTTGTGACCACAAATACAAAGGCCTTTGGAAGCTTTGTTTCTTATATCATTTTCCCGCACGAAGTTTAGCTGGGAATTGCTTTGCTAGAGGAATTGTGTTGGGGAAAATATCGGAAATCTCGTGTAATTTTCTGTCAATAATTAACAAAATTGTCACCTCTATGATGTATTCCATTAATCTATAATAGTTGTTTTACATAAACAATTTGCAAAAATGGATTCGGATAACGAAAGATTTTTTAGGTATAAACCGCGGTATTCAGGAAAATCTTGCTTTCTACAAAGAAATATTCAGGGAAAAAAAACAACAAACAACTCAACTAAAATTGGATATGTTTTTTAAAAAGACTACTACTGCTTCTTCTTCCACTACTGATGATGAGCCAATGGATTGTACAGATGACGAAAGATTTTAAATATTAATGATTAAATATTTTAGTTTGTATTGACACCGCCTTATGTGGTAGGTCATCAGAACTCTCTCGAACGATCTATTGTTCACCTCAGTCAATGAGTCAGTCGATATCAGGAAATAAATTCATTCTTATAATAATCTATATTGCAATCTATAGCGATGCAATCTAGAGTTATTTCAATTTCTCTTATCTCTTGACGCCCGACAATGCATGTGCTTCATAAAAAGTTCATAAGGCGATAAATAACCCCTTAACGGCGGGCGCACGTGTTAACGATTTTTGAAACGGCCATTGTTTTTTCTTTCTAAAGTAACCGTTTGTTTTCATACAGCAGTGAGAGATTGGACTGCATTGAGAATGCACGCGCCTAATCCTCTCCCTAAGAATTAAATTCGCGTCAAATTCCTGATATCGCCTTCGCTATCGTAATATTTGTGTGTTGTATAACGTCTGTGTAAATCCTAAACAATTAAATAATGGATGCTAACCGCAACCACATAACGCTTTGAGATCGTCTTTTCTTTATAAGAGTACCATGTTTCTCCTACTCCGTCCCCAAAATCCCTCTCCTGAGTGTCGGATAGGAGGCTCCTTCTCGAATACGAGGGAGCCGGAATAAAGGTCTTCTCAGTATTAATAAATAAGTATAAATTTAACAACAAAAAAATATATATAAATGTTTTATTTTGGAATGTAAGGATGTATATAAAAGCTTAATTTTAACATCGACAAATTTTCGCTGAATTAGGTCAATAATGCGTTGCGATCAATAAAAGGGAACATATTTCAAAAAGGGCTATTATACCGTATAGTTGACTAAACCTGAAAACCGGTTAATTTGGAGAACATTTTCAGTAAATTATTCTAAAAAACTTATCCGACCATAAGAATTGATTAATTCCAAACGTACTTATTTAATTTTCAATATACGAATATTTAATGCACCCGATCTTCGCCGAATCTACATGTCAGCCCATCCACTGCCCGGCCAAACCTTGGAGCTTGGCAGCGAAACCGCTATCGCCCGTTATGAATTGAATACTCCAGCGGTCTACCATGGAATTCTTTCATATCTCCAATCGCCGCCTAACAGTAGGAAAAAAATTATAAGTATGACGCCCCGTTAGGGATGCGTTCCACCTCTCTTTTCAGATGCGAAGCGCTTCATCCATCGCATGGCCAGCTCTGCTCCATCTCGGTCAGCCCCGGAGCGGGTGACAGCGTTCTGTCACCGATCGTCGACGATCTCCCTGCCAAAAAGTGGGTCGTCGCACCTTAAAGGTCTGCATGGGCCGAAATTTTAAAATTTCACCTGGCCCGAGCCTGAAAACCTCATTTCAAGACATTTTTTTTCGACATTTCTAATAAAAATTAAAAATAATTTAAATTGACTCACCAATTATCGTGTGTGTGCAGTTTTGCAAAATACAATTCTTCTAAATTTCTTAATAACTTAGCAACACAAATTGGTTATCAGTTTCCACTATTTTAAATTGTTGTGTAAAAAAAGGACAATTCATAAAATCATAAGAAAAATTCAATAAAAATTCATTTTATGATATCCAATCGGGGTGCAAATTTGACATAATATTATAAACTGTGTGTGAGGATTCGTAAATACGCTCTAAAACCATGTGTAATGGTAATTAACATCGGATTGCTTTCATAAGGGATCAAAGACATCTAAGCCCTTAAATAACGTAAGCAGTTTTAAGGTATTGTCCTTTTTTAATTTTTGAAAAATTCGTAGATGGTGACAGGTTAATATCATATACTACGAGAACTGGAATTGAATGTGTAACCTTTCTGTAAAGCAGTGAGCAGCATGCAACACGCATCCACATTCCTCGCTGCATCTGCCTCAATCCAACATTGTGCTGGATCACACACCCAATAAAAGCCACCAGCATCAGGGCCAGGGCGTACTCCACGGCGTGGCCGGTACGAGTGCTGACGACAAACTCTGACACCAGCCATGACAGGAGAACCGGTTGGAGCGGCCTGTAAATTAAAATGACTCAATATAAATAAACTAAAAAATCACGTTTAACCAGGGCTGTGGAGTCGGAGTCGTACTCGGAGTCGGAAATTTTGAGAACTTTTTATTTTTGCATATAATACATACTTTTAAGGTGTTCACTGTCAATACTTGGTGGAAAGGCATTATAATAAAAATAATAACACATTTTTAGTACTTTTTCCACATGAGATTTCTTTCATCAGGACCGGTTTCGCTCATGGCGAGCATTATCAACTTGATAGTAGATAGATGAAGTTGATAATGCTCGCCATGAGCGAAACTGGTCCTGATGAAATAAATCTCATGTGGAAAAAGCACTAAAAACGTGTTATTTTTTTTATTATAATACATACATATGTATGTAAAATTTGGCCATTGGCCGGATTGATATGGTTGATATTTAATTGAATAGGAAAATTAAACAAAAAAACGTGACGATATTCAATTTTTTTAGTCGGAGTCGTGGTTTTGGTAAATGCTGGAGTCGGAGTCGAACTTTTGTTTACCGACTCCACATCCCTTCTTTTAAACGCTTCAGTACCGATAAAAATAGTCGCTTTGGTCCCATTTACCACCTGACTTCTAAAAAATCCTTTTTTGATCAAGATCAACTGATGACAGAAGATCCATTTTTTCTAGAGACAGTGAATAGATGTCACTTGCTATGAAAAGAAAAATATCATAAGAATTCTGACAGGATTTTTTATATATTTTGCAATATTTGTGACGGTATTCGCGACGTCCGTACATGGCGGCCACCAGTGGCTTACGGTACTGAAATGCTTAAGGTGTTCACTGTCAATACTTGGTGGAATGGCATTAGAATAAAACATTTTTTGAATTAATTCCACATTAAATTTATTAGACCAGGACCGGTTTCGCTAATAAACAAGAGATATTATAAATTAGTAGACTGATGGATTCATCAGTTAATAATGCTCGCCATGAGCGAAACCGGTCCTGAGCCATGTGTTATAATTTTTAAAATAAATAAATTAATGAGTAAGGTGGTATATTTATTTTGATAATGCTTATACATATATAAATGGGAGATCAGTGCAACATTGCACCATTGCAAGAGCCTACGTTATTATATGAGAACCGAGAGTTTTGTCTTGTTTTTCGGAGGGCGTAAGGATAGAACGATGGAAATTGGACAGAACTAGTGGTAAGCTAATCGCTGATGTTTTGAATCGGATGGGCGTGCGATAAGAGTGACTTTGACACCTTATTTTGAAAAGGTTCTAACTGTTCTCGACACCATTTTGAGATATGGGCGTTTGACCTTTCGATTGATGAATATTTAATTCAAAAAATAAAATTCACAACTCAAACCATTCTTTTTAGAACTAATGATCTTATTAATATAATTATGACAATCTTAGAACTTTATCAAATAAATTAAGTAAAAAAGTATGCAGATGAACTCTGATTAAGTTTTTCCAACTTTTTTATTCAATAATTATGATTCTGAAGTTATCATATATGCTAGAATGCGGTTAATACATACTTTTCCGATCCAAATGTTTTTTTTTGCGAAAGTGTAAGTTAGAACCTTTTCAAAATCAGGTAGCGCGTTGATGGTAACTGGCGTCACGTACATGGTATAATGATGTATAATTGGGCAGATTGAGTGCTATTTATAGTAAAATTACGTGTTTTAATTGAAAACCTTGACATTAAAACAATAAATGTTAGTTTCCATTTTGTTGCATTTCTCGATTCTTTGTCTATGGTTTTATACAGCTGTTTATTTTTTCTTAGTTCTCCAAAAAAATATGCTAATATTCTAAATTCAAAAATAGTCCAGACTTTTTTGTTTGAAAACAGAAGTGTCAGTAGTTTTACACTTTTATCACCAGGCGGCGTTAGTAAACATTTCACAGTCACTTTGTTTCTTTACTACTGTTTTTACAAACATTAAAAACGCCTCGAAATGGCAAAGTTAACAAAACCAAAATAGCATGGCAACTAATTAAATGGTGTCTTATTCGATTAACGGTCAGTAAATATGAAGAAATGTTCAGTAAACAATTAATCTTGGTCTGTATATTATTTGAAAATGATCAATCATTTTTTGTAAAAAGGGTCTGTAGATATTTATAAACGGTCCGTAATTAGTAGTGGTAGCCTAACCAGTCACTACGGAAGAGAAACAGTTGGTATTGCGAACATTAAATTAAAGTCCATGCTAGGTTAAAATCAAACAAAAAATTGCAAAAATGCTTCCGGCCATATTTGATCAATTTCACACTAGCTGTCAATTAAATCTAGATATTTATTTAAACTGACTTACCATTGAATTCAAATACTAACCGTTTTTCATATACAATTCAACAGCATACATAAAATACTGACCATTTCATCAAAAACAGAATCCCATTCATATTGATACTGACCGCTTAAAATATTTCCTGACCATTTTGACATATTACTGACCATTTATTTAATTTACTGACCAAAACTTGAATTAGATACTGACCCATTACATTAATTACACGCCTTTATAAAACTGGCCAAAGTAAAAGAAAATGCTCAAGTTGGGTAATGGCTTCCACAAAAAGTTATCGGTTAAGAAGGCATGTAGTTATAAATGTTATATTCTTAGCAAATGTATAATAATTATTAATTTAATCTTAACCAGGAGTAAATAAATTGCGAAATTGAATTTATGTCAAAATAAATGAGACCGTTTTGAGATAATGGACTTCTTTATCTTTTATTTTCTATAGAACATTGTATTATTTACTAAATTTATTTATGCAAATATTTAGTGTTAGAAATATTATAATACATACCGTAAAACGGGGTGAATAGAGACAAAAACAAGGATTGAACTTTAGCACAACTTTACTAAGTATCCAATGTATTTTTTACTATTAATATATAATTCTTTACAATGACTATACATAATCTCTCGAAAAACAAAACCAAACCAACTAAATGATTGGCCAAATTGGAAAAAACATGTTTAAGTTCGATGCCTGTGCATCCTTACTTTTTGGCCACATATTTATTTCGACTTATCCGATCGTCTCCTGCCCTTGAACATATTATTGAGAATTCCAGATGTTGGGATGGTCATTCTTGAGAAACTTAGATGTAGTCGATATTAAGGTATTTGTGGGAATGTCTTGAGAATGTTAAATTGAATGTCCCTGATAATTTTTGAGGAATCGTGAACATGAGTTGTTTGTTCTTCCAATGAGTAGAACCAGTCTGCCAATGGGGATGCCACTTAAGCCACATAAGTTGATTTTCAGTCGGATATGAAGGGGTAACAACACCTTCAAACAGGATCAATAAATTAACAGAGAAAACCTGCTCATAGGTTCATCCCGGAAGCAATTCACGTTGACCACTGCACCATAGACCCGGCCAAAGTTAATATCAGCTGAACTAAATAAAACAATAAAGTCTACCATTTTTTGTGAAAAAATTACTTGGTGTTTTTCGCAAGCACTTTCCAAAATGGTCTGGGGTCCAAAGGGTTAATACAGTAATGGCATTTCACTCTCACGTAATATCTACCGCTTTGCATGCCATTGAACAAGTTGGATTTGCCATAGCGATACCATACTTTGAAAAGTTCTAATTGTCATTTTTGCCTAAAATGACCTTTTGGTCAAAAAAGTTTGTATTTATTGCATTCTATCATATATATGAGTTTCAGAATGATCTATGATTAAATAACGGACACTTTTTTACTAAATTTATTTGACAAAGTTCTATGATTGTTCATTATCATTATTTCCATCATTAGATCTTTATGATCATTATTTCTCAGCAAGAATATACTTAAAATAAGTAATTTGAAACATTTTTAGTTGATGCTACGAGTGAATTTTAATCAATGGAAACTTCAAACGATCATATCTCATAAAACAGTGTCAAGAGCAGTTAGAACCTTTTCAAAGTAAGGTGTCGATAGGACAGAGGGAACCATTCAAAATAGTCTAGGATACAAAGGGTTAATGTAAGAAAATGAATGACGTGTGTCCATTTTGAAATCTGCGACAAAAATTGGATGTGTCACGAACCTGGACAGGCAGTGTCATGCTACTGTGACGATGTCGCATAAAATCCCAACAACCTTGTTAATGTTTATGTTATAAAGCATTGAATGTATGAATTATTTATAATTCTAAATGCTGTCTAAAAAAAAGGAACGGTTTAGTCAATTTGGACTTTACATTTTGGCTATAGTTTGAAAAACTCATTTTTTCCAAAAAAAATATTATCACAGTTTCAGTTTTTAATGCTGAGAACTTTTTGTACATGTTATTTGACATTGTAATTTGGAGAGATTCGCATTTTGTATTTTTTTTAAGTGTTAAAAATAATACTTAGGGTCATTATAAAAAGAGTGTACCTATTTATATATCGGCCCCTTGTAAGCAGGGAAACGTGATTCACCTTTCTCTACTTTTCCCATGTCCGCTCCTAACTTAGAACATATGGACTCCTCACGGAGTTTATCTCAACATGTGTTTTTACTATGAGAACTGTTTGTTACTCAGTTGCTCAACCTCTCTTTTTCTTCGAAGAGAGTAGGGATGGAAAGGATACGAGGACTAGGACAGGACTAGTGATTGATTTGTTTCGATGCTATAGATTCTATTCCTTGCTTCTCTTAACATTAAAAAATTCCCAATCTGATTGATTGCAGCTCATTCGTATGATTCTTTGTTTGCTTTGATTCGATTCTATCACCCCCTCCTTGCTTCCTGCTGAAGAGAATAGGGATTTGAAAGTATATCAAGAATAGCGAAGAATTCTAAATGAGTAGGGATGTAAAAGATACGAGGACTAGGACAGGACTAGTGATAAACTAATCGCTGTCACTATTCGACGCTCTTTGGGATCGGAAAGGTGGGGATTTTCAACAACTCAAACACCCATGCCTTTGAACAAATTTATCGACTGAATAAATCCACTCGTACAGGGAATCGAACCCGGGCTGACCGGCACGCAAGTCAAAGCAGTTGGGACTGCGCCACGGACCGGCGCCACTTTTCAGGAGAGCCCAAAAATATGTTTCTCCAGTTATCTATTATGCTCACTGTCAATATCGAAAACCTTAGTACAGTGATGCACAGTCTGCGGCCTAAAATGACATTTAATGCGGCTCAGTGTGACAGATATTTTATCGACAAAAAAAATCGTAAAAAACATTTACTCATCGATTAAGATAGATTTTTGTCATTTCTTTTCCATAAATACAGTATTATTTGCAAGCACCGCTCGTTCCACATTTTTTTTTAAATTAACCATGAATGTAATGTAAAGAAAAGTTACAGAATTACGGAGTCGGAATCGTGGAGTCACGGTGTTTTGGCCGGAGTCAAATGTTTGGAAAGTGATTTTAACCGGTGTTTAGGTAAATTATGGATATACGGTCACAGGACAGAATTTTTGTAAAGATTTATGAAAAATTAGCACATTAAATGGAATGAGTGTAAGGCTTACGATTTTTTTACGATGTTTCGTCTTTAATTTTTAAATTTATTGTAATAGAATATCCTAAAGAATACTTCGCAATAAGTATGTAATCGAGTTGTTTTAATTTACAGGAGCAAAAATGCAACCACAAACTACACAAACAATAATATTATACAGATTGAGACAGTCACATAAGTTTATTATTTGTTTAAAATAAAAAGAATAATTTTATTATAGGCTAATATTAAAAAACAAATACTTCTTTCAGAACTCATGCAATAATCAGAAATATTCTTCAGATTTAATCATTTTGATTCCACATTTTATAATAATCCACAAGAACTGAAACAGTAAAGTCAAAACATAAAATTATAAGCCAGTATGTATAAATTGTTTGAGCATAGCTCGAGAGGATTGGGATTTGTCCCGTGACCATATATCCGTAATTTACCGGTGTTTACTGTCAATACTTGATGGAATGGCATTATGATAAAAATAGTGGGGAAAAAAATGTACTAATTCCACATACAATTTATTAGACTAAGACCGGTCTCGCTCATAAACAAGAGATATTAAAAATTAATAGACATAAATTCTTCAATTTATTAAGGTCCAGTAAATTAGTGTTTTATGAACAAGAAAGTGATTTTCATTGATACGTATTGAACTATCTTTGTACCCACTTCTTCTATTGATATGAATCTTTGACAGATAATACGGAAAGAAAAATAACAATGTATTTTAATTCTACATAAATTATTTTATATATTTGTTGATAGCTATTTCGGCTTACGCCTTCGTCAGAACTATGTTTAAAACATGTATTAGAGATAGCTTATATACCCTTTGCTAGACAGGGTGCCTCCTACATAATCTCTTTCTGTTTAAACCATACCTACGTCACATGAAAGAATTTAAATAAGTTTGATTTATTGGTCTAAAGTAATGGTGGGAAACAATAATTTGGGTATTTTTGGGTTATTGGATCGTGTGAAACCACTTAAAATCTGCAATTTCTAAGTGCATCTATTTTGAATTGTTTTAAGTTTATTGTTTGTTAATGGTTTTAACAGAGATAAGCTATTAATTGTGATCTGATCGTTAAGAATTTCATTGGACTGATTATACCTATTAATTTCAAGCTGTTCAAATGCATTCAGTTTTAGGCCCTTATTGCAGGAATGTAAACGAATCGGGACCGAATTCGGATTATGTGCTAATTCTATAAGGTGATTTGCATATTGTGAATCAGTTTTTCCATTGTTAAAGGATCTAACATGTTCGTTTGCGAATGGATATTTTCTACCAGTCTGTCCGACATATACTAAATCACATGTACCGCAAGTCATCTTATATATACCGCTTCTATCAAGTTTATTAATCCTGTCTTTACTATTTTTAAGATGTGTACCTAAGTTATTATTAACTTTAAATGCTACATTTACTGAATTTTTAATCTCGTGGTGAATTTTTTCACTAATACTCCCTAAGTAGTTAATTGATTTAAAGAAGCGGTTTTCTTGTATTAAGTTAGCCAGATATTGATTTAATATCTTATTATTGAATTATTGATATTGTATTAAGTTTGACAGATAACCTAACATATTATTATGGATCAAGTGGCTTTCATAACTACATAACTAATAAACTCTATTTATCAGGGCTGTGGAGTCGGAGTCCTCCCGGCGATTTGGCTGGAGTCGTACACGGAGTCGGAAGTTTGAACTTTTTATTTTTGCATATAATATGTGAAATTTGGCTATTGGCCGGATTGATATTTAATTGAATACACATAAATAGGAACATTAGGCAAAAAAAACGTGACGATATTAAACGTTTTCAGTCGGAGTCGTGTTTTTGATCAATGTTGGAGCCGGAGTTGGAGTCGAACTTTTTTTTTTTACTGACTTAACGGCCCTGCCTGCTAATATTTCTGAGTAAAATAGTTTATGATCACCCGCGTTGTGATGTAACATTTTAGCCCTTTGTCCGTTTCAAACAATTTTGATTGCCAACCAGTGATTTCTGAATTATAATGATTTTGAGTATCGATATGGTTCGAGAAAGATTTGAAGATGAAGGAACACAAAAAGCGTCACATACTTGCAGACCAAGTTCTGGATGAAGAGAAGCACTCCATCGATGATGTATCCCATGATGAAGGTCTTCGCAAGTGCCTTCCATAACGCAGGTGGACGCTTTTTCAATCTGCTTGTTTCTATCTCTTGAAACCAGCTCCTGAAAAAGATATAAATAATACATCATTTTTTTTATTTTTTTTAACCATGTCTACTCCCAACTTGGAGCATATGGACTCCTAGCGGAGTTTATCTCAACATGTGTTTTTCTACGAGAACTGCTTGTTACTCAGTTGCTCAACCTTTCTTCCAAGAGAGTAGGGATGGAAAGGATACGAGGACTAGGACAAGACTAGTGATAAGCTAATCGCTGTCACTATGCATCGCTCTTTGGGATCGGAAAGGTGGGAAGGGATTTTCAACAACACAAACACCCATCCATTTGAACAGATTTATCGACTGAAAAATCCGCTCGCATCCGGAATCGAACCCGGGTGGTCCGGCACGCAAGTCAAAGCCGTTGCCACTGCGCCATGGACCGGACAAGAATAGTACTCATGTAAAATTTAAAATAACTTTGATTATTCCACGTATTGTGCTACTAACTGTGACACGTGTTTCGCGTCTTTCAGAGACATCTTCAGACATACTATTATTAAATAATATTCTTAATAGGACATGTTGCTCGCCATAACTTACCTTATTTCCAATTAATAGAGTAATCACAGACCTATCTGACTGATTGCAACTCATTAGTTTAATAGTTTGGAATGTTTAACGTCATTAGTAGTACAAGACTCATAGAACTCGGATCTCGAACTAGATCTTATAGGTGACGTGCCACAAATATGTCGAGTCCTGCTCGACATTGTAAAACTTGGCTGGATTTTTTTTTGGCTTGTTGAAGGCTTTAGAAGAGGTGATGTGTTAATTGTAATCTGTTCGTTAAGAATGTCATTGGATTGATTATACCTTTAATTTCTAGCTGTTCCAATGCATTCAACTTAAGGCCTTTATTACAGGAATGTAAAACAAATCGGGACCGAATTTGGATCATGTGCTTTTTCTATGAGAAGGCGTAAGCCGAAATAGCTATCAACAAATATATACAATAATTTATGTAGAACTAAAATACATTGTTATTTTTCTTACCGTATTATAATGGAGTTCTACCAAGTAAATGCCTACTCAATCAATATCCATATATTCTCAAATAGAGAATTTATAAAGTTTCTTCTGAACCCTCTCTACCATAAGAAAATATTTCGCACAAACGTTGGCCATCCCTGTCACAAACCAATAATTTCAGCTATCATAAAATATTAACTTACTGGTTATGACAAAAATTTTAACAGCTGATAAATAAGAACAACTTTATTTCGAAATACCGTGGCTATTTAATTATATAGTAAAATGATTTTTTTGTAAAAACTATTTATAAAACTCGTCTTAAGAAATAAAACTTGTTTTAAAATATGGCCTTAACTACGATACAGGAAAAAAACAAAATGGATGCCGCAATAAACTATCGTAATTATGTTTAAATCAAACCTTGTCTAATCATATTAATTATCGACAAAGGTCATGAAGCTATAAATTCAATACATTCCCTTTTAAGGAAGTAAATAAATATTAAATTATCGCGAAAAATGCACATGTCAGGTAAATAAATGTTACGCTGGTTCCTCTAAGGCTACGGCCACAGTGACAGGCGTAACTTCTGGCGTGGCGTAGCGTCACTTGTTTTATAATCCGAGGCCAAAATAAGAATTCCATCATTCTTGAGAATGTGAAATTGAATGTCCCTGATAATTTTTTGAGAAATCGTGAACATGAGTTGTTTGTTTTTCCAAGGGGTAGAACCAGTCTGCCAATGGGAATGCCACTGGGAAGAGCTTTAACAATTTTAAGCGGCATTGCTTCGGATGTCGATATATTTCATATTGACGTGACTGTGTTCAGACGAATACTATATTTTATGAATAAAAGTTGATTTTGTCAGAACTCACTCGGTTGACATCTTTGAAAAATTTCTAATATGATTTTATAATTTTTTTCTCTTTTTTTATGACTAAAATGTTTTCATCTTGTTTTTAATTAATTTGTGATTTTTATTATGTATTTATATTTATAAAATACATGGCGCATTGGCGTCAGCTGTAATGCCATGATTTGCTTTTTCTTAAATAAGTAAATTAATAATCAAAGGTTGCCGCAATGGCTTTAACGATGGAGCCGTCTGAGAAGTCAAAGTACAGCGTAAATGCCGAAGTCAAATTAGTTTGAAATTTAATAGCGCTTACTTTGGCGTACAAATTGTTTACGTTATGACGCTGCGTTTCGACTTCTCAGACGGCGCCATCGTTAGCCCTCGAAAGACGGTCCCTAAAAAATAGCGTGTGATGCGAAGGGGAGTCTAAAAATACCCCAGTTTTATGCCTTTTTTGGCATAGATTGCATTTGAACCGACACAAAGTTTTCAATGATTTTTAGACTTTGAAAAACCTTTATGTAAAATATGGCTATTTGGTTGATATTTAATATAGTACACATAAATAGCAGGGCTGTGGAGTCGGAGTCGGAGTCAGAGTGGCTTTTTGGCCGGAGTCGGAAATTTTGAAAAGCTTAAAGATTTTATTTTTGCATTTAATATGTAAAATTTGGCTATAGGCCGGATTTTTTGTCTGATGCTTAATTGAATACACACAAATAGGAAAGGTAGGAAAGAAACGTGCCGAAAATAATCGTTTTTTAGTCGTGTTTTTCGTCAATGCTGGTTAAAAAAAAGCACGACTCCGACTCCGACTCTAGCATTGGCCAAAAACATGGCTCAAAAGTTGACCAGAAACACGACTCTGATTAACAAAAGTTTAATTTTGTCACGTTGTTTTTCCGACCTTTCCTATTTATGTGTATTTAATAAATATCAACCATCCAATCCGGTCAATAGCCAAATTTTACAAGTTACATACATGAATATAAAGTTCAAACTTTTCAAAAGTTTTTCACGACTCTGACTAAGATCAAAAAACCTTGACTCCACAACTCCTAATCCACAGCCCTAATTAATAATCCTTTTTTTATTTTTTCAAATCATTACGAATTTTTTATAAAAGTACTGCTTGTTACTTAAAACTGAGACGACCTTGATTCGGCTCCCTCATAAATCGACACCTCCTATCCGACACTCAGAAGAGGAATTTTGGGAACGGAACAAAAGACGATTTCAAAGCGTTATGTGGTTGCGGTTAGCACCCATTATTTAATTGTTACGAATTTTCACAGACTTTACACACGAATTTAACACAGATAAATTTACAATACACGTTACATTCTACAATACATAATACACGACTATTATAATTGCGAAGGCGATATCAGGAATTTACTAGACTTTATCCTTAGGGAGAGGATTAGGAGCTTGCAGGCTACTTCCAAGGCTTACAGTTAGGATGAAGTCCCTCAATCACAACTGTAAGACTTCAAGAAAGTACACTCAATGCTCTCCAATCTCTAACTAATTTTATGAAAAAAAAGCGGTTCCTTTAGGTAGAAAAACCGTTAAAAAGTCCGCCTGATAACTCATTATTTAACATCCATCGAACTTTGCATGAAATACCTCGTATCTCATGCACTCAGCGCGTGAAAGAGTCAGAGACATTTAGAGCGAGACGTCCGCAATACCATTCCGGAACGTCAGCATAAATGTCTCTTTTACAAATTTGAAATAATTCTATATTGAATCGCTATAGATTTCAATATAGAGTATTATTAGAATGAATTTATTTCCTGATATCGTCTTAAACTCATAGACTGAGGTGAAAAATAGATCGTTCGAGAGAGTTCTGATGACCTACCATTTAGGGCGGTATCAATACCTTCGATAGACTCGACGGTATCTTTCTGGAAGATTATTTAATTATAAAATTTAAAATAACGTATTGTGTAAATAAATGCGACACGTGTTTCGCCTGTTTCAGGGGCATGCTCGGACTCACTATCGCAAAGGTTGCTTAAGTAATAAAGTTTCAAGTTTTTTACGACTTCGACCCCGAATAGGACTCCGGCAATAACCCCGCGATGAGTTCGACTCCACGGCCCTGGTTTTTGGCCAATGTTGGAGTCGGAGCTCTGATATTTTTACAATGAATTTTGACCACTGAATCAGGTTTTGAAACATTATTTGCTTACGATAAATATTGTTGCATTTTGTTGTTATTTCAAATGAAAATGAATTTATAATTATCATGTATCATATAAAATATAATAGCATTAAAGATACGATTTACATAACAATAGCTGAATAACCGGTTTCTAGAACATAAAGACTCAAAACTATTTTCCTTTATACAAACATATGTATCGCAAATCGAATGATTAACGGTGTTGGCTTCTGCCACGGAGCCCACAGATTAAAAAACAATGACAATATTTTTAATCGATTTGTCATTCGAATTGTTTCAATTTTGTCGCTAACGACCCAGGTTTAGCAGATGAGAAAAATAAGCCGATGAAACTGTCTATCCGTGTGGTCTAGTGGCAAGCGCTTTGTCCCAGCGATCAGGTCAGCCCGGGTTCAATTCCCGGCAAGGTTTTTTCAATTGAAAAAAGAGATCTTGGGCTTGGGTGCATGTAATTTATCGTTGAGTTGTTCACGGCTGATTCTTTAGTTTATCATCGAGTTAATCTCGTGTGACTTTCACAATTGGAAATATTTGGCGCATTGGCATGAGCCGTGATGCCAAATATTATTTAAAATAATAAAAAAAAAAATAAGAAACAAATTTGAAGCGTTTAAATTTTAACGACCCGGGTTTCATTAAAATTAAATTAAATTTAAATTAAATTTAAATTAAATTTAAATTAAATTTAAATTAAATTTAAATTAAATTTAAATTAAATTTAAATTAAATTTAAATTAAATTTAAATTAAATTTAAATTAAATTTCAGCCGTTTAATTTTTTTACTTTTCCGCGAGCTTTGTCGCTAACGACACGGGTTTCACTTTTCGGTATTTTCAGACGTTACTAGTACACGAATGAACTTGAACTGGCAGTTAAATCAAGCTTAAGAGTTTCATCAAGCACCTTCAGTCGGAATCCTTAATTACATTTGAAGGCTTGAATTATGTACTTTACCATGAATTTTGTCCCTAACGCCCCGAGTTTCGCCTATCGGCATCTTCAGGCATTTCAATTGCACGAATGAACTTGAATTAGCGCGTAGTAAATAGTTTGTTAGTTCTTATATGTATGTAATAATGAAAGTAGATCACTAATATAAAATTTAAAATAACTTTGATTATTCCATGTATTGTGCCACGTGTTTCGCCTCTTTCAGAGGCAAGTTTGCTTAAGTAATGAAGCAAGATTGATTCTAATATGTTAAAATAATAAAATTACAAAATGGAGTTTGGAATGTTTTCTTTTTACGGCAAGCAAGAAGAGGGTTATAGAATCAAAACAAAGCAAACAAATAATTATACTACTCATGACGTTAGGATTACAAAATATTAACTAATGAGCTGCAATTATTCAGATAGGTTTGGGTCAATACTTTTAATTGGAAATAACGAAAGCAGTGGCGAGCAACCTGTGCCCATTATTAAGAATATTCGAAAGTATTAGATCACTAGGTTCCAGGGCCGTAGCGAGTAGATTTTGTGCTTCCTGGCTTCATTTTGGCGCCCCCTATGCTCTGCCAGCGCCTCGGTGCCCAGAACGATCGCCCTATTCGCCGACCCCTAGCTTCGGCTCTGCTAATTTCTATTTTTCCTATCGTAATCTGAGTTTCAATGAATTGTGTGAGTAAATTATGATAACCAAGTAGCTATTTGAAAATTTAGTATTGCAAACATTCATTACCAGCTAATATAGCATTGAAATGCCTACTGATAAAATCGGTGAATTTTACTAAACGTATTATTATGATTGATGTCATTTTTGACGTGACAACGTCTTATAAATCGATGAACGCCCGCTGCACGCACGAAAAAACATGACTCATTGTCCCGTTTGTCGCGTTACGCCGAAGGCAAGCGAACGAGCGAGAACGCGGATAAGCGATAGAGAGGCACGATCGGCCTACCGTTCGGATTGTTCCGCATCTGTCTCTCTTCCACTCGATTGGTCGATGCGTCTGAGTAGAAAAGAGACAGCGGCAGCACACAACTTATACACCTACAGTACCTACACGTGATCTGTTTACAACTGTTTATAAAGTGAAGTGAAATATTAATGTGGTTTTCATTGTTTATATTACAACAACAATTGCTGCAATAAAGGTAATTAATTCTTGCATAAAAATTGTAGATTTCATTTCACTCCTTCTTCGTATCCATACAAAATAATGATAATTCAATAAAAATGATTCCATTTTATTCATAAAAGTATGCAATCATTTCATCAATGTTTTCTTATGACGTTGTCACGTTAAACTATCGTCCGTAAACCGACTTTACAGACAACCATTTTTTTTACAAGGATATCAACAATGGTGAATTGAGAAGATAAAGTTGACCATTCAAATCGTCAAACTATTCATCTGTACCCTATTTATTTTTTATATCTACTGGAACATAATTTATGATCGCATATTTCATATTGACGTGAGTGAGTTCAGACGAATACCATATTTTCTGAATAAAATTTGATTTTGTCGGAACTCACTCGGTTGACATCTTTAAAATTTCTAATGTGATTTTTATAATTTTTTCTCTCTGTTCTTATAATAACAATTTGTAATTTTTATTATTTATTTTAATTTATTTATTTATTTATTTAAGAAAAAGCAAATCATGGCATTACAGCTGACGCCAATGCGCCATGGATTTGACAAATATAAATACATGCATATATATATACATACATACATGTAAATATATAATAAAAATCACAAATTAATTAAAAATTAAAAATAAGATGAAAATTACAATAGTCATAAAAAAACAGAGGAAAAAATATTATTAATATCACATTAGAAATTTTCAAGGCAGTCAACCGAATGAGTTCTGACAAAATCAACTTTTATTCATAAAATATAGTATTCGTCTGAACTCACTCACGTCAATATGAAATATGTTGACATCCGAAGCAATGCCGTTTAAATTATGTGTATACAAGTATGTATGTATATGTAAATACATTTGTCAAATGCATGGCGTATTGGCGTAAGCAGTAATGCCATGATTTGTATTTTTTTATGAATAAATAAATAAAATCGCCCGTGTTTCTATGTAACATTCTATCGCCCGTGTTTCTATTGAGGTACATTTTAAAATACACTTTATCCGGTAACGATTAAAAATCTATTACTAAATATATATTGAGGTATTGTAATAAACAGGTTTTGCATTTTGCAATACACCTATACCTTTTTACAACATACATATGTACGTTTTTAGGTCCAAAATATAATACGGAAAGAAAAATAACAATGTATTTTAGTTCTACATAAATTATTTTTAAATATTTGAAAATTCGCACGCACAAAAAATCTATTAAAACGTGTATTAGAGATAGCTTAAATTTGCTAGGAAAAATCTCTTTCTGTTGAAACCATACCGACGTCACGGGTAAATAAGTTTGATTTATTGGTCTAAAAGTAATGGTGGGAAACAATAATTTGGGTATTTTTGGGGGATCCACGATTCACAAAAGTGAAAATCTGCAATTTCTGCATCTGTTTTAAATTTGGTTTATTGTTTGTTAATGGTTTTAACAGAGGTGAGCTATTAATTGTGATCATCGTTAAGAATTTCATTGGACTGATTATACCTATTAATTTCAAGCTGTTCCAATGCATTCAGTTTGAGGCCCTTACAACAATACATATGTACGTTTTATAAGGTCCCAAAATATATTGTTTTTAAAACCGCAATAAACCCAAAAATATATTTTAAAAAAATGCAATAAAAAAAACCGCATAACTTTGAAATTGCACAAAAAGTGGTTTGAGTGTTCGTACAGGGCACGTGTCGCTTGCTTAACAACTAAACACTTATAATTTTATTTAAAATAAGGAAATTGCTTCAGATCAAAAAATACAATTGAAAAAACCCTATGGGTCCCTAAGTTTATATGGCGTTTATTTGTTATAGCGTACTCCCTATCCTCCCACTATAGCAGGGCTGGCTGTATACTATTATCAGGGCCAAATAGGACAGGTCGGAAAAATCGTGACAAAATCGTAGGGTCGGAGTCGTATTTTTTTAACGACACCACAGCGCTTGAAATAAGTATTTAAAACGTCAACAGTCATATGCTGCATTCGAGGGTATGCCGGCTCCATTTCAGTTGTTCTAGTTTTAAGTCTCATAGAATATTTTATGTGAAGATAGTAAGGTAAATGTACCAGTAGCTGACCGTTTTCCGTCCGAGAAAATTTCAACAAAAATAACGATTAAGGTTTAGCATTGTACCGAATGATGGCAAAGCAAGTATACTCATATTGGATCATATGTCTTAATTAATATTATGTAACAAAAATTACGAAATGGCCTATTTAAAAAATGTTGTGTTAAATTATTAAATTCCATGTTCCTGTTTCAGTAGTTGACCATGTCTAAACAGGGGGCTTTATAGTGAACTTTCTGTCAGAGTTTCCTCAGGGCTTTCTCTCACACCACTCTCGGTTGAATCAAGTAACAATGGGTGGTTCAGGAACAAGGTAGACACCGTTTCTAGATTGATCACTTAAGAAATTTGAAATAATACACGTTCCTCACTAGGTGTTGTTTTCAAATGGCTACCCTGGCACTCCACTGGCTATATGGTGATGTGTTAGTGGCTCATTCCGACCACAGATGCCTTAACTTGTGATGTTTTTAGCTTCTCCTGAGCAATGGCAAATAATCTGATAAGCGGTTTTGCATTGGAACAGACGATATATTGTATTTGAGGTCAAAAGCTAGAAGTGCCCATGTCAAATGAATCAATTATTTGTTATTAAAAATATGTTGGCGAAACGTTTCTGAAAGTTTGTTTTAATTCCGACCACAGATGCCTTAACTTATCTGAACTGTACAATTGAGAGCAATCCCGTTTCTGCATTCTTATTTTATTCTCAAAAGGTCAACTACTGGTACATGGTCAGCTACTAGTACATTTACCTTATTATAGTAGTAAAATAAAGGGTCTTTTTATAAGGACGCTTAGTTTTGAAATGTAAATAAAACAAGTTGTTTGCGAGATTTCGACTAAATTTTAATTTCATTTGTAAGTATATTTTACGGCATTAAATATGGAATATAGCATCAAATGTCTGCCAATATCCATTCATTATAAAATGGGCCATGTCGCTAAAGTTGACTTTTTTGATAAATTTGGGTAAACTTCCAACTGCTCCGGAACCCAATCAGGCGTTGTCTGCGGTCGTTTACCTGAAGTTCCTCGGTTAGTTGGATTTTATACGGGTGCAGACATAAGGCCCGATTCAAAATTCGCCAAGTTGAAGTCGCAGAAAAGCCAAGTTCTTGTGAACAACGAGAAATAAGCTGCCTTGGGTTTTCCTGTACACTTTCACACACAGCAGCAATGTTTTCACCAGATATTGTATTTTGATGACGTACAGGTAGGTGTTGGCCGATTATTTACCAAACTGGTTGACTGAAATTTGGCCACTAAACAATGAATAATCTACTCAGCAGGACAAAGTAACATATTTTGAGCGTCCCTATTGAAATACCCTTTATTTAGTAAAAAGTTGTTGTCAATTTGTGAGAAGACATTTACGCTAGAAAATATTATAAATATACACTTGTTCAAAGTCTTATTCATGTGCGTAGGTTGGTGCATTTTTTTTTATCACATCGTCGAAATGGTGATTATTTACTGTGATAAGAAAAAATACACTTTTTTTAAGCATCGAAGGTGAATTTTTTTACGAAAATTCATTTAAATTCACACCAATTTTGCGTGTTATGGCATTGAATAACGGATTTTTAGTTTTAAAGAAACGTAGCTCGATTTTTGTCGGTTTTGTGTTATGAATTTTTTTTAACAATGTCCGCTCCCAACATGGAGCATATAGACTCCTCACGGAGTTTATCTCAACATATGTTTTTCTATCGAACTGCTTGTTACTCAGTTGCTCAACCTCTCTTTTTCGAAGAGAGCTAATCGCTGTCACTATGCGTCGCTTTTTGGGATTGGAAAGGTGGGAAGGGATTTGGATTTTCAACAACACAAACACCCATGCCTTTGAACATATCGGCAATCGAACCCGGGCGGTTCGGCACGCAAGTCAAAGCCGTTTGCCACTGCGCCACGGACCGGACCGAGCTATGAATACCACTAGATAATTACAAGATTTTTTGTTTTTTGGATATCTATTATATTGACGGAGCGTAAAGTTCTAAGGCGCGTTAGAGCCAAATTCCAAATTCTTCCAGTCTTCTTCGTCTCTAATATAAAATTTAAAATTGTCTTGTCTAAAAAAAAAAGAATAATTCTACTATAGGCAAATATTGAAAAACAAATTCTTCTTTCAGAACTCATGCAATAATCAGTAATATTCTTCAGATTTAAACATTTTGATTCCACATTTTATAATAATCTACAAGAACTCAAAGAGTAAAGCCAAAACATAAAATTATAAGCCAGTATGTACAAGAGGATTGGGATTCTGTGCCGTGACCATATATCCATAATTTACCGATATTTCAATACGTATTAAAATAACTTTCTTGTTCATAGCTCTGCTAAGCATTGAGACAACACAATAGAATAAATTAATAATGTATATTTAACAAATAAATCAGAAAGCCATAGCGTAGCATTTAAAGATATTTAAAAAATGTATATGTTAAAAAATAATAACATCAATTACTAGTGAAACCTGTTTATTGGCTCTTTTGAAACTACAGTATTAACTTAATTTTAGCCAGTTTTGAGTTATGAATACATCGAGAGAATATCTTACGTTATGTGCCAAAGAGACATATCAATAAGAAAAGTGAATACGAAGATAATAATAACGACAGTGGAACCCCGATCTTACGTTCCCGCATTAACCGTTTTCCCGCGTTGTTCGTACATTTTCTATAGTCCCGGCTAGAGACTCCAATTCGAGTATCGAGTACTCGATACTCGAGTATACTCGTCCATTTTTCAATTACTCGATACTCGAGTAATTTGTAAAATACTCGTAATATATAAATGAAGATTTAATTCCAAATTTTATTTTGTTTTAAGCAGCGGACAGAAAAACTAGATAGCACAATTTAATTGATTGTTAACTTTTAAACCGAGGTCTACAGCAGCAGAGAGAGTTTTTTCTACTGCTGGAATATAAAAACAAAACTTCGAACCAAATTAAGATAAATTTAATAATAAAATAAGCTTATTTATTTATGTATCATCTATTTATAGACACAAATTTGAATTAATAAAATATATTTCGGTACATCTGAAACTACACGAGTATACTCGATTACTCGAGTATACTCGATTACTCGAGTATTTTGAAATTTTACTACTCGATACTCGAGTAGTTTAGATGTCGTGTAATTGGAGTCCCTAGTCCCGGCCAAACACCCTTAAGAACAATGTTAAAAAATCCCGCATTATCCGTTCCCCGATTTAACGTCGAAATATTATGGTCCCGTCACAAATATTATCCCGATTTAACGTATTGTTGAATTTTTCTTAGAAACATTCGAATCCATCCATCGGTTCGCAGGAAAGAGCCGAAACTGCAAGTGTGCTAGTTAGTGAGACATCACTAAAAACATTATGACCATAAAACGTAAAAAAAAAATAAATAATTGTCTACTCCAAGGGCATGTGTAGATGAATCTGCAGTCAGGAAATAATGCGAATTCGAAGGATCAATGCTCAAATTGAAGTGCAAAACTGCAAAGGAGCAACTAATTATTAAAGACTTTTTTAAAAAATGTTTGTAAAAGGTAAAATAAGTTTTTTAAATGTTTTATATTTAACTGACTAATTAAATAATATGATTATTTCACACATCAGCAATTAATTAATAGGGAACACTGTCGGCAGCCATATTGAATTATGTGTCAATTGCAAAAGTTTTGATTAAGCCCCTCATCTGAAGGATTACCAAAATCGGTTGGATGATATTACTGATTACCGTGATTTAGAAATATATGAGCATAATTAACGATGTCGATTGAGGGTGCTTGATGGAATTTCAATATCAAATTTGAATTTTGTACTTTTCCATGAGTTTTGTCGCTAACGACCCGGGTTTCGACTTTCGGCATCTTCAGGCATTTCAAGTGTACGGATGTGCTAGAACTGATTGAAGTGACTAGAAGTACATAGATCACTAAGTTAAATTGCTATTAAAATGTAAATTTGCGAAAATTCAATGTACACAAGTTTCAATGAATTAAGTGGGTTGTTATAATTAAGGGGAATTTTGGAAATACTAATGACCAGATAATAACAAAGGAATATATAAAATAAATCGAGGGTTTTATCCGAACTATAATTAATGAATTGATTGATTTTAAGTCATTGAATTAATATTTAATGATAGCAAGTGCTTGAATTATTAATAAATGACAATTATTTAAAAGGGTACAACAATGGTGAACTAGGAAGCTGAAGTTGCTCGTTCAAAATTGGCAAACTGCTAAGCAGAGCTCGATTTATTTCCAAGATTTCTTGGTAAAATAATATAAATTCGCCCCTGTTAGTATGTAACAAATCAATGCCTGAGTCAAAATATCATAGTAGCATAATACTTGAACGCGAACCAGCGTATATTATTTTTTAATTACTAACAAGTGTGGTTGTTCAAGGAACAGTGTTGCAAGCCGTAAACAGCCGAGAATTTAGGTATTTAAGGTCGAAACAAATTTCCTCATAGCAAGTTATGCGTATTTCTTGAATACAGTAGAACCTCGATTATCCAGATTGGTCAAAATAAACAAAAATATTAAAAATTTACTGATATTCACGTGGCGAATTGCGTCCACTGTTTACGTACGTGATGGAATGCAGTCTTAATATTTTGATCGTTGCGTTTGGTCTAACAATAAGTCCTGTGTAAAATATGGGCCAGTCATCGTCCAAATTCGATACGCATTGAACGTTTGTTTCGATGCTTTGAAACATGGTGAATCGGGTCGTTTTCTGTCTAATAAATATGGTGTTGGAACGTCAACGATCTCGGATATAAAAAAATATTGAAGTTTACCAATTGTTTAATGAGTCAAGAGGAGTGCTATTCAAGACAACTTATGTATCTTAAAAGTATTCGTGATATGGCAGCATCGAAAAGAAAAGCTAGCTTTAAGCAGAAATCGATAATTGATTTTTTCAATTAAAAATAATTTATTATTAATGCTATGTATTAATCTAAATAAATAAAAATTATGAGGTACTTGTCTTTTCCTGTCAATTATGGCTTTTTTGATTATCCGGACTATCTTCATCCCCAATTAGTCCGGATAATCGAGGTTCTACTGTAGTTGTTATTTTGACGTTAAAGGAGGAAATATGTGCTCATAATTGTTGAATTGCTACCTTCCGATGACCTTGTGAAAATTTATGAATACGCCCAGTGACGGCTGGTGACGCGGTGCTGGGGGGTGCAAAAGGAAGTATCAATTATTTTTCCGTACTACGGAAGAGAAACAGTTGGTATTGCGAACATCTGAATTGAAAGTCCATGCTTTAGAAGTGTTTTAAAATTCAATGAATAGGAAAGAACTCTTGTAAAAATGGTTGAATCTTCCTTTGCACCCCCCAACACCACGTCACCACCGTCACTGAATACGCCCCAGTACAGGGTATTGAAAAAATCGGCGCACCGACATTATTTTGGCTAATTTTCCTATTTATGTGTACTCAATTAAATATCAACCCTACCAATCCGGCCAAAAGCCAAATTTGACATGTCATATGCAAAAATCGCCGCGACGACTCTGACTCCGGCCAAAAAGCCACGACTCCACGATTCCGACTCCGACTCCACAGCCCTGGTGTTTAGTCAATGCTGGAGTCGGAGTAGTGTTTTTGATAAATGCTACTGTCGGACTCCACAGCCTTGAAATAAACACATGAAAGGAAATGATTTTGTAATGTATTCGATAGAGTAATCACTAACCTATCTAATTGATTGCAGCTCATTAGTTTAAAAGTTTGTAATGTTTAACGTCATTAGTAGTATGATTATTCGTTTGCTTTGTTTCGATTCTATAACCATGCTTCCCGTAAAAAGGAAAAATACCAAACTCCATTTTGTAATTTCACCATTTTAAAATGTTAGAATCAATCAATAGTAAGTCCGAAGATGCCTCTGAAAGGCGAAACACGTGTCACAGTTAGTAGTACAATACGTGGAATAATCAAAGTTATTTAACATGTTATATTAAGTTAAAAAGTTTTGCATTTTGTTTTAAACTTCTTTTATGTTTGTTCAGTGTAATTTTCGAGCTGTTCACGACGTTCACTACTGCACCGTGGACCGGGCGATTTATAATATGTATTAATATAATCACAGTTCAGCGAAAACAACAAATAAATCAATGTCGTGATGTTTTGCCCGGTCCGTGGTGCAGTGGTCAACGTCATTGGCTACCGTGTCGGACTGCCCGGGTTCGATTCCCGGTAAGAGCAGATATTTTCAGTAAGATTCTGCTCTGAGGCAATGGGTGTTTGTGTTGTTAAATCCCTTCCCACCTTTCACGCATAGTGACAGCGATTATCTAATCACTAGTCCTGGCCTAGTCCTCGTATCCGGTCCATCCCTACTCTCTTCGTAAATGAGAGGTTAATCAACCGAGTAACAAGCAGTTCTAGTAGTAAAAAAACATATGTTGAGATAAACTCCGCGAAGAGTCTATAAGCTCCAAGTTGGGAGCGGACATGGTTAAAAAAAATGTACGTAAACTAAATTAGTTTGTTTTTTTTTTCAGTAAATTTTTTGAATATGACGAAAAGAGTGTATTTAAAAAAAAGCTAATCAGAGACGAGTCCAACGACAGCCAATCAGAAACGAATTGCACATTATTAGATTACTAAATAAGATAAAAAATGTTCATCGAAATAAGAATAGCAGAAATTGACGCAAAAGACATTATTAAATGTATGTTCATAAATAAGCTACAAAAAAAAATAAACATTGTAAGTACGTAATAAAATTACAAAAGAAATAAATTATTACTCGTTTGAATGCTAGAATGATGTTAAAATACAGAAAAACAGTGTTTCTTAAATGAATCACACACTTCTTAAAATATTAAAAAAAAACACACAAATCATACGACTATGTATGTGAGGGTAAATAGATCTCACTGAATATAAAGGGTATTTCAATAGGGACGCTCAAAATATTTTACTTTGTCCTGCTGAGTAGATTATTCATTGTTAAGTGGCCAAATTTGAGTCAACCAGTTTGGTAAATAATCGGCCAACACCTATCTGTACGTCATCAAAATACAACTGGTGAAAACATTGCTGCTGTGTGTGAAAGTGTACAGGAAAACCCAAGGCAGCTTATTTCTCGTTGTTCACAAGAACTTGGCTTTTCTGCGACTTCAACTTGGCGAATTTTGAATCGGGCCTTATGTCTGCACCCGTATAAAATCCAACTAACCAAGGAACTTCAGGTAAACGACCACAGACAACGCCTGATACCGGGTACTGGAGCAGTTGGAAGTTTACCCAAATTTGTCAAAAAAGTCAACTTTAGCGACATGGCCCATTTTATAATGAATGGATATTGGCAGACATTTGATGCTATATTCCATATTTAATGCCGTAAAATATACTTACAAATGAAATTAAAATTTAGTTTTATTTAGTAAAACTTGTTTTATTTACATTTCAAAATTAAGCGTCCTTATAAAAAGACCCTTTACAAGTCGACACCTTAGTTTGAAAAGTTTTGAGATATGAGCGTTTGAAGGTTCGATTCATTAAAATTCATTTGTAACAATGATAGCGAAAAGATATCGAAAATTCTTAGGGAGAGGATTTTCTCAATGCCGTCCAATCACTCACTACTTATGAAAACAAACTACTTTAGAAAGAAAAACAATGGCCGTTTCAAAATTGCCGAGAAATAATGATCTTAAAGATCAGATGGTCAAATTAATGTAGTTAAAAAAGTATGCAGATGCAGTGCAACTCCGAAATTCTGTTGACTCCGATATACAACCATAGATAATTCTGGTGTTCATATATATGATAGCGATAAATACAAGCTTTTCCGACCAAAAGGTCATTTTAGGCAAAAATGTCAATAAGAACCTTTTCAAAGTAAGGTAGCGATGTTACAAATTACAAATTATACCAAACAAAACGCCTGTCCCAAAGAAAATTATTGCATACCAAATAATCACGCCTTAGATTAAATGACGTCGAAATATTACAATAATGTCGCCACCTTTCATGTGTATGTATTTATCAGCGCACCCCGACGCTATCGCACTGACATTAGCGCGCAGTACAACCCCATCATAGGCGTGTCAGATATTAGCGCGCAATATAAGATTATTTTGTATTTTTGACAGATCATTGAAGGAAATTTTCTTATACAACCGAATCTCACCTTAACTAACCCAAGATAACCTAACTTAACATCACCTAACCTTATCTAACCTAACCTCACCTCATATTACCTTCATTCGTTAACCTTACCTGATCTAACCTCACCTAACCTTAGCTAAACTGTCCCAAAGTAATATCACCTTCCCTAACCTTACCTAACCTAACCTCAACTCATATTACCTTCATTCGTTAACGTTACCTGATCTAACTTCGACCTAACCTTAGCTGAACTGACCCAATCTAACCGAACATTACCAAACCTAGCCTAACCTCAGCTAAACTAACCAAACCTCAACAAACCAAACCTGTCCAATTAATTTTGATCGATTGGAAAACAAAAGATAAAGATATCCCACCTCGTAATCTTATAAGCAACTTATGAATGAGAGTTTATCATCGTGGATATCATCAAGTGCAGTCATACTCAACCTTTTTTTCCTCCGGGCCGCATTTCAATTTTTGTATAATGCTGTCAAAACAAAACTATTTTATTTTATTTAAACATATACATTTGTTCAATATCATATTAAATTTTTGAATTTTGTAAAACAAAAGTTTTTTATTTTCGCCTTTAAACATCTTCACATTCCAAGTACGGATGTATTTGACTGACGCGTAGTAAACACTTTGATGGAACAAAAATATAATATCACTTATTAGAATTTTTTAACGAAATTTGAATGAATACAAGTTTCAATGACGGTTTTGTTATAATTACGGGGATTTTTGAAAATATTAATGACAGATGATAACATAAGAATATTTAAAATAAATCTAGGGTCCTATCCGTCGTCTCGTTAATGAGTTGATTTCAAGCCTTTATTATTATATACAAATATATAGTAAGTGAATTGATATTTAATAATAGCAAGTGCTTGAATTGTAAATAAATGACAATTATTAATAAATGACAAAAAAATAAAAATAACAATTATTTAAAAGGGTACAACAATGGCGAACTAGGCAAATAAAGTTGCTCGTTCAAAATTGGCAGACCGTTGAGCTGAGCTCGATTAATCTCTAAGATTTCTTGATAAAATAGTTTAAACTCACCCCTGTTTGTATGTAACAACTCAATGCCTGAGTCAAAATTAAACGTGTGGTTTTCAAGAATTAAATGGTTGGCGAAGGTGGAGGTATCTTTTTTTAAGCGAAAAGCGGCTAAATGCTCAGCCACTCTTATATTTAAGGTTCTAGCAGTTTTACCAATATAAAATCTGGGACACTCACTACACTGTAATCTATAAAACCCAGATTTGTTTTTATAATCTATAACATCTTTAATATTTATCAATAACTTACCTAAAGAGTTAGAAAGCCGGTCTAACACTTTCTGAGAGCTGTTTCTTTATCTTTAAGCTGGTGTGTCCTATGTAATTAATTCTCCGCCAAAACCTCATATCACCTGAGTCTTTCGTTATTAATCCCTTGTATAAGATTTCTAGCTTAATTAATACGTTTTTTATAAATATAAAAGATTGTCTATAAGAGACATATCATAACCATTGTTAATGGCGATTTGTTTAATGATTTTTAATTCAAGATCAAAATTTAATTTACTCAAGGGAATACTGAATGAAATGCAGCTGCAATTCATCGATCATAAATTATGTTCCAGTAGATATAAAAATAAATAGGGTACAGATGAATAGTTTGACGATTTGAATGTTCAATTTTATCTTCTCCATTGTTGATATCCTTGTAAAAAAAATGGTTGTCTGTAAAGTCGGTTTACGGACGATAGTTTAACTGACAACGTCATAAGAAAACATTGATGAAATGATTGCATACTTTTATGAATAAAATGGAATCATTTTTATTGAATTATCATTATTTTGTATGGATACGAAGAAGGAGTGAAATGAAATCTACAATTTTTATGCAAGAATTAATTACCTTTATTGCCGCAATTGTTGTTGTAATATAAACAATGAAAACCACATTAACATTTCACTTCACTTTATAAACAGTTGTAAACAGATCACGTGTAGGTACTGTAGGTATATAAGTTGTGTGCTGCCGCTGTCTCTTTTCTACTCAGACGCATCGACCAATCGAGTGGAAGAGAGATAGATGCGGCACAATCCGAACGGTAGGCCGATCGTGCCTCTCTATCGCTTATCCACGCTCTCGCTCGCACGCTTGCCTTCGGCGTAACGCGACAAACGGGACAGTGAGTCATGTATTTTCGTTCGTGCAGCGGGCGTTCATCGATTTATAAGACGTTGTCACGTCAAAAATAACAATGAACAACAAATAATAAAACGTAAAAAATACACTACAATACCAATGTATCCAAAATCTTAAATCTTATGTGAATTTTGACGTTGATTCAAACTTTTAGCTACATATCTTCGTCAGATTACTACAGGCTACTCTTACCACATCATCAAGGCGAAAATCTGTAAGCTGATTCATATATACGCTCTTCGCATATTCGAAGAGATACGTAGATGAAAATAATGTGATCAGAAAGAAGCTGGGCACATTTTTGTAAAGTTTTGTATTTTTCGGGTACTAGTTTCAAAAAAAATATTTGGTGACTATAATTATTTAGGGCCGCACATAAGAGCTGATTGGGTATGGCTGATTATTCAAGTGTGATGATTTTCTTAAATTATTAAATTATTAGTATTGCGCGTTAACGTCAACGCGCTAATTTCCCGCGCGCTCACGTCGTTGCACCATTTATTAGTAATCTAATATTAATTTTGATAACTGAGGAATCATACCAGCATGATTTAATCTCGTGGTTTATTTTGAAACTCATAAAACAAATGCATCTTAATTTGAAGATATTAGGTAAATTTGTCATAGACAATAAAATACAATTATAATCTCCTTACGTGTAATTATAATTGTTATTTATCGTAAAACGGGGTGAATAGAGACTGGCAGGTGATTAGAGACAAAAACAAGGATTGAACTTTAGCACAACTTTCCAATATACCCAATATATTTTTTACTATTTATATATAATTCTTTACAATCTCTCGAATGATAAAACCAAATCAACTAAATGATTAGCCAAAATTGAAACAAACGTGTATAAGTTAGATGCCTGTGCATCCTTACTTTTTGACCCATTATAAACTTTTTTTATATTTTACGAAAATTAAAATCAATCATGTTTTTTTTTTGTTAATAAGTACCGTAAAACAGAATGAATAGAGACTTGTATAAAATAGAGGTTCATATATTCCAATCATTACAATCTGTTTTTTTGTCTCTTTTCACCAGCCAAGTCTCGATTTACCCTCTCCCCCTCGACATTGAACAAAATTGACTGTGTCTTAATAACGATAGTGAATATTTGAAAAATATTGTCATGAATGTGTGGTAGGACCATAGAAACAAGTTTCAAGCCATTCATATTTGAATTAAGTGGCGCAGGTATGAAGATACATAGTCGTGAAGGGTAAAAAGTGTCTCTATTCACCCCGTTTTATGATATTGTATAAATTGATTCTAATGTATAATACAGGGCTGTGGAGTCGGTCCAAAAAAGTCCGACTCCGACTCCGACTAAAAAAAGGTTGAAATCGGCACTTTTCCTATGTATGTGTATTCAACTAAATATCAACCCTATCAATGTGGCCAAAAGCCAAATTTGACATATTAAATGCAAAAATAATAATTTCAAACTTTTCAAAATTTCCGACTCCGAGTACGACTCCAGCCAAAACGCCGCGACGACTCCGACTCCACAGCCCTGGTATAATAACATCTCTCCATTGCTTAAAAATTAGCAAATGGAATCTTTTGTTTTGTAGTGTAGTTGCACTACGCTCTTTTTATAAACGTACTTTTTTACACGATTCTGAAATAGCACGGTCCACATAGTAAGCATAGTTTTAATTTTTGTTCATAATTAATTTTGATTTTAATTACCATAGTTTTATAATATATGGTTCCATACGGTCCTACAACTGGCATAATCGGACTCATTAATAAGTATTCTCCGACATATTTCGTAACAATATAAATTCACTGCTAAGTAATTAGGTTGATTAGTTTCAATTAACACGTTTCCTAGGCAACAGTAGTATACAATAATTTGACAAATAAAATGGGAACGTGTTGTCAAATATTAATTGTGAAAATAAAATGACGTGGTATGTGTGTCCAATGATGTGGTTAAATCATTGGCCTATTCATGTCAAAACCACGACAGCCGTGTGCTCACATGATGCAACGTGAGACCGAAAATATATTGTATTGGCTTGGGTGAATGCAAGAAGGTGAAGTTGGATAAACTTTCATAAACATTTACTTGAAATAAAAATTAGCATCCCATATAAATTAAGAAGATTGGATGTAAAAGAGTTAAGCTAACAGTAAAAAAAGAGCAATGTGTTTATAGTTGATAGCTATTTCGGCTTACGCCCTCGCCAGAGCTACAATCGTCAGTTAAAATGGAAGTTCTAGCAAGTAAATGCCTCCTTGCTTCCCTTTTCATAATATTAACCAGCAACCTTTGCGAGAGTAAGGTAGTGAGAAGATGCCCCTGAAATATGTGAAACACGTGTCTCGAATAAGTAGCACAATACGTGGATAAATCTAAGTTATTTGAAATTGTAAATTAAAATGTCAATTCAATCGATAAAAAGAGTTTTTGTGTTTGATTAATTGTAATTAATTGGTAATAAAATAACCGATTAGTTAATTGATTACAGTTTCTGTTTTTACTGATTGGATCGCTTACTTTTCGAGCTTGTCGCCGAGGCTCTGCGACAGATCAGACTTTGAGGTCTCCCCCAAGTCTTCGATCACCAGCTCGCTCTTGTATCCCTTCCAGAACAGGGGCACAGTCCACAGGAAGAACATTTTCGAAAAGCAGTTCACATTTTGCCACAGGCAACACCCGCCTTTTTTATTTGCGTTCTCACTAGGCACGTCCGTCATTGCACCCGAGTTATTTAGCCGACTGGCTTCCATGCCTCGAGCGATTCCACTTTATACTGATTTGACAGGCGGCTCGCACCATTTTTTGAAGCGCGCCAAAACGTTATCAAACAGTGCTGCCACCCAATATTAACATAAATATTAAAATTAAATTCCATTTTTAAAATTAATATAAAATAAACACGAAAAGACTTTTTTTTAATTTGAATATAAACAGCAGAGTTTGGCTTTTTAGGGTAAAAGACATGTAAGTCGGTTTTTGCCGTTTTTGAGCTATGAATAATAAACCACTAGATACAAAATAATATAATTGTATACTATCAAAACTAGAACTATCCCATATTTTCCGAAACTGAATTAATGCTGTCACATTATTCTTCTGTTCATATTCTATGGCTAGCAATAAAATATTTGTAAAAAAATCATGTCCGGTCCGTGGCGCAGTGGCAACGGTTTTGACTTGCGTGCCGGACCGCCCGGGTTCGATTGGCGATACGAGCAAATTTTTTTTCAATCGATAAATCTGTTCAAAGGCATGGGTGTTTGTGTTGTTGAAAATCCCTTCATTGAATCCTGCCAGATGGGCTCGTCAGCACGGAGCGCCACCGGGACTCTCGGCTATGACCAGAGATACCATGCAGTCGAATGCTAACATTGCAGCTCAAAATAGGTACCTCATACATTGCATTGATAAAAAAATTATGTGTGGAAATACTGCATGTAAAATTTACTTGATATTTTATAATATGCGTCCGGTCCGTGGTGCATTGTCAACATTGTTGACTTGCGTGCTGGACCGCCCGGGTTCGATTCCCGGTATCGATAACGACGGCATAGTGACAGCGATTAGCTAATCACTAGTACTGCCCTAGTACTCGTATCCTTTCCAACCCTACTCTCTTCGAAAAAGAAAGGTTGAGCAACTGAGTGTCAAGCAGTTCTCGTAGAAAAACATATGTTAAGATAAACTCCATGAGGAGTCCATATGCTCCAAGTTGGGAGCGGACATGGTGAAAAAAAAAACATGTGCATGTACATGTGGTATAAAAATCAAAAAAGTTCACGACTTTGAAAACAAAAATAGAATGGTTTGGTCAACTTTGGAAACAAAAAATAGAATGGTTTGGTCAATCATACGCTCATTAGCGACTCCAATTCGAGTATTAGGGAGTACAAAAAAGATTCAACTATTTTTGCAAAGTTCTTTCCAATTCATTGGTTTTTAAAACACTTCTATAACATGGACTTTCAATTCAGATGTTCGCAAAAACATCAAACCAAATTTAAATTTTTTGAGTCGTTTAGTACGGAAAATTGTTGAAATTTTTTGTATGAGTAATATTCAATAAGCCGCTTTAATTATTGATCATTAATCAAAAGGCTGTTGCAATGGGCTGCTTTTTAAATTGAAAATATCAATATAGCTCAAAAGCCAACAAAATGTACTCGATAAAGTCGGTAATTACTCAATACATGAATTAACAATAGAACAATTTTTTAATAACCGTCAAAAGTTTCTTCTACTGCGAGAATTATAAAAACATCAAACCAAATTAAAATTTGAGTCGTTTAATTCTCTATTATTGTTGAAATATATGTATGAGTAATATTCAATAATACGGAAAGAAAAATAACAATGTATTTTAATTCTACATAAATTATTTTTAAATATTTTATAGAATTAAGATAATCAAACGAAAAATTACAAAATAAGGAGTTTGGGATTTTTCCTTTACTGAATGGATTGGAACGAAACAAAGCTAAAATCAAAAACAATCTAAATACGTTCGATCAGTTTCGGCGGTAACTTTGTGGAAGTTCATTTTAATATAAAATTTAAAATAACTTTGATTATTCCTAAAATAGATGCACTTAGAAATTGCAGATTTTCAGAGGTATCTTCAGACTTGTTTCGATTCAATAACCTCCACCATTACTTTAAATGGGAAAAAAATCCAATCTGATTGATTGCAATTCATTAGTATGATTATTTGTTTGCTTTGTTCGATTATGGTTTTGCTTCCAGAAAGAGAAAATGTAGGAGGCACCCTGTAATTTCATAATTTAAAATGTTATAATCAATCTTGCTTCATTACTTAAGCAAACTTTGCGATAGTAGTTCTGACGAAGGCGTAAGCCGAAACACGTGTCAACAAATATTTAAAAGCAATTTACGTGGAATAATCAAAGTTATTTTAAATTTTATATTAATCTAAATAATATACACAAATTTTAATTTTCAATAAATATTCTAAAAGTTTCTTTAATTATTTAAAATTTTAAAACTGATTTTGTATTTAAAAATATCAATATATATTAAAAAGATAAATAAATGTATTTATATTTGTCAAATGTATGGCGCATTGGCATCAACTTCGATTGATAACCCGGGTTCGAGCTGATTATTTCATTCAATTTATCGATTCTGTTCGAAGGCAACGGGTGCTTTTGCTGTTAAAAATCTCTCCCTACCCTTTCGATCCCAAAAAGCGACGCCTAGCGAGAGCGATTACCTTACCACTAGTCCTGTCCTACTTCTCGTATCCAATCGATACCTACTCTCTTCGAAAGGGAGGTCGAGCAACTGAAAAACAAGCAGTTGTCGTAGAAAAGACGTATGTATGTTGCGATAAACACCGTGATGAATCTATGTGCTCCACGTTGTGAGCGGACATGGATAAACGATTCATGCTATTGTTGGAATGAATAGTTTTTTGGATATTTTCTTTATTTATTCTTTCATTGGCATACCTTAAACATGAATATATTTTTAATGAAATAACCAATGGTGAAATCTTCTTTTGAAAACTAAAAACTTCGAATAGCTTAAGCGACGATTTTTTATGATCCGTAAAAGAGGCCTCCGAAATTATACTGCGTTTGGTTCTAGCTATTGCTTAATCCACCACTGTTCTTGTACGCTAATTTTAATACTCGAGATTCTTCAAGAGTGGTGGCTGTTGGATTTACAACGTTAACAAAACACAAGAGATAACAGGAAGGAAAGGACTGCAGGATTATATTTTGAGAAGATTGGGATTAACCAGAAAATCTTTTTACCCTTTCAGTGCAAGTCTGCTGCGTCATCTTCGTCAAGTACTAAGCCAATTTCTGACGACTCAGGCTCCACCTAAAATACGGACCATCATATATCTTTTATTTGAGGTCCATATGAAAATGTCTAAAAGTCGCACATAAGAAATTTCTGCGATATTATCCTTCTTCGTTTCTTTGGTATCGTAATCGTTGATTTTAAGAGGACAGGGTAATTAACCCTGCACCTCCAAGGCCTGAGTCACGAGGGCTCTACAGGTTGGCTCAACCCGGTTTTTCTGTGGGGGATTTCCTTTAGCCAGAAGACCGGTTTTGAGACGCCCGATTGTTCGCCTTTAGTTCCCTGTTGTTAGCTACAGCTAAGCTGCATTGTCCGATAGTCGCCGCGGGGAAGCTGGCAGATGGACTTTCTGGGATCAATAATTCCCATCATTAACTATGTGCACATCTATTGGAATCGATGCAATCACATGGGATTCAGTAACCATTGACCACCAACACCTGCTCTGCAACAGCACCTGTCCAGACCAGACTACTGTCTGATGAGTGAGGGGCAAGAAATCAAGAGTCGATAGTTGAAGGTACCTGGGGACACATCAGAGGAGATGGCACACCCGCGTAAAGAGCTCGCGATCCGATGAGGCATAGCTGGAGCAACATTCAATTCAATGCGGAAAGTCTGGGACTCACGTTGTACTCGGTCACAACCAAGTGACACTTATTCAACGCATGCATACTGTCTGTGATGATTTACGGTTGCGAGTCATGGCACATTACACAGGCTCAGGGTAATTGTATACTGTGCTTCGGAAACAGATGCCTGCGGCGAATATTAGGAGTACGGTGGTTCGACTCTCTAATGAATACGGAGGTAAGAGAGCGGACAAACCAGCCCCTTATTGCGTCCAAAATAAAAAGGCGACGGTGGGCCTAGCTTGGACATGTGTTGCTGATGCCCCAGAGGAGCCTGAATCCTTCCTATCTCTTTTATCAACCTGATGGATTCCGGGATATCGGAAGGCCTATGATGACTATCCATAGGATGTACTCACGGAAGCGAGAAAGTTGACGGGTGATAGAGTCCTGGAGGCACCGTGTGGCGGCCATATTCTCCGAATAGGGAGCGGATATGGAAAAATTAGCATACGTCTTTTAGAAATGCTTTCGTTTTACTCTCTTGCAGCTCGAATATCACTAGCAATATTGAAAAAATTTCCTCTCCTTCAGGGACGAGTTGGTAACAGGACTGTGGAGTCGGAGTCGTCGCGAGGCTGTGACCGGAGTCGTACTCGGAGTCGGAATTTTTTTAAAGTTTGAACTTTTTATTTTTGCATATAATATGTAAAATTTGGCTATAGGCCGGATCGGTAGGGTTGATATTTAATTGAATACACATAATTAGGAAAATTAGGAAAAAAAAGTGACGATATTAAACTTTTTTTAGTCGGAGTCGTATTTTTGGTCAATGTTGGAGTCGGAGTCGTGGTTTTGGTAAATGCTGGAGTCGGAGTCGAACATTTTTTTACCAACTCCACTGCCCTGGTTGATAGATAACCTTGACATACAAGATTATAAGCTTGCACGTTACCAGTTGTTACCTACGTGGTCATAACCAGTCAAACAATATTTTTTTTATCAGAACTTGTTGGTTGCGTAGGTCACTTGTGGCACCAGTCACAAGGTTTTTCGGCTGATCAATGCACTGTCTATTCTACCCTTCCAAGAAAGTAGGCAGTTACTAGCACAATTTGTGAAATCGAGTTATGAATGCCATATTTTTGAAAACTATATATGGTGCTCACTTTTATAGCAGTATATAACTAAAATACTCTACAAGTTCTTTGTGAAAAAATGGACATCTGCTAGGAGTATAAGAAAAAGGACTGTTTCGCGCCTCCCACTACCGTCGTCTCAGTCGCGGACTTGTCTATGGTTTTCGAGCGAGATCCCCGCGGAGTGCTTCAACCGACGCACTCTGTCAGGGTCAAAAGTGTTGTTGTTTTCAGAAACGAAATCTGCATATAAATATCCAAAGCATTCGCATTGCAAAGTTATCAACGAAAAAAGTACGTCTCGGTCACGGAAAACACTTAAACACACAAAATATAGGGTTACTGTGTATAATAATAAAAATCCTTTGTTGACAATCTTTGAAAGACACTTGCTTGAATTTAATTTATCGTTAACCTATTCACTTTTAAGGAGTTAACTGTGATGCTTGATGGAAAGATATTATTTTAAATAAATAAAACACATTTTATCATACTCCTTTCCCATGTATTCTAATAAAGATCAGAACCAGTTTCGTTCATCGCAAGCATTGTCAGCTGATGAAATATGCAGTGAAACAACTTTATTTATAACAAAAAAGAACCCAATGTATAAAGAAACAATTTAGTATGAAATGCAGCAAAAATTTAAAGTTAATTATTCGAACTTTGTTTCCCATTTCGGCATCTTCGGGCATTCATCAAGCACCATCAGTGGAAATCCAAAATTCTTGTGTAGTTAATATTTTTTTAACAGTCTAAAACATTTCCTTTTTATTATTTTCTCTAATAACATAAAACCTACCGAATGACAAATTTCATACTTTAATTCACTGGCATAATTACTTAGTTTTCCACCAGATGGAATTCTTGGAGCCCTCCGAAAAAGTGTACCAACAAAAAAAAATTAAACACAAGAAATTACTTTGAAATATCAATTTATTTCGATCAAAAATAAATATACAACACCCATCATTTTAATATATATATATATGTATAATATATCAGAAGTGACATTTTTTTGAGCCAAAATGCAATGATACTATATATATATTATTATATAAAAAGAAACTAAAAGACAAAACACTGTTTATAAGAGATAGCGCAACATCTGAACCGATCACGTCTTACTTACAAAATAAGTTTTCACTTAATATAAATTTTAAATATAGTAACGTTTCAATAATTTCCACAGAAGTAGGCTCATTCGCCGACCGAAGACATGACACACAACTCCATCATTCAGAATAGAGAACTAATCGGTTGGTTTACACTTTAGCGCTGAAAATAATAAATGCAAGTATTTTTGATGAGCAGTAACTAAGAAAGTTTACTTTCAAAGATTCAATATCATATTATGGACCAAAACTGTGGGTTTTGCATGTAACTAAGTGAACCAATGTTATTTCATATTATTGTCAGACTGTGGGTAAGCGATAAGAACATTGTCCTAGCGATCAGATCGGTTCGGGTTCAAGCCCGCAAGTTCCAATATAAAATTTAAATTTTTTGAATTCGAGTTTGAGATCTTGGATATGGGTGTTGGTCACATCACCTTTATATTGTCAACTATATTATTTACCATTAATCACTTTTAATGTGTCAGCAGATGATTCTTGGTGGAGGCATTATATTTAAATTGATAAAATACAATGTTTTGTACAGCTGTCATTTATTTATTAACGATTGATCAGGACCCGTTTCGCTCATAGTGAGCCATCAACCGATTGATAATGCTCAAGATGAGCGCAATACCGGTCGTTATTTTTATTAAATACGTGGAAGTGGTACAAAAGATTGTGTTTTGTCTACTTAAATTGTTGATCATCAAAGATAACCTTACAGTCATAGTGCAGAGATTGGTTTTTACTCCAACTCTATCCAATTTGATTATGATGGTATATCATATTTTGGATCAGAATAAGCAATGCAATTAATTGGGAATAGACTTCATTTTCTATATGGGTCCTTGTTCAATTTTAAATAGTTATTCAATCCGCTTCGAGTATCAGTTTTAATTCTGCAGCAATCAATAATCTCAAGCTTTAAATGTAAAAAAATATTTTGCCTTTATTATTCTCAACGCAACCATTTTTATAATTTAAAATATAACTTTATTCTATTACAGAAACAATAACATAATTTATAAATATTTTTATAATTACTGATATAGACTGCAATACGATTATAACTTTTGAAAGTTTTAGACGCAAGCATTTAAGATTCGTTTTGTTTTCTGTGTCATATTTACTATTGCATTAAAGAGGGGCCAGAAAAATCTGTAATATTTTGTATCAATCGGGATTTAGACAGGCCGCCGGTGTTGCCCCGCCCTTTCTTCCTCTTCTCACATTTCAACAGTATAGAAAAAACAACACAAGATTTCTGAGGCTGTAATGCGCGAGGTTCAAATTAAATAGAATCGAAATCAGAGCGTGCCCTGTGTATGACAAAACGAAAATGGCCACGGCATCTCTGATATTTTAAAAGATTATTTTCAGTCGGCAAAGAAAACCGGCATCTTGCAATTTGACCGAGATGATTGACTCTATATGAGATAACAGAAAATGTTGACAAAGTTTAAAGAAAAAACATAGTTTTTAAGACAGTATTTTAAAAATAGATTCAATCTTCACAAATTGATTGAGAGGTATTAGAATATCTGCATTTCAGTGTACAGTAAAAGTCCGTTAATTCGAACAAGGATATTTCGTAATTTTCATAATTTGCTCGTCCCAATATTGACTTTTCATAGTAAAATGTACCGTTAATTCTAAATATCGCTTAATTCGTAGTTTTTCGTCAAAATGTACATACGATTTATTGTAATTCTAAATTTTGACAGTTGTTTGTTAGGTTAAAGGTTAGTCGACACCTTGTTTTGAAGAGTAAAGCTTATGTAAACCATAAGTGCAAGTGAGATATCTATATAAAGTGAAGTATCGTATGTCAAAAATCTAATTCGAGCATTTATAACATTGGTGCAAGTGAGACTTCTATATATTAGGTATTTCTCTTCACCACAATGGTACATTTTTATAAGTATGTACCTAACGTCATTCTATTTTACGCGCGAATACCTTGAATATAAGTGTTTTTTATTCATATGAAATGCCTGGCCATAAAAAATCGAAAAAATGGCCGCTATGTTCCAAGCCGACGATAATTGCCGCGAAAATTCAATTTTTCACAGTGATCCCGTAATTCGAATTTTTTTGGGAAATCCGGTGCCTTGAATTTCGAATTAACGGACTTTTACTGTAGTAGTAATTGATCAATTTTTGTTATGCAGATGGAATTTTGTGATATTAATAAAGATTGTAATAAGTCGAGGGCTCTCATTTTCTCAGTTTTTATATTGAGGGCATATTTGCAAAAAACTGTACGGTACCACCGCTGTCAATTGCAGATGGATGTCGATGTGAAGAGGGCGACAGAGTCGGAAAGGCGGTCGGTGGATTCGAGGAATAGTGATACAGATACATTGGGGTTAAACTAACATAATATTACAGTAATCATAATAAACGCTATTCGATAATTTCAAACACACAACTTTATACATCTTTTGTGCATTCTACTGTGGAAACGACCTCACATACACTAATCATATAATACACGTATCATTTAAAACACTGAAAAGAATACTAATATAATTATTTAGTTACTTTTTAAACATATCTCGAAAAAAGTCTGTTCTCTTGCGCGCAGCTTTCGCATTGAATCGAAAGGAATCCGATAACACTTCAAACAGCCCTCCCTCGTTCGCACGCTCGCCAATTATGAATGTTTAAATTAAGCTTCACTAAACAAAAAAAATAAACAAAATCAAATCACTCTCGAGTCCGTCGTTAAACTTGTCTTCGTTCCGCACGCGCAGGTGTCGCCGTCTTCTAAAATTTTCACACAGCCGCACATTAAAAACAGAACGATATATAATCCATTATTTAGATTGTCTCCTACGAAATGTCATACAGTCTACTTTGAGCGATTATAACTTTTATAATTAGTGTTAATAATAATATATAAATGTTCGATATTACTTTTAATGATGACAATTGATTAATTAGAGTCCGCCGTTATAACTGAAGTAAAATTTACCAACGAAAACACTACTGCGTCTAGTCAACTAGAACTCGTTCACAATCGACGGACCGGCGGGCGTCGGTCGCCAGCCGGCCGTCTTTCGATGAAATCACTACGTTTGTTATATTGAAAGCTTCACTTGACGAGGATCTCTTCTTCTTCAGAAACTGACAGAGCGGTCGTTTGTCGCGTGGATATGATATCGTTTCTCAATCGTTCAATCGTCTCCTTCGCGAGTGAAATATTAGAAACTAAATTATGTTACATAAGGATATTTATTATGTACATTATTTATAAAGAATCTTCGGAATCATAAGTATACTGCGAGTTCTAAATAGCCGTCATCCGGGTTGTGAGCCTCTGTTTCACAGTGCCGGGCTCAAGTTTTACCAGTGCTGAGATCATTTTTCGTGCATTTTCGCATGATAATATCGCACGTACGTTTTCCTAGTCCTCCACATTCACTGTGGCAATTTTGCTGCACCGAGAGGTAGAATTCGATATTGCACATCGGCCAGTAAAACGGATGAGGCTAGCGGTGTTCGTTTACGAGAGGTGGAAAGAGTGCTGGCCCTCGCTGGCGGCTATCCTCAGTTTGGTCCTCATCACTTCGATGGAGGAGTAGTCTGGCAGTTTGAGATAGTTGACGCAGGTCATCACCGATGGAAGATAGTCGTCTGCGTTGACGTTGGGGTCGAGGGTCTTCCGGACCACTGTCAGAGGCGGGGAGAGCGCTTTGAAGCCTGAAAAACATATAATTATTGTATGGTGCCGAAAGATAAATACCGCAAGTAATCAGAGCATATAATTAAGTGAATAAACTTTTTTACTAGAACCATTTTATTAGCAAACTTTGAACCGACCTCCCGTGGGTAGCCTAGGGGCTTCCAGTTATGAACTGAAGGAACAGTCTTTGCTCGTGAGTGTCATACGAAGAGAGGATCTCCAACAGGAAACGGATGGCTCTAGATTCGGCTGTGAATCCGTGATCGGGTCGGCAGGATTCTGCCAATGTTCTGGTGTCCCACCGTTGGCCTGTTCCTAATGCGCTGCCTGCGTAGGATAATATAAACAACAAATATGAAATAATTTTAACAACTCCCATCAATATCGTTAACATGTATATTTTCCAAATCTTAACATGCAAAACAATGGTTTTAAATCAGTTGATTAACTTCTCTTGGAAGGGGTGAGGGATAAAAGAATGGGGCTTAGAAAGGGGTCCTAGTTAGCTTCACTTAAGCTGCACACCGTTTTCAGGTTTGGATTAAAAAGGAATAAAATAAAAATACATCACAGACACCTAATCGTTTGGATTCCTATTTGAAAAAACTGTACCAAAAAAAAGAGATGAATTCTTACCGGTAGAAGTACCGCAGAAAATAGCTTCCAATTCTTCGGGGTAGAACATTTTGAGATTGTTGAGCGGGAAGACAGATTCGAAACCTTCTCGGAAAGCGTCCATCTGCCGTACTAATCCTGAAATGATTAAACAACTCTAATTACTTATCTATTACATCTGATCACAATGGAGACCAACTAAGTATTAAGATTGACAGTTTTCCATAAAATATTAAATTAGTGATAATAAAGATGAATATAAATGTCAAGAACATTATCCAATAAATTTTATGTGGAAAACGTACTAAAAATATTTTATTATAATGCCATTCCACCAAGTATTGACAGTGAGCACCTTAAAAGTGATCAAGAACATTGATATTGAATCGATGAGATCTATAAGCCCAAATGTTAAATTGAAAAATATAACAAGGTGAATAAATAATAATAGTATATTTTGCAATATAAAATTAGGATGTCACAATAGATGTACCTCTTATAAACCAATATATAGCTCAGTAAATATAAGTTTAAGCATAGTTCTGACGAAGGTGTAAGACAAAATAAATATCATCTAAGCAGAATATAATTTTCGTAGAATGTAAATACATTTTTTCACTGTGTTATAATGGAGTTCTACCAAGAAATTGGCAATTCAATCAATAAAAATATAGCACTCGAAGCTGTAAGAAAATTGAGGCTGACAATTATTATCTAAATTAAATTAACTAATTGTTCGTTAAATGAAAGAGCCGTCTTACCTTCGTAAAGAAGCCAGTGCGTGACGAGCGAAATATACTGTCCAAGATTGTGAGCCGTGACGGGCAGGTCTCTTCCTCCGCGTCTCAATTCCGTGCAGCTGTGTCCCGGCAGGATGAAGTCCAGACCCAGCTCCTCTATCGGACAGCCGTCCAATTCCAACGCATCCAACTGAAAAGATTAACAAAGCGATTATAGCAGTGTTCAATGAATTCGCAAACTATCATATTTTACTCAACACATTTGGTTTTATTGATATTCCATAGTCTTTTCACAACTGACAATAATATGGACTACACTTGACAATGATTAGACAGGTCTAAGCTGGAAGGCTCTCTTAAAAGAGTTAAATCAACAAGAATTTTGCAGCACTGACCATTTCTCTCTTGCGGTCTGGTGCGAGCGCGGTGTCTCTTCTGATGGCTTCGGCATGTAGAGCGACTCTCTGGAGTCTGCAGAGAGACCGCCACAGCTCGGGGGCCACGTGACGTATATCCCCCAGTCCCAGGCATGTTTCCTCTCCCACCAACCAGCGGTAGAATGTTAGCGAGAACGGCAAATCCAGCTGAAAAATTGACGCATTAAGTATCAATTGTAAGTATAACACTAATGAAAAATTCTTGAACAAGCGACTCATTACTCCCGTATATGTAATGGTGTTAATGTACACGTGTATGTATTACATACATGTTCGAGTTACAAAAAATATATTCCTTTAAAATTGGATCCATCTGATAGCATAAGTGAAGCTCTGGCTACACTAGAGGCTGGCATTCAAAACAAATGGACAAAAAAATATTTCCTAAAAATACCTTGTAATATATATGTATATTATATTATGTTTTTAGCTCACCATTCTCGAGTCCATAACGGCCTTCGCCATGAATTTACCCAAGAATCTGAACTTGGCTTTGATTCTGGAGAGCTGCGAGACTTTGGTGTTCCTTCCCAGGGCCTGCGGAAAGAGTCCATAAGCCAAATTAACGTACGAAACTTCAGCCGGGCTGGGCGGCAACGCCACTTTGCTGTCTTTTCCTTTGTCGTCTGTCACAGAGTCTGGGTTTCTTCGACCTCTGGGCACCACCTCGCTGTTCAGGTTGACATCGGACGTGTCGAGAATCATCGGCATGTCGAACGAGTCGAAATTGTCATTGTTGGCATTTTGCACGTTTCTATTTCGCTCTTCTGTCAGATTCAAATTGTTGTAAACGCTCGATGCCAGGTTGGCGGTGGGGTCCACGGGCGGCGGACTGTCTGCCGGGTCATCGATGACGACGGCCTGATTGCTCTTCACGACGTCCACTCCGAAGCTGGACGGCTTCTGCTTGAAGTTTTCACTGCCGTGCCACAGGTCCAAATCTGCTCTCTGGAGTTCTAAAGACACCAAGGCGTAGAATTCTAGCGTCGGACCGAGGCCGGTTCCGACTTCGTTTTCATATTTCACCTAAAATAAATATATAGTTTGATAAGACACTCTTCGACAATGTAAAATTTTGCACTGACAAAACAGAATACAGTCGACTGGCTCACCTCGAGTAGAGCCTTGGAGTGGGCAAAGTCCTGAATGACCTGTTCGGCCTGTTTGAGGATGTGGTCTCTTGAAACGGTCCGCTTGCGTCTGTCCAGTCGGGGAGTGACCCGCTCGGCTGAATCGCTGGCCGCGTGATTCAATTCGGGACTGGAGTCCAGGAGTCGCTGGAGCGCTCGGTCTCGGTCAAACGAGATGGCATAGAATAGCAGCTGCCGTGTTTCAAATGGAAACAGGAAAGGGCTGAAAGTAAAAAGTGACTTTATTTTATATGCATACATTAATACATCTTGGTAATTCTCATTTGTAATAATTTCCAGTTTGTTTAGCTTTATGGCGTGTAGCTCCAATCTGTTTCATTGTATGCAAAATTGCTTTTTAGAATATGACATCTTAATTGATTTTAATTTATTACAATGCTCACTGAATGTCAAGTACTTTAAGCAGTTTAATCTATTATTTTCCAGTATGGTATAATTATACATACAGTATTAAACAATGAAGTATATTTACCAGGCAGAAGCGACCTGCTGCAGCCACTGAGGAAGATTTCCAGTCATTATCACGAGAGGGTCTTGCAACTGTCTGCTCGCCTTGGCAGCCAACTATAATTAAAAAAAAAACAATATTGAAATTAGATATATCAGAGAGCAGATTTGAATGATATATATTAAGACAATATAATAAGATGCGTTTGATTGAAGCAGGCCATTTACCTTAGAATTGATAAAGTCAGAGTGAGGTAGGAGCGGTCCGGCGAGTTGGGGACAAGCTCTGTAGAGGCACGGCCAGTGGCGCGAGAGGGCGTGCAGCGATCGAAGCAACGCCAGAGCGGGAAGGGCGGCGTCACTGACTGTCACGGTCGCCGGCAGTCTCACGCCCAAGAGGCGGCTTAGGGCAGACACGGGTAGCGGTACTATGCCCTCTGGAAAAATACAAGATGATAATGGTAAAATCGAGAAAATTCCTGTAGGACAGATCAGGCCACACAGAGATATACTTCTGCATTGTCAACTGAAAATTATAATTCATACTGAGGCAAGGTTGAGTAGAGAAGTTAACCAGATTTTATAACATTACACTTCTTGGTAAAAGCTGAGAACAGCTTTGCAGAAAATCTGCTGAAGGTTAGAAATGTGTATATAAAAAAAATGTTTATCAATAGATAATTAGTTATGTTAAACTTTAAATAAGTTAGGTTAGAAGATGATAGGATAATTTTTAAGACTAGGTTTTAATTTAATTTACTTGTAAAAAATAAGGAAAACCTCTCACCGCTCCAGAGATCGTCGGTCTTTCTCCTGTTATTGGATTTGGTCGATGTGCCTTTGCCCTTTCTTCCGGGGGCTCCGTGTTGCGGTTGGCCGGTTACTGAACTCTGACCCAAGGCGCCGCAGGTCACTACGGCACCCTCTGGGCCTACGCCGCGATAATATATCGTGTGTGTCTGCACCCATACGCCAGCGTTACCTATTCAAGAGCGCAAATGTAATATGAATTATTAAATGCATCGAGTCAGACAAAAAAATGTTATAGCAAATAAAAACATCTGCATTCAATGGCAATTGAATGTCTTTGAACATTGAACCCTCAGTCGCTCCAACCTCTCTTTTTTGAAGAGCGTATTTAGTAGTAGGAATTTTGAGCTTAACTACATTCACTAACAATGACATCCTTCACTATCAACCAAAGGAAAAAAAAACAGCAGACTGCTTAGTGCATTACTGTATGAATATGAATGCGGTCATACCCAATGGCGCTTCCGTGTCCGTGTCTGTCTCCGATTGGTCATTGGCTTGAGGACTGAACTGCCTGACAGCTTGGTATACTGTCATATTGTAGGGTAGCACCGTCTCGCCTATCATGAATTGCAGCTTGTGTTTTGATCTGAAAAATAAGTTTGTATATGAGAATAACAGTAATATCATTGAGTTTAGAAGTTATCGATGGACATTTGTAGTAATTAAGGTATGCTTTGATATTGATGAGGTTCAATCAATTGGATAAGTAATTGCATAGATAAAATATGTTTTCTATAAGTATTTTATATCTGACATCATTAAAAGGTGATTGTAAAGCTCATAGCATAGAAATGTCTATTATGCAATAGGTTTTAAGGTTCATAATAAGCCTTTTTAATTAGAGATCTACTGGTTTTCAACAAGTGCTGTGGAGTTACTGCAAGCAATGGAATTGGCTCTCTATTCACCATTTTCAAATGGCCAATATTGGTTGGTCTGAGTATTTTCATTATTTCATTTAATGAGAATCTCATCGGTGCCTCATCTGTATTAATTATCATCCCTATTAACCTAAACAAAATCCAACCTCAGTCAACATGAGACCGGTAAAATGTATAATTGATTGATTTATTGAATGCCGGCAAATGAATATTTCTACTCCCATCCTCTGTACTGACCTCCCTTGCGAGACAGCTACGGCAGCGGCCAACGAGTCGTCGATGTCTTCGTCACTATTGTCATCATCGGAGTCAGGCGGAGGTTGGTGAGGAGCCTCGGGTGTGCCCTGACTTCCTGCCACGCTTCCGGACGATTCTCTCTGACGGGCGTAACCGCGCACCACCAGATATCTGTAGATTATAACAAAATGAAATGTATTATATATTATAATATTTTTTGTATGAGAAATTAAAGGGTAGCGCTTAAAATGTGAAATACCTTTCTATGGCTTGAACCAATGCCAGTGGATCAATCTTAACGGTGCCTCCTTTCCACTGCTTCAGATTCGTACACGCTGGGTGGCGTTGGAGGTTGCACTGAAAACAAATAAAGGTATACATTAACACGAGAGATTGTGATGGCCCTTCTCTTTTCAATGCTAAAACTTTATTAGCTTTAGAGTGTTGTTACGTGAATATTGTAATGAAAATTAAGTACTGCAATTCTCAACATATGCCAAGATGGTAAAATAATGATTCTAGAGGAAACACAGTTCAGTTAATGAGCGCATTCTGTTACCTTCAGTTGATGCGTGTTGAAGAATTTGAGGGCACTCGTGGAGGGCCTGGCAGGGAGGTCGTGCACGCGCACGGGGAATTGTTCGAGTTGTGAGACGTAAGCGTTCATTTTGCTCACCAGAGCCGAGAAACTCGACGGGTTAAAGTTGAACATGGGCTCGACGGCACTAAAAGGAAAAAATAATAATGTTAGAGCATTTTACACTGGTTTACAATACCTTTATACATTCAAACTGGTTCAATCATATCTATATACATTTCAAAGCTGCCTTTGCCTATCAATTGAAACATGCTTGCTTTCTTACGACATAACACAGATCTTGTATGCCACATCAAAAAAACTTTCATTTATATATTATTACATAAACTTTGTGTGATACAAGTGATCGTTGCAAACATGTAAGATATACAGGGTGTAGGTGTTTGACAGGGTTTTTTAATTCTATCAATGTGATCTTTGGAGAACAAATACTTTGACATCGGTACTTACTCCATGTCGAGGGGCATATCAGCAAAGACATTGAGGAAAGCTCTCAACCGAGAATCCCTGGCCAGCATTTCTTCCGGCTCCTCTTCGCCGGCCACGGTCAGGAATTTAAGAAGAGCGTCCACTAGTCCTGAATGGTTCACCTGAAACACGCAATGAATATGAACATGAATTGCATTGAAGATACTTTTAACTTTCCAAGAAACCACAAGTTTTTCATTCGGGCAGAAAAAAAATTATTAGATGTAATCGATTTATACAATAAAATTCGTTTTCCGTCAATGCGATTGAAGTTTTTCAGAATTTTACAAACATTGCGATCAGACAGTTGAAAAAAAATATATTTGTATATATACCTCAAATGGTGAAATATCACTGTCAACAAGGTCATCTCTGAGCTGAGCGAGGCGCCGAAGCGGCCGTGGCGGTGTCAGAGGAGGAGCGGAGTCTCTGGACGGCGGTCGTGAGCCGGGAGAGGACTCCGCTGGCGGGGTGCGAGTTGCCAGCTCCGCGACTGCCTCCGCAGTGCTCTTGGCCGAGTGCTGCAGCCTGGGTGCGGACCCATTGCCGGGCCTTCTCTCTGCAATGCCAAGTAAAACACAGTTAGTTCTGATTTGTTGCAGTATTCTTCGTCGCTTTACTAGCAAAACATGTTTGCATAAGTTGCTTACAGCTATCTTATTTATAAAACATGGACCGATTGTGTAATTCTTTTGTGATAACCAAGTCCACTCCCAACTTGGAGCATATGGCCTCCTCACGGAGTTTATCTCAACATATATTTTTTCTACGAGAACTGGTTGTTACTCAGTTGCTCAGCCTCTCTTTTTCGAAGAGAGTAGTGATGGAAAGGATACGAGGACTAGGACAGGGCTAGTGATAAGCTAATCGCTGTCACTATGCGTCGCTATTTGGGATCGGAAAGGTGGGAAGGGATTTTCAACTTCACAAACACCCATACCTTTGAACAGATTTATCGATTGAAAAAATCCGCTCATACCGGGAATCGAACCCGGGCGGTCCAGCACGCAAGCCAACAATGTTGACAATGCACCACGGACCGGACGCATATTATAAAATATCAAGTAAATTTTACATGCAGTATTTCCACAAATAATTTTTTTATCAATGTAATAGGTACCTATTTTGAGCTGCAATGTTAGCATTCGACTGCATGGAATCTCTGGTCATAGCCGAGAGTCCCGGTGGCGCTCCGTGCTGACGAGCCCATCTGGCAGGATTCAATGAAGCCAGGAACGAAGTCGTCTTAGAGGTGGCTCCACCGAGACGAGATCGGAATGAAGACCCTAATTGAAACAAACAGAAAAGTATCAGCAGTGTCTTTAGATCTATAGCAGGGGTGGCCAGACTTTTTTGCCCGCGATCGACTTTTGTCTGAAATTATTGGCGGTGATCGACCAATATTAAAAGTAGTAATTTAAAGCCTATATTAATCTAATTGCCAACCCTTGTCTGACCTGGGTATTAGAAAAAGATTTTTGTCGACAATCGGCTAACTTCGAGATTTTAGCGTGCTGCCTCTGTGACACGACTTGTCTCGCACGCTTCTTAGGACGGGCACCAGAGATTTGTACAGATCAGATAGGCGATCGACGCTTTGGCCACCCCTGATCTCAAAATAGTGTAATATAAGTATAGTATAATAATATTTAAATTGCAATTATGATGAAACATTGTATTGTCTTGATGTTATCAAAATTTCCCATTGAGGTGATGGTGATGCATGTGTAGCTGAATGGATTACGTTCCATTGATGCAGGTTGATAACTTCTTCACGTTAAAATATGAAACAACCTCATTATACAAAATTTTGATGCTAGGAAGCGTGCTTACCGTGTGGATGATGATGATGCTGCGTCGGCAGATCCTGAGGCTCTTCTTGCCTTCGATGTCTGGCACCGGCTCCTGTACCCGAAGCGGTTCCGCCACTCGCCCTCTCGCCAGAGCGCTTGGGTGCTCGCTTTCGCTTAAGCACGTCAGTCAAACGCATCGATACTGGACTTTGAGATCTGGAAAGAAAACTGAGATTGAAACATTGACGAGTAAATAATAAATATAATGACATTCCACCGAGAATTGATTAAATTTTAGTGGGAAAAAATTGCACCAGCTACTTTTTCAGGTATAACTTAATCTATGCTCTTAATCAAAAACTACCAGGAAACCCCTGGAAAACAATACCCTTATTTAATACACGAGACTTATATTTAGAACATACCTGTGTTAGTGTGGCATGGTGGGCAGCGGTATTTCAGCACCGGGCTGCATAGAATCCAACAGAACTGAGCTTCCGTTGGGTCCTATTGTCAAACTTGTTTCTATTGAGACGGCTGAAAAAATTTTGAAAAAAAATTGAAATTTTTAAAAAGGTTAATTGGAGACAAATCTGTATCTGTAATGTCATTAAAATAACCACATATTCAGAGATGAACGATTCAAATGTTAAATGAAATCTTAGACAATGTGCATGTATAAATAAAGATTTTGTCACCTGAGCCGGATCCGATGAGTGCTGCACCGTGGGATGTTCCCGGAGCCAAATTGATGCTTATAACGGAGGGTGCCACTACACTTGCTACAGGACCTGCTCCTTTCACCACTCCGGTTGATATTGAGCCCTGTAATGTGAATGATGGAAAAATGTTAAGTGAGTGACCCAAGTACAGGTTGCCATGCTCTTTTAATATTTATGCATATTCATTTTTCACTATATTTTTGAACGCAGGCAAAAGGCAAAATAATCTATTCACTGGAAGATGGTTGGGTTTATACCTTGGTTTTCTGTCCGGCAGTAGAAGGCATCAGACTGTGAACTGCGAGGCCGGAACTCAAATCCCTCTTAACGGAAGCGGCTGCGGCTGTTGCCGGATTGGGGCAGACAACCCGCATCGAAGATTTTGGAGGACTCACGCAGAGCGGGACTGACAGATCAGCGAGTTGTTGAATCTGTAAAATATTTTTTTTTTAAGTGATATATAGATAAATTATCAAAAACGTTGTATTTAATTAAGACAATAAAAATTCTTTCACTTATGTAGTATATTCAGATTCACGAATTCTAATATGTTTATTGAAATGTCCAGCGCTTGATATAAAACTAAAACTGTGCATATAATTTTTATGACTCACTTGGTGCATGACACCTTCTCTGTGGAAATGAACTCCAAAGACATCAGGCAGTTGTTCCATGAGAATTTCGGCCATTTGTAGAGAGCCTACGACAATACGGAGGTCGTTGGAAGCCATCATGCCGGCTATGTGAGATGACACAACCTGCAAAAATAAACAACAGGATTGTTAAAGAACCCTCCAGGAATTTTTGCAATTAATATGATGCACGGAACAAAAATATGCATTAAAAATATCACTACAAATTCTATCCTGTGTTTAACTATTGAATGTTCCACATGGATTTGTCTGACAGTTTTGTAAAATTTTTCTTCCCATCAGACAGCAAAAATGAAATATCTCATGCATATGTTTTGAACAAAAAATTCTAATGAGACACGTAATATAAAATGACACTCGACCTGATATTTGAGAACCCACGTAAGCATGTCGGGGTCAGCGTGGTAGACCATCCTGAGGAGCGCCTTCAAGCACTGGCACCGGACAGCCGGCCCCGCGGAACTGGAATAGACTTCCAACAGAACGGCAGAGAGGGCGAGCACTCGCTTGCCGCAAGAGCCTCGCAGGCAGGCTGATCGTGCATCGCTGCCCCATCTCCCACCGCCGGTGCCACCTGAATTTTTTACAATAATTTAGTGAAATGAAAATACAGGACTATTAATCGGTAAAACATAAAATGAATGCAATATTTACTCATTACACTACTGATACCATCTTTTGTGGTTTATGGAATTTATTATTAATAATAGTTTTGGTGCTGTTTACAGCTGGTTACACTACGGTTACAGCTGTTTTTTTTGTTGATACGGAAGACGATATCAGATGTGATTAGAGAATTTAGAAATGCAGATAATCAATCAATTGTTAAAGAATGCAAAATAATCTTAATACTTTTCTTTATAAGATCGTGTGCTAAAAAACTACTCATGTAAAGATGACTAAAAGCAGGTTCAAAACAGAAGATTCAGCACTGTACATTTTGTATCCAATATATTACAAAAAGTAAATGAATGAAATCTATTTTATTTCTTTCTATCTACTTTTGTATCATTGAATAAATATGATGACAGCTTGCCTTTTGTATGAAAACTTGTGTTAATATTGAGCTAATTTGAATATAATTGTTCTTATCTAACTTCTGTATGTAGAAATTGACACAGGGGAAAATTGCATTAAATTCTGTTAGCCATCCCTGCTTTAAAAGATAATGACTATATGACACAGCTATGGCTTTTGGTAAACATTCAGTCATTTGCTGGCCATATTATGAGTAATCTATAATGTCACCTTGAGCATCGGTGGGCTGGGGCGTCGGCGGTGGACCGAGCCTCCTCTGCACGGGTCGGGTGGTTCCCGTGTCCTCATTGATCTGCTTCATGGAGAGGAAGTCCACAATGTAAGTTCGACCGAGTGCCGAGAGGGATACTTCGTCCTCCGAGCTCTGGTGTGCCGCCTCTATCGTGCGAGAATCCAACGCCGTGTAAGTGTGCCATACACCTGTGTAGATGAAATTAAAATTTAATATGTAGAATGATTTTAATAAACCATGCCAGCTACTTATATGGAGCATATGTGCTCTTAATGGAGTTTATCTCAACGGATGTTGAAGTCACACAACCTCTCTCTATTTTCAGAGTAAGTACTGAAGGATAAGGCTACGACAAGACTAGTGGTTAGCTAATCGCTTACATGCTACGACTCGCTACAAATGTAAGTAGAAATTACAGCCTCGGAACACAAATCAATTTATGAAACTGTCACAATTTGAAGTGTGAACACAGCTAATGATTACATTTTATTTTAGTCAACGATATTGACCACTAGCTATAGTCCCGGATAAAATTTAATAGACAAAATTAATATGTAAAATAGTATCTATTTAGAATTGTGCACAGCAAAAATCCATTATTATTGTTACATAATAATAGACAAAATAAAAATATCACTAATTAATCATCATATACGACATGAAACATCTTGTAAAGATAAATTGATACATAGAAATGTAACAAAGAAGGTGAGAGGTCAATAATAAGAATAAAATAACATTTCATATACTAAAAATAATAATGCAGTCGTTCATCAACCTGTGTCATCTCTCCATTGCCACTGCGCCTGATGATCCGGATGCGGCGCTGCACCCCAAGGTCTTTCCAAAAATGCATCCACGGCAAAAATGCCAGTCGTGGGCAGATGGGGCATCAGCTCCGCAACGAGGCTGGTGATTTCATACAACTCGGGCGGTGATCGAGCTACTAATTCCACCTGTGAATTATAAATTACGATTAACAAGTCGTGCATAGTGTTATATGTTGTATGCAGCCAGAGAAAGTAAAAAGGCATAAAAGCTTTACGGTTTGACTTCTCTCACTAAATCCTAAGTTGAAATTATGCAGAATCAACAAAGTGAATCAACAAAGAGAAGCAATATTCAAGTGGGAGGTTGTAAAATTTCTTCACGCGTGTCATTTCAAAACATCAGTGTGAAATAGATAGTATATACAATAGTTATTCCTTCAGGTCAATAGAGCATTAAAACATACCTCCTCTTGAGGATTAGGTACAGTTGAGCCTGTGAGGAGATACAGAAGCGTATCGGCTATGTTCTGGCGTAGGAGGGTGACGGCTAACTCCGGGCAACTCGAGCACATGATGCTCAGCATCCTCAGTACGGTGTTGAATGTCACCGCACTTATCATGGGCGGAGACACTACCAACTGAAAGCGAGTAATATGATACAGATTTTGTTTAAATTATCAATTAAGTATGAATTAAAAGAGTACATCAGTTTGAGACTGCAATAAGCATGCATACCAATTGCTGAAGATTAGTCAGCAGCTCGGTGCTGGCAATCTCCTGAAGGCGAACCGGATCATTTTGGTAACTGTCGACGAGACGAGAGAACGCCAAGCAGACGCTCTCCACTGACTTTTTATCTTGCTGCGTCAGCCTGGAAGAAAACATTGAAATTCAATTATTTTTGTCGTCCTTATCTTGTAAAGTCCTGCAATTGTACTCAGTATAGACCGGTTCATACCTATTGGCGAGCAAAGGCAGCGACTCTTTGATGAAGAGAAACTCCTCGCTTTGTAAATTCTGGCAGCAGTTTGATGTGATGGAAAGTGCCGCTCGCTGTGCATTTATTGAGAAGAAGTCTAAATACATCAGACACGCAGAAACACCTCGCTGGAAAAAACAACGGTTTTAATGTCAGTAGTTATATCTAAAGAAAGTGACCCATCTGTCATTAATAAATTAACCCTCTTGCAACATTTTGTCAAAAGCTAACAAACAATATATAGATATACGAAGTGGTTTCACGTTAATACAATTAGCACATTATTGAATGAATCTACATAGTCCCCTATTGGGAGCAAATGCAATATCACACGACTCTGGGGCAGATGTAGTAAAACAAAATAAATGCTGACTCACGGCTTGCAGGATAGGTTTTGAATGCCTCCTGGATAGCATGTCTAGTGCGGTCAAGCTCTGCTCGGCGACATCCATACAACTGATGGCCTGCAATTTGTCAAGGAAGACCGGAACAGCCAAAGCGACAGCCCCTGAAGTGTGAGGTAGAGCTTCCATCATATACGTCAACGCACGGCAGGCATGATTCATCTGAAAATAACAATTCAATTGCATCAGAAAATTTGTAGTTGCAAATATTTTGCGAATACGTATTCGTATATAGTTTTTCTATCCAATAAGTGAAGATCTTTATCTCTAAAAATACAGTCTTATAAAAAGTAATATACCATATCAAAATTGTGATCCATAGCCAGCAGGGTGATGAGTGCCGGAACAACTTGTCGCACGGGAAAACCGGCGAGGGTGTCTTCGTTGCCCATGACAAGAAGTTGGCACATCTCGATGACGGCTTGCAGCTGCTGTCCTTCATCGCCGGTAGCCTGGAGACCCGCCAGTAACTGTGCAGCCTTTGATGCTGCTTAGCAATAGAAAAAAAAAAAAAAATTAACTATTTCTCGACAATGACTGATCAACATATATATATATTTATATAGGTAGGTGCTTGAAAACCTGGCACTGCATAAGAAACAATTGAATTTATTCAATGGGAATAAATAGATTGAAAGAAATATCAAATATTTACTTACAAAATTCTGTAGCATAGTTAAAAAAACATTCTAACTTTTAAAGCAAATGTATCATTTAAGAGTGCAGAATAACTTTGCTGCTAAGAATCGAAAGATTCAATGATTGAACACAATCCCATCTACAGTAAAAGTCCGTTGATTCGAAATTCAAGGGACCGGATTTCCCAAAAATATTCGAATTACGGGATCACTAAAAAAAAACAATTTTTTGCGGCAATCGTGACGATTTGGAACATCGCAGCCATTTTTTCGATTTTTTATGAACAGACAGGCATCTCATACGAATAAAAAAGCATAATATTAACACTTTAATATCCGCATACGTCTAAAAATCTAGGTTTTCGACATGTCAGTCATTTTAAAAATTATATATTTTTTTTGAGAAATTTATCTCTATCTAAAAGTGGGTTGAATAAGGAAAGGTTGGCAACCCCTCTCCATAAAAATTCCATATTTTGAGGCTTAAAATTATACACAATCATGATAGTGAAAATCTTTTAAAAATTTTATCATACCCTTAAGTTTGATTTCTTTAACTTTTTTCTATCTTCTAAAATCTATTGTTTTAGGTTAACTTTTGCAAAAAACATGTGGTATCTCGTATGTAAGTTTTCAGCGAAAAACCTAAATTTTAAAGTTTATTGAAATAGAATTTAAAATGAGTCAAATTATGAACAATTAAATTGAACACAGTGAAATTGTCAAGTTTTCAGCGAAAATACCTCATATATAGATGTCTGACTTGCACTAATGAACATGTAAGTTCGAACAGATTTTTGACATGTGATACTTCACTTTATATTGATGTCTCACTTACACTAATGGGTGTACATAAGGCTTGAATCTCCAAACAATTCTATACATTCCTTGGTAAACAATGCATTTTAGCTGTCAAGTTAATACGATTTTGAGTACGTTTTCTGTCCCTGATTTTTTATTTAACATCTGTTCACCACATTAATGTTTGACAAGGGTCGAACCAAAATTTCGAATTATAAGAATTCGTACGTACATTTTAACGAAAAACATTACGAATTACGAATTATGCGAGATTTCGAATTAACGGTAGAATTTACTATGAAAAGTCAATATTGGGACCGGCAAATTATGAAAATTTCGAATTACGAATTATCGTTGTTCGAATTAACGGACTTTTACTGTATTATTTTTAAATTATCCGATTCATCCGAATGAAGACATTCAAGAAGCAATGCAATGTTTTGATTTTTTTTATGAGATAATCTATGAATAATACAAATATACATTGTGTAGACTCACAAGTGGTAACGCCCATGGTTCTGTGCAACAAATGCTGCATCCTAGGTCCCAGGGCTCCCAGCAGATGCGGCGGCAGGCCGCGCGCTTCCAGCAACGCCTGAAGTCTTCCGACTTAGCTGTCATCCGAAGAGGACTCGCCGGCGCTGGCTCCGGCCAAGGCGCCGGTCTCCAACGCTCCCACGGCCAACACGGGAACGCCTTCTTCTGATCATAACATATTCCAAGATTGTAATATTGAATAGAACCTATCCAATAAGTTTATTTTCATTACAAAACGGTTTCTTTTTTTGAAATTCTGCATAAAGATACATTGACTCGAATAAAAATAGCTCTCCTAATTGGAGCCCTTCTAATTTTTTGTAATTCATTTGTTTAATCATTTTCCCTGTAACAAACGTAATAGTGTTGAGAGTGGGAAAATATGTAAGTGATTCTTGACAATTCCAAAATTCTGATATGAAAAGGTGGCTGTCGTTCACTAGATAGGTTGTTTGGAATGACACCAATTTGTAATTTGCATCAGTGGCAATTATATAATAGTTAAAATTAAGACCTTTTGTTTTGGATTTGGAGTCCGCATTGGCTCCTCCCGCCATGTTTGCAGGGGATCCGCTTTGCTGTCGAGTGGAAGACGTAGGCGCTACGGCTCCCTGAAATAGAAGAGTAAATATGTTAACGTGACCATATGATTCATAAATGTATCATTTAGAATTCAATTTCACCAATGGTTTCAAATGCAAATTTGGAAACAAATCTGTCTGATTCATTTCTGGGAACCAATGTCCATAGAAAACTACATGTCTAGGAATTGGAAGCAAAATAAACGAGTTGACAAAGTTATAATGAGTGCTTCGCAAAAAAAAAAATAACCAGCATAAAATAGCCAAGAAACTTAGAGAGTTTGCTTCGAGAAATTTAAATAGGCAATGCATATACATAGATGGGAGAAAAAAACATTGATTCAATGGGAACTTACAGCATGTGGGTTTTGATGGGTGGTGGACGTGTGATGCGAGGGTGTCGGAACCGGCTGCGATCTCCTCCCCCCTCCTGGCCCTCCTCCGACGGCAGCCGCGTTAGCGTTGGCACTTCCCGCGCCCCCACCCCCGACTCCCACCCCCGCACTGCTGCCCCGCTGCTCGCACAAGAACCCAGGCTGCCCTTGCCTGCGACAAAACGATTTTTATTTTCACATCTGTTCAATATTCTTTGCAGTGTGGCCACTTAGAGACGGAGAAACCCAACTCGTTTTTCTCTATATTTCAGGAGAGCCAAAAAAACAGGTTATACCGGAAATCAATGTTACTTATTTTTTAACAGATACAAATTATTCAAATTGTGTTTTCATTATCTTCAAGGGTGGTGGTGCTTTAGATTTCTGATTAATTTGTTGTTTTAAGTTTGAGTGGATACTATATATCGAAATATCTCCGTATCCACTTCTCCTATTGATATGACACAATATGAAACAAATGTTTCTTTTACCCGAAGGGGGTGTTGTAATGCAGATATAAAATGATTCATGATATTTAATACATGAGAAGATTTAAAAAAAAAATATTTGCTGTGAAAAAATGAGAGCAAGCATTTCCATACCTTTCTTGTCCCTCTTGTTAGAATGAGGCGAGGGCTGCGCCTGCTGGGGCATGTCCGCCCCCGACGCCCGAGTGCTGCGGCGTAAACCTTCCCTCACGCCTATCCCAGAATCTGCTGTCACACCGCCTGAACTACTCGGCGCGCCTGCGCTTCGAGACGACTGCAAACAAAAACGAATTCAATTGATAGCACCAAAATATGTTTACAGAATAAGCCATATACCGTGTATGCAGGGACAGTATGATAAAAATATTTAATACAGTGCAGCGTACCTGTCTCTTGGGTTGCGAGGGCGATGCGGTGGAGAGTCCGGCACCTCCACTTGTCTTTCCCACTCGAGCACCCAGATTACCTGAGGTAGTAGCCGACGCCTGCAACAAAAAAAGGAAATTGAACAAAAGTAATGTCAAAATGGGTAACCGGACAAAACAAACAAGACTTTTCAGAACATTCAGGTTAGGTTAGGTCATGTTCTGTTTTGTCAAAATGTGCACAAGGGATTTATGATGCGGAACTTGACATCGGTTTGAATTGAATGAATTCAAATCATTTTGTTTTGTCTTCATTCTAATTCCGACAATATGTATTATGCATAAGATTCTGGGACATTGGAGATAATTTTGATAATAATTATTGCAGTAATAAATGAATTAAAATATAATTAAAATACATAATGCTTGACACAAATAAATCGAGCAATATTTATCTTTCACGGACGCCATTACAAATTAATGAATACACAGCTCAATTTATCATCAACAATGCAAGAACCAAACAAGACACGAGTCGCTTACAGTAATGGAGATTTTATTATTGATCTAAATAAATTTATAGGGTGGCCATTAAAACCGATATCACTTAGCACATCTTATTTATAAAAGAATGACAGATTGTGTGTTTAATTCGCGTCCAAATGAGATTCCGCCTCACAAATTGATATTAAAAGGATTATTGATTATGCCGCTAAGGAAATTGTCTTATGTCACACCATTAACACATTGTTACATCAAGAATTCCAATTATTCCATTTGATTTGACATTTGTATTGAGAGATTGCAGTTGCCTGTTAAATCTCAAATGCCGGTCTCTTAATGTTTCTCCCGTGTAAAGCTTAACGGTGTGCGGTAATATCAAGAGCAAATGACCAAACAAAGCTGTACATTGCGACGGACGAATTTGGGGAAACTTAAATACACAGTAATTAAAATACACTTAATATATTTGTTTATATTGGATATTACGATACGAATTCATAATCATTAATGTGGTAGATAACTAGACAGTTTTTGATTGAACAACCAGTAATCATTATGAGTAAATATTTCTTTAACTCAATAGACTCGTAATAGTTAGTCTCAAAATAAGACTGAACAGACATATAACAGGCCGTGTGGAACCCCCCGCTAGTAAATCATGTAGCTCTCACATTAATATTTACACAGAATAAAAAAAACACTTCACATGTTCAGATCTATACAAGAATAGGCAACATTTAAAAACTGAGAATAAACTTCAATTCACGATACCTAAACAGTGTCTTCGGATAAACAACAACAGGCATACACGCGAGTGTAACGCTCGAAGTGTACTGCGTCAACAAAGTGGAGTGATAACAGGACTGAGCAAGGTACACACGCGCACAGTATGTGCGCTTATCACATTATAATTATGAATTCTTATCTCGTCTAGTGTGAGGCTGCTGTGTACCAATAATTTATGTCATATACATAACCCCTCGATAATATTTATCACAAATCAATGAAATGCTATCATGTTTCATGTGTCATTCAAAAAATTTAACTCTTGTCAGATCACAATCGATTGTATATAAACACGGAAGAAATTCTATTCCGAGGGTTTATCTCATTAGATATGAACTTTTCCATGTTTAGGTCTGCAATGACTTGTGCGTTGGCTCAAAGACTTCTGAAAATTTTAACCGATTTATTCTGTTATCATTGATGGCATCCTGCTGTGCAATAGAATTTAGTCGATTGCTCAATGTCAAAAAAGATATCTACACCATGTCTCATATTCAATGTCAAAGCGAGATTTGTCTGGTGCATCAGGTGAAGAAACACAGAAGCCTTATTGTTTTGATTATGATATATCATTGTGATTTATATAGCAAAGTTAAAACATTAAAATATTGCTCGGGAGGAGCGTCCAAAACTCAAATCGATAAAGGTGTTTGAATGAGTTAAGATTTAAATTTCAAATTGACGATCTTTAGATTGTCAATGTCTGTCTATCTTCTTTGTTTACCAATTGATAAAAACTGAATTAATTAAAACTCAATCCAAATATATTTAATTTACGCACAGAGAAATTAAAATTATATACTGTAAGAATTTTCTGTGCAAGCACGCTTATAGATAACTGAAAAACTAATACGGAAAGAGTTTACATACACTTATCAACGCTGAGGACAGTACAATAGATCGTACTGAGTAAAAAAAAAATTGTTCAGTTACCTTGGCGCCCTTAGAAGGTGGCGTCTCTGTATTGGCGGACGGTGGATGAGTAAGCCTGGAGCTATGTCTGCTGGATCTCGTCTTCGGTTCTGAAATTAACAAGTTTGATGCCGTCAGCTTGCGTGTGGTGAAATATTGTCACCTTGAGGTTGTTTGAAAGTCATAAATTATTTGATAATTGTGAATAACACTTAGAGCAGTCGTTGTAAAATATTATTCCACATTTGGATGAACAGGAAGAAGCTGATGCCCGTCTACTACCGGGACTAGCATCACTTCTAATCTATCAGCACACTTGTGCTGGGCTGATAAGCATAACAAAGCCAGCCAATCCATCTGCGCGCATTTTGATGAACCAAATGAAATATAGTGTTGTATGTTTTTTGATGTTAATAATGTAATTTATATCAGCTGCTTTCAATGTATATTTTATATAAAATCCCTTCAGCTAAATGATCTTTCACACTTTGTTTCAACAGTTGTAGAAAAAATATACCAAGTCTATAATGCAATTTTTGCTAATTCTTTATATTGACATGATTGAATACAATAAACATATCAACGCAGCAGGTTTTTGAATGTGAAAAATGGTATACTGCATATATTTTGCGTGTTGATTTATTTGGAATTCACTTTTGTGCAATTAGTCAAATGCCAGTGAGAGGTGTCCTATTTACCTCTTTGCAAAATGGCTACGTACAAAATGAATATAATAATGGTATTCACCTGGCAATGTCGGGCTCGCTGAACTGAGGAGCTTTTCGCCGTCTTGCAACAGATTACCGCTGTAAAATGATCCGTCGCTAGCTGTCGAACTCACTGGAAACAGAATTAAAAAAATAATTATTTGAGATGCCGAACCAAAATATTAGTTCACAATATTCTTCAATCCGCATTTTCAAGTTTGAACGAAATATTTACGACAATATGGAAAATCTTTCTGTTCACTCTCTTTGCAGTGGCACAATAACAATGATTGTTCATGAATTGCGCCCTCTAAGCCTAGAGCAGGGCGGGCCAATTCCAAGAATTCAAAATGAGCCGCGGGTCGCAAGTAAAATACCATTTTTAAATATACACCCGATCGTTTTTAACACGACACGTTGGTTTCAAAAAGTGGCACACATAAAAAAATCACGGAAAAAAGAATCCAAAATACAAGAAATATTATTAGAAATATGATGGCGGGCGGCAGAAAACACTCGGCGGGCCGCACTTTGCCCCACCCTGGCCTAGAGTAATAAATGTTTGTTCCAAATAAAAAAAGTTAATCATATCTAAGAAAACTGTCATTTGCTGTAACAGTTCAATAGGTATGAGTGCATATTCACAACTCACCGGATCTGTCCCTGGTTAGTGAAATTTTCCTGCCGCTCCTCAGGGGATACTCTCTTCGTCCGGAGCTCTTGTCCTTTCCTCCCGAGCACCCGGCTACTTGTTGGGGTGCTGGCGTTATGGAAGATGTTTCTCTCCGGCTCTTGCTCGAAGACGGCCCGCTTTCAGCGATCGAGCCTGAGCGTCGACCTCTCCTAGGGGAACAGTCGGGGGCGTTGTCTAACCCGCTCTTGGAAGATATTCTCCTTTTGACGGCCGCGCGCCCGGTGCCGGTCGCACTCGAATTTCGAGTCCTCCGCCTTTTGGAACGACGATTGAGCGGGAGCGGGGTGTAGAGGGAGTGATCAGAGTCTGCGGCGTGATCTGTGGCGGTGGAAGCGCTGAACGGAGAGTAAGCGTAGTCCCGCTCCTCCAGCGGGAAGAGGGAGCCGTGGGGCACCGGCGGAGAGGCGGTCCTCGGGGTCCTGGACCTGGTTCGGTGGGCCACGCAAGGGGAGCCTGGCGGCCTTCGGCCGGCGACGGCTGAGCCGCGCCGGGAGAAGGGAAGAGGTCAGACGGTGATGACGAGGGGGTGTGGTTGGCGCGGCGGCTGCGGCCCCCCGAACGCCTGCTCCGCGCGCCTGCACCCGAACGCTCAGATTCTCTGCAAACGCAAAATTCTCTATTGTAAATTTTTAGATTTGATTATGATTTATTGTTTAACATTAGTGTCGATGAGTCAACAGTGTTGGGATATTCAGTTTCATTGAATCGTGAAATTGTTGAGGACACAGGGAGACACATCGAGAAACAATGGATACATTGTTAATATAAAATTTAAAATAACTTTGATTATTCCACGTATTGTGTAACTAATTGTGACACGTGTTTCGCCTCTTTCAGAGGCATCTTCAGACTTACTATCGCAAAGTTTGCTTAAGTAATGAAATTGAAAGAGGCGAAACACGGTCACAATTAGTTACACACACGTGAATAATCAAAGTTATTTTAAATTTTATATTAAAATGAACTTCCACAAAGTTACCGCCGAAACCATCGAGGATACATTGTTGTTTACTATTTGTCATAATAAAATAACAGCGATGAGCATTTAAACAAAACCTTTATACAGCAAAAAAAAACATAAAAACCCATACAAATTTCATATTAACCTTTTTCTTAAAAATTGCAATTTAAATACTAGTCGATTTGACAATACAAGATGGACAAGAACAGATATGGTTCAATTCGAGTCTTGATAAATCGCAGCCATGACACAGCAGACGCTGTTCAATTTAAGCAACATCAAATTCACAGTGGAACAAAATGGCATTTACTAAAATACATAAGCGCCATCTAATTAAAAACGGCACATCAGTTGTCAATGCCGATTGAATCAAAGGTCAAACAATGAATGAATAAATTATTGACATTTATGGGAATGTGTTAAAAAATAATATTGAGATTTTTTTCAGATCAGGGGGTGCACACAATATTTTTTAATAAGATTATACCACACTTATTGGTATTGAATACATTACAATACATACAAGTCTATCGCCCGATTTACATTGTAGATACGTTTTTCACAAATATGAATGAAGACGTTAAATTCACATTAAATTTGAAGGTTCATTCTGAAAAATTCAAGTTAAAACGGTCCATAAGCCAAAAATATTTGTACAAAAATGTATTTTTTTTATATAAAATAAAAAGATATTATACTTTTATACTATCTATATACTTTTAAAACTTCATCGTCATTTTAGCTGCTCTCTTTTTATATTCTCAGCATGTCTTCATAGCTGGTTTGAAATTGCTTTGATCATCATTAGAAGAAATGGTCAGTTCAATTACACAATTAGCAGAAATATTTGCGTAATCTGAACTCTAGTTGTTTTTTCACTTTTTGTAAATACGTCTAGTATTTCGCAAGTGTCTTTGAAATTTGAGAGCGAGTTCCATATTTCGATCAATTTTTAACACAAGATTTTCAAAAGCTCACAATTAATTCATATTCGCCATCGTCATCAAAACCTACAATGTTGACTACTCAAGGCCCGGCAGGATTTTGTCGAGTGCACTTTCAAATGCGTAACCAGGTTCGCTCTCAAAGTGGAGCACATGGACTACTAATAGAGTTTATCTCGACAGAAGGTTTTTCCATGACTTTGTATTTTTCATCTTTCCTCTTGCAATATTGAGCAGCAGAATTGAGATAGCAACTTTGGTTAAACCAAGAAGACAGAGTACATAATAAATACTGTGAAAACGGTGAAGCAATAATTTGACTTCGGTCTTGACGTGAATATATTTATTTATTCCACATAGCTTTCACGCACTTCAATACAAAGAAACCTTAATCTCAATCTCCGCATATTCAATTAAATTCAAGAGACAATCTTTCCACGGCATTCTGAGTGTAGGCATGGCAAACGAAACTGTTCACTTGGGTAAATCGAGAATGAGATAATCGCATATTGGATATTTGCCAAACCGTCAAGAATGAAATGAGTAAGCAGCGGAAAAACAATATTGATCCGCGTTATGACCGTTCAATTAGGTGTATTATGTCTGGCAGTTGCGAGTCAAATGTCAGAAATCCTGTTACAAAAACCAAAATAGATAGCCCATAAATAGATACACAAAAATATGATGTGAAGCACTTAATAATTGGTGTTATAATATCAGCTGATGAGAAACATCTCAGAAAATGGGGATTAGCATGGGATTTAACAGTGGCGGCGTTCAAAAATTACTAATGTTGAAATGATTGTAAGATTTTTCTGGCTCCCGATATGAAGTTATCTCAATAGAAATTATTTAAAAGGTGAGTAAAAAGTTTGAGCAACTCTCGATGCAAGCTACTTTTGCTCTGACCTCTTTTAAGTATGGTGGGAAGGATCTTCCACTTTGCAGACATCTATTCCTTTGAACATAAATCCTTAAATCAATTGTAAAGCTATCTGTAGTGGGATTCGCACCCGTGAACACCGCAACCAAAAACAACGACGTAGACCGCTCAGCTACAGGCCTGGGGTCACATTGAGTAACACTCGACACCCATTAATTTGGATTCATTAAAATTTCAAATATCAAAATTTTAGCAGCAGCATAAGCGTGAAAAGGAGCTGCATGATTGGGCATCAAAACTGTGTTAACAGAAGTGTACCTCTCTAAACTGTTATTACATAAGAGTGGAAAATAATGTCATGGTTACCTGGCTGCTACCTCCCTCACTGTGGCAGATTCGCCGCCGTCCTGTTCGCCGGCCATAGGCTGCGGATGGTCGGCGCTCGTCGTCCCGCGCTGCGGGCGCTTCAGAAGCCACGCGCACCATGCCACGACGCCGCAACGCCCGCCCTCTGCCTCTCCGGCTCCCTCTGATGCGGAGCCTCGACGCCTGATGGCTGCAGCCTTCGGGCGATCCCTTCGATTACGACCGTCGATCGCAGCCTCTGCACCTTCAATACCGCAATCGGATCGGTGCGCCCGCTTGCCTATATTTTTGTTACTCGTGTAACTTTTTGGCAATATCCGGGAAAAGACTAGACACTGATATTATAAACTAAATACACTCAATTATTAAATTATTGTCTTCGGTTAGAGCACAACTTTCGATTTATAGCTTAAGTAACATTCGTTGACTGAGAAATTTTTATTTTTCGAGTGCCTGATCTGATTTGATCTGATTTGCGATATATTAGGTCGCCAGCAGCACAGATATGAGGAAAGCTGCGATTCCTGGACGGCTCCTTCCATTATAGGCCACCATCTTCACTGTTTATTGCCCAACATCTGCGGAAAGAAAACCAAAATCAGCCATTGAAATTGTTACAAAAAAGACAATGAAGGGAAGCTAACAGAAGATTGCAGCAGCAATTTCCACAATTTACTGTCATAACAGGCTACCACTAGAAAAACACTTGATTGCTCGTAGAAACAAATAACCATCGAGCATTCGCATCTTCCCCTTGTGAGGATACTACTGAGTTGCAGATCTTTTCAACCTTATGGATTTTCAAGACGTAACAACTTTTTATCTGAAATCGGACTTTTTCTCGTTGGAAGTACCAAAGCAGGTCATAAAAGCTGTCACATTCATGCAACAGGATTATTCAATACATGTCCATACTTTTAACAATTTTACAAAAACCATTTAAAAAAATCAACCCAATTCCCGAGGAAAAAAGTATGGCATTTCATGCAGATTGAATTTTCCAGGCTTCTAAAACACTGAAAGAAAACTAGCAGTTAGCTAATCGCTCTCACCATGTTCCATTTATAGGATAGTACAGGGGATGGGAGAGAATTTTGGACAACACAGGAATCAGGCAGAAAAATGAAGCTGGGATTCGAAGGTACAACTGAAGCCAGCGACGTTGTAATGCTCTGTAAATGCGTGTGCATAAATAAATATAAAAAAATATTTTAACAATTAAAAAATCGTGATTCAGAGTCCGCCAGAGTATCATCACTGAAACAGTGCGAAAGAAGACAATCATTTGAAATAAACGCCAGCAGTGTGGATCGGTAATCGTTGCGAACGTTAACAAAAATGCAGGGCTGTGGAGTCAGAGTCGTGGAGTCAGGGCTTTTTGGCCGGAGCCGGAGTCAGAGTCGTCGCGGCGTTTTGGCCGGAGTCAAAAATTTTGAATAGTTTAAATTTTTTATTTTTGCATTTAATATGTCAAATTTGGCTTTTGGTCGCATTGATAGGGTTGATATTTTATTGAACACACATAAATAGGAAAATTTTGGAAAAAAAGTGACGATATTAAACATTTTTTAATCGGAGTTGTGTTTTTGGTAAATGCTGGAGTCGGAGTCAGACTTTTTTTACCGACTCCACAGCCCTGCAATTATTTGAAATAAACGCCAGCAGTGTGAGGTGATCGGCAATCGTTGCGAACGAAAACAAAAATGAATAGGCGCGCACGCACAAGACAAACAGCTGACGAATCGTAGCGCAGTGAAGAGAGCGCGGGCCGCGATGACGACGTCGATGTACATACTTAATATTTTACCGTCGGCGAGAAGTTACCCAGGCGGTCGCTGCAGTCGGCAGAGCGCATCGAAATGCTAACATTGTCCGTAATATTATCACTCGGCTAGGTTTATTTTATTATGATTGCCGGTTGCGTCAGCCGCCTGTTGTCCGCGACTGCTAATTCAAGCACGCCAGATAATCAACGTTGTTACAACGAATGAACACGTTTGACATTTCGATTTTCTTCTACCAAATTTCAATAAAATAGCGAATAATAATTAATGTAATAAAGAGAAATAATTTCGACGGAGATGGCTCAGATGTCCTCAATGCAGATGTAATATTTGTAATAATTAAATTGAATAACCATCGTTAAATATGACTGTCAGTCGCTCAGATCAGGGAGTCACCCGTTTGCTTTGAGAACCGGGCCGGATTGATTTGTTCAAAACTTGGGGGGCGGACGACAAATATTTATGTGTGTATATTACAGTGAAACTGTATTCTCAGTGAAAATGTATCAAGTAGTCCCTTTCATAAAAAGAGAACCAAAGAAAAACAGACAAACATTGGGCCGAAGATAGGGCGGTCAAATTTAATTTCAATGACAGCTTGGAGAAGAATATGTTTTCACTGTAACATGTACACTACATTCTTAGAATTGTAATAAATGAGAATATCCAAAAAATCTGGCCGCATCCAACAATACGCGTTATACCTAATGTGACCATTTATTTTTGTCCTCAAAACGGGACATCTACCAATTTTTACGTAATAGTATGTATATTCAAGAAAATACATTTTTTTCATAGTTTTTATGTACTAATAGAAAGAAAAGGAATGTAGATAAAGAAAATAACAGAAATAAATAATATAAATATGAAAATAAAATATGTTGATTTATATTTTTCTGATGAACAAATTTTCAAAACTCAGAACAAAAGTATAACTGGGTTTGCTTTGAAATAAGAATGGAATTCTTGGCAGGATTTTTTAAAATTTATTTTAACTAACAACATCGCTTTAAGTAATCCGACTTGTAATTGTGTTTTTTTCTTTTTTCCACAACTTATTCATCTGTGAAAAGACTCTCTATGGGTGCATTTGTTCCGGGCAAGCGCAAGCATAAAATGTATTCAATGATTACTCATAGTTTTTATGGTTCAAATTATTACGAAAGTCGATTTTTTGCACTTTTTTAAAAATTGTTACCGTGTGTTGCCCTCTTTTTGAAAACGGGACATTTCGACGCCCCGAAGCTGTACTTGGGGACAACGGGACAGGCTACCTAAAAACGGGACGTATGGTCACTTTAGTTATACCTGACTTATTTCACTTCGGGTCACTACCTGATCTTTTCTTTTCTCAAACGACGAATTGAAATTTACAGTTGTCGTGAATTCACAACAAAATAATGAAATTTTATAAAGTTTAGATTTCCAGAATGAAGAATTTTTATATACAAAAATCAGGAATTTTCGGAGGGCCGAATAAAAAACTTTGGCAGGCCGCAGTTTATGTACTTTCCATGGATCCATAAACACCAGTCAGTACGTATCTGTTTATCTCCAAAATAGTAACAATACACAAGCTGACACGTGTGAAACAACAATATGGCTTTTACATGCGGAAAAATTGGATTTATGTTTTATTTTTTGTATTCCCAGGCCCGAGCCCGAATCCAAACCTTCGTTACTCGGGCCCCGCGGGCTTACCCGAGCCCGTGCAGACCTCTAATGGACATTAAAGCGGTTTACCAATGCATACTTGTGATTCATAATAGTATCGAGTCCAATTCAAGATGGACGCCAAACGTCTACTCATCGACACGAAGCGATCGACAGTTTGAAATTACGACGAAGCGGTTACCGTATGTTGTTTCATTTCAGTGGTACCAAAATGATACCAATGAAATCTATTGATAAAAAAAAGGCTGCGAACTTAAGATTGAGAATACCCTGCCTAGGCGCCTTAACTAAAAGGCCTGGCTCCCAAACCCGTAAGACAACAAAAAGTGGGTCATCAAGTTGAACGTGTAATATTACAGCCGCTTGCTAACGCAGAACAGCCAAAAGTTCGGTCAATTTCTTTGTTCCTTTGTTCAATGCGTGCGTCGAAATGAACCTTACATAAAAACATAACCTGTAGGTGTGTGTTTGACGAAACTTTCAATGCTAGAAAATAACAGAAACCCCCTTCATACGGTTTTGCGCTTGCGACCGAAGCACGTGGAGGCGCGGGGCGAAGAAAATAACAAAAATAAATAGTATTAATAATAAAAAAGAACAGTAAGGGGACTGCACTCCCAAGGACACATCTGCGGGGTCGATGAACCGACACGTGACATTAAGGACTCTGACAATAAAGGACACCCCCCACATACGCACCAATCGCATCCCTTTAAAATTTAAACACCACAAAGAAAAGTATCATAATATGTACCAGAATAAATTTAAAATCCAAATAAAGTAATGATGGATAAGGGGTGGCTTTGTTGAAATCAGGGCTGTGGAGTCGGGGCTTTTTGGCCGGAGTCGGAGTCTTCGCGGCGATTTGGCCGGAGTCGTACTCGGAGTAGGAAATTTTGAAAAGATTGAACTTTTTATTTTTGCATATAATATGTCAAATTTGGCTATTGGCCGGATTGGTAGGGTTGATATTTAATTGAATACACATAAATAGGAAAAGAAGGCAAAAAAATTGACGATATTAAACTTTTTTAGTCTGAGTCGTGTTTTTGGTAAATGCAGGAGTCGGAGTCGAACTTTTTTTTACCGACTCCACAGCCCTGGTTGAAATTCAATCGAATCATTTTTTTTATTAAACTTTTGGCTGATCTTTCAGAATCATTTATTTGAGCGTGGACACTGGACAGTGCCGTGCATTGAGAAGATGCATGGTCCCACCACCATTCGAAAAACTATATTATTCCACTGAGATTTTTTTTTTTAAATTCAAAAAATTGGCATTACAGCTTACGCCAATGCGCCAAATATTTTTAATTGTGAAAGTCATACGAGATTAACTCGATGATAAGTAATGAATCAGTTGTGGACAAAATCAACGATAAATAACATACACTCTGCCCAAGATCTGACCTTGCCGGGAATTGAGCACGGGCCCACCTGTTCGCTAGGGCAAAGCTCTTGCCACTAGAACACAAGGACCGATGAATTCGTAGCTTCATTAAACTTTAATTGCATGCATACTATCAAGTGATGCGGTCGAGTGGCCAACGTCGTTGGTTTTGGTAGCGGTGCTCGCGGGTTTACAAAAACGTTACAAAAAATGATTTTTCAATCGATTTATTTCGCGGGCGTACAAAACGAGAGCGGTAAGCTAACAACTAGTCCCGTCTTAGATCTACACTTCCATCCCTTCTCGCTTCGAAAAGAAAGGTTGAGCAACCGAGTAATCATCAGTTCTCGTAGAAAATCTTTCGTTTATAGAAAAGCTACAGCGCCTGGTACTTATTATATTATCAGATTTAACAATATTCATTCATCAGTCGTCAGTATATTGCTTAAGCGGTTTCATGAGACGAGACGTCGCAAATATTATAAAAGTGGCTAGCAACTAGACGTCATAATATTACGTCATTAATCACTATAATCATACCATCGGGAGATACACATTTATATTTCATACGAAATCAGCAGTCTAAAAAAATGGGGTGTATGCATTACGAATAGAGACTCCAATTCGAGTATCGAGTACTCGATACTCGAGTATACTCGTCCATTTTTCAAGTACTAGATACTCGAGTATTTTGAAAAATACTAGAGTAATACTCGTTTTAGTAATAATCGTCGAAGTTTTTTACTGCGAGAATTATAAAAAAAACATCAAACCAATTTAATCGTTTAATTCTCTATTATTGTTTAAATATATGTTGCATAAATGGAAATAAATGTATTAGTAATATTCAATAAGTTTCTTTAATTATTTGTTATTTATAAATTACAAAAATTCGGATTAAAAATATATATTTTGGTACATCTGAAAATACTCGAGTATACTCGAGTACTCGAGTATTTTAAAAATTTACTACTCGATACTCGAAGTTGAGAAGTTGAGAAGTCGAGTAATTGGAGTCTCTAATTACGAATGATCAATGTTTGCACACGTTCGAAGCAAACAAACATGTAAGTTGTACCACTAAGTATACAATAATATGCGACATATGTTTTATTAGAACAACTCATCGAAACGAAATGCGTTTATAAAAAATATGGGTAAAATATGGATGGATATATTGGTCACGGGACAGAACTTTTGTAAAGATTTATGAAAAATAAGCACATTAAATGAAATGATTTCTCATGTTCAGGTATTTGAAAGCAGATTTATTCTAATAGAAGATCCTAAAGAATACTTCGCAATAAGTGTGAAATCGAGTTGTTTTAATTTACAGGAGCAAAAATGCAACCACAAGCTACACAAGTAATATTATACAGCTAGATACAGTCACATAAGTTTATTATTTGTTTAAAATAAAAAGAATAATTTTATTATAGGCTAATATTAAAAACCAAATTCTTCTTTCAGAGGACCACACATCCATATGTGAATGCATTAAAGATTTAGGCTCGATAATTATTTAAAAGTTTTCGAGAATTATTGTTTTTTATATTTCACCTTACTATGCGTTTTAAAATTCCGAAAATAAATTCAGTACTCATACAATAATCAGTTATATTCTTCAGATGTAATCATTTTGGTTCCACATTTTATAATAATCCACAAGAAGTCAAAGAGTAAAGTCAAAACATAAAATTATAAGCCAGCATGTAAAATTTTGTTTGAGCTTAGCTCGAGAGGATTGGGATTCTATCCCGTGACCATATATCCATAATTTACCAAAATATGTACGGTAATAAAGTACAGTCACTTGTAAGGACTGTGGAGTCGTCAAAACCTCTGCACAAATAAATAGCGGGAACAAAAAATCTTATCATACCCAATACTATCATTTAACAAAACACCGACATAAACGACTAATTTTTAACATTCCTTCCGTCGCATATTATGAATATAGTATGGCGATGAAACTGTGAAAAAAAAAGTTACGTAGGTACAAACTAGAGGTCTGCACGGGCCGTAATTTTAAAATTTCACCCGGCCCGAACCCGAAGACCTCCAACCCGTCCCGGGCCCGAGGCCATTTCCAAAAATCTTACCCGAACCCGACATTTTGCAACCTTGCCCGAAAAAAATCCGATTTTTTTATGTAATTCATTATGCGTATTGTACAAACTCCTATGAAGCAGACATCATTAATAAATACTAAAATAAGTCATTGAATTCAAAACAATGCATCTTGTTCTTTCGAATGGGTCGAAAAGATGACTTATACGAGTACGTGAAGTTTATTATAGTATTAAATTTAGATTTACGATAATGGTGAGCTCATTCGAAAATAGCCCGATTTTTGTTATATTTTGTTGAATACTTGCGTTTGAGCCCGGCCCGGGCCCGTGCAGACCTCTAGTACAAACAAATAAAAATTAAGAAACTGTTGAGGATTCGAACAATTTGGCTGACCGTGCATAAACACCATAAATCACGTCTCCCGCCCTACGCCCTGGTAAATAATGTGACTGTACTGTATGAAACTGCCGGTCTTCCGAGTGCGCCACTCTGCAAACGCAGCTAAATGTTTTTTTTGTTGTTGTTGCTTTTTGCGCTTAGTTGTATTGTTCGTGTGCAAGATTTAATAGGTAGCCTAAAACCGTGTAAATAACTTGACGGAACGGGGGGAAAATTTTCATAGACGTAGGCAATTTTGATAAATATATAGTAACAAAAAAATGTAAGAAAATTAATTCAGGCTATAATTTCGACTGCCGCTTATGCGCTGAAATCAAATAGTCCTTAACCTGCTGCCAGCTACGACGTTTTCAAAAATTAAAAAAGGACAATACCTTAAAACTACTTACGTTAAATAAGGGCTTAGATGTCTTTGATCCCTTATGAAAGCTATCCTATGTTAATTACTATACCACATGGCTTTTAGAGCGTATTTACGAATCGTCTATAAGGTTTGTCACACATAGTTTATAATATTATGTCAATTTTGCACCCCAATTGGCTATCATAAAATGATTTTTTTCTTATGATTGTGTGAATAAATTATATTTATTCAATTCGATTGATAAATATATACATGCAAAATAATATTTACGTAAATATTTTATCAAAAGTTTTGACAGCCCTGATAACCTCTATACACTTTTTGTTGAATATCTTGTAGGAAAACTATTACAACGAAATGTTTATATTCATGTTTAGAGATCTCGGATACATATTCAATGTGATAATTTGAGAAATATTATTTTTTGAAGCCTTAAAAGTATGTTGTTGCCCACCGGTGTGCCGTTAGCTTTAGAACGGTTAAAAAATCTTTCGTATCCCGATAGACCAGTGGTTCTCATGTGCGGCCACGGTGGCCGCATGCGGCCACCAGAGGATTTTGCTGCGGCCACCAACAGATTCATTGTTAATATTGATATTTAATAAAATATTGTTTTTTTTAAGTAAATTTGTCAACAAAGACACTGAAAATAAAACATTTTATATGCATTGCATTGTGCATCAAGAATTGCTTGTTAGCAAAAACTCAACACATACATTTTTAGGTCTTTTTGGCAAAAAGGACTCGACACAAAAATTTGGTGCGGCCACCAGACATATCCGTAGAACCGCTGATGTTTCTGATGCGGCCACAGCCAAATTTCACGTGAGAACCACTGCGATAGACACAGTGTGTAAATAATATGATATACGGGGGGGGGTTCGACCCGGCATCGCTCGGTATTAAATGTTTGTTATCTACTAAATAAGGACGAGAAAACTGCACGACTGGTGTTTCAGTTGTGGATCAAGAAAAAAAAGGATGGCAGGTGAACCGATGCCGGGGAAGCAACTCTATTGCTGGATCTCCGAAGATCAATGTTGCTTCAGAGTAGTTGTGAAGTATTTGAGAAAGAGGTGAAGAAGGAAACAAACGCTTTCGAAGATTCAGTGACGGATAGGTGTGCCATGAATGCAGCGAAAACGTTTTTTCCGACTATACGTGTGGAAACAATATTCTTTATTCCATTTTTATAAATCTAACATATAAAAATCAATGTTTGTTCGTATTTTATGCGTTGCCATACCGTTCATCCGATTGCGATAAAACTTTCAGTATGTGGCGCGTGTGTCGTACCATAGACAATCGGGGCAAAAGACAAACAGCAAACGCCAAATGTCATCGATACCGATCAATGTTAGTGAAATTAAATCGAAATTATTCATCTAAATATTGTGCATCCGAAAGCACTTCAATACACACTTTCTTTCTTTGAGTGGCATTGAAAACAAAATGATAATCTTCAGTTTGATCATTTTTTACTTCGCCATTTCCAAGTGTATTGTCAGTGCATTAGTTGGAGTGACGCACGTGGTGTGTACATAGTATGAAGTGAATCTGCCATAATTAGTTAGCTCGCTACGATCGAACTGAAAGTAGAAACATTGTCGGACCAATTACCGCTAAAGCTCACTTAACAAAATCGTCAACGACGCCAGAGACGCTAATGCAGAATGGTAATTTCCCCATTGCCTCTACGGCTCTACGTCCCAGGGCGGACGTATTAGTATTGACAATATAGGGATTCTAAACATATGAGGAATCTGAAGATGTTCTGATTGAATGTATTTTGCTGCTGTAGCTAACACGGAGGGCATATTATAACGAGTTTAGCACCATTTGAAAGACGATCGCTATTGGCCGTTTCGGGTAGAGGGGTAGGGTTGAAAACAGCACTCTTCATTTGTTGAAAATTCATTGGAACGCCAACTTAGTTTTCATAGCTGAAAACCATTGTTTCGAGTTTAAAATTCGTAAAAAAAATAAACGTTTTTTCCATGTTATATCTATCTAGTTCAGCGCTACTCAAATGTTGGTCCGTGGACATGTAACGGGCCGCGAACAAGCGATAGCCCGTCCGCGGTCTATAAAATATATTTTTTCAAATTCCGCTCCCTATTCGGAGCATATGGCCGCCACACGGTGCCTCCAAGATTTTCAATCCGATCCCGCCAACTTCCCCTGAGTAAATCGTATGGATGGTCATCAAAGGCCTTCCGGGGCGTCGGGATCCATCAGGTTGATAGAAGAGGCAGGCATGATTCAAGCTCCCCTGGGGCATCCGCAGCACATGTCCAAGCCAGATCCATCGTCGACTTTTTATTTTGGACGTAATAAGGGACTGGTTTTCCGCTCTCTGATAATAAATTTAGTTTTTTATATTCCACCATTCTTCACAAGTTACACGTAATGTTTTTCTCGGAATCCTCACTGAAAACTCTTGTTACATTTTTATCACATTACTTACGCGTCTCGCATTTCTCGACTACGGTGTATATTTGAGACTATGTATAGAATTAATATCCATACGCCTTATCCATTACGTGTGACATTGTCTAACGTTATCTAATAACAAGCTAGCTCATTATATTGTATGTCGTAGAAATATTTAGCACATGTAAATCGAGTGGACATCGTATGCCAACACTTTTACATATTTTTTTGAATCGTTTGAATTTAGTTTTTATCGCCAACGTTCCGGTATTCGCCTCTCGGCATCTTAATGCATTTCAATTTCGCCATGTATCAATGAATGTGACATATGTAAGTATATAAATAATAAAGACATGGATGAGACGCGAAAAACTTTGGGCAACACTGCGACCTGGATGAATATATTCCGGCTAACATGTGCTGTAGGTGCATTGTCTAGGCGTGCGATAAGAAAATGAGCTTTGTTTAATCAAGAGAGTCTGCAGATAAAAGCTGAAAGAGGCTGACAATATTGTATCTAATCTCCGCAAGAACGGCGCCGTGTCTGCCTTTTTAACCCCTTCACTGCTGACCCGATTTACGAATATTCCAACGACAGTTTCAAAAACGTATTCAACAGTGTTTGCGTGTTAGTAAAACTTCATGGAGGTTAACCAGACCAAGAAGTGCATACAAAAAAAATAGTCCGTGGTAGTTTTAGCAATTTTATTTATTTTTGAATACCAATTTACACCACATAGCTATCAGGCGTTTCAACCAGGGCTGTGGAGTCGGTAAAAAAAAGTTGAGGTTCGACTCAGACTCCAGCATTTACCAAAACCACGACTCCGACTCCAACATTGACCAAAAACACGACTCGGACACCGGCCAAAAAACCCCGACTCCACAGCCCTGGTTTCAACGTATGAGACGCCAGAAGTCAATGGGTGAAAGCTTGCCAGTAACTTGACAGAAACTTCAAGCGTAGAACATCACGGAGAAATAATTTCCGCAATTCTATACATATGAAAACAGAATCTGTTGTATGTTTTTGGCGAAAGACGTTTGACCATTTTTGCCATGATTGTCAGCTATGCCGTGTCACACCTAGTCTACCAATTGTTACAAATGGGAGAGGCCGCAAGGTGAGCCCTTCTGAAAAAGTGACATTTAGCGACTTACTCATATAACCAATCATATAAATCCCTACTGATCAAGACTGTGCATCTATCTGTGTGTCTACGTTTGCTGCCGCGTCAATTGATCGCGTAAACAATTTGTATCTTAAAGTTTTTAAAATTAACGACGCGTGACAGGGCTAGAAAATTCCATGAGCCGCACCGCAGGTGCATTGAAGAACAAAAGTAACAAGGTATGGATTCATATATGTAAGACCATTGATTGTGTCGACAATCCCGATATATGAATAAACAGTAGAACCTCGATTATCCGGACTAATTGGGGATGAAGATAGTCCGGATAAGGACAAATCCGGATAATCGAAAAAATCATAATTGACAGGAAAATATATTCAGTATAAATCATTTTTATTTCTTTAGATAAATACATAGCTTTAATAATAAATTATTTTATATTGAAAAAATCAATTATCGATTTCTACTTAAAGCTAGCTTTCCTTTTCGATGAAAAAATCAAATCACGAATCCTTTTAAGACACATAAGTTGTCTTCACTCTTTTTGGCTCTCGAGCCACACTGAAAAGCCTCAGAATGTGTAGGACCAATATCTCCCCCCCCCCCCCTCACAAATCTCTTCTACGTCTTTTTGGTCTTGTTCCTCTGAGCTTGATATTTCTTTAATTATTTCGTCATCATTCAAAATTTGGAATCCAGGATCGTTTGCATCGCAATTTAACCAGTACACTTCAAGATTTTAACACTGCATTCCATCACGTACGTAAACAGTAGACGCAATTCGCCACGTACATATCAGCAAATTTGTAATATTTTTGTTTATTTTGACTAATCGGATAATTATTCGGATCTACTGTATTAGAATTCGTTTGAACTGTTCAGAAAGATGGTGAAAATTTGAGAGGTAATTAATCGACAGGCTATTTCACCATTATCGTACGAATCGCATTCGACGGTGTTGCCAGAAGCATTTTTTCGAGCCGGTACGTACCTATGTCTTCTATAATATTATACCCCCAGAATGCTGCGAGCGTGGCCCGTCCACACACGACGGAAACAAACCGAAATAGCTCTACAAATAAATACCTACTCTTAGCAATCTTTATTATTGTCGGACGAGGAATTCTTCTGCCTCGGCACGAGACTCCCAGTGGCGCGGCTTTATCCGACCTCACACTGGAAAACCGATGCAGTCCGAATCGTTTTGTAATTGTCAACAGTCATTTCCAACGCTGAAAACGAGGCGTCAAGTTAACAAGATCTTTCTCTGCTCACGGTCGGTTCTCGACAGATAGTCCAGGCATGGGCAAACTTTCCCAGGCCTGGGGCCAAATTATCATTCTGTCTCTAAGTCAAGGGCCGGACCAAATTATTAAACATAATAAAGTAATATTTAATTCAATAAAACACGTTTACTACGTACTACGTACACTTTTTATATGAACAACAAATAATAATATTATATATTGATTACAAAATTTAGTGTAAAGATTGGCCTTGTACTTAATTACGAGACTATCAATATTGGTATTGTTATTGCTAAGGGATAATCGCATAGAAATTTCTAGATTTTCATCTGTTATCCTCGTTCGAATTTTTGATTTAGTGTGTATCATTTTCGAAAAAAACTGTTCACACGTGCTGCCAAAAAGACAAATGACTTTTCTTGCAAATGCGCGTTAATTTGTATACTTTTCTTCCACCGAATATAATTTATAAAAATCCGTCAAAGCAATGTTGTTAAATTGTGATTTTGTGAATAAGAACCGGACAAATTAGCTCAGCCCCATGTATGCTTTAGTCCATATACCCTACATTCGGAGAGGACATTACTTTTAAAGATAAAGTGGTGCTATGTAAGTTTATAAGATTGTCACTGAATGAAGCGTTCATTTCAGGTAGTGATTTTGCGATGCTCGTAATAATGTGCACTCCACTGGTATGTATCCCTGTAATAAACACAGTCTATTGAAAACAACCAGAAGTTTTTTACATTGATAAAATATAGTAGGAAACGAACGATTATCCAGATGATTTCTATTGTCCTCGACTTGAAACAAATGAGTCGCATTCATCGTTTGGGAGACAACGGGATCCTGACGATAGGTTCGTCGAATTGGGTCGATGGCGTGTTAATTCGGTTATATTATTTGGTGCTTTGGTGCCCAAATGGAATGCTTCTCAAACTGTTGTGAGGACCGGTATATTTATTCAAAGTGGATAGTTTTATGGACGCAATGTTATTGCGTTTAAAGATATTTTAATATGTACTTAGTGATGTCATCAAAATCCTACTGGTTTACCATGTTAAAAACACGTGAGCTTGTTTGTTATTACACAACTTATCCATCAGTCGTGGTTTTATTGAAAACAATGGCACACATATTAAAAGGTGAATATCCATTCAATAGTGTTATAACGATGGTTCGTCCTAAACAAAATGTAACGAGAGTTTTGGTAAATTATGGATATATGGTCACGGGACCGAAACCCAATCCTATCCAATCCAAAAAATATACATACCGGCTTATAATTTTATGTTTTGACTTTACTCTGAGTTTTTGTGGATTATTATAAAATGTGGAGTCAAAATAATTAAATCTGAAGAATATTACTGATTATTGTATTAGTACTGAATAATGATCATATGTGTCTGTCTCTATCTGTATAACATTATTATATGTGTAGTTTGTGGTTGCATTTTGGCTCCTGTAATCTAGGATCTTCTATTATAATAAATTTAAAAATTAAAGACGAAACATTTCAAAAGAAAATTGTAAGCCATTCATTAATTAAAATAATGTTATCTGCTTTCAAATACCTGAACATGAGAAATCATTTCAGTTAATGTGCTTATTTTTCATAAAACTTTACAAAAATTCTGTCCCGTGACCATATATCCATAAATTTACCAGAGTTTTTAGTGCAGCTGCGGATGTTCCGCTTTCGAGTTGATCCGGCAGATTTGTTAAATGACGACTTTCAAGTCACTTAATGCATTCACTTCTCCGACCGCGGAGTGGCGTTTGAGGAGCACTGTCCCAAAGCTTTAAAATTGCTTGATCGTATGTTTCGCAGCGATGTTTATAATGGAAAATAGATTTAATACCGAGGACCACGACGGAATAATACAAGAATTTCAGAATAGCGCCAAGTAAATAGGGTTTAAATCATTCAACCCTTTTACGAGCAAACTTTTTTGATGGCATTAACCAAACATTTTCCTAACATTGGTAACATCATCACACAAACTGAAAACCTGGGGTCGTTCACATGAAGCGTTATCAGACGAAGCGAAAAATAATCGCGCGGTCGTATAAGGGTAAATTGAGCTCAACATAAAGGCGATCGGTTCGTTACGGATCAATACATGTTTCGTTTCACGTGTCATGTGTTTTTTTTTTAAATGTGGTGTATATATTTACGATGCAGGTTCATTTCATTATTTCACACATCATTAAAAATGTTTATGCAGTCTGGGTAATGTCGACCTCTATATAATACAGAACAGTCGAGTGGGCGATTCCCGCGAGGGCGTGTTTCATTCGATTTCCGCACTTGCTTGAAAAATGTAGATACAACTAACACGGTTAACGCGGCGTCGATATATTATCCCGAAAAGGGCCGCGTATCGCTGCAACAATACGGCAAAATAGACTTCGAAGTAGAGGTCTGCACGGGCTCGGGCCCAGGCACTCAAAAAATATAACAAAAATCGGGCTATTTCCGAATGAGCTCACCATTATCGTAAATCTAAATTTAATACCATAATAAACTTCACGTACTCGTATTACAGTCATCTTTTCGATGCCTTGTTCGTTTTTGAAAAACCGTATCTTCTCGTATGAATACATCCATTCGATAGAACGACACGCATTGTTCATAATTTAATGACTGCTGTCGCCACTACATTAGTTTTTAATGACCTCTGCTGTTGTGTGTACAATACGCATAATAACATGATCCCGAATTCAGTATTTCTTAAGTGGGGGTTAAAGTTATAAAATAATTGGTGAGTCAATTTTAATTATTTTTAATATTTATTAATTGTCGAAGGTTGAAAAATGTCGGTCTCGGGTAAGATTTTAAAATTTCGGCCCGTGCAAACCTCTACTCTCAAAAGAGATAATAAAAAAATAATCGGTAGCGGTGCAGGAAGTTGAAATATTAAAATCTGTCATGGAGCGCGCGCTGCGTGAAAACGAATTCTAAAAGCAGACTCTTGTGACCGACTTAAATCGCTCCCATTTTATCTACACAACGCGAATAGACTCGAAAATGAAGCGTGCCATGTCCTCCGCTTCGTGTATGCATACATATTATGATCAATATTTATCAACTTTAGATTGGATTGTCGGAGCGCGCCAAGCCTTAGTTCCGACACTACTTTTGGTGTAATACCATCTGAGTGAGGATTAACATGCATAATCCACGGTCGGGCGTTTCAAAACGACGGTTGCATTTCGCTGGATAATAATAGTTGAGAAATATGTATAGTGTAAACTCGTTGAGGAAAATTACAACGACGGGCTTTTCTCCCGCAATAGATACCGTGATACTAGAGGCGGTTTCACAATTTACCTTTCTTTCCGCGATAATAAAAGCATAGACAACCTATTTCCTTAACATCTTGACCGCGGCTAAGAATATATAGATCAACGTCCACACGCGGCACCTTTTTGGCGAATTTGTTAATACGATTTACGACCATAAATATGGGTTGTAATATTTTTATTGGTATCCAGATATGTTAATTTACATCATTAGTATTTTTTTAAATCATGAAAAACATAATATTTCTCATAGTTTCGGTATAATGTTCAAATAATCATTCTTCATACAATTGGATCAAATCGCCGCCATTACTCCGCCGACACTTTTTTTGCCTTTTTATTTACCACGTCAACCATGTTTTTTTCGTAGGTGTTCACTGTATATTTAAATGATTTGAGCTCTTAAACACTTATAATAGCTGAGATACAAGGCTCAAAGTTCCGTGCAGACTCACGGCTGCCACAGCAGCCGTGCGCGTATGAGCCATGGCAGCTTGGGCTGCTATGGCAGCCAGCCGCAGTCAAGCCGTTAATAATATGAAATCAATTTTAATTTTTGTTATTTATTTACAACCACGCACATATTTATGTCCAAGAATATGTGCGTAGTTGTGTGTATAATTATATTTCGCGCATAACTTATCTCAGGTATTTGAGAGATAAGGTAAATTAAGAAAATCGAGACTTTTTTTTTACTTCAATTGCTAATTTCAAACACATCCGATCCCGTAGGATCGTATATGTGTGGGAGGGAATTTGAGACAACACAGACATCCGTGAGCTGAAATCAATAACTCTATTGAAATATTAAATGTCCCGGACTGGGATTCCAGCCCGTGCGGCCGGCAACCGAATCCAACGACGTCGACACTCGACAACGAATCGGACGCAAGTTTTTATATTTAGCATGATTTTTTTTCAATCTCGTCAAATATTTCCCTAACACCGCTTTTGCCAGAGCTGTGGAGTCTGAGTCGGAGACATGGAGTCAGGGCTTTTTGGCCGGAGTCGAAGTCGTCGCGGCGATTTGGCCGGAGTCGTGCTCGGAGTCGGAAATTTTGAACTTTTTATATAATATAATATTTGCATATAATACATATGTATGTCAAATTTGGCTACTGGCCGGATTAGTAGGGTTGATATTTAATTGAATACACATAAATAGGAAAATTAGGCAAAAAAAAAGTGGCGATATTAAACTTTTTTAGTTGGGAGTCGTGTTTTTGGTCAATGTCGGAGTCGGGGTCGTGGTTTGGTAAATGCTGGAGTCGGAGTCTAATTTTTTTTTACCGACTCCACAGCCCTGGCTTTTACTAAATCCGGCCGCGGTCTACCATAACTAGGTCTACGTTCGACTAGCTTGTTCTCCTTGATATAGATCGTGCATATCCTCGACGTTGATCAAGTCACGATGCGGCGCTTCGACGAAAAGAATACCTAAAGATATCCAGGAAGACTGTGTCGCATGAGCCCAGAGGACGAAGATCATCGACCGACGCTCCCCTACTCCGGAAACGAAGGCGTAAACGGACGGACTGCACCCACCCTTCCAGTCATAAAAACACCCGGCAGACTTGCCACCGGTCAGCTTACACCGCGTGAACTACTCGAAAGGAACAAGGATGTGGCGATGGGCATGAGCGTATGGCCGACCGCACCGGTCTGGTGCGGTGAATTGTAAATGGTCTCCGATGCCTCGGTCAAATTCAAAGCTAATCGAAAAGATTACGTTTTTATGTATCTTTCCAACAGCTGCTACTCAAACTCAAAGTGATTGTTTATGACACATAGGGGATATGTTTAGGTCAAAACAAAAGACTTTTTCATCGATTCTAAATAAAGATTTGGGACAGTTTGTTTTCAGAGTCTCGTAATTTTTTCACTTCTGACCAGGGCTGTGGAGGCGGGGCTTTTTTGCTGGAGTCGGAGTCGTCGCGGCGAAATGGCCGGAGTCCGGACTCGGAGTCGGAAATTTTGAAAATTTGAACTATTTATTTTTGCATATAATATCTCAAATTTGGCTATTGGCCGGATTGGTAGGGTTCATATTTAATTGAATACACATAAATAGGAAAAGAAGGTAAAAAAATTGACGATATTAAACTTTTTTAGTCTGAGTCGTGTTTTTGGTAAATGCTGGAGTCGGAGTCGAACTTTTTTTACCGACTCCACAGCCCTGCTTCTGACACTATATTTGAAAGGTTAAAAGTTTTTTTTAATAAAATTTTAATTATTAAATCGTTTTTAAAGTGCAATTTGAATTACTAATTATGAAGTCAGTTAGAGGTGAAATAACAAATTACGCAAGTTTGAATATGTATTTATAAATATTCAATATTGTTTTTTTGAATGTCGCAACCATCAAAGCGAAATTGTGTTCTTCATAATTAGATCGTCAATTCGGAGGTGTGTAAAAGCAGACAGGGAATTTTTGACGTCACAGCTACGGCTTCTGCCTTATTCTTCGCCGATGGGCAAAAATGAAGACAGTCAAATAATGGTAGAATCAATTCGTCTGACAAACAAAAAAACTGCCGATAAAACTCCACTATCCCATGTGCCCCCGAACGTGAAAATATATGCAATACGAATTTAGTTGTGTAATTTTTAGTGCAAGGCTGCAAAAAAGCCTCACTGCTTTTTATCGAAATGTTCATAACACAATATAATCTATTATTCAGATGAAGATATTCATGACGAAGTGCGTCCAACAGAAAACCACAGCTAGATGGCTATTCCAAACTGATGGTGAAGATTTTTGAGTAGCAGTATTGTGTATTAATTCAACAAAATAAAACATTCTGTTATGATTACGCGATCATGTCCAAATATCGATTTTTTTTGAAAACGTCAACAAGGTGGCGGCGAATTACACTTTTTTCAGTGTCATATTTTTGATTCAAAATCGTCATATTTGTAATAAATGATACAATTATGAACGTTAACCCTTTGTATTCAAATGTCTTTTATTTTTACTGACAGCTCCAATGTCAATTTTACAAATTGTTTTTAGCTTCTCTGATATTTTTTTAACCTGATGAGTCAAGGTACATGTTCTGGAAGAGATAATCAATATTTCCCTTCGAATTGAGCCATTCAAGTGTTTCCTGGAGTGTGGGGAAAAAATATGTTGGGGTTCGGGTATTCGGGCGTCGCAGGTATAATGTACATTTAGCAACTGTGTCACTGTCAACAATATTTTTGTGAAGAGTCGTAATATTTTTTGATTGCAAGTAAGTTTTTACACCTTGTGTGTTTATAGATAATTATATATCTATAAACTATTACCACTATTATTGTGATACGTGCGTGCGAAAACCATCCCTTCACCCTTGAGAATGTGAAAAAATGATTCAATAGATAAACATCTTGGCAATAAACCCTTTCTTTATTTTTTTTAAAACCCTCGTTTTATTACTTTTAAAAACAATATCTTTTTTTGAGAAAAATAGCTAAAAAAAGGATTGGAACTAGTGCAAGCCTTTTGAGTGCAAAAGGTTAAGGAATCTATATCCAAATGAAAAATGTGAACACAATTTTGGAAAACAAGTATCGCCTCTTTCTCAGCCCACGGCGCAAGTATAGTACGAAACATTTTCACGCAAGTGTCAATCCAGTTGTGTTGACACTTCGTTTACGGGCCTTTTCAATTCCCATAGTAATTACGCACAAATTTGTGCACACCGTAAACAATAGGTTAAGCTTTTTAAAAAATCACATCGATTGATTGTCTATGATGGTATGAGGAAATAAGTTGAATTATATCCACGCTAGTGGTCTCCCATCGGGTATGGTGGAGGAATCGGGGTCAATGATTTGGCGCACGCACACATCCTCGTCCGAATGAGCATGGCACAGTACGCGCGACCGTGCGTCGAAATAAATGAAGCTTCTATGATACAATTAGGGTTTGCAACGCCGGTCGAATATGCCAATAGCCATGGCAAAAATTTATAAAAATAAGCCAAACTTACACTGATGACAATACCACGGTCGTAAACACGAGTACATACATAATTGGTTCGGCATAGGGTGAGCGAGTGCAATCGATCGTCGAAATAGTTCAACATAACTTCCAGCTGTTATTGCGAATTCTAAAATAGGCGCATTTTGGATGAGACCAACGCGTGAAAAATTAGAAATGAATTACGTTTACATTAAAATTCTGCTCAATTGTCAAATCAGATATTTTTTGACACTTGACTCTTTCTGACACCGCTTAACCCTTTGAGTATCGCCGCACGTATGCGGCGACGGTAGTAGTCATCAATTATCTATTGCCATTCTCATATTTTCGATTGCAATGACATATCAATCAGTGATTTTTGGTTATCAAATTATTTTTAACATATGTTTCAAATAAAGAAACGAATTTTATAAAAATGTTACTATTTGGGAACAAATCTGTGGCTATATATTATTGGGCATAAAAAATCATTTCGGTCGATACGCTCTCTGGATCGATAGGGTGAACTACACTCCACAGATGAACGCAATAAAGATCCAGGCCCGAATTGGAAGTAAAAGCTTCTCGATAATTATTTCAAAGTTATAACGAATTATTTCAATTAAAATTTTAAACTTGCGTTAATTAAAAAATATCATTATCTCAAATAATTAAAAATATTCTTCTCAGATTTACGGATAACAGAAAAAATTTGTTTTTTTTTTGTGCGCCATTAATGTTTTTTGAGGCTTATTTAAAAAAAGTCTAATTTTATCCAAAATAACTCACTACTCAAAGCGTAACCGTAAAATAGTAATTGGATTGGGAACCAAAAAAAAACAATAATTTTACAATAGCTGTTAGATTAGGTTAGTTTTCTACAGGTATAATGCAGCCAAAGCTAACGCGCTCGCCATTTGGCTATCGACTGACTATTATCATTTTTACACCGCTCTCATTATCTTTAGTGCGATTGAGAGCGGCGACGATCCTGTTGAGGTTATGTGGAAGGCCTCTGTGCACCGCATGCAATTCGATGCCGTTTAATCAAAATCCAATAGCGCACGGATTGAAGATTTTTTTTCTTGGAATCTTAAAAATATTTTTCGGTCCTTAATTTCAAACACGTGTACAAAAGGATATCAGTATTGGAAAAAAATAACGGGATCCCGGTTTCGGTATTGCATAGGCCCTAATAGCAGTTTTGACCAAGGCACCCAACCAAAATCGTTCACTATCGCAGTGAGAGACAACAAACGACTACATAGTTTTAAAAAACTCTGTTGTTGTGGACGTCAGTTTAAAAGTTAACAATCAATTAAAAAGTGCTATCAAGTTATGTCTGCTGCTTAAAACAAAATAAAGTTTGGAAATAAATCTTCATTTGTAAATTACGAGTATTACTCGAGTATTTTTCAAATTACGCGAGTATTGAGTACTTGAAAAATGGACGAGTATACTCGAATTGGAGTCTCTAATCGTGTCCTGCTAAGGCGAGTCGTCTGGCCGTGCTTTCGATCCTTGTATGTATGGAACTTCAAACCTCGCCAAGCTTATATTCAAACTCAAACAAATGTGACAGTGACATAGATTGTACATGCCAAAAAATAGTCGAATCATACTAAAAATGCTAATTTCGAGGTAGGTATTGAGAAGCTAACAAAACTAAATGTTTTTTAAAAATAGAAGATACTTGATTTCACACTAAGCGTCCAAGTCTAGATCGTTCCTTCTGTGGTTCATATGAATCGATAGCTTTGCATAAGTGGATACGAATTATGAAGTATTCTCGGAAATACTCCGCAATACTCTGGTCGATAAAACCTAGCCCATATTTTTTCCAACGTTACCTATGTATATTTGTAAAAATATATCACAAGTACTATAGATACCATCGAGTTTCAAACAAACTGATAACAGTTTCGAGACAGCTATGATGTAAGCGTAGATGTCGCCTTGCCTTGAGAACTTAGTCGAATAAATTTCGATGCCCATGATTCTTCTTACAGCATTACCTGAATCACGTAATATGTATTGCCATTATTAGAAGACTGACAACAAACAGGCGTGCTTGCGGGAGTTCATTTCTGTCTAGCGTATGTGTGTGTTTTAGGTCTGCAAGGGTCGAAAATTTAAAATTTCACCCGGCCCGAGGCTCATTTCCAAAAATCTTACCCGAACTTGACCCCGACATTTTTCAACCTTGCCCGAAAAAATTTTTTTTTTCGACAATTCTAATAATAATTAAAATTGACTCACCAACTAACGTGCGAGTGCAGTTTTGTAAAAGAAATTTCTTCTAAATAACTTAACATAAATTGGTTACCAGGAAAGTCTCCCTGGTTACCAGTTTTCATTATTTTAAATTGTTGTGTAAAAAAGCCCATTTCTTTCCGGTAAATTTAAGAAAAATCAACATAACAATTTGAATTGCCACCGATTGAAACAGCCATTAAAGAAATACAGAATTCGGAATCATATTATGAAATTTACTATGCGTATTGTACAAAATCCTCAACAGAAGACATCATTACTAAAGTAATATAGTTGCGAAAGCAGTCATTAAATTAAGAACAATGCGTGTTTTTCTATCGAATGAATGCGCTCATAAGAGAAGATAGTGTTTTTAAATAACGATCAAGGCGTCGAAAAGATGACTGTAATACAAGTGAAGTTTATTATAGCTGTAAATTTAGATATGCGATAATGGTGAGCTCATTCGGAAATAGCCCGATTTTTGATATAGTTTTTGTGTGCCTGGACCCGAATCCAAACCCTCGTTACCCGGCCCGCGGGCCAAACCCGAGCCCGTGCAGACCTCTATTGTGTGTGTCGAGAAAACGATACTGTTATTTTTAATAAATTTTACTTGCGAAAGAATCGGCGTCAACTGTAATGTGCATCGCAAATGAATAAAGTGTGTGGCATTTTACTGTCGGCCATATGACCATGTGCATAGTAAATTTATTGTTAATTCCGCAGTCACGGGCCGGAGCGTGACTGCCTAGAAATAATAATAATTTACGATAATAATAATTGCATGCAGATTTACGTACTTTGAGTGCATACGTGCATCACGTTCAAGTCAATAAGCAAAATGTTATAAAACAATTCCAAAAGCTACATTCCACTTTTGAAATTTGTCGTTAAATATCGAAAGCCGAATCAATAAACCTACACTGGGAACTGAGTGCTATTAATTTTATAATAATAAAAAAAACGAAACAAAATATCTAAGCGTGTTATCTCATCTCTCTCAATTTTGCTTCAATTAATAGTTGAGCATCGATTCCACGCGTCTTCTGCCACAACACAGAATTATTAATCTAGATCAGTGACGCACAACCTTTTTGCGAGAACGGCCAGGTAGTTCGAGGGTCGCATGGGTATATACCAGGGGTGGCCTGACTTTTTTGCCCGCGACCGACTTTCGTTTGAAATTATTGGCGGCGATCGACCAACATTAAACGTAGTAATTTTAAGCCTACATTAATCTAATAGCCAATCCTTGTTTGACGCGGGTTTTAGAAAGAGATTTTCGTCGATAATCGGCTAACTTCGAGATTTTAGCGGTCTGTCCCTGTCACACGATATGTCTCACACGCTTCTTGGGACGGGAACCAGATATTTGTACAGATCAGATAGGCGATCAACTAGTAAAACATTATAATTTTATATTGTTCTTCGAAAAAAAGGTGATTGATACATGTCATTTCGAGCCGCAGGTTGTGCATCACTGACTGAGATTGAATTGACACTTACAGCATTTCGCAGTCAACGTGGTTAATATGAATTAAAAATGTGCTGTGCCTACTCGATAACGTCAAGTGTAGACTGGCTTATGCACTACTAATGTGGATTACAAAAAACGTAGGTTATTTTCGAGGCTTGACTTTGATGCTATAGATTAGTATTTTATTAAGGTGTGACTGGCAGTCATCCAATTGCCACATGTGTACATTGCATAATATTATATTTATTTTAAATTAAAGATTAATTTATGCAACTGTGCAAACGAGGAGTCGGGCACCGGACGGAGTATGGATGCGTGACCTTAAAAGTTGTTGCTGTATCAGAAGGAAAAATGTTTAAAACGACTGCTAAATGAAAGTAGATATCATACGAAAACTTTTTTAATTTAGAACTGATCTGAACTGATGCATATTTTTTTATAAAGTTTTCATTGTAAATAAGAAAAAGTCCCACTCCGCAGAATGCGGTCAGTCATACAAGTAAACATTGTTTAACCGATAAAAACAAAACTGCCTCGCCTTCCTTCGAAATATTTTGAAATTAGAATTTTTAATCTACAGTTCGAAACAAAAGACGATCGGTAATATGGATGCCGGAAATTTGGTAGCCCGCAATGCACTGGAAGAGTCGATTTCCGATTCCTCGCGACGCAGCCCCCAGACTACGTGTTGGAAAATAAGCTGGTTCATTTTATTTATTTTTTGTATATTGTACATACAACGGTCTTCAAACATGCACGCCAGTTAAATGACAGTTAGCACTTTGTATTGTCTAATAATATTGCGATTTCGCTTTTACGTTGAGCCTTATCGAGCCGAAGAAGAAAGCGTGTGGCAGCCAATAGGCTATGTTGTCGGTTTGGTAATAACGACGGAGGAAATCGAAAGTTTTTTTTTTGAAAAACGCGTAGGTTTGAGATTTTTCAAGATTTTCCAGTCAATAATGCAAACAAAGCGTTACATGACCATGCTGAAATAAATAATAAAAAAAACAATGAAATTGTTTTTTTTCTTATTTATTCTGTCAAATAATGTTTTAAATTACTACAAGGGGAATTTTAACCAGAAAGATGGACATGCCTTTAAAGCATACATGGGCATCCACCGGCTCGCCGAGCAATTTTGTCCGGCCCTGATAAATCTCGGCAAAGTTATAGAGAAAGAAATTTATAGTTTCAGGGAGGGATACAATTTTCTTTAAACCATTTTCCTAGTCTATCGGCTCATATAAACATCACTCAATACGTGGAATAGTCTGTTATTTAAAATATTATATCACAACAATTAACATGGAGATGAACTGAAGGCACTAATAGAGTAAATTGATAAGAGGTTTGTCGACTTCTAAAACAAAGACTCCACATTCGCTATGTGGAGTCTTTGCTCGTCCGATGGATGCCGATGATGTAAATTATTTATTTATTGATTGAGTTGGCATTTAGTTGGTAGAACTCCATTATAATAAGGTGAGAAATTTTATATTTTAATTCTACAGAAATTATTTTATAACTTTGTTGATAGATATTTCAGCTTACTACGGGCGAGTAACAAGCAGTTCTCGTAGAAAAATATATATCGAGGTAAACTCCGCGAGAAGTCCATATGCTCCATGCTGGGAGCGGACATGGTTAGAAAAAAATATATACATATATATAATACGTGGCAACGTGTTTTATTGAATTAAATATTACTTTGTTATGTTTAGTAATTTGGTCCGGCCCTTGACTGGGAGACGATAATTTGGCCCCAGACCTAGGAACGGTTGCCCATGCCTGCTTTAACGGATCTCAAATATTAGATTGAAGAAATCAACATTTATTTTATGACTTTACCAAGAGTTTAATTTCTGATCGTTAAGCGGAACATATACTGAGGAGACCAATGATATGCCAGCATAATTGGACGAATGGAAGAAGAGGATAGTGAGAGAAAAACGTATAACTTTGCAACACTCTCTTGTCGAGAGTCAACACAGCTGATAAGGCATAAATGATAACAATGGATGTATTGTCTTCAGTGAAGTATTCGACGACATAGATTTTTAATTTTATTTAACGGTATATTTTTGATTAGGAAGAAATATAAAGCAATCGTCCATGTTCACTTTTCAGAAGTGTACGATTGTGTGATTTTGTCAAGTGAAGGTACAACTCAGGTCAAATGTTAGATAATTACTTATTATTTAATACGTGGAAAAGGGGTTGCTATGGATTTCGATTTGACACCTTGAATAGTTTCCAAACAAGCATGGCTTAAAAAATATTTACGCTTTGCTAATTCATTGTTTGTTTAATTTATACTGTAGACAAGAAATAATAATTTAAAAAAAAAACAAAAATACAATTGTATACGGCCACAAATCAAATACATTCATCAGCACACTATTAAAAAAGAATCCAGAATAATTGTCTCTGCTCGGAAGTATGTCTACCTACCTATCAAATAATGAATTACAATAATTATCACCTACAATACATTTGTATGCAAGTATTTTTCATTTAATAATAAATGAATATCCATGTAATGTAATTGAATACATTGAAATTATATAAATGGTAGACTTTATAGAGCTACAAAAACTATTACAGTCTTATAATGAGATGATAAATAATATCGGTGAACCTTTTTCAAAACATATTTTATCCGTTAAATTAATGACATAGCAACAGGGAAACCGTACAATGTTTATCAATATACATTTTACTTGATATATTCAATAAGAAAAACTTAAAGTAACTCTGTAAGTTTTGTGATGAGTTAGTTTCCCTAGTCATTCGATTTGATAGAATATAGACAACAAAGCAGTCAGCTGTTAGGAAATAGCATGTGTATCTACGAAGCTATATCGGTACTTCAGGAAATCATTACGATCTGTTAATTACAATTCCAAACACTTACCGAGAATTTCCGATCACTCACAATCTAGAAAAACTAAGCGAAATCTTAGTTATAATTCGTATTTGATAATGTAAACACGATGTATTCGTTCAAAATGGCACTGAGAAATCACGGGCGAAGCAACCACAGCGAATGCCAAAATGGCAGCTGATATTTTTGACGTGCGTAGGACAAAACAATAATCAGCTGAACGCAGCAATTCCGCACTGACCAATGTACGGGTGGGGAACAATTTCGACGTAACAATTAATCACATTTTTAAAAACGTGTTATTATTCGACCGATAGGTCTAGTCGCGCAGAAAAGAAAGACTGCCTTCTAGAATAAACTGGAGAACAAAAAAAAACAAAAGCAAGTTAAACAAAAAACATTACAACCCGTGTACAGATGTTTACAAAAGCTACCTACGTGTCCATTTGCAAATTATATTAATCAGCGCATATAAAAATCCACACGACTAGCGACGATTGGATAAATTACAGAATTTTCATGCTGACCGACGATATTCGATACGTAATACAAAACAGGCTTTAACAGCCATCATGGACGACAGATAGTCGAGACATTTTACTTGCTACATACATATATGTTCAGAGTGCAAATATTACTATCAAAAAGCCTACAAAAGAATTAATAAGACACACTGTGTTATATTTGATCAAACAATTAAAATACATTTGAACTATGTAGATAACTTAAATGCACGAATTCTTGATGATGTAAGTCTGGAATGACAATGAAATGAGACTACATCTACAAATAAAAATGAGTACCTAACAAAACGTTAAAACCACGAAAATATAAAACGCTGCTTGCAAATACTATTAACAATTTGATAATCAATAATATGCGACATGTGGCAGGGGACAAAATGAAAATATTAAAACCAATAGGTACCAGAGATATCGCAGACATGAAGTCACAATCCAGAACTTTATTCACTGATAATGGTTACGCGTGCGGTCACAGAACTATTGATTAATAAGAATTAGCTTCTTGAACGAGCGTTTGAACGAAATTGAATATCACAATATTAAAATTTAGTCTATAATATTTCACTACTGGTTTTGTAAATAATTCTGGGCAATTATTTTGATAACATCCTCCGTCTACAAGAGGACAACACAGACATAGACAGTGCGAACAGTCTATGCACATAGACTAGTAACACGCAAACAGGATGACCAACGATGGCTTAATATTGTCTATAGCTTTCTTCCATAGACCATAGGACGTTTCTAGCAAAATATGTGACAATTATCTCATATGCTTTTATTTTAAATATTAAATAAAATATTTACAAATTTATTTATCGTCATGGGCCAGAATTTATGGAAAACCCATTTCAAAGGAAATATTGATTTTCACAATAATATTGTTTATGGCAGAGTATTAATTCCGCGGGTGATTTTGAATTAGAATCATTTAGCGTATGAACAAAATCCTACATAATTGTTGAATTAACATACTTTTTCAGCACATTTTTATATTAGAGTAAACAAAATGATCTACTTTTTGCTCTAAAAATTATATTGGTATTCCAAAAACCTTTACTTAGATATGTATATGTGTAAAAAAATAATACAACACTTTTTGTACTTATTTCATAATTAATTTATTACAATCGGGACCGGCTTCGCTCATCAAGAGCATTTTCAACTGCTTGTATCCCAATAGACAGTAAACTCAAGTCTCGTTTTTGTTCGTTTCCAAATTTAAATGATCAATTTAGAAACCATTTGGAAAAAATTATGAATTCGGAATGTTGTTATAGGGAAAAAGAGACACATTGTTTCACCAAAGTATGCAATTTTAATGGCAAAGTATTGCGTTTTACATAAATAAATATTTTTTTATATAAAATTATATGTACATAGTTTTTTCGTTAATATTAAATCCACGCAACGTTTGGTTAATTCTTTATTTAAACGTTTTGTCAAATAAATAAATTGAAGATTGATGATTACTGTACACTTGCTGATCTTTTGAAATCATTTTGTTTATAATTTCTAGAGAAGATGGATGATTTATATTTATTGATTCGTCGCCATTTTTGTAATAAATATTGTCGTCAAACATATCTTCGATGGCATCGCTTGCAGGTGACGATAATGTCAAATCTCGTAGTTTATCCGAAGGCGACGGCAAATTTTCAGTGGTAACATGCTGGGGTGATATCATTGAATAGAGATCGCCCATGTTATTATCACCAGAATAACTGTCAGGATTAGGCAAGTCCATTTTCATTATGGATTCTTGAACTATTTCGTCAATTATGTTCTTTTCATCAACACTGCTGTGACATTTATTTACATCTTGGTCGTAAGCCGCTGACCTTGTCGCCGTTTCCATGAACTCTTTGCTACCAATTGTTTTATTCTGTAAGATTTGACTTTGCATTATGGCATGTGCCAAGCCGTTGTCGTCTTTGTGTCTCATATTATTAGAGAATACCTCGTCGAATCTTTTATTGATTTCATTGCTTGTTGCAATATTTTGCTCGTAGCGCTGTACTCTCGTTTCATTTGTTTTATTGTCAAAATAACAATTAATTATTTCTTCATTTGTTTCTGTTTTGTTTTTGATCAGCTTTTGCACCAAATCACCAGATTGGCGAACCACAATTCCTGGGGGCTGAGCGGTGCATTTATGCGTTCGCTGTGACACCTGAAACCCACATTTATATAATTATCGAGCTTGGACCGTAGAAAAAGAATGATTTGATTTTGCATTTAGCCTCATAGTGACTGTCAATGGTGCACTATGAATAAATTCTAGACCTACGTATTTACGAAATAATCTCTGTCAAATCACGTCTATTTAACATAAATAGTGACAAAATTGTTTATAGGATATATATTTATAAGACTATCGATATGTTTTCAAACAAAGAGTGACCTTTTTAGTAGGTTGATTTGTAGATGCTAAAATAAAATAATACTGCCATAATTTTACTCTGTGGCAATGTTCCCTTGAAGCTGACAGGTTAGCTGTGCGAAATATTCAAGCACTGACCAGGCCAATCCAACAAATGCGCAGCATAATTTTAATCATGAGTTTATTTTCTGATCGTTAAGCTGAACATATACTGAGAGACCAATGATATGCCAGCATAATTGGACGCATGGAAGAAGACGATAGTGAGAGAGAAACGTATGACAAAGTGTGACCTTTTAAGTAGGTTGATTTGTAGATGTTAAAATAAAATAATACTGCCATAATTTTACACTGTGGCAATGTTCTCTTGAAGCTGAGAGGTTAGCTGCGCGAAATATTCAAGCACTGACCAGGCCAATCCAACAAATGCGCAGCATAATTTTAATCATCGAGCATCTTATATTGAAAAGCTTTATTTGGAGGCCATGTGCTCCACATAAGGAGCGTACATAGATTAAAAATAAAATTGAATTATAAATATTATGTTTCATGCAATATTTATAACCGTGTCGTTAAATTCATCAACTATTAAAGTGCGCGCCAACCTGGGACCAGTTTCAAACTTAAATGGAACATTTTACTCTGTGGTTGTTTTCAAACATTACTGAACCGTTCAATGGGGTCAGATTGCCTTCTAATGGGTGTCTTTGCCTAGTCCATTTTTTTCTTAATCTGCTAACAATGCAATTGTTTGAATATATATATCAATATCTCATATGTAGTTGTTGCAAAAGGTTCTATGTTGGGAGAACTTTATATTATAAATTGATTCTTTTATCACTTTATTGACCAAGCAATGATACCCTACTTCAGACAAAGTTACCCCATTTGCCGATACCGTTTTATATGATAATAAAAAAAAATCATTTTGTACATGTACCTTGTAACGAAAGCTTTTGTCGCAAGCAGTGCATTTATATGGCATCACTCCCGTGTGGATTCGTCGGTGGACCAAGTATGACACCCTCTGTCGAAAGCATTTTCCTGAAAAAAAATCATTAAAATTAGTTTTTCGTGTAAAGATGTTTAAAACGAAAATATACGACAAAAGAATAATAGTTCAGGTGACAAGTTAAGTATCTTGTTTTTAGATTTTAATTTAAATATTTTTTTTGGACGGTGCCATTTCAAAAGCGAAAAATGTATCGATTTTAAAACTATAATTAACAGTCATGCCGGAAACAAATATATTGCCACAGTTTGACACAGAGGAATCACCGAAACATAATTATATTATATTATATTTAATCAGGGCTTTTCAATCAGGGCCCACTTAAAGCGGTGGAACGGCGTTCCGTCACCTTTTTTCAAAATCAATTAGACGAAGCAATGTTTGCGCTTACATTATTACTTCTTTCAAAATGATAAAATATGGTATTGTAATGAACCGGATGAGATGTGGATGCATTCAAAATTGGCGCTCTACTTGGGCGACGAGGGAGAGAGAGAATTGTCCACGTCTCCATTGGTCACTCGTGCTCAAGGACTGATAACGGCCAGTAACGTCTGACGCATAGACATATATACTTTCTGTGTGTCTTACGTTTGTGATTGAATGCACGTACCTAGCGATTGACAATGTGTGGAACATTTTATTAACTTACTTTTCGAAGTCGATTTAGGAGTCGGAAATTTTGAAAAGATTGAACTTTATATCTTTACGACTGATTCATTATTTATCATCGAGTTAATCTCGTATGACTTTCACAATTTGAAAAAATATTTGGCGCTTTGAGATTAGCTGTAAAGCCAAATATGTGTTGATACCAGTGGCGGATTATCCCAGTCGTTTAAGAGGCGCGCGCTTAGGGCTTTCAAGTCTTGGGAGCCTCAAAAATAACTTATAAATATAGTCCACATAATATTTTTTAAAAACGGAATAATATTTGGCTTACAATATATTATGATGTACAAAATATGCATTTTAAGTAGTAATATTGAATGACAGATGGGCCATAAATTATGAAGGACGGTGTACGGTCGTGTAAGCTACGCATTCTGAAGTGATTCTAGTGAACTGTGGGGAGTACCGAACACTTTAGAAGCCATACTCTCGTTCACATACGATAAAAAAGGGAAATTACAATTTGGAGAAACGACCAAAAATCAACATCAGTTTGCTACGCATTTTTATCATACACAAAAGAGGGCTTCCATTTTAAATTGCGGCTGGGGCCTTCAAAGTGCTCAGTTCACCAGTGGTTAAGAGTGGTAATACTAGGGCTGTGGAGCCGTTTAAAAAAACATGACTTCGACTCAAAAAAGTTTAATTTTGGCAGTTTTTTTTTCATTCCTCTCCCGTTTATGTGTATCAAATCAAAGATCAATCAACCAATTCGGTTACAATAGCCAAATTGTTCGTAGTATACATGTTATATGCATAAATAAAATTTTCAAACTTTTTTTTTTTAATTTTAAAAATAAATATTTGGCATTACAGCTTACGACAATGCGCCAAATATTCTTAGTTGTGAAAGTCATACGAGATTAACTCGATGGTAAATAATGTATCAGTTGTGCACAAAATCAACGATAAATAACATACACCCAGCCCAAGATCTCTTTTTTTCAATTGAAAATATCTGACATTGCCGGGGATTGAACCCGGGCCCCCTGATTGCTAGGACAAAGCTCTTGCCACTAGGCCACAGGGACCGACAAAACAAAAGCTTTTCACGACTCCGGCCGAAACACAGCGACTCCAAAACTCCAGCACCACAGCCCTGGTTAAGACCCTTCTACCTGAGTGGTTTGTCATACTCTTACCGCATGATTCACACGAAAATGGTTTTTCTCCCGTATGTATTCTCTGGTGATTATGGAGAGTTGACAGCTCCTTGAATGACCTTCCACACTGGCTGCATGCATGAGGCTTATCATCATTATGGTACAAAAGATGCTTGTGATAAGACTGCTGGAATGTGAATGTTTTGCTGCACTGGCTGCAGGAATATGGCATTTCTCCTGAAACAGCGAGATTCAAATTAAGAATACGAGAAATAAAAATTTACAAATTTGATAAAAAAGTAGTTAGTGAACGCAAGGGGACTATGCACCATCAAAAATAATCATGGATCGACCAATCGTATTCGAAGTCGATAAGCTTCTAAGCATATTTAAAAGTTGAAATGTAATTTAGAATTTCGATATCAAATTTGAATTTCGTACATTTCCATGAGTTTCGTCGCTAACGCCAGTTCAAGATCATTCGTGCACTTGAAATGCAAGAAGATGCCGAAAGGCGAACCCCGGGTTGTTAACGACAAAACTCATGGACAAGTACAAAATTTAAATGGAATTATTTTAAAAGAAAAATAAATCTTATCTGTTAAATTCTCTGAATACTTCCACGGTTTCAAACGGTTCTCACGTGGTATATTCCGCAGAGTAACAACGTTATTCGTGTTTCAATTTGTTTACCAAGAATGTGCGATGACAATATCTTCAATACGTATATCGTATATCAAAATCAGCAAATCACCCACTTTTATATATTAAATGTCTTTGTATTTGGTTTTTTTTAACAAGGGCGCAATCAGGTGCTGACAAATATTTTTGTACGCAGGGATATAAAATATGTATTTTTAATGAAATATATTATATTTATAAAAATTCTAATTTGACCATGAAAATTTTGCGTTTTATAAAGAAAAAAGCTACGCTATCCGTGGAACATACGCTGTAGAAAACTCAAAAATGTATTTTGGAAGATTAAATTTGAAATTTCGAACAGTTAATGAAGTGATCGTTGGCAAATTAGCTTTGGACCTTGATGATGACGCTATCGAGAAGAAGTTTGCCCTTTTAAATATATGAAAGGTTAATTGAATAGTTAATTACCTGTATGTAGTCTTTTGTGTTTCTTCAAAAAGTACTTAGTCGTGAAAAGTTTTTTGCAAATATCGCATTCCCATTGTTTATTGCTTAGATTATTTTGAACTTCAGCTTCGCCTTGCGTTGGAGATTGTTTACAATCGACACTATTACCACTTGGCAAACGGCTGCCATTAGTTTTACACGCAAATTCTTCGTTAATATTCCCGTTGACGTTATCATCTACCGTCGATGGATCGTTAAAATCAATAAGATTATGGTTGGCGTCTTGTTTTGCTAATATTGACGGAGCTATTCCAAAATGGACCATTCTAAGATGCACCATCAGTGAACCGCGCATTTTGAATTCTTTTGTGCATAAATGGCAAGGAAATTTCGTTATTTCTTTCGGATAATCTGGCCCTTGAAGATTGTGTATAAGTTTTTTATGCATTTCCAAAATATTTCTCCCTAAAAAGTAAAATCCGCAGACATCACACTTTTCTGAAAGTGTCTCAACGTCATTTGTAAAATTGCCACTCTCCCCCAAATTATTATGGTTGTAAATTGCGTTAATATTTTCGTTTGATATATTATCCGGTATACCAATAAATGGCAATGCACTCATATTATAAATTGGCAATTTTGATGGCGCGTCAAGAGATTTATTCGATTTGGCCGGCGGTTCATTCTTCACTTTCGATCTGACGTTTTTACTTGGCCGCTTGGCCAAGTTGACAGCACCATTCGAAGGTTCCATATTTAAAATATTCACTTTCGAATCCGAATCCCCGCTCATTTCGCTGTCATTTTTTGAATTTCCGAGCATCTTTTTATCGACGGAATCGATCTCTCTGTGACTGAACAAGTGGATTGTAAATTTGTCCAATCCCATCAGGACATCGTTGCAAATCGGGCAGGTCAGGTTTTCTGTTGCAGCTTTTATCAATCCGATTCTTAATTTTTCTAAATTACTAAAGTGAGGTTGACAACACAGAGGGCAGGGAAGTAACGAGGCGCACATTTTCACGAAAATAATCAACAAGCCTGACTACGCAATTAAACTTCTACGGTAATCCGATTTCCCAAATATATTTTCAGACGGCGATTGTTGACTAAATGGCACTATACAATTTTATTCTTGTACACCACGCACATCGAACGAACATGTCTGGACTTAGTGTTGTGAATTATAAAAATCCCGTGAGTTCGCCATGATATTTGAAGACTTTCATGAATACTCAAACATTGAAAGGTCCCAAAATAGATTCTCTAAAATAAACTAAGTATGCCATCTTGGCAATGTTTGAATCCCAAATTCCGCGCGAGTATCAAGGCAGTTTGAAAATCAGATTCGAATCGTTTCGTAAACTTGCACTTCGGTCAATTTGTCTCAAATGTTTTAATACGTTACGTTGCCAGCTCAATTTTAAAATCAACTCAACTACCATTTTAAATAACTTTGATTATTCCACGTATTGTGTAACTAACTGTGACACGTGTTTCGCCTCTTTCAGAGGCATCTTCAGACTTACTATCGCAAAGTTTGCTTAAGTAATGAAGCAAGATAAATTCTAACATTTTAACATTTTAAATTATGAAATTACAAAATGGATTACGGGTTTTTTTTCCTTCTAAAGGAAACAATGAAGGGGGTGATAGAATCAAAACAAAGCAATAACATAATGATACTAATAAGGTGCAATCAATCAATCAATTAGATTGGGATTTTTCCTTTTTAAGGGACGCAAGAGAGGGTTATAGAATCGAAACAAAGCAAACAAATATATTTCTAATGACGTTAAACATTACAATCTAATAAACTATAACCCCGTGTCTTAGGTAAGCGACGCGAACCGGCAAGAGAATTTAGGCGAATCCAGTCAATTTAAAACGTAGTTGATCAAAGGTCTTATGTGCCATCGCTCGGCCAGACGCAATTAACGCTCTGGTGAGCTTGGACCGTTTCATATTTTCAAGCGATTCGCGGCGCCATGAGTGCGCACTTGAGGCGACTTGCGACATATGCCGTCCTGACCGGATCGCTTCGCCTACCTATGACACTTGCATGGGCGAGGACCGTTTGATATTTTAAAACTCTGCCGCTTTCAAAGCCGCGCCGGATCGCCTCGCCCAGATTCGCCCAGCTAAGACGACCCGTAAACTAATGAGCTGCAATCCATCAGTTAGGTTGGGTGATTACTCTATTGATGGGGAATAATGTTAATAAAGGTGAGCATTATAGTTGAGACTTTATATATTATATATACACATGCACATTCACATATGTACCTATAACCAGGACTTTTTTCCATTTAAAGCGGTGGAACGGTGTTCCGGCACCTTTTTTCACGGTATTTTTATTTTTTGACGAAACAATGTTTGCGCTTACGTAATTACAATCTATATTTATATAATTCGTCTTAATGATAAAATATGGTATTTTTATGAACCGGATGAGATGTGTTGACACTCAGGTTTTCTTTGGGGCTGCCAGCTTATACAGTCAACTTAATACTCACCATAATGTATATTCGTCGTTTTTTTAATGACCTTATTAAAAAAATGCCTTTTCGAATTGATGGGGGTCGCTAAACACATGGCTTTTTTAAAAAGGGGTCTCCACCCAAAAAAGGTTGGGAAACTATGATTCAAGGGATCTTTTTAGCAATCTCCAATCAATCATCAAGCAAACATTTTTTCCATTGTCCGTTATATCGAGGTTCTACGAAAGTCACAACACAGGTTGAAGAGAATTTATAGGAAAGGCGAAGATGTCTGTAAGATACCAATGCTTACTTCGGGCTGGAGCCACGTATGGGTAAATTGTCTAAAATATGATGAATTCTGTTGCAGGAGTTGGAGCGAAAACGTCAGCGGCTAAAGGTGGAACACGAAACAAGCACGAATTGCTGTCACAACTCAGCAAAGACCTTCTGGCTGTAGAAGGAAGCTGATCTGGTACTACAATATCATATCCTTGGGTAATGATTAAGTATTCCCCATACTCTCTCACAATTTCTTAACATTACCTTGAAGACATTAAAAATGAACCATTTGCAAACTTTGTGAAACATTTACACTAAAAAATATTGAATCAAAACCAACATTGCAATTTTCTAATTTTTAATGGTTCTGAACATTGGGTTAAAATACATAAAACTGTAAAAAACAAATTTAATGAAAACTTTTAAGCTAAATAATATCAAGCAATAAATTATTTCAGAGGATGAAATACTTTTTTCTTAATAAAAACACATTCATCAGTAAATGATGCAGAAGAACTCTGCACAAAGTACAAGAGAGCGGCCACGAATGTGTCGACAAAACTAGTGGAATAACAAAGTTATCAATTTGTATTTTGTATCTAAAATAAATTTCCACAAAGTTAAGGCAGAACCTAAAAAAAATATTAATTGGTTTGCTATTGCAGCGCCATCTCTTTGTGTCGTATATAAATTTAAAAAATCTTTTAGATTGCACAGGTGCTGACTCAGAGAAGAAACTCGGTGGCAATGTGGGCTGGCGCTGTTGAGAACGTGCGGCAGAGGGAGAAAGACATTACCTATGTGAAAAGGGTGAAAAAATTGCCATTTTTAAATTAAACTATTGTATTTTTTTACATTAAACATCTAAAGGTAATCAGATAAATCAATATCAAAATTTTAACAAAAAAGTTAAATAATTTAATCATGCAATACAATACTGAGCTTGTGAAAACTGGAATAGCGCTCATTCCCTTTCATACCTTGCCATGCGCTTGTGGTTTTCAGGATTTCTCAAATAATTATAAGTTAAATAACTTTGATTATTCCACGTATTGTATTACTTATTGTGACCAGCGTTTCGCCTCTTTCAGAGGCATATTCGGACTTACTATCGCAAAGTTTTCTTCAGTGATAAAGCAAGATTGATTCTAATACTTTAAAATGAAAAAAATACAAACCTTTTTACGGGAAGCAAGGAGGGGATTATAGAACCAACTTTATGCAACTAGTCTTGATGGTTACCCACATTTGTATTTGATTATCATAGGGGGCACTACTCTAGATTCCTACATCGTTACTGTGATAATTTATTATGTCTTCACATTCCAAGGAGACGGTAGCAGCTTCCGTAAGCTTCCAAAGTCACTCTATTCAAACCAGTAGACAGAGTAAGTTGTCAACTCTATTTTTTTTTAACACCATGCTTAACGGCTAATTTTTAATAATGAAAATAATAAACAACGCTATGGTACTCAGTGTTAGGAACTAATCCTAACGCCCTTGCACCCCAAAGCTTGTGTTACTTTTGTGCGCTCTGTTGTAATCATAGTGCGTGCACTCGGTGAGTTGTGTGTGCGCCCATATGTGCACAGCTTATGAATACAATAGCCCTTTCAAATATACCGAGACTACTCGTTTCCAACTCCATAGCCCTGCTTCTGCTTCTAATGTGGAGCATATGTGCTGCTCTAAGTCAAGTATTACGTTCAATCTACGAGAGCGTGGTGGTATTATGACTCTTCTTCGAGTGCGAAAGCTGTGACGTGATTATCACGCTCGGATTGAACATGTATAACATTAAAAGGATGTATAATTTAACAATATTCACATTTGACCTGATATATATACACCTAAACATCTATTTGTTTTTACAAAGCATATAAAAACTGGTAAAAACTGCTCGGTAATTTTGACAAATCCCTGGTCGTAGGAGGGTATAAACTTGTATTTATTAATCGGTTCCAGGGGTCAATAGATATAGAATATATTATAGATGTGTTAATACTGCTGGCTTTGGTTGCAGAAAAATATTTTACTGATTGTTAGATTGATGGCGAGACTTGTGTATATAACAGGGCTGTGGAGTCGGAGTCGGAGTCGTGGAGTCAGAGCTTTTTGGCCGGAGTCGGAGTCGTTGCGGCGATTTGGCCGGAATTGTACTCGGAGTCGGAAATTTTGAAAGGTTTGAACTTTTTATTTTTGCATATTATATGTCAAATTTGGCTATTGGCCGGATTGGTAGGGTTGATATTTAATTGAATACACATAATTATGAAAATTAGGCAAAAAAAAGTGACGATATGAAACTTTTTTAGTCAAAGTCGTGTTTTTGGTCAATGTTGGAGTCGGAGTCGTGGTTTTGGAAAATGCTGGAGTCGGAGTCGAACTTTTTTTCACCGACTCCACAGCCCTGCTTGTAACATTACATAATGTGGTAAACTTTTCAATTTCTCAAATCTATTGAGGAGTTGCTGGAAGGAAAAAAATAATATATAGAGGATTGCACCTGGTTTGCTTTTGTTTGGTGGTGGGTGCTAGTACGAATCTAATGCGTCTTTCAGAGAGGTCTATTGTGTCAAAAAAAGGAAGACAGATGGATTGACAACAAATTGTACCTGTAACAGAAGGAATCTTTCTTCTTTTTTTATAAATAAAACAAAGCTGTTAACAATTACAATGTCTTTAATCAATAAAAAAATGTTTTTATTCATCTCTTTTGTGACTTAAAAAACTAAACTCTTAAATCTAAAACCGCATTTAAAATACTTATATAATTTTTATTTCTAATTTTTTATTTATGACATTACGGGTGATGGATGTGAACGAATCATATGGCAAATTGAAAAAAAGGTAACATACATATTACAAGCTAGAAAGCATCTTTAATCCAGATTTGTATATTTATTTTTTAACCCATAACAAAGAAAAGAGATTTATATACTAGGTCAGTATTGAAGTCATTCAATGCAGTCATTACTATAAATAGTAATTGATAGACTTTCTCAGTAAGACCAACAGTTTAGATTATGATAAGTTTTCTTTTAACACATCGTTACCTTACTTTGAAAAGGTTTTAACTGAAATTTTGGCAAACAATTACCATTTGAGGGGTTTAAATGCAAAACCGCCTCTCTCCACAAAGTCAAATTGTTCAGCAATCGAAAAAAAACGATTTTAATCTTCAAGTATAATATTAGAATAACTTGCAAAGCGAACACAAAAAGTTTGTATGGTGACAGGGCAATAGGTCAGTGTTCCTTGGTTTCGTGATTGGTGCATTTAGATTGTGGCGGTTTTGAACTTCACATATGGTGGAGAGGCGGTTATGCATTTGATCATCATTTTCGATGTCGATTTTAAATGGCTTAGAGGTAATTTTTCGTTGGTTTCAATATTGCAGGACATAGAGCGTAAGAACCGGATCATTATCTCAAAAATGATAATATATGGATAGAGGCGGTTATGCTTTAACACCCCTCATTTGGTCAAAAAGATTGTATTTACCGTATTCTATCATATATGATAACTTCAGAATCATATATTTTTGAATTACTGAGTTCATCTGCACACTTTTTTTACTAAATTTATTTGATAAAGTTCCGAGATTATCATAAGATCATTATTTCTCAGTCGAATGGTTTGAGTATCACTTGCTCACTTACACAAGTAAATTTTATCTTTTGAATTTAACAGTATGATCAATTCCAACTTCAAACGCTCATATCTCGAAACAGGGTGAAGAGCAATAAGAACCTTTTCAAAGGAAGCTGTCGATATATTCAATGCTTTAAATCAATTCACATAGTATTCAAATACATAAAAAATGCAATTAATATCAATAAGAATTGAAATGAAAAAAATACTGCAAATATAATTTTGTTTTATTTAGCGATGCAAACACCTTCCTTCCAATCATTCATATATTCAAAATAAAAGGGAAAAAAAATTCACAAGACTTTTTACATTCAATCAAAAATAGAATACGTATCGGAAATGACAAATCTTTTGCCATTTTGCAAAAATGCAGTGGTTATTTGTTCTATTGCATGCAACAGTGTATGTATATTAATGGGAAAGGAATGAGAAAAAAGTGTAATAAATATATGTGGTGAATTCTCAACTATTAGTGTCAAAAAACATACTTCAATTTTTAGGCGTTTATATTTGTTATTAGTTTTTTTTTTAGTTTAAATACATTTCATTGGGAATTTTTTTATTTTTACTGTAAACATATAGTTATTTTTCTTATTGGCCAGCCCACCTAAGAGGTATTTTTTAGCCATTGATGAATAGAAAAAATCCAAGGCATAAACACTAGTGGAAACAAAAATAAAATCTTTTCTCATTCCTTTTAAATAAAAATTAATTATGTATTAGAAAGTTATCCACAGAAACACAAGGAGATTTATTTATCAGGATTTGGCTCACAATATTGAACTTTGTACACTTTCATACGTATGGTTCAGCAGGAGAAATGATCCACAGAATACCTAAAATGATTAAAGTATCGATGTAATAGGTTTTCGTTCATCCCGTTATTTCATGTATAAGTCGGTGAAAAAAATAATCTTTTCTTCACTATACATTTGACCCTTCTTTAGTGCTAAGATAGGGCTTATATAGAGCTAGGCTTTTTTTTGATGTATTTAGTAAAATGCACAAAACCAATAAGTAGATTTTCCCATTTTCATAGACGCATAATTTAAATGAATTTTATTGTAGAAAGTCAAACGCCAAACAACCATAGACAAATTATTAATATTTATTGTCACTTTGCTTATGGGCAATTTAATTATATTAATTGACATGATATTTCGCATTTGATGACTAATTAACAGAAGCACAAATTTGCAAAACATTGGGTTGGTACCGATAATAAAGTTATTATGCCGGGCAAATTAATTCTAATTTGAATTATTGGTTTCTGTTTCGACACGTTTTTACAATTCCTTACCAAACCCATCCAATCCTAAAAACGGAACGTAGCGAGAAAGATTAGCTATCGACATCTGAGTAACAAGAAGTTCTCGGTGAAACCCAAGTGTACAATGACCAACCGTGGACTGACAAATCTTCTTACTTGCTCAAACTTGAATTTTTGTGGGTAACTCTCCTGACGCAGATGGATTCAATATTATAGGCACATAATGTCATTTTTTTTAATTGTCAGTTTACCAAATTTTGATAAACTGAGTTTGCTATAATATTGACACAATTGTAAAACATTCATCTGCCACTAGATGGACAATCTAGTCATTGTCCAATTCTAGAATCTAGAAATTTGCTTGAAGAATTATCAAATCATTGTTCTGCCGTAAAAGTGATACGTACATAAAATAGTCCAATAAATTTATTGGTCGTGGTGAAATAGATTCAGATATATTATATTGTTAATATATTAAACTTTATATAAAAAAAAAAAGTATAGAAACATTCAATACATCAATGCTATTCATAAATAAATGGTAATACATCTTTGGTAAACAATCGCAGCTTACCTACGCTAGCTAAACAGGTCATTAATATAGCACAAAACACAAAAATAATATCAATATTGTTAACGGTCTCGACACTATTTCATACAAAATAATATACAATAATAGCTCGTCTATTTGATGGGAAATTGGCAAAATTGTGGTCACGGGACAGAAAGCCAATCCTCTCGAGCTAAGCTCAAAAAATTTATACATACTGGCTTATAATTTTATGTTTTGACTTTACTCTTTGAGTTCTTGTGGATTATTATAAAATGTGGAATCAAAATGATTAAATCTGAAGAATATTACTGATTATTGTATGAGTACTGAATAATAAACGTCTCTATCTGTATAACATTATTATTTGTGTAGTTTGTGGATGCATTTTTGCTCCTGTAAATTTAAACAACTCAATTTCATACTTATTGCGAAGTATTCTTTAGGATCTTCTATTATAGAAACATTTCAAAAAAAATCGTAAGCCTTACATTCATATTATTTAATGTGCTTATTTTTCATTAATCTTTACAAAAATTCTGTCCCGTGACTACATATCCATAATTAACCGGAAATTGATGTAGAATCGGTGTGTAATTCTTTCAGACAAAAGTTAGCCAAGTTTTCCATCACATAGATGAGCCATGTATCCATGATAAGTAAGAATATTAACCATTCATATGCCACAGCGTGCAGGCACCTAAACGCCACTACGAGTTTATTGATGAATAAATATCGTATTTTTAAATAAAACCTAATGCAGACACATTAATTCAAGGCAATGTGATTGTTAAAATATCGATATGTTTAGCCGTTTTTATTTTATTTGAGGTTAAGCAAACAGATGTCACTAGGACTTATTATCGTAAATATGTAAATATGCCTGGAAACATTTTTTAAATCTTAATATATTTTTTTCACTTTTCTTTGAAAGCCAAAAATAAGGTTATAAAAAGTTTTTCAGGTGTGTTACGTGGCATCTTCATGGAAAAATCGATAGTTGAAAATGGTGGATAGTGGCAAAAATCCATGGGATAGGCTTGGCGTTTAAATGGTTAATATACTATACAATGGTTACGATTTATATTTGAATTCATCAAGAATTATAGTGATTAATAATCTTCTCCATTGAAATCAATGCAAGTGTATGAAATATGAATGCGCCCCTCCCTTTTTACGCCATATTAATTTAATGAGGTTTTTTTGTATGTAGGCATCATATCAAAATGAAGAGAAATAATTTACAGTCGGAGCAACAAAACTTCAATGTAATAAGTTATCAACCCAGATCAAGAATCTAAGAACCGTGTCAGTACCGAGCACTGTGGTCACCTTATCACACCTACCGACTTCTAAAAAAATCCTTTTTTCAACAAGATTAACTGATGACAGAAGGACCATTTTTTTCATTTGTATAGATGTCACTACGTTACCTTACTTTGAAAAAGTTCTAACTGTCATGTGAGCGAAAAATGACCTTTAGGTTGGAAAAGTTTGTATTTACCGCATTCCATAATATATCAGGATGTAATTTTCAAGTGGTCAAATCCATTTGTTGAAAAACTGAGAATGTGAGATATTTTCATTACTTTTTCCTCATAAATTTGTGTTTACTATCAATATTTTTACAATATGTTTTAATTTAAGGAATTACGGATAATGTGTAAAAATTCAAAATTATCCATGTGAATAAAAAAGGTCTCAAAAGTTTAATCTAAAACTGGCAGTTGAAAATAAATATTTTGGAATTGACCACTTTTGAAAATTACCTCCTCATATATGATTGAATAACGGAGTTAGCAGAATTCCATAGTTGCACTGCATCTGCACACTTTTTTTAGTTTATTTGACAAGGTTCTAAGATTGTCATCATTAGGATCTTTAAGACCATGATTTCTCAGCAAGAGTTGTGAAAAAATATGCTTAAAATAATTAATTTGAAACATTTTTACTTGCTCATTGTTACAAGTGGATTTTAATCTATCGAAACTTCAAACGCTCATATCTTAAAATAGTGTCAAGAGCAGTTAGAACCTTTTAAAAGTAAGGTGTCGACTAGCTATGAAAAAAAAAATATAATAAGAGATCTTACACGAAGATTTCTTTATACATTTTGGAATATTTGTGACGGTATTCGCGATGTTCGTACGCGGCAGCCGCCAGTGGCCTTACGGTACTGAAGTGGTTAAATAAGGTATCATATATTTTAGATGTTTATCTATGGAGTCAATGTATGCCGTAAAAAGGGATTGGGTGATCATAAACAGATCAAGATTTCACAATATTATCGGGGTTAATTACTAATTTATGACTAAAGTATCTTAGTTGTAAATAAAATAAAACTAAAATTCAATCGAAACGAAAACAACCTAAATCTATAATAATTGTAAAATTTAAAATAATATCGGACTGATTAACTGACAGTCTTAAGAATGGTAAAATTACTTAATTTTTCAATAACACACAAACAGACAGAAAATAATAATTTAAAAAAAATGAAGTATCTCTTGTCGTATAATATTCAACGCCTAAGTCAGTGATGCACAACCTTATTGGCAGAAGGGCAAGCTTATCAATTTTCAAATTGTTCGAAGGCCACATGGGTAAAATTGATTATATTATTAAAAGGTGACTGATATTTGTTATATTGGGCCAAAAGAAATGTCATTTCAGGCCACAGTTGTGCATTACTGGCGTTTCTTGAAATAAGGCATTATTTATATTAAATTTATTTTAATGCAGAAGATCTCGGATACAATTACGTATAATAATAAAAACGTTAACTCAACATTGATTGACATAGATGTCTCCCCTCGTTAATTACCAACAGCAATAAATAAACATTAATTAAACTGTAGTATATTCAATTCCAATTAATTAATTATTAATTAATAATTGGAGACGTTTTTGATTAAGCTGCACGATACGAACATTTGCGACATGAGACAAAAAATCTTTATAAATTTTTAATTTAAAATAAATTTGGTTAGAAAGCGGACAAAGCTCCAATAAATACTTTTTTTTACATGTTAATTACTGTGGTAATGAACATGTTATTTTGCATCCATTGGCCAATTAGCAAAAGCACATTATGTAAGCATGATTTTGAGTAATTTTCACAATTACAATCTTAAATGAATATCTGAAAATATGATAGAAAAAAATGGCAGTTATTAAAAATAAAATAATTTCAGAAATATCACAACTCATACATGATACGATACCAAAACATTCCATGAGCACAAAATTTATAAGAAAATATACGTACATTTTTACGCAATATAATATAAAAATTGGACAATTCATATTTTTTCAAATTTGTTTAGCGCAATTCAAATTTTAAAAATCCCCAAAAGCTTTTGAAAAAAGAGTTCAATGAAGTTTACTGCAGTCAAATTTAAATATTATAGAGTCATTTTTATACCTTTTTTTAGAATTGAAATTCTTGTACACAATTTTTGCTATAATATAGACTGTATTAAAAAAGTCCAATTTACTAAGGTGTAAAAACAGCATTTTTAATATTCCATCAATATGAAAGATTTTGATCAATATCCCATCACGAATCCCAAAGGATATAATTTAGAATTTTAACTGAGGGTGCTTGAGGGATTTCAATATCAAATTTGAATTTTGTATTTATCCATGAGTTTTGTCGCTAACGACACATGTTTCAAGTCACTTATTCATTTTCAAGTTAATTCATGCACTTGAAATGCCTGAAGATGCTGAAAGGCGAAACTAATAACAAAACTCACGGAAAAGAACAAAATTCAAACGGCTCAAAACCAAAAAGATATGACGGATTTTTAAACTAAATTCATATTGTCCCACTAGGGTTTGTCAGCCAATACTTAACGTTGCTAAACAAAAAGAGACATACATTGTTATTTGGTAAAATAGTTAACTGTTTTTATCCAAATTTATAACTGGTAATTTTTAAATTTCGTGCATTAATCTAATGAAAATTAACTTACTAATTTTGATTGAAAAATATTTCAATATGTAAATTAATACTCATGCAAAACATTTAAATCAATGTTATATACAACTGACACTCACATAAGAAATTTTAAATAAAATTTAGAAAATAATATAGTCCATCAGTTGAAAATACAAAGTAAAGATGTATGTATTAAAAATAATATACACTCAATAATATCGCAATGATTTTTTAAACATAAATATGCAGCTTACATAATTATATTACAATTAATTCAGGCATGATAGTAATTTGTGTGAATAAATATAATATTTTTAGAATACACATCTGCTTTCCAGGCCCGCATTAAGACGACACTATATGATTAATTATTGTTTATTATTTTATTTAACAGTTTGTTACCTTACTTTGAAAGGTCCTAATTGACATTTTGTCGCTAACTCATTGTTTACAGTGTGCACAAATTTGTGTTTAATTACCATAGTAATTAAAAAGAACAAAGTGTTAAGCGAAATTTTCACCAGAAAAGCTTGTATTTACTGCAATTCTATCATATTTATGAATTTCAGAATTATCTATGGTTAAATAACGGAGTTAGCAGAATTTCGTAGTTCATCTGCACACTTTTTTTACAAAATTTATTTGACAAAGTTCTAAGATTGGCATCATTATTTCCATCATTAGATCGTTAAATCATTATTTCATAACAGAATGGTTTGAGTTGTGAAAAAATATGCTTAAAATACTTTTAAGGTGTTCACTGTCAATACTTGGTGGAAAGGCATTATAATAAAAATAATAATACATTTTTAGCACTTTTCCCACATAAACAGTGGTATAAATATCACTGTTTTATTGTATTCCTTATCAGTTGAAAATGCTCGCCATGAGCGAAACCGGTCCTGATCAAATACATTTTATTTTGATCTTTTGAATGAAAGATTACGATCAATTGAAACTTCAAACGCATATATCTCAAAACATTGTCAAGGGCAGTTCAAAGTAAGGTGGCGAGTTCTGACAAAACATTTTAAGTTTGGAACAATAAATTGTATTTGAATTATAACCTACATAAATCAAAACTCTCACTCTTAAATTTCAAACAGACATTACAAAATATGATACATTTATCTTTTCATATTCATAATATATGCACAATTTACATTTTGAGAAAGATATTGTTAATTATTACACATGGCTTTTTCGTATTTTGTTCTAAGGGGCGCGATAATTCATTGTTTCAAATTTCAATTCACAACTCATATTATATATTGCTATAATATTCAATTTCACATTTATTACATTTAAATATATATTTTAATGTTGAAACACCATCTATGAATCACATTGCAATTATTATCGAGAACTTTGTAGCGCATCCAACAGATGGCCGGTGAATGACTTAATTAATATTTTAATACAAACTTGGAACAAAATGAAAAATTAATGATTCTTACATGGAGATAGTCTTATACATAAATATTTCGATAGAAACAACCGAGACGTAATTTATCTATTTATTTATAGGCATTATACGGTATTATTTACTGAAGATGATATTTTGTTAAACGAGCTATCGAGATAAAATATTGTCTATTGATAAAACACGCGTCATCTTTAACGTTTACTTTGTAGAAATAATGGCTTACTTATTGAAACAGTACCAAATGACGTAAAAAAAATCTAGAAATAACTAATTACGTCTACCAGATACGTGATGTTAAAAATTTGATATGCATTTGAACTATTCAAAATGGGCGTGCCTTTTGTTACCAATTCAGTTTTTTTTGCATGCGACAATTCGTTATCTAACTGTGAAAAGGTTCTAACTGACATGTTGGCAAAAAAATACCTTTTGCCCGGAAAAGTTTGTATTTACCGTATTCTAGCATATACATATGATAACTTTAGAATCATATATTATTGAAATACGGAGTTAGCAGAATTCCGGAGTGTGTCTGCGCACTTTTTTTACTAAATTTATTTGATAAAGTTCTTAGATTGCCATCATTAGATCATTAAGATCACTATTTCTCAGTAGAATGGTTTGAGTTTTGAAAAAATATGCTTAAAATATGTAATTTGAAACAATTTTACTTAGTATGATCAATCTGACGTTCATATCTCAAAACAGGGTCAAGAGCAGTTAAAACCTTTTCGAAGTAAGTTGTCTAACTGGCATTTGATTAAAAATGGTCATGAATAAATACAACACTTTGTCAAAGAAGATTCAAACAATTAAAATTTGAAATATTCTTCTTAGATTGACACGAAAAAAATGAATTAGAAACTTCCTTTTTTTTAAAACAAATCTAATTTAATCCAAGACAAATTCACCACTCAAGGGATTAATTAAAAAAAAATACCAAAACTAAGTTTAATCGGTTAAAAATCATTAGTGTATTTCGCTGACTATTTTCCTAACACGTTAAATTTACTCCGTTAAACTAGACGTTAAAAATAGTTCTTGATCCTAGGCATCGTTACGTTCCACTGATAGTACATTTAATCACTATTTAAAGCGTCACATTTTCAACAAACTTCTATCCATCTTTCGGCCAAAATAAAACGTTAATTTAAGAAATTCTAAATCTTTTTTTATGAAAATAGTCCCTATCGTAAAATTCTTCTCATAAAAACCCTGTGACGAATAATAGTGTCCGTCCAAACTATTCCTACTGACTCTGCTAGTAATTTAAATTATTCCAGTGACAACAAACTAATTACTCGATTGAAGCTAAATGAGGTATTGGTTTATTGATGTCATCCGTCTGTCTTTGGGTGGGTGACGGTGAAGCCAGTGCACGCCTTCTAAATAATATGGCACAAAAAATAATTTTAGGCTACAAAAAAAAAAGCATTCTTATAATATACAAGTTATCAAAAGATGAAGCGAGAAAGAATAAGTGTCATGTATTAGATATTGTAATTGATTTATACAGCTTTTAAACAATTTGATCGCAGTCTGAAAACTATACTAAAAATAACTAAAATTTAGAATACTCTTGATGATACTGTCACATTAATAAAATTAGAGAACCGTGTGAGTGCATTTAATTTGTTCAATGTTGATTTTATTTCGTTGTCCACACTGTATAGACCAGTGATCGCCAAACCGATAGGATATTGTACTATATTTATAAATTTGCTAGGATCAAATTTTATCACTCATTTAGGGTCGACAAAATCTAGAAAAATTTTAAGCAAATGCAGCATTATCAACATTTATAATTTAAAAAAGTGTAGCAAAATGACTGGATTTTATAATAAATATTAAGTTTTTAACTCTATAATATATATAGGTTAAATAAAAGTCTGCATTGAACTTAACCCTCCAAGGACGAGGACCATACGGTCACAGTGATCCCTATTGAATATTTGTGCCCTTTTCCATCTTTTTTCTACCTGAACATCGTATCTATCACACAGTTTAGGTTGAAAAGGCTTACAAAGACTCTTTTAACCGAAACTGAGTAATATACGATGTTAAGATAGAAAAAAGATGGAAATAGGGACAGATATACAATAGATTTCACTATGACCGTATGGTCACGCTCGTCCTTGGAGGGTTAATGCCATTAAAATAGATTAACAGCCTTTTCTCCAAAATGCTTTTTTCGGTAGAAAGCAAACTTTGCTTCCAAAGCAACCATATATAAGTAGCTCATTAGACAATTTCATTTTCTGAAAGTAGCTCACATGCTTATTGAGTTTGGAGACCACTGGTATAGACTAAAAAGATAATACATTATTAATAGATAAGATATCTAATTAACTGATCACTGATAAAATAAGCCATATTGATATTCAGTTAAATTGATTTGAGCTCGTTAACGATAGAAGGGGATATGTGAGGGAGAGCACGGTATATATTAAATTTGTTACGTGGTAAGTGGTTAATTTAAAAGAAAAATAGCTACCGCAAATTACACAAACTAAAACAGACGTCAAACAACACAAAATTGCACCTAATTGAACTTAATAATAAATAATGACATTTTCTCACCTCGTAAAAACATTTTCAATACAAATTTCAGCCCCAAAGAATAAAAGAAACGTAACTCGGTTTTGAGTTATGAATGTCGCAAGATAAAAAATAATAATGTTACGTTATGTGCAGTGGCGGCTGGCGACAGAGTATTAGGGAGTACAAAAAAAGATTCAACTATTTTTTTGTACTACGGACAACCAAAAATTCATAAGACTGGCACTCCCCCCGTTGGTATTGCGAACATCTGAATTGAAAGTCCATGTTATAGAAGTGTTTTAAAATCCAATGAATAGGATTGAACTCTTGCAAAAATAGTTGAATCTTTTTTTGTACTTCCTAATACTACTACCTAACCAGCCGCCACTGGTTATGTGTCAAGAGACATCTATAGGAGACGGGGATACGAAGATATTTCAATGCGTATTAAAGTCACTTTCAGGTTCATAGCTCCACTAAACTACGTTTAAAAAACACAATAGAATAAATTACTATTTTATACTAGCCCGATCTGTGGTGCCCGGGCAGCGGTCAACATCGATGGCTTTCGTGATGGATCGCCCGGGTTTGATTCGATTTTTTCAGTCGATAAATCGATTCTGTTCAAAGGCAATGGATGTTTGTGTTGCTAAAAATCCCTTGTCACCTTACCGATCCCCAAAAAAAGCATGGGGCACATAGCTAACCGCTAGTCCTTTCCTAGTCCTCGTATCCCTACTCTTTTCGAAAATGAAAACGAAAGGGTCGCCTTTGAAGATAATGAAAAGAAATTTTGTATCTGTTAAAAATAGGTGACTTTGATTACAGTAGAAACCTGTTTTTTGGCTCTCCTGAAAAGTATAGAAAAATGAGTTAGGTTACTCTGTCTCTTAGGGGCCGATTTACGTAGAAAGTATATTGTATATCTGTGCGAAAATTAAATTACATATAAAATCAAAACTAGCATTAAAAATTAATGCAATAGCAGACAATTTTTCTAAAATCTAAATGATTTTTAATTTATTTCAAAAGCTACCGATCTAACACGTTTGAAAGCGATCTTCAACATAACAGTGATTTGTTATTTATTGACCTTACTTTGAAAAGGTTCTAACTGACATTTTTGTAAAAAATTACCTTTTCCTTTTGATCGGAAAAGTTTGTATTAACCGCATTTTAGCATAATACGCTAACTTCTGAATCATATATTTTTGAATTATGGAGTTAATATGGGAATTTCAGAGATGATCTGCATATTTTTTTTTACTAAATTGATTTGTCTAAAAGACATTATTTCCATCATTAGATCAGTAAGATCATTATTTGTCAGTGGTATGGATTGAAATGTAAAAACATATGCTTAAAATAAGCAATTTGAAACATTATTACTTGCTCATTCTCACAAGTGAATTTTATATTTTGAACTAAACCACGGGTTTCCAAGACATGGGTCACAACCCCCCAAGGTCACAACGGGTTTTCTTAGGGTCACCAACAACAAATATCCACTTTAATGCATTTTTGTTGATTTTTTTTAATACCTTTTTCAATTCGGCCTTGGGGGTAACGGGTCAAATGGCTATAATAAAAAGGGTTCGCCATTAAACAGTATGATCAATCTAAATATCAGGGTTCAGAGCAGTTAGAACCATTTTCAAAGTAAGGTTTTGAATTGTTAAATAAACTATTTTTACAGACGAATCATTTAAGAATAAGTTAATATTTAAATCAAAATTAAGTAAAACAATATAATCAAATTACAGTAAAACCCCCCCGTTAACACTATAGTCGGGACCGTGTTATATGAAGTAGTGTAAACGGGGATGTGAATCTCATACAAAATTAGGGATTTCGTTTTTTCCGCGAAAAATGCAAACTAAGATTATATATTTACATATTAGTTTTCCAAAAAAATATTTGAAAAAATATTTGGTTGCTAGGTGATAAAATGCATAGCGCTCGCAAAATGCCGCACACAGAGTCGGCGCGCTGTGCGTGTATTTTCTGGCACGTGTTGATTGAGTGTATGAGAGTATATGCACCGTAGAGACGGCCAACCGTCTGGCTGTGTGTGTGCAATCCGGAATGACAGCCGGCAACGTCACATATCAACGACAATGGAATGCGACCGTGATCTGGCGCAGATTTGCGGCGAATATTTTCGGCCAGCGTGTTATACGGGGTAGTGTCATCGGGGTTTGACTGTAACTTGATATTTAAAAAAAAATTGATTTACCGTTTTTTGACATGTTGGTTGGATCAATTTCGTTCAGTTAAAATTCTCTGCTTTCTTTGATAAACGTATATAAAAAGTTTCAATGGCAGTTTGTGGTATTCTATTGCAAGATTTGTTGGTGTTGTTATTATAACAATAAAAGCTTTAGCCTAGAATATTAAATAGCATATTAGAAAAAACAATATATATACAGAATTTGATTGGTAATTAGTTGAAGTTGTGTAACGGTGACTTAACCCAGATAGACCTACCGTTCTTTTAAGCTTCGAAAGACTGTCCTTGAAAAATAACTTGTAGGCCGAAGGGTGGTCAATAATAATCTGACTTATTTTCTTTTTTATTTAATTACGACGAAACTAGTCGATAAAAATCATATTTTTTTACTGCAAAAGATGTAAAAAACAATGATTTGAGAATACCAACAGTTTACACATTGTATCACTAATATTAAGATAGATATTTAAGATAAAGTAGCAGCGGTGGTCGACTGTTTCACCCTCAGCCTGGCAAAAGTTAAAGGAACGGTCAACAGTTGATCATGCAGTTGATAATGCTCGTGATGAGCGAAACTGGTCCTGATCTCAGTGAATCTAATTTTTATTCGTATATAAACAGCTTAAAAATTTGTAAAATAATGTCAAAATGACAAAAAAAAGTTTCAGGTCTATCTGGGTTAATTCTCAGGGAAGCGATTGATAACTTTATTATTCTAATATTTGTGTAACTAGATCATGTTTCATTCTCAGATTAAGTCATGCTGTTACTAATGAATTTCCGTAGGATAATATCCTGTTGATTATTATATGTGTAACAAACACATTATGTTACTAATTGTGACACGTGTTTCGCCTCTTTCAGAGACATCTTCAGACTTACCATCGCAAAGTTTGCTTTAGTGAATGATAATGCTCGCAATGAGTCAAACCGGTCCTGATTCAATAAATTTAATGTGGAATAAGTATTACAAAGAATAATTAAGTATTTCGACTGAGGGTGCTTGATGGAATTTCAATATCAAATTAGAATTTTTTGAATTTTGTACTTTTCCATGAGTTTTGTCGCTAACGACCCGGGTTTCGCCTTTCGGCATCTTCAGGCATTCCAAGTGCACGGATGTACTTGAACTGACGCGTAGTAAACAGTTTGTATTGTTTATATACAAAAATATAAGTAGGTCACTAAGTTAAAAGGTTATTAAAATGTAAATTAGCGAAATTTGAATGAATACAAGTTTCTATGATTTAAGTGGGTTTGTTATAATTACAGTTTTGAAAATATTAATGACCAGATGATAACATAAGAATATTTAAAATAAATCTAGGGTCCTATCCGTCGTCTCGTTAATGAGTTGATTGATTTTAAGCCTTTATTATTATATTACATTAATGATAGTAAGTGAATTGATATTTAATAATAGCAAGTTAAATTGTAAATAAATGACAATTATTAATAAATGACAATAAATTAAAATTAACAATTATTTAAAAGGGTACAACAATGGTGAACTAGGCAAATATAGTTGCTCGTTCAAAATTGGCAGACCGTTGAGCTGAGCTCGATTAATCTCTAAGATTTCTTGATAAAATAGTTTAAACTCACCCCTGTTAGTATGTAACAACTTAATGCCTGAGTCAAAATTAAACGTATGGTTTTCAAGAATTAAATGGTTGGCGAAGGTGGAGGTATCTTTTTTTAGCCGCTTTTCGCTTATAGCTTTCGATAGGACCCTAGATTTATTTTAAATATTCTTATGTTATCATCTGGTCATTAATATTTTCAAAAATCCCCGTAATTATAACAAACCCACTTAAATCATAGAAACTTGTATTCATTCAAATTTCGCTAATTTACATTTTAATAACCTTTTAACTTAGTGACCTACTTATATTTTTGTATATAAACAATACAAACTGTTTACTACGCGTCAGTTCAAGTACATCCGTGCACTTGGAATGCCTGAAGATGCCGAAAGGCGAAACCCGGGTCGTTAGCGACAAAACTCATGGAAAAGTACAAAATTCAAAAAATTCTAATTACAAAGAATGTTGAAACTGGTGAAACCTGCTCTTTGACTTTAAAAAATGGTTTCTTTGTTTCTTAGGGGCCGATTGGAGTTACGTTTATATATGGTGTGTTCATTTATGATTCAACTTAGATTTTGTATACATCAACAAAACACTACAAATGTCTACCGATAAAGAAACCTAAGTGATATTTCCAATGATGGGTTTGACCCTCCCGAATTGATTGCATCTCATTAGTTCATATTTTGTAATTACTCACGTCACTTGTAGTGTAATTATTTGCTTTGCTTTGATTCTATAACCCCCTCCTCGCTTCCCGTAAAAAGGAAAAATCTCAAACTCCATTTTGTAATTTTAAAATATTAGAATCAACTTGCTTCATTACTTGCTTTGCAAACTTTGAGATAGTAAGTCCGAAGATTACTCTGAAAGAGGCGAAACACGTGTCACAATTAGTAACACAATACGTGGAATAATCAAAGTTATTTTAAATTTTATATTAGGTATGATTTAGTTCAAGATTGAGCAACCATTACACAAATTCAACGGCAATATTCTCAATACATTAGAGCCATACACCATAATTTGCACCCATAATAAGTTTTAGTGTAAATCACACATTCGACATTCAAAACAATTACGCTAAATTTAAATACACGCTAAATATAAAATATCATTAGCTCTTCATTCTGCAGAGATCTTGAGCCCGGCCCCGTCAATAAATTACTATCTGGTAACATCACTGCACACGTCAACAAGTCTCCTCTCGATCGCCTCGTTCGTCACATGATTTAACATAAACCATGCGTAAACACTTATTTCACATTCACGGTAAAATAACTGGAAAGTCTTTCTTTGTTAATTGTATTAAATATGTATCGATATGCATGACACACTGAAAGATGCCGATATATATGAATTAAAAAATGTTGTATTATACAGTTGGATAGTTGAGGAGCCCTGGATTTAAAAAGAAAGATGGCCTCTACGTAGTTTCAATGGCAATTTAAGGGTCTTCAAAGTATGATTGTTGATATCAGGGCTGTGAAGTCGTTAACAAAAGAATTTACTAATTTTTTTATTAATGTGTATTCAATTAAATAGCAACCAACCAATCTGGCCAATAGCCAAATTTGACATATTATATGCAAAATTAAAAGGTTCAAACTTTTTATGTAGATGTTCAATTTAACCTAGAGGCCATCCTTGTATTCCAAGTAAATACCGCTTGAATTAACAACATAAAAATTTTCATTCCTATGTAAAGCATTTAGTCGATTTTGTTATGATTGAAGTAAAGGCGCAAAGGGTAAGTTAGTTGTTATTATGATTAGTTTGACTCGCACCATCTTTAGTGCAATAAAATCTGGTCTGTATAAAAGAAAAGATGGTGGGTATTTATTTATCATTGATCGTTATCATTATCATTATCGCAATCGCCTAGAGTTGCCAGCTGTTAAAAATGATTTGCCACAATTTCAAAAATACTTCATTCATAATAAAAGAGTCAAAAAAAAAACATCGGCTTAAAATTAACTGTATAAATCTGCGATTCTCAACATCACGCGGGGTACCATTTTAGGTGAAAAGATTTCATTCATTTCTTGTGGTGGTGATCCTCTGTCGTTGTGTCCTCCAGGTTGGTGTCCCAGTCGAATTCGGTCACGCCGTTTCTGGAAGCCACCTCCCCTAGGTGGGCGAAGCGACGCTCAAAGTCAGAGTCGCGGCGTTTCAGGGCTTCAAATCTGAAAGTCACAGCCACAGTAATATAATACTTTTTGTCATTATTTCTATCATATATTTATTTATTGGCAAAAACTATACAAAATACATGGCATTACATACATTTGACAAATTAATTATGAAACAGAACAGAAACATATTATTTACATAATACAAAAAATTTTAACAAAGCATCAAGTTCACTGCCGAAGATGTCCACATCAACAGGCAGCGCATTTATCAGCTGAATAGCCCTTGCAACTGGAGATTCAAAAGACCTACGTGACCAACAAGTTTTATTGATTGAGTAGGCATTTACTTGGTAGAACTCCATTATAATACGGAAAGAAAAATAACAATGTATTTTAGTTCTACATAAATTATTTTTTATATTTGTAAACAGAATTGCCTGAGTAGCCATATCGGCTACTTTCAATTTATTGATTGAGTAGGCATTTACTTGGTAGAACTCCATAAGTTTTGACAAAGAAAATTGATTTGTCTTGGTTACGACCATGTAGGTAGAAAGCTGGGAGCATGCAAATTTATTTTTTCAAGGATGTCAGGGTTATCAACTCGGCGCTGAAGAAGAAGAGATAAATGTTTCAATATTGAAATTGATCTTCGAGCTTCAAGAGAGTGAAATGAAAGCATTCCTAAAAGAAGCTTGGTTGGATAATATTCCATTAATGAATTGTCATAAGGAGAAAAGTGGAATTTTTTAAAATAATAATAACGCAGAAGTTTTTTATGATCTCACTCCAGTTGTGACTTATATTTATATTCATATGGCCCCCAAACAATAGATCCATATTCTAGTTTGCTTAAAACTAAGGAAACTAAGAAAAGAGTACAAAACACAGTAGATAATAATATAATACTTTTTGTCATTATTTCTATCATATATACCAGGGGTAGCCAAACTTTTACCATAACGGACGAAATTTTTTGAAATTTTTGGCGTCAATCGACTCACAATATAAATTGAATTTATTATCATTGAAATAAAAGAGGAATCATAGATGTCGCCAAGTGTTGACAGCAGGGCTGTGGAGTCGGAGTCGTGGTGTCGGATATTTTAGCCGGAGTCGTCGCGGCGATTTGGCCGGAGTCGTACTCGGAGTCGGAAATTTTGAAAAGTTTGAGCTTTTTATTTTTGCATATAATATGTCAAATTTGGCCATTGGCCGGATTGGTAGGGTTGATATTTAATTGAATACACATAAATAAGAAAATTAGGCAAAAAAAGTAATATCAAACTTTTTTAGTCGGAGTCGTGGTTTTGGTAAATGCTGGAGTCGGAGTCAAACTTTTTTTACCGATTCCACAGCCCTGGTATCACAACTGAGCAAATAAATTGAAACATTAGGGTTAAAGATCTTCATATTTGGTCAGTAGCATAGTATAAAAATGAATTACCTTTGAAACATGAGCCTCTTCGCAAACGCATACAATTCCACGTCCAGTGAATTGAGTCTACTGATAAACTCTGTCTCTTCGCTGGTGAGGGAGTTCAGGGTCGAGCTGGAAACTGTCACATTGTGCTGCGTGAACGGCAAAGCGAAACGCAAGTTGAAAGTTTCCTCGAACACGTATTGGGCGACCTGTAAAACATGAATTATTGTATGAAAAATAATAGCCAAAAAAACGAAAAACGTTTTGTTGGCTTTCTTAGTTTGATTTGTATTTTAATAAAAATAATAAAAAAATTTGAGTACTTTTTTCACATAAAATGTATTGGATCAGGACCAGGGCTGTGGAGTCGGAAATTTTGAAAAGTTTGAACATTTTATTTTTGCATATAATATGTCAAATTTGGCTATTGGCCGGATTGGTAGGGTTGATATTTAATTGAATACAAATTATTAGGAAAATTAGGAAAAAAAAGTGACGATAAACTTTTTTTTACCGACTCCACAGCCCTGATCAGGACTGGTTTCGCTCATGGCGAGCATTGTCAACTGATCATCAGTCTGTCAACTGGTCATCAGTTGACAATGCTCGCCATGAGCGAAACCGGTCCTGATCCAATAAATTTTATGTGGAAAAAGTACTAAAAATGTTTTGTTATTTTTATTATAATACCATTCCACCAAGTATTGACAGTGAACACCTTAAAAGTGATTTGTTTTTTCCATTTAAAAAACAGCCCATAAACGGCTGAAACTTAAAATTTGTATGAACGACATTGCAACATCACTTAGGATAACTCTGTGATTGGTCAAAAGTATGACCATTCTACTTTTGTTTCCAAAGTCGTGAACCGGTCTGATTTTGATACAAAACATAATTTTCTTTTCACATTTTTATACCACATGTACATGATTTATATTGCTAGCCTCACTATGGCCAGAAGACAAATGTGACAGCATTAGGTCAGTTTCAAAAAATATGGGATAGTTCTGATGGAAGTTCATTGTAACATAAAATTGAATTGATAACTGTGTTATGATGATAACAAACAAAGTACGATGCACCAACCTTTTGATACTCGGTTAATCCAAAGAACGCCATAGCCGCCAGGTTCCTCTTCGCCGATGCCAGCATGATGGCGTTTGTCTGCTGAGATGGTCTCAGGGTGGAGTTGTAGCATCCGACTAGAGCCAGGTCTGCCAGCATCCTGGTCTGACGGTTAGTAGCAAGGTTTTCGCGGCACGATGTGAACTGCGCGAGGGTAACTCCCCGCCATGATTCGCCTTGGTAGCACGGTGGAACTTCTGATGCTGGAAGGTAGGCAATATAAATTGAGTATACACATCTAGAAATAATAATAGATTCATTACATATTTACAAAACAGGGTGAGTGGAAACAGATAAAAGAAAGGCAATTAATTATATTGCTTTTATTCAATTTGTTTTTCTATTACAGTTGATGCAAGTGCAGCTGGGTATTGGTAGCTTGAAATATCAATCAACAAAGGCGAAAATAACTTTAACAAAATGAGATATTTTTGCCATAACAATCGATAACAACAGAAAGGCACACGAATATTGCTTAATTTTTTTTTTTGGATATCTATTTGACGGAGCATCAAGTTCTAAGGCGTGTTAGCGAAGTTCTTCCAGTCTCCTTCGTCTCTAAATGTTTTAAATTCTTAAATTTTATTTGTCGGCATTCCCTTCCCATAGCTGCCGACAGGAGGGGGCGATCGCTACAGTTGAGAAGTCAGTTTACTATTGCGTCTCTACCTAGGGAGGGTGATCGAGAAGAATAGCTCTCGGTCTATATCGATTCTCTGATGCCTTCTCGTCATAATTCTGCAAGCAAGAGATTGTTGAGTTATCGTGAAGGCCCACAGCCTTATGAAACTTTTTAGAGGTTTCATGAACGAATTCGTGAATAATGGCCACACTTAAATCTCTGTGTAACAGCGATCCACGCACAAACCATGGAGCATCACATACTTGCCTCAATGACTTATTCTGAACAACCTGGAGAGTCTTCAGATGCTTTTGGTGAGCATACGCCCACACTATTACAGTTGATAGCAATACAATTAATGTATTTTAATTCTACATAAATTATTTTATATATTTGTTGATAGCTATTTCGGCTTACGCCCTCGTCAGAACTATGTTTTAAACGTGCATTAGAACAAGCTTATTACCTCGCATAGACAGGGTACACAATACATCTTCTTTTATGTAGAATTAAAATACATTGTTATTTTTCTTACCGTATTATAATGGAATTCTACCAAGTAAATGCCTACTCAATCAATAAAGCAATACAGTTAAGACTCGATACTTTGGGAAGGATGTGTCATTTTTCTATTGTAAGAATTCTGAAGGAAAAAAGATTTTTTATTTATCAAACCTGTGGCAGTCCGGCCTTGGCACCAATGCCTGGCACCTTTCCACGTTGCACCTCTCTTCACGTGCCTGAACTCCGACAGATATCTATAAAAAACAAAATAATTTGAATACATTCTATTTATTCTACTGACGGCAACTTTATTTTCAAGCGGTATTTGCTGACAACCCTAGTAATTATGATTTGAGAAGATTTTTAATAATTGTCAATAAAATTTAAAATATTTGGCATAACAGCTTACGCCAATGCGTACCTTGTATTTCTTACTTAACTTTTGTATAAATATCACTGTTTCATTGTATTTCTTATTAGTTGCATATGCTTGCCATGAGCGAAACCGGTCCTGATCCAATAAATGTGGAAAAAGTACTAAAAATGTTTTATTATTTCATTGATTGTCAATTGATAATATTAATAATATACCTGGAGACCGGGTCCCTCAGCAGGGTGATATAGAAATAGCGTCTTTGCGTAAATCTTCCTTCTCTTTTATCCAATTCTCCCTGTACGCACGAGGTCAACTCGGTGAAGTCTGCATGCAGTCCGCACCTGAAACAAAATTGGTAATCTCATTGCTGGAGTTCTTTCATCATAACCGACATTGCGAAGACCAAGTCTACCGATACAACCGGTTCCGAGTAAGTACCTTAGACCAGGCATGCCCAAACCATGGCACACGGGCTACACGTGGCCTAATTGAAGGCTTTGTGTGGCCCTTCAAGGTTTTCAACTTTCTATACATTTTCTGAAAGTTGAAAAAGGTAAAATCAAAGTGTCAAAACAGGCTGACTGATCAAAACTTTACGTCTAATTTACTGATTGACAGCAAAAAATTATCAGTCAGTCGTCGGATCAAGTTTATTCGTTTACCTAAAATCCATGAAGATGCCAAAAGACGAAACCCTAAATTAAACTATAAAACTAATGGCAAAGTACAAAATTCAACCGATTCAAACTTTTCAGTATTAAGGTTGAAAATATTTATGTGTGGCCCTTCAAAGACATGCATTATTTAAGGTGTCGTGTGTTATGTAACATAATATTATTATTATGAATTTTTTTATATATTAGGACATCGGATTTCCGTTGAAACATAAGAGCGTTAGTGGCAAATCGCTACTTTTTAGGAGAGCAAAAAGAGTGAACAAATATTATGTCATAAAAAATAACAATGTATACAGTTCTGACGATGGCGTAAGCCAAAATAGCTATCGACATATGTATAAAATATTTTCTCTAGAACTAAAATACATTGCTATTTTTTTCATCGTGTTATAATGGGGTCTACCAAGTAAATGCCAATTCAATCAATAAATATTGTATCATTTAGAACGACTATATTTCTTTACTACTTCATTCCATATATTGGAGTTTTTTTTTAAGAACATCCTTTTGGCAGTCTGTGCATATTTATTTTGTGAACCTAACCTCATCAAGTAGAACCTCGATTATCCGGATTGGTCAAGATAAACAAAAATATTACAAATTTGCTGATATGCACGTGGCGAATATGTGTTGGATTGCAGTCTTATAAGTTGGATAAGTCCTGTGTAAAATATGGGCATTGAACGTTTGTTTCTTGATAAATTGATCACGATTTAAATATTTATTTTAATATTACCGATATGTCTACGAAAAGAAAACGTGTCGTAGTTTCGTTAAAAGACAAATTGGATATAACCGATACTTTGAAACGGGGTGAATCGGGATGTTAAAAAAAAAACAAAGTGAAAATATCTTCAAGTTTACCAATTGTTTAATGAGAGTCAAGAAGAGTGCTATTCAAGACAACTTATGTGACTTCAAAGTATTCGTGATTTGGCAGCATCGAAAAGAAAAGCTAGCTTTAAGCAGAAATCTATAATTGATTTTTTCAATAAAAAATAATTTATTATTAAAGCTATGTATTAATTTAAAGAAATAAAAATGATTTATACTGTCTTTCCTGTCAATTATATTTGTCCTTATCCGGACTATCTTCATCCCCAATTAGTCCGGATAATCGAGAATCTACTGTATTTAAATTGTTTAACCTCACCAAAATGTTACTAACGCCCTTTTGGCTTGTTAGGGACGAAATATATTCTGACATATTTCAAAAAAAGAATTGGCCCATTATTTATTCAATGAGCATAATTCAAAAGCCAGTAGAGAATTTTTTTTAAATATGTTAAACATGTACCCAAGTGATAGGATACTACGCAGACGTATAAAAAAATGACTTGACATTCATAAGGCAACACAGATGTGGGACTGTCACATCGTAAACACAAAAAGGATATAAAAAATAAAAATATACTCATCACTCAATGGAAAGAGCATTAAAATACCAAGTGACTAAAATTAGATGAATTCTCAAATGGATGCCAAGAAGAAAGGGATGGACGTAATTGTATTGTCTCTCTTGTTGAGAGATCTTTGACGCCTTTATTATTCAATAATGATGGAATTACAGGGACGGATTAATGAAGGGAATTTATTTAATTTGAATTAATACAGTTTTTCTTTTATGAATTTTCTCGGTTACCAATTCAAATATTTTTCTTAACCGTTTCCGCCAGGGCTGTGGAGTCGGAGACGGAGGTTTTTGGCCGGAGTCAGAATCGTACTCGGAAATTTTTATTTTTGCATATAATATGACAAATTTGGCTATTGGCCGGATCGGTAGGGTTGATATTTAATTGAATACACATAATTAGGAAAAAAAAGTGACGATATTTAACTTTTTTTAGTCAGAGTCGGAGTCATGGTTTTGTTAAATGCTGGAGTCGGAGTCAAACATTTTTTTACCGACTCCACAGCCCTGGTTTCCGCTCCTGATGTGAAGCATATGGGTCCCTAATAGAGTTTTTCTTTATGAGTATGAGCCAACTAAGTAACAAGCAGTTCTCATAGAAAAAAAGCATGTTGAGATAAATTCCGTCAGAAGTCCATATGCTCCAAGCTGGAAGCGGGCATGCGTTTGAAAAAAAAAAACATTCAAACACTTGAATTCAATCAATTCAATAATAATAGATCGGATAAAACCCTAGATTTATTTATCGATATTCCTATGTAAATATCTGGTAATAAGTACATTCTAAAATCCCGATTATTATAAACAAATACAATTAATTCATTGAAACTCATTTGCATCAAATTTTTGCTAATTCATATAGACGTTAATAACAATTGAACTTAGTGTCTACTTTTTTTTTTATATAAACAATATAAACTGTTTACTACCCGTCAGTTCAAGTACATCCGTGCGCTTGAAATGCCTGAAGATGCCGAAAGGCGAAACACGGGTCGTGAGCAACAAAACTCATGAAAAAGTACAAAATTCAAACGATTCTAACTTTTGTATAAATATCGCTGTTGAAAACAGGGCTGTGGAGACGTTTAAAAAAAATTACGACTCCGACTCCAGCATTTTTTTAAAACACGACTCCGGCTCCAACATTGACCAAAAACACGACTCCGACTAAAAAAAGTTTCGTCACGATTTTTCCTACCTTTCCTATGTATGTGTATTCAATTATATATCAACCAACCAATCCGGCCAGTAGCCAAACTCGACATATTATATGCAAAAATAAAAAGTTCAAACTTTTCAAAATTTCCGAGTACGACTCCGGCCAAAACGCCACGACGACTCTGACTACAGCCAAAAAACTCCAAATCCGACTCCATAGCCCTGGTTGATAATGCTCGCCACGAGCGAAACCGGTCCTGATCCAATAAATTTGATGTGGAATAAGCAGGGCTGTGGAGTCGGAGTCGGAATCGTCGCGGCGTTTTGGTCGGAGTCGGAAATTTTGAAAAGATTGAACATTTTATTGTTACATATAATATGTCAAATTTGGCTATAGGCAGGATTAGTAGGTTGACATAATTATAATTGGATACAAATAAATATGATAGGTAGAAGAAAAAGCGTGACGAAATCAAACTTTTTTATTCAGAGTCGGAGTCGTTTTTTTGGTCAATGTTGGAGTCGTAATTTTTTCTACCGACTCTACAGCCCCGGGAAAAAGCACCAAAATATGTTATCATGGCTGTGGAGTCGGAGTCGGAGTTGGAGTCGTGGAGTCGGAACTTTTTGGCCGGAGTCGAAAATTTTGAAAAGTTTGAACTTTTTATTTTTGCATTTAATATGTAAAATTTGGCTTATGGCCGCATTGATAGGGTTGATATTTAATAGAATACACATAAATAGGAAATTTAGGGAAAAAAAGTGACGATATTAACCTTTTTTTAGTCGGAGTCAGAGTCGTGTTTCATGGTTTTAGTAAATGCTGGAGTCAGAGTCGCACTTTTTTTTACTGACTCCACAGCCCTGGTTATTATATTGGCAACTAACATGTTACTTCACATTTGGCGGACAATTAGTCGAATGATAATTTCCGATTCGGTCCTTATTCTGGGCATAAATTAAAAATTAAGCAGTCTTCCAGAAAGAGTCAACACAACTTAACGCTGTACGCATACTAAGTAGGCGCTATCAATTTGTTGAGCACATTTACATCCCCGATTAAGAATGTTTGATATGCGCAAGATAGCATCGGACGGAATTAAAATGCGGCGCGGCAGACCATAATCCCCCCTTGAATGGTAATAACCATAATGGGACAAAGGGAACCTTGCGCACCATCAAAAACGGACAGGCCAACGATTCTAAAATTGGATAGTGTCTTCGATTGTAAGAGTCAACATGTTGAATACAGATGCCGCCAGGTACAGGTTGGAAAACATTGCATCGGAAATGCGCTTTATGATTAAAGCTTGAATCGGTATCTTGGAACCAGGGCTGCTGAGTCGGAGTTCTTGAAAACCACACATTTAATTTTGACTCAGGCATTGATTTGTTACATACTAACAGGGGCGAGTTTGAATTATTTTACCAAGAAATCTTAAGAGATTAATCGAGCTCAGCTCAACAGATTGCCAATTTTAAACAAGCTACTTTATTTACCAAATTCACCATTTTTGTATCCTTTTAAATAATTGTCATTTATTAATAATTCAAGCACTTGTTATCATTAAATATTAATTCAAAGGCTTAAAATCAATCAACTCATTAATAATAGGTTGGATAAAACCCTAGATTTATTTTAAATATTCCTATGTTATTATCTGGTCATTAATATTTTCAAAAATCCCCATAATTATAACAAGCCCACTTAATTCATTAAAACTTAAATTTTAATAGCCTTTTAACTTAGTGATCTACTTATATTTTTGTATATAAACGATACAAACTGTTTACTACGCGTCAGTTCAAAGACATCTGTGCACTTGGAATGCCTGAAGATGCCGAAAGGCGAAACCCGGGTCGTTAGCGACAAAACTCATGAAAAAATACAAAATTCAAACAATTCAAATTTGATATTGAAATTCCATCGAGCACCCTCAGTCGTAATACTTAATTATTATTTATGCATTTAAACCATGTCCGCTCCCAACATGGAGCATATGGACTCCTCGCGGAGTTTATCTCAACATTAGTTCCTTTCTACGAGAATTGCTGCTCAGTTGCTCAACCAGTCTTTTTGGAAGAGTAGGGATTGAAAGAATACAAGGACTAGTGGTTAGCTAATCGCTCTTGCCACTTTTTTTTTATTTATGCGTATACAATGTATTATTTGGCTATTGGCTGGATTGGTTGGTTGATATATATATATTTTTTAACCATGTTGGAGCATATGGACTTCTCAGAGTTTATCTCAACATATGTTTTTCTACGAGAACTGCTTGTTACTCAGTTGCTCAACCCCTCTTTTTCGAAGATGGGAGGATGGGAGGGATGGAAAGGATACGAGGACTAGGACAGGACTAGTGATTAGCTAATCGCTGTCACTATGCGTCGCTCTTTGGGATGGGAAAGGTGGGAAGGGATTTTCAACAACACAAACACCCATGCCTTTGAACAGATTTATCGACTGAAAAAATCAAACCCGGGCGGTCCGGCACGCAAGTCAAACCATTGCCACTGCGCCACGGACCGGACCATATTTAATTTAATACACATAAATAGTAACGGTAGGAAAAAAAACAATTACAAAATTAAACTTTCTTTAGTCAGAATAGGAGATGGTCAATGCTGGAGACTGATTCTTGTCTTTTTCAACAACTCCACAGACCTGCTTGGAATGCATAATTATATTGCCACACATATGAAATAGTAGAAGCATATTAGCCCATTGACTGCTAGCGCCTTATATGTTGATCACTGTCAATACTTGGTGGAATGTCATCATAATAAAACATTTTTAGTACTTATTCCACATAAAATGTATTATATTACATTATGAACATTACTAGCAGTTGCGTTACCTATATGATGTCGAGCTAGTCTCAACATAAGAATTAATAAATACATAACGGTCAGTAATTTTTTTAAAAGGGTTAGTCTATCTATCAATGGTCCGTAATAAGTATTAGTAGGATGATGTGGTTAGGTTAGTTTGGGTTAAGTTAGGTTATAATCAAACACCTTGAAAGTGAAATAATATATTGAGGAGTGCAAAGGGTTAGTGACCATTTCTTTCATATTTACTGGCTGTTAATTACATTTGATACTGATCAAATAATTAGTTGCTTTCTGTAAGTATCAAATGCTTAATTTATCTTCCAAGAGAGAAAAAAAGAATGTTTTTTTTTTGCATGAGATAAAAACGAAAAAAAAAATGACCTCTATTACACACATTGTATTGAAATACATTGAATATCAATGAAATAATAACTTAATCACCATTTTTTTTTTAGTCAAGAAATATTATATTTGTGGGTGGTCAATGGTCTCTTATCTATGCAAAGCAAAAACAGTGATTGATTTATTTTTAATTATTCATAGGTTGAATATTTTACTATGATATAAAGCCGGGATGAAAAATCAGTGGCACACATTTTGGTAAAACATATTCATTTCAATATATTTGTTTATTTTAATATAAGTTTAAAAATAACTTAGATTATTCGTTGTATTGTGTTAATAATTGTGATGCGTGTTTCGCCTTTCAGATGCATCTTCGGAATTACTATTGTTTTACAAGATGTCTGTAAACGGTCTGCAATTGGGACTGGAAAGACGATTTGGTAAGGTTTGGGTCAGTTAATAATCAAACATTTAAAACAAAAAAAGCGTAGATTGTAATGTTTAACGTCATTAGTAGTATGATTATTTGATTCCTTTTTTTCGATTCTATAACCCCCTCCTTGCTTCCTTTAAAAGGGAAAAATCCCAAACTCCATTTTGTAATTTCATAATTTTAAAATGTTAAATTCGATCTTGCTTCATTACTTAAGCAAACTTTGCGATAGTAAGTCCGAAGATGCCTCTGATAGAGGCGAACCACGTGTCACAGTTAGTAGCATACGTGGACTAATCAAAGTTATTTTAAATTGTAAATCGTCTTAGTTGTAAATTTCCTGACGACCATATTTGATTAATTTCACAAGCTGTCAAACTAAAACAGCATTGAAAACAGAATTTCATACAGCCATTCTTCCGCCTGGATATTATTCTTACACACATTCTAAGAGCATATGGTCCAATGCATTTAATTTATTAGCGTCTAGAAAAAAAAAAGCCATGACAGCCGCTTCTTGATAAAACAATTCCTGGCCACATGTGATGTTGCTAGGAGATAAAAAAATAAAAGCACAATTTTCTCATACCGAGTCAAGGTTAACATCCTCCAAGAAATAAACATGAAGAAAAAACAGAACTCACTGCAGTGCTTTTGGCCATTGACACATTTGTTATTTGTTTTTTTTTTTTACATTCGCCCATTTCCACTTTTATTAGATAACCACAAACATGCGTAATATTAACTAAAATAATGATTTAATTACACAAGGCTGACTAAAATCTGACACATGTTGAATTTATTGTGTCACATGATATTAAATTACTTACGTATACATTACTTATGGTGGCTTTAAAGTGTCCCATGTATTTCATGTGCCAATCGTAAATTGTTTTTTTTTTTCAGTCAGACTCTTCAATAAGAACTTTAATAATATTTTATCAGCTGCCTGGATGGAACACATGGGCAACATGCAATATTTAACTGACATTAATTTATGAATCTCATTGTGTACGAGATAAAGTTAATCATACAGTAAGAAAAATAACAATGTATTTTAATTCTACAGAAATTATTTTATGTATTTGTTGATAGCTATTTCGGCTTATGCACTCGTCAGAACTATGTTTTAAACTTGCATTAGAACAAGCATATATAGCCCGCATAGACAGGATACACAATACATCTTCTTCTCTGTTCCACCATCTAAATTTTATATGGAAATAATAAATTATTGAATGTGACAAATTGATTTGATGTATTCATGAAGTGAAAGCTAATCTGGGTTTTTACTAAGTGGGAATAAACGTTAAATTAGTATTGTATCAAGTTGATTTATTTAAAATTGTATTAATGTTTATTAATGGCTTAAGAAGTGGTGATGCATTAATTGTGATTTGTTCATTAAGAATGTCATTGGATTGATTATACGTATTAATTTCTAGCTGTTCCAATGCATTTAGCTTAAGGCCCTTATTACAAGAATGTAAAAAAATCGGGACTGAATTTAGGTCATGTGATTCCTCCATGGGGTGGTTTGCAAATTACGAATCTGTTTTTTTTATTATTAAAAGATCTAACATGTTCTTTGGCACGAACTCATATACTACGCCCTGACTGACTGACGTATATCAAATCGCATGTACCGCAGGACATCTTATAGATACCGCTTCAATCGAGTTTATTAATCTTATCTTTACTATTTTTAAGGTGTGTGCCGAAATTAGAATACATGTAGAATTAAAATACATCGTTATTAAAACGTTTTAAGTAAATGGCTACTCAATCAATAAAGTTAATCAGTTGAAAATATAGCCATGAGTGAAACCGGTACTGATCTTTATAATATTTTATGTGGATAAATGATGGATTATTGCACATATCAATTAAGGTTATAAGTATGTCATTCATTTCCAACTATCACATGGATTTTAAAGGACGTATGAAGTCAAAAAATTAACTCAAACATTCTCTTATAAATACATAGATAGTAAATTAGTTATCACCGCAATCTCATAACCATTCTTGAGCGCTATGCGTTTTATAGTTAATTGTTTGCAAACCATCTCATAAAGGAATCGCGGAAAATTATGGATATACATACGGTCACGGGACAGAATTTTTGTAAAGATTTACGAAAAATAAGCACATTAAATGAAATGAATGTAAGGCTTACGATTTTTTTTGAAATGTTTCGTCTTTAATTTTTAAATTTATTATAATAGAAGATTCTAAAGAATACTTAGCAATATTATAAAATCGAGTTGTTTTAATTTATATGAGCAAAAATGCAACCACAAAATATACAAATAATAATATTATACAGATAGAGACAGCGCATAAGTTTATTATTTGCTTAACCCGTGGCGGACGAACGTCACATATGTTGTGTCGGGAAAAGACAAGGCCCGTACGCGACTGTCACGACTTGTGTGACGGGAACTTTCAACTGATGATTAAACGATAAATCTCTTGCACACAGGGGTGATTATTGTTTTAAAATATTGCCTTATCTATCTTGCTACCACAAACTCCTTGAGATTGTCAGAAATAATAGATTTAAATATAAAAACATCGATTTCTCGAACAGCTACAATTTTTCGATTTTACCAGTCAGTGCGCTTATTCGTTTGAAAGTTCGCGCGAACTCTCGCGCCTGCGCAGTTCTGATATAATTTCATTCGCGGCTGCGCATATGACGGAACTATTTTACGTGACAGGCACTGCGCGGTATTATATTTATTTTTCGTGCGATCTTTATTTAATGTTTTTAGACTTCGTATTGTATTGAGGAACACATTTAAATAAAAAACTATGGTGTATTTATTCTAATTGTGTCAACTATTGTGTTTACTAAAAAAATTATTGGGTGTATTCAATATTTAAAAACATTTAGTTCTGATTTGTGATTTGCACAATGCTCAAATGTAATTCAAAGAAAAATAAAAAAAAAACTTTAACAAGTTTCATGTGCAAAGATTGTCTTTGTCGTTATCTTTTCTACAAAATTTATAACTCTTAAAAAGATTTAAAAAAAATCATAAATTATTATCTCTCCTTAGGTGTATGTGTGTTGAACATTTGGTGATAAATGTCTCGATATTAAATTATTTATGGGTTTCCCCGTAATTAAGCGAGTAATATATGTATGTTTCGAAGTGACAACGACCATCGAATGAGTTCATCGCAGGGCTCTTAATTTGACACGTTCGTAATTAAAGATAACAAATACGTCATGGAGACAAGCATTGCTTTTTTTGTTAGAGATTTGTTTGTTTAATGAATTGTGGCTTCATGTGGTATTTCTTTCGGGTTTTTAGTGTTATGACATATTCTTAATGTGTCTGCCTGCAATCAATATCAATCCAATTATTTTTAATCCCTCTATTTATTACGATAACACGAAAAATAACATAATAACATAACTCAAAGAAAGGTGACGCGCACGCCTGTTATTTGAGTTAATATGTTAAAGCGTGTGACGGGTTAAAATAAAAAGAATAATTGTATTATAGGCTAATATTAAAAAACAAATTCTTCTTTCAGAACTCATACAATAATCAGTAATATTCTCCAGATTTAATCATTTTGATTCCACATTTTATAATAATCCACAAGAACTCAGTAAAGTCAAAACATAAAATTACAAGCCAGTATGTATAAATTTTTTGAGCTTAGCTCGAGAGGATTGGGATTCTGTCCCGTGACCATATATCCATAATTTACCGGAATCGCATTAAATAACTTTAAGCTCAATGCCCACTTTTCTTAATGAACATACTAATATTAATCCTTCACCGCTTCTTATGCCACTGCGGACGTTTAATGCAATTTTAAATAAATAAACTCAATAGAATACTAATTAACGTTTATTCCCACTCAATAAAAACATAGATTAGCTTTCACTTAGAGAAATACATAAAATCAATTTGTCACACTTAATTATTTATTATAGCATTATAAAATTAGGATGTTAGAACAGAAGAGAAAATGTATTGTGTACTTTTTTTATATAGATAAATAAATGTTCATTTAAACATAGTTCTGACCATGGCGTTAGCCAAAATAGCTGTCAACCATATATAATAGTCCGGTCCGTGGCGCAGTGGCTTTGACTTGCGTGCCAGGCCGCCCGGGTTCGATTCCCGGTACGAGCGGATTTTTTCAGTAGATAAATCTGTTCAAAGGCATGGTTGTTTGTGTTGTTGAAAATACCTTCCCACCTTTCCGATCCCAAAGAGCGACGCATAGTGACAGCGATTAGCTGATCACTAGTCCTGTCCTAGTCCTCATATCCTTTCCATCCATACTCTCTTAAAATAGAGAGGTTGAGCAACCGAGTAACAAGCAGTTCTTGTAGAAAAACATATGTTGAGATAAACTCCGTGAGGAGTCCATATGCTGCAAGTTGGGAGCGGACATGGTAAAAAAAAATATATAATATAATTTCTGTAGGAATAGAGGTACAAGCAAATTTTTCAGTCGATAAATAGATTCTGTTCGAAGGCAATGGGTGTTGTTAAAAATGCCTTCTAACATTTCCGATCCCAAAAAGCAATGGGTAGCTCGATCGATTAGCTAACCACTAGTCCTGCCCTAGTCTTCGTATCCTTTCAATTCCTGCTCTCTTCGAAAAATATAGATTGAGCAACTGAGTAACAAGCAGTTCTTGTGGAAAAAAACATGTGATAAACTCCGAGAGATAAAAACCTGAAGAGTCCATATGCTACAAGTTGTGAGCGGACATGGTAAAATAAAATATATATTTTGTATATTTTATCTCACAACACAATTTAAGTTGGGCATCACTGATTTGGCTTAATAGCCTAATAATTATCTATGGATGTCGGCGAATGATAATTGATGGGTCAACACAAAAAATATACAGAATTCAATTAAACACAATGTTATCTCAACTAAGTTGATAGTGTTGACAATTTGTCAACATGATAATTAATCATTTCATACAAACATTGAAAAATGGTCATTTTTTTTTGTAAACTAATTTCCTCATTACGATATTATATTAATTTATCACTCATCAACTGTATAATTTAGAATTTCGACGAGGGCTGTGGAGTCCGAGTCGGAGCTTTTTGGCTGGAGTCGGAGTCGGCGTGGCGTTTTGGCCGGAGTCAGAAATTTTGAAAAGTTTGAACTTTTTATTTTATTTTTGCATTTAATATGTCATATTTGACTTTTGGCCGCATTGATAGGGTTGATATTTAATTGAATACACATAAATAGGAAAATTAGGGAAAAAAAGTGACGATATTAACCTTTTTTTAGTCGGAGTCGTGTTTTTGGTCAATGTCGGAGTCGGAGTCGTATTTTTGGTAAATGTCGGAGTCGGAGTCGTGGTTTTGGTAAATGCTGGAGTCAGAGTCGGACTTTTTTAGACCGACTCCACAGCCCTGGAAAAATCACTCATCAACTGTATAATTTAGAATTTCGACTGAAGGTGCTTGATGAAATTTGAATTTTGTACTTTTCCATGAGTTTTGTTGCTAACAACCCCCGGGTTTCGCCTTTCGGCATCTTCAGGCATTTCAATTCAAAGACTTGAAATCGATCAACTCAGTAATATTAGATCGGATAAAACCCTACATTTATTTTAGATATTCCTACGTTATCATCTGGTGATTAGAATTTGCGATACTACATTAAAAAATCCCGATAATTATAACAAACCCACTTAATTCATTGAAACTCGTTTACATAAAATTTTCGCTAATTTATATTTTCTTCTTTTTTTGTATATAAACGATGCAAACTGTTTACTGCGCGTCAGTTCAAGTACATCCGTGCACTTTAAATGCCCGAAGATGCCGAAAGGCGAAACCCGAGTCGTTAGCAAACAAAACTCATGGAAAAGTACAAAATTCAAATTTAAAAACAATTGTGTTTCCAAAAGCACTTCAATAAATTGAGTGGCTATGCATCGCATGCCGGGTACTTGCTGGTTTTCAATAATTTAAAATCCAATCAAGATGATCAAATGGTAGACACATCGAAGCATGTTGAGACAGTCCAAGCAATATGCAGCGATGAGAATAGGTTAATAATTTTCAATGTCAAATCAATTTAGGCGAAATCAGCCAGTCAATTCTTTGCAACTAACCATTAACACTCTTCTAAGTGTCACGTAATACCTTTTTTAAGTGTTATGAGACGCCCGTTTGTCAATTATGGTTTTCGAATGGGTATAGTTTTGGGCCTCAATAACCATCCATCTATAATACATTCTACACTTGATAGTATATTTCATTATGGATTGGTCCAAAACAGAGTTATTTAATGAGACTATACATATCATTACTGGGACGACGGTCCCTGTGGTCTAGTGGCAAGAGAATTGTCCTAGCGATCAGGGGGCCCAAGTTAAACTCCCGGCAAGGTCAGATTTTTTCAATTGAAAAAAAAGAGATCTTGGGCTGGGTTTATGTTATTTATCGTTGATTTTGTGCACAACTGATTCATTATTTATCATCGAGTTAATCTCGTATGACTTTCACAAATAAGAATATTTGGCGCATTGACGTAAGCTCCGTTTATATAGTCTTTCAATAATGTCCATCGTGGCATGTGCTGTGTTATGTGGCACCGTCCCGTTAGAACCACATGTTATCGGTATTCATATCATCCAGTTTAGGCCACAAGAATTTGTTGACGGTTATGGCAATGCCAGTTTCGTTTCGGAAATAGTACAGACCGATGATTCCGCCAGACTAAAATCTTCACCAAAAAGTGACTTTCTCTGGATGCATTTGGTGGTGGTGTATCTCCTATGGAATGGAACCACCCAAATCAGAAGAATTTTGCTTGTTCACATATCTATTCAGCCAAAAATGGGACTCGTCGATCAACCTCTCATTAGTTTGATGCGAGTAGGGATAGAAAGCATAGGCTTAGGACAGGTTTAGCAATCGTTAATCTAGCTATGTCCTGTTTTAAGGATCGGATGGGTGTGGGAGTATATTTTTAGACAACACAGAAATCTATGTTTCTGAATAGAAATCAACAAATTCGATTCATGGACTTGACCATTTTTATTTGAACAATTAAAAAGGTTGAAAATGGTTAATTCCCACAACTATAAAACTTGGTAGGAAAATTATTGTTTTTTTTTTTAACCATGTCCGCTCCCAACTTGGAGCATATGGACTCCTCACGGAGTTTATCTCAACATTTTTGGTTTTTTTTTCTACGAGAACTGCTTGTTACTCAGTTGCTCAACCTCTCTTTTTTTTTCGAAGTGAGTAGGGATGGAAAGGATACGAGGACTAGGACAGGACCCGTGATTAGTTAATCGTTGTCACTATGCGTCGCTTTTTTTGGGATCGTAAAGGTGCGAAGGGATTTTCAACAACACAAACACCCATGCCTTTGAACAGATTTATCGACTAAAAAAATGCGCTCGCACCCAGGCGGTACGGCACGGAAGCCAACAACGTTGACACTGCGCCACAGACCGGACACATTTCATATTAACATACTAATAAATACGCAAACCCTGTGATATTAATTTCTCAAATCTATTGAGGAGTTGCTGGAAGGAATAAATATATTGAGGAGTGCAAAGGGTTAAGCCCTGCTCAAGCACACTCTATTGGTTGCTGTTTTGATAGTCATCCATAATTAGAAGCTAGTTTATGAGAAACAATCACAGTGTTAACAAACATAATGTGTTTATATGCTACCATGTATAAACAAATAAATTTGTATATTGTTGCTTTAGGTCAGTGATGCACAACTTTTGTGGAGAAGGGCCTGTTAATCAATTCTCAGATAGTTTTTTTATATTTTTCCAGTTGATTGCTCGCCTTGGAAAACGATGTATTCACCAAAATGTATCATTGATGGTGTATTTTTTGCTAGTCAAAAACCACTCACATTTATTTATTTTATATTGTGAATTGTATCATCGCCATTAAAGAAATAGAATATTGACAATATTTCATATATAGAAATCAATTACCTAGATCTAATTCTAAAACTATTTGTTTCAAGATAATTTTCACAAAGTATTCAAATTAAAAGAAATTTTAAAAGATTAAATTATCGATATTTTTAGTTTTAGTATTGAAATTGAAAACTTTATTGTTTTATATTGGTCTTCCATCGTCTCTAAAAAGTAAGACCACACAAAATGTCATTGAGGGCCGCAGGTTATGCATCACTGCTTTAGGTCCAAGTGAGAATAGTTTTATTATGTAAATAATATTTTGTTGACAATGGCTATACTTAATCATAATACATGCTTACTTTTCGTCCCCATATGGAGGTTTTTTATTCCCTTGGAAAAGTTGTAACTTTTATGAACAGGGCGAAAAGAACATCTGGTGCCGGCCCTGATTAACATCATACAAATATTGTAATTTGCACTGTTTGTGATTTCAAAGACCAATTGGTAGCAATTCTTAAGAATTTAAAACATTATGTTCCTGATAATTAAGCATGAAGTATTTGTGAACTGTCCGGTCCATGGCGCAGTGTCAACGGCGTTGACTTGCGCAGCGACAGCGATTAACTAATCACTAGTCCTGTCCTAGTCTTCGTATCCTTTCCATCCCCTACTCTCTTCAAAAAAAGAGGGGTTGAGCAACTGAGTAACAAGCAGTTTTCGTAGAAAAATATATGTTGAGACAAACTCCGTGAGGAGTCCATATGCTCCAAGTTGGGAGCGGACATGGTAAAAAAAAAATTGTTTATCCAAAATGTAGAACTAGCCTGCCAATGGCGATGCCACTGTGAGTATAATTATGAACAGGTGTGTATGTATTTTTTTTAATATTAAATAATGAAATATAATAAACCTCCATATAGTGCCCCCCTATAGAACATTCGACAATCCCCCTATAGCACTGTTATAAATTTTCATAAATATATAATACATATTTTCAGAAGCTTTGTGGAACCAATTTTATAAGTAAAAATAAGAAAAATGTTTGTTTTGCTGTTTTGTCCCCTATAACGTAGTACTCCTATAGCGTAGATACACTATGCGCGTTATAGGGGGGTTGATTTTTTTTGCAATCAATCGTATAACGCCGTAAAATTTATAGTGATGAATGAATGAAATGATGTTTTATACTTACTTCCAGCCGATGGAGTACCTGGAGAAGAGCCAGATCTCGTTGCTGTGGGGCCTAAAGCAGTGACATCTTTTACGGCCCTCTGACAGTTGCACGGTCTCTGTTGGACAAAAATATAGCATCAATATTAAGAAAGTCTTCATATTTTATCTTCAAGGTGTTAGGGCATAACCCGATAACTGCAAAATTTTGAATTTATAGAAGGAATATTCAAATAAAAATGAAACTATAAAAAAAAATTATCATAAAAATAATAAAACATTTTTAGTACTTATTACACGTTAAATTTATTAGATCAGGACCGGATTAGCTCAAAGCGAGCATTATCAACTGATATTCTTCATCAGTTGATAATGCTCGCCATGAGCTAAACCGGTCATGATCCGATAAATTTAATATGGAATAAGTACTAAAAGTGTTTTATTTTATTATTATAATGCCATTCCTCCTAGTATTGACAGTGAACGAATTAATAGTGTAAAGTATAATGGTTTGGTCAATCACACTTTCGGCCCATCACAGTGTTATCCAAAGTGATGTTGCAATGTGGCCTCTAATACAAATTTGACGTCTCAGGCTCTTATGGGCTGTATTTTAAATTAAAAACTAAGCTCAAAAGGCCAACAGAATTTTTTTCGTATTTTTCTCGAAAAGTGGATAGTTCTGCTTTTGATTCTATACAACTCAATTTTATTACTCAGACATCTTAATGACAAAACAACATTTTAAATGACACAGGTGGCTCCCTATTATGGAAGTCATTAATATTATAATTCGGTAATATTAGTGATCCTATATAGCCTGGTAAAAAGAAAAACAACACTATCTTCATAGGTAAACAATTATCATATATAAATACTTCAATAGAGTTAGTCTGAGAATGCGTATCAAAACGGCAAAACACGTGTTAAGCTGAATAACATGTTAAATAGCTACATCTAAAATCGTCAGTTCGCGCACAATATCTCCTATGTGAATAATAAAGCACATGGGTGATAATACAAGACAGTGGAGACGCCAAAAAAAAAAAAAGACTCCGACTCCGAAATTTACCAATAACTCTATCCTCACTCCGACTCTGAAATTGACCAGTAACTCTACTCCGACTAAAAAAAGTTTAATTTTGTCAAGCGTTTTTTCCTATCTTTCCTATTGTTAAGTATTGAATTAACACACCGCGACTTCTGTCTCTGACTCTACAACCTAAATAACCTAATATAAAATTCCCATTAAAACTGACTAATTTTCCTATAATTTTGCACTTAGGATTTATTGTGTGAGATAAATAAAGCTAATATGTTCAGAAAAAATATCCTAGTTCATGTGTTGTCACATAGGATATATTGTGTTCCACAATTATGAATGTCAGCACATAGGATTTATTGGAAATCAGTATATTTAGGAAATGGAATAAAATATTGTGTCATATGAAGAAAAAAATCAGAATGGTGTAAATGACTCATTTTGATATAATTAAGTATTTCGACTGAGGGTGCTTGATGGAATTTCAATATCAAATTTGAATTGTTTGAATTTTGTACTTTTCCATGAGTTTTGTCGCTAACGACCTGGGTTTCGCCTTTCGGCATCTTCAGGCATTCCAAATGCCTGGAATGGAATGCATGAAGATGCCGAAAGGCGAAACTAGGGTCGTTAGCAACAAAACTCATGGAAATGTACAAAATTTATACACTTCAAATTTGACTCATTATGGTCAAAAAACGACACATGGGAGATTGTATGCGGGAAACGACGAAATATTTCACATGTTGTTAATTGCACATATTTTGTTGATTTTAAAATTTAATAAAAGATGTCTCAAAGGCAGTTTGACACGGACAATAGAGAAGGAATAATTGACTGACCAAATTCTTAAAAAGGCCTTGAACTATCACAAATTATTTTTCTATTATGCATTTGAAATGAGGTAGGTTTCCTAATAAGTTTAAATTTACCAGACAAATTATCATACCATACAAATAAATTATGACACCATTATAAATTCAAATTTATGCTAATTTATTTGATATTAACCTCTTCGGGCCACGGGTATCACCTATGATACTCATGGTTTTTACAAAATACTAATTAATCAGTAATTGGTCGACAATGTTTCGACTTTCAGTTCGATCGTAGCGGGCTAACTAATTATGGCAGATTCACTTCATACTATGTACACACCACGTACGTCACTCCAACTAATGCACTGACTATACACTTGGAAATGGCGAAGTAAAAAATGATCAAACTGAAGATTATCATTTTATTTTCAACTAGCTGGTATCCGGAAAGCGTTGCAATGTCACTCAAAGAAAGAAAGTGTTTGTGTTTATTGAAGTGCTTTCGGATGCACAATATTTTAGGATAAATAATTTCGATTTTGTTTCAATAACATTGATCGGTATTGATGACATTTGCCCTTTGACCTTTACTGTTAGTCTTTTACCCGATTGTCTATGGTACAAAACACGCGCCACCTACTGAAAGATAATTGTACTATGTCTATAACCTTTGTGCAAGTGCAACAATAAATTGTCAAAATGAACAGTATGGCAAAACATAAATTAAAATATGAAAAAACATTGTTTTTTATATAAAAGACCTACTGTAAGCTAATTTTTCTATGCCAAAAACCTCCGAGCAAGTGCAAGCAAAAAGTTTGACAAAGTTTCATTGCGATCGGATGAACGGTATGGCAGGGCATAGAATACGAACAAACAAATATTAATTTTTATATTAGATTAGACCGGTTGTAGAATTGAACGTACCAAAACCAAAAGTATCATATAATGAAGGAAACAGTCTTACCAACAGATCCGATAGTCAGTATAGAAGTCACTGTTGAAGGAAGTTGGTCCTTTTTAGCATTTAAAATGCTTCGACATTTACAATATATACACAACAATATTTTTCTCTACAACATACATTATAATTTAATTTATTGCTTCGATAAGAATTACTTTAACATATTGTTTATGATACAGCATGGAAACAATTGTTTTGGTATGTTCAATTCAACAGCTGGGCTGCTACCCGGGGCCCGAAGAGGTTAATGAAAAAAAAAGTGCAGACAAGCGGGACAGAATCACAATCCATAGAGTCGTCAAAAGTCGTTTTTACACCTTTGGTGGTTTTTTCCAGCTGAGAATTACGAATAAACAATCAACTTTTATAGTTGATTTGTTTTTTCAATTTTTTAATTATACGGGTATCATTTGTTGAACCATTAACGGCACTAACAAAAAAATTAATTCCTCGAACCATTTTCAAATAAAATAAAAATTAATGTGTTTCCCATTAATATACACGTGGCAACACAAAAAATTTACAACCTGAATTGATATTTGAATAATTTAGGATTTTGACTGAAGCTTGATGGAGTTTTAAGAGATGCCTAAAGCAAACTGCGATAGTAAGTCCGAAGATGCCACTGAAACAGGCGAAACACGTGTCACAATAAATTTAATAATCTAAAATTAGTCTTAACACATTCGTGAAGGGGCATTTTTGCGAAATTGTGCAAAAAAAAGGTACTTACGAAAAAAAAATTTAACTTTAAAACTGCGAGACATTTAAAAAATAATTTGGACACCAGCTGTACAACACCTTGTTGCATAGTACTGTATATATTTTAACTTGCTTTTATGAGAGATACTCAACCTTTTGTATTTTTTAAAATAGAAAATCAGGTATTTGACATAGAATTATACATTTCATCGAAAACGTAATAAATAACAACCCTCCCAACAGTCCTTATATATTATTCAATAAAAAACATTCGAACAAAAAAAATTAAGTTATATTTAAACTGTCTGCTGATTTTTTTTTGATTTCTAGGAAAATCACCGAATAAAAAAACAATTTATGAACATTTTTTTAATGATGCATCAAACATTTGTTATACCATTTCTGTAGAGAATCTAAAACATTTGTCGCATTGGATGTTTATATTTCGATGCCTCAGTTAGACAGCCGGCGAGTCATCCGTAACCAATGAGTTAATTGTATATTAAAATAAAACTTCCACAAAGTTACCGCCGAATCTATTGAAAGTATAATAGAAGTTTTTTTATTCTACTAGTTGTGAAACTTACATGATTTTAGAATCATGTCAGTGTCTGAAGATACTATAATACATGAACAATACTTGTGAACATGAACAATAGTTCTGACGAAGGCGTAAGCCGAAATAGCTATCAACAAATATATAAAATAATTTATGTAGAACTAAAATACATTGGTATTTTTCTTACCGTATTATAATGGAGTTCTACCAAGTAAATGCCTACTCAATCAATCAACAATACTTGTCTCCAAAGTTTTTATTTCCTTTTAATGTGTTCACTGTCAATACTTGGCGGAATGGCATTATTTAAGAAAATAATAAGACATTTTTTGTACTTATTCCACGTGAATTTTACTTGGATTAGGATCGGTTTCGCTTATCACGACCATCATCAACTGATAAAGAATACAGCATTATTTTTTATCTTATTGATAATGCTCTCGATGAGCGAAACCGGTCCTGATCCTGATAAATCTAATGTGCAATGAGCACAAAAAATAACTTTATTATTTTTTAGCAAGGACTTTTGGTTCAAAACAATAGAATGAACTAAATCAAAAATAACTTTATTATGCCACATTTTGTGTAAGATTATGTTGAATTACATTCGTTATTTCTTAGAAGTCACTCCTTGAAACTATTAAAAAAATCCTCATAATATCACAAACAACTTTATGGTCAATGTTTGCCAATAAAATGAAACATATCTCCCGTTGTAATTAGTAATTACTATCCTTCATAATGATAATAATATAAAAATGTAATTCAATTAGAAGGAATCTTTTTACAAGAAATACCAAGACTGACATTTGACCTGTGCAAACATTTATGTTTTATCATTTTAATGGTCTAATAAAAGCATAGTATTGATTTAAATTTATAGGAGGTAGCTATTTCTAGAAAATACAATATTTTGCTCTCTCTTAACCCTTTGAGTAGTGAGTTGAATTTGGATAAAATTAGGTTTGTTTCTATAAATTTAATAAAATATTAATAGCAAACAAAAAAAATATAAAACATTTCTTTTTTGCTATCCGTAAATGTAAGAACAATAATATTACTTCTAAAAATCTAAAATCTAAAAAAATATTCAAATAATTAAATATTACTTTCAAATAATTATCTAGAAGCTTTTACATCCAATTTGGGTCTGGATCATTATTGCATTCATTTGTCAACATATTGTTCTCTATTGACGGTGGTTCCAGGAAGCGTGTCCAACCGAAATGGATTTTTACACTCAATAATATATGGCCACAGATTTCTTACCAAATATTATCCTTTATATAATACTCTTTTGCTTATTTCAAACATATAATAAAAATAATGTGACTACCAAAACCTAAAATTTTTTTTTACCATGTCCGCTCCCAACTTGGAGCATATGGACTCCTCACGGAGTTTATCTCAACATAGATATTTTTCTACGAGAACTGCTTGTTACTCAGTTGCTCAGCCTCTCTTTTTCGAAGAGAGTAGGGATGGAAAGGATATAAGCACTAGGACAGGACTTGTGATTAGCTAATTGCTGTCACTATGCGTCACTCTTTGGGATCGGGAAAGGTGAGAAGGGATTTACAACAACACAAACACCCATGCCTTTGAACAGATTGATTGACTGAAAAAATCCGCTCGTACCGGGAATCGAACCCGGGCGGTCCGGCACACAAGCCAACTACGTTGACACTGCGCCACGGACCGGATATAGAAGAGCCCAGAACTAACGGGTTAAATTGGCATGTGTCGTTTATCGCATACTTCGCAGTAAAAGGCAGGGCTGTGGAGTCGGTACAAAAAAGTCCGACTCCGACATTTACCAAAACCACGACTCCGACTCCGACTAAAAAAAGGTTAATATCGTCACTTTTTTTCCCTAATTTTCCTATTTATGTGTATTCAATTAAATATCAACCCTATCAATGCGGCCAAATTTGACATATTAAATGCAAAAATAAAAAGTTCAAACTTTTAAAATTTCCGTGCGACTCCGGCCAAAGAGCTCGACTCCACAGCCCTGGTAAAAGGGTTAAAAACAAAAAACTCTAAATTCAAAAAGTTTTTTTCAAAAATGGAACATAAGGTTTTAACACCTGTTCAAGATTCTAGTATAAGTGTTACTAATGTATACGATTTAAAAAAAATAAGTTATCAAAGGACTGGTTAAGCGAGTCTTAATTAAAGGTGTTCTTTACATAATATTAAACATATTGAGGAAGCCGCCAGAGCAGATAAGAAGCCGTATACGATTATAATTTTAAGTCCTAACAAATCATTGAATATAGAGGTTATTCCTGCGTACATTGCTCCTAGGTGGACTGAACTTTGATTTCTAATTGAATATAATGTAAAATCAAAGGTCAACGAATAACACATGCATTAAAATAACAATGTGACAATGTGTAATTGTATTTGTTTAACCCAGTGGTGCACAAGCTTTTTGAGAGAAGGGCCAATTTATCCATTTAAAAATTTTTGCGGGCCGCAAAGGGTAAGAGTGAAGAAAAATATTGATATATTATACTAGATGAGATATAAATTTTATTTTTAATTTAATAATTACATAATTTTATCAGCAACTTCGATTCTTCTCCGCTCCACATTACATGCAGATTTGCACGATGGAACTTGGAGAGATTTCTGACACTGTATACTGGCAGCAAGCAGTTTGATGTCGGGTTCAATGTTTCTGGTTGATATCCTCAGTACAGCACTGAGATTATCATTGTTCAAGCGGTTTCTGTGTTGAGACGTATTTAGTTTTAATATGGAAAATGCTTGCTCGAAAATGTAGGTGCTTCCAAAAAGCGCAGCCTTTTAAAGTAGGGTAGGAAACTGCTCTTCGAGGAGATATTTGTAAAAACTCTGCAGATCGCCTTTCTGATATTTCGATCTCAATTGATCGTAGTTCTGCATAATTTGTTCACATATCGAATACTATTTTTTATCATATTTAATGAAAAATTTGTTGACGAAGTATTTGTTATTTTGGGCTGCATAAAAATCCATTTCGGGCCGCATTTGTGCATCACTGGTTTAACCCATTGGGGAGTATCGCCGCACGTATGCGGCGGCGGTAGTAGTCATCAATTATCTATTGCCATTCTCTTATTTTTTATTGAAATCTTATTATTTTTTCATACATTGAAACTAGACATATCAATCAGTGATTTTTGGTATCCAAATTATTTTTATTATATGTTATTTGTGGCATTAATATTTTTTTCAGATATTGACAAAAACCTAATTATAACCAAATTAACACACCACTCAAAGGGTTAAAACAGGGCTGTGGAGTCTTGGTTTTTTGGTCAGAGTCGGAGTCGTCGCCGTGTTTTCGGAGTTGTAGTAAACTTTTGAACTTTTTATTTATGCATATAACATATTAAATTCGGCGATTGGCTGTATTGGTTGATATTTAATTTAACCCGGCACACGCGTTTAAATATTCACTCAATTAAAAACCGTGCTAATCACCTTTCTTCGAATTATGAAAGGATGTTATTTTTCGTTATATCGTATCAAATACCGATAAAAATATAAAATTGGATTGATATTGATTGCGGACAAACACATTAAGAATATGTGGGAACACTAAAAACCCGAAAAGAAATATACCATGAAGCCACAATTCATTAAACAAACAAATCTCTAACAAAAAAGCAATGCTTGTCGACATGACGTATTTGTTATCTGTAATTACGAACGTGTCGAGTTATAAATTTTGTAGAAAAGATAACGACAAATACATCACAATCTTTGCACATGAAACTTGTTAAAGTTTTTTTTTATTTTTCTTTGAATTACATTTGAGCATTGTGCAAATCACAAATCAGAACTAAATGTTTTTAAATATTGAATACACCCAATAATTTTTTTAGTAAACACAAAAGTCGACACAATTAGAATAAATACACGATAGTTTTTTATTTAAATGTGTCCCTCAATACAATACGAAGTATAAAAACATTAAATAAAGATCGCACGAAAAATAAATATAATACCGCGCAGTGCCTGTCACGTAAAATAGTTCCGTCATATGCGCAGCCGCGAATGAAATTATATCAGAACTGCGCAGGCGCGAGAGTTCGCGCGAACTTTCAAACGAATAAGCGCACTGACGGGTAAAATCGAAAAATTGTAGCTGTTCGAGAAATCGATGTTTTTATATTTAAATCTATTATTTCTGACAATCTCAAGAAGTTTGTGGTAGCAAGATAGATAAGGCAATATTTTAAAACAATAATCACCCCTGTGTGCAAGAGATTTATCGTTTAATCATCAGTTGAAAGTTCCCATCACACAAGTCGTGACAGTCGCGTACGGGCCTTGTCTTTTCCCGACACAACATCTGTGACGTTCGTCCGCCACGGGTTAATACACTTAAATAGGAAAGATAGGAAAAAACGAGACAAAATTAAACTTTTTTATAAAAAGAAATCATTCAAAACCGCATACTACAAATAATATAATATTCTTCAATGTATTTTACTATTATTTGAAAAAAAATATATTTATTTAATGGCCAGTTAGTTTGTCCGGTCCGTGGCGCAGTGTCAACGTTGTTGTTTTGCGTGCTGGACCGCCTGGGGTCGATTCCCGGTACAAGTGGATTTTTTCAGTCGATAAAATTTGTTCAAAGGCATGGGTATTTGTGTTGTTGAAAATCCCTTCCCACCTTTCCGATCCCAAAAAACGACACAAAGTCACAGCGATTAGCTAATCACTAGTCCTCGTATCCTTTCCATCCCTACTCTCTTCAAAAAAGAGAGGTTGAGCAACAGAACAACAAGCAGTTCTCGTAGAAAAACATATGTTGAGATAAACTCTGTGAGGAGTCCATATGATCCAAGTTGGGAGCGGACATGGTTTAAAAAAAAAGTTTTTATAATACAGTTAGGTTTCAGTGTAAATATCTATTTTTTAGCATGGGATAACAGTCTAGTTCCTATAGTTTCATGGTAAAAGATTTCCAATGAAAAACATAAACAAAACACGATTTTTAGTACTACTTCCACATAATATATATAATATATTGTACAATGATTAGGAACTGACTTTTTGAACTTTAAATGTATAACGATGTTAATGTTTTATCAGTTGGCAATGCTTGCGGTGATCGAAACCGGTCCTGATCATTATAAAATAGACGTGTAAGTAGTGATAAATGTGTTTTGATTTATGTTAACCATTGAAGGAGTATGGAGGTACTTTTAGTTCAGCATATTAACAATGAATTAAATTCAATATAAAATAACTTAGATTATTCCACATTTTGTTACTAATTGTGGCACGTGTTTCGCTTCTTTCACAGGCATCTTCGGTCTTACTATCGCAAAGTTTGCTTAAGTAATAAAGCAAGATTATGTTGAATTGAATTCAGTATAAATATCTATTCACTCCTTTAAAGGTTAATACAACGCCTTTCCGCCAAGAATTGACAGTTAACACCTAAAAAGTGAATATATGTATTTTGAAAGGTTATCAAAACCAGGACTTGCATCAATGGTCAAGGCCAACAATGTAATTATTTTTTTATTTTTCACATTCTAGCAAACAGCTATTAATAGGTATTTAGTTTGTTATATTCTAACAGTTAGCAACCAAAAGTTGGTTTCAAATGAACAAGCAAGACATTCAATTATTTTGTTTTCAACTTTATCTGAGCATTGTAAATATACAAACAATGTTATCAGCATATAAAAAGTAGTCATTATTATCTACCAGATTTTAATTTGATGCTATAGTCAAAGATAATTAAGATTGCATGATTGTTTTATTTATAGCAACATTATTATCAGATGTATTCTTTTTTTGAAAATGTATTCCTTCTGAAAAAAACAAAAGTTTTTGATACAGTAGAACCTCGATTATCCGGAGTAATTGGGGATGAAGATAGTCCGGATAAGGACAAATCCGGATAATCGAAAAAATCATAATTGACAGGAAAATATATTCAGTATAAATCATTTTTATTTCTTATTGAAAAAATCAGTTATCGATTTCTGCTTAAAGCTAGCTTTTCGATGCTGCCAAATCACAAACACATTTAAGAAACATATGTTGTCTTGAATAGCACTCTTCTTGACTCTCATTAAACAATTGGTAAACATCAAGATTTTTTTATATCCGAGATCGTTGACGTTCCGACACCATATTTATTTGACAAAAAACGTCCCGATTCACCCCTTTTCAAAGCATCGATTATATCCAATTTGTCTTTTAATGAAACTACGACACGTTTTCTCTTCGTTGACATATCGGTAATATTAAAAATAAATATGAAAATCGTGAACAATTTTTCAAGAAACAAACGTTCAATGCGCATCTAATTTGGACGATGACTAACCCATATTTTACACAGGAATTATTGTTGGAACAAATGCAACGATCAAAATATTAAGACTGCATTTCATCACGTACGTAAACAGTGGACGCAATTCGCCTCGTGCATAACAGCAAATTTGTAATATTTTTGTTTATTTTGACCAATCCTGATAATCGAGGTTCTACTGTAGTTTCATCTTACTGTATATAAGTATTCATAAAACTTTGGTACTATGCGTTATTTGATTAAGTAGTAACGATGCATTCAAGGTGATTGGGTTAGCAGAGTGGAAGTCACAAAAAATTTATTCAAAGGAGCAGAATTACCAAGGTGAAGTTATGGCTATGATTAATTTTCAAACCTTGTCTGCCCTTTACGAGCATAAATATAAAATCCTATTGGACTAGATTTACACAATTTTTTTAGACGTGTTGATCAATCAATTTACCAATCTTTTACAAAGATTATAATGATCGGTCAGTAATTGTTCTACATGAATTTCTTGCCATTCAAATGCTACACCTTTCTTAGTTGGAGAACAGAAGAATGCGGCTAGGTCAGGACTAGTGGTTAGCTAATCGCTCATATTATGCTCAGTTTTTATAATATGATGGATGACGGAAGGGAATCAAGACACGATACTCATTCATGGAAAGAAAAAATCAATTTATGAAAGTGTCTTCAATTTATTAATTTTTCTCTACTTTTCAGGAGTAATCAATTTTACCAATTTTATAACAGATACAAATTGTCTTTTCATTATCTTCAAAGGTGACACTTCGGCTTTTTGATTTATTTGTTATATTTAAAATAGTAATTCATTTTATTGTTCTATTTCAATGTTTTGTGGAGCTATAAACAAGAAATTGAATACATTTTGAAATATATTTGTATCCACTTTTCCTATTGATATATCTCTTTGACACCTAATGTAACATATTATTTTGTATCAAGTGGCATTCATAACTCAAAAGCTGCAAAAATCGAGTTTCTTTTATCCTAAAGACGGTTACCATTGATGGACCATATTCAGGATGGTCGGATGGTGCAGTTGGTAAGGAACAGTTGATAGGATACAATTTGATGGATCAGCTTCTGATTGCACAATTGAGTTAAGTCAAATTTAAGACATGATTCAGCCCTGGGCTATTGTCTAATTTAAGTATACAAATAGTAGTTTAAGAAAATAAAAATACAGTAAAACCATGATATAACAAAGATGATTATCATTTCTGTGGTGTTCACTGCCAATACTTGGTGGAATAGCATTATAATAAAAAAATTAAAACATTTTTATTACTTATTCCACATTGTATTTATTATATCAGGACCGGTTGGGGCTCATCGCGAGAATTATCAGTTACAAATAAAAAGATTAGGGATGTGTGCCGTTTGGATGGGTACAGTGTGAATTGGCGAGGGTCGAGTCATTAGTCAGGACACGTCAAAACAGATGTAGCTCGATTTGAGATATCTAAAATTCATTATGTCAAGTTTTACTGAATATTACAATTGGCTCATTTAATCGAATAAGTTCGGTTGGTCCCCCGCAAAACGACAGATTGGAAATACAGTGTTGAACAGCAGTTTAATATAAATCTATTTAAGTAGCTACATCCTCACGCATTCGTCCTGAGAGTAAATTAGATTAAATTACCTTTAGATCGAGGTCCATTACGAGATGCTTCCCAAAGGAAGTGCCCCCCGTCTTCTGGATGTGTAGAAATACCATGACATCGTGAGCGTCGATGTCAAACTGAAAATCGTCGTGTAGAACCTCGTCATAACTCAATCCCGGTTTGTAAAGAGTACCAGGTAATGGTCTGCCCAGGTTATCTTGAAAACCGGCCAACGATATGTCGGAATATCGCTCGCGTGGGGACAAGGCGCAAACCTGATAAAGAAAATCGTAAATAAACATCAGACGGTTAATCAAAACAAACATTACACAAAAACTTCAGATGTAAATATTTCACTTGAAACTTCACTCGTGACACATTACGATATTTTAAAACATGCATCGAAGACTTCTTCACGCACCTGATCCGCACAGAAATATCCGAAAGCGACGATTCCGAATATACCGAGCAACAAACAAAACAGAGCGACCCGTCGAAGTTTCGATCGCGGCTCCATTTTTTTGATTTCGTACACCCCGCTGGGCAGCAGCAGTGCGAAGTCACTATCTACTTGAACGGACACGCTTTTCTGCATTTCGTCCGAAGACATATTTCATCTTTAGCGATGAAATAATATAACTAACTGCGAATTGTATTTACTAATTACGGCGACCTTCCGAGATCTGTCGGGGAATGGAGGCCATATTTGATAGTAGTATTATAGTAAAGGGCTGCCAGTGTGCAGTGTTTTCCGTCCCAACTTTTACTATTATTAAATTAGAGAAAGGTAGATAGGTACCTGTTTCGCTACCTCCTAAATCAATTTATATAATATGTACTTATATTATTAAAATAAATAGAATTATTTATAAGGAAAATAAATATTCCACGATATCAGCAGCGTTGCACTTTTTAAAAATATAACGAAAGGTTTTCAAAATATATAAAACATCAATCACTTTATAAAAAATCAAACTATTTATAAAACTTTCGATGGATTCAGCGGTAACTTTGTAGAAAGTTTATTTGATGACACATATCACGTATGGTGTCACAATTAGTAACATAATACGTGAAATAATCAAAATTATTTTTAATTTTGTATCTAATTATTTATATACGCTACTGTGATTAAATAGTTAAGAAACTTCAAATTAATGTTCTAAGAATGAGTTCTGTTATTTTAGTAAAATAATGATTTAAGTAATTATTGAACTGAACTACTTCGATAAGAATCGGTAAAACACTGTCTAAAAAACTTTCAGTACTAAATTCCATAATACGGAAAAAATGTTTATAGCTTGGTAGCCCTATTCTACAGTATCGACATCTAGAAGTCATCGCACTAAACGATTAGTTGTTAATTTATTTTAGTTAAAGCTAAACGCCGAATGAGAAACTAATAAATTTGCTTTAAAGCTTTAAGTAAATATTGCTAGATGCCGTAATACATAAAGTTTGAACTTTTTATTTTTGCATTTAATATGTCAAATTTGTCTTGTGGCCGCATTGATAGGGTTGATATTTAATTGAATACACATAAATAGGAAAGTTAGGGAAAAAAAGTGACGATTTCAACCTTTTTTTTGTCGGAGTCGGAGTCGTGGTTTTGGTAAATGCCGGAGTCGGAGTCAGACTTTTTTTTACCGACTCCACAACCCTGGTTATTACCTTTCCAGTATATTATGTGCTCGCATTGAAAACCTTGGTATTTTATTTGTAGTTTTTGCGAAAACCAGGGATGATTCTTGAAATGGTGCAATGGTGCACTGATCCCCCATTTATATTCAAACAATATCCCAATTTACTCAATTAAATTGCCTTGATTAATATATATTAAAGGGAATAATAATATAGGCAGGGGGGCGAAATTAAATAAAAATTAACATGTAAATATTACTTTTTATTATTTTATATTGTAACAAACAAGTACAGTGTAATACGAAAATGTTAAAAACACATCAATACCTTATTTGTATTATTGAATGTATTATTTACAACAACAAAAAATATACGGGGAATGTCAGTAAAAAACAGTCAATTATTTTTTTTACAACAATAATATATCATAAACTGTTGATCGAAATGATACACTTTAGACCTGTCGTTTGACAGCCCTGAAAAAATAAATAAATAATTATCCAGCGATAATTTGATATAAAAGTACAAACAGTTTTTAAATCGATAATATACAGAATATAAAACACAAAAAATAATTTATATAATACATAATATTTCTTTATGCAGTACGGAAACATAATAAATATTAAATCAACAGCATTTTATACAAAAAAAAACAACTTTTTAATAAACTCACATCGCCGCGTTGACCAATCATTCATGCTTACTAGAGATTTTCAAAGTCATATCAAATTGTGTCAAAAATACATTGATATTTTTTCCACCATGAAATACCTTCTACTTTTTAATACAGTCTGTATGAAAAAAAAATCATTCTTCCTTTTATAACATATGTTTATCTCTTGAATATTCAATTACTCACCAGTTACAAAATTTCTTTGATTCTGTTTTAATTTGTAAGCACTGATTTGTTTACTTTGGTTAAAATAAATAAAAATTCCGATTTTTTATGGCAGATTCCAAATTTTGAGGACATCTATCAAACGAGGACCGAAAAAAAATATTTTGAATGCTTTTAATTTACTATGTCAGTTATTACAGAATGAATAATGATTTATCGAGAAGAATTTTTTAGGTATAATACAATGAAAATAAATTGCTGTATACAGCTGTGAAATCTGCTAGAAGAGGTTAAGTGTCTATAATAATGGACGGATGAATGTTTTAAGTCACTTAAACTATAAATAAAATGGCAAAAAATAATAATTTATCGTGAAAATATTTTTTTGGATAAAATTATTCTATACTTTAAAAAATTCGGAAAATAGTTACATCGACAACTAACAGTTTTTATTTTATACATAATATATTAGCTTATATTCGATATCATAAAAATACTCAACGTGGAATGTAATGAATTTCATCTGAAATAATATTATTTTATGTTGTAAAATCACAATAGGCAATTTTTGATTAAGCAAACATACAAAAAAATAAACCAATAAGGCAATAATAGATATTTCAAAAATGGAATGTTTACAATTTAAGCTATGGTCTAACAGTTTTCTAAAATTTCGTTGTATATTTTATATCATCTGTATAAACAAATAATCCCAAGAAGTTTTCTGTCATTTATTATTAATAAAACTCTTGGGTAAGCGGTTCGTTTGACGTAGAGCAATATTTTGGCAAGTTTTTATGATTAAGTTGGAATCTGTCCAGTTTGAAGATATCTGCGGAGCTCCTCTTGGGTATCGAAGATCATGACGGGGAACGGAGAGCCGGGAACCAGCTTGCCGGCCCACTTCACCTCCACTCTATAGTCGCCGGGCTCCGTCGGATCAAACTGAAATATTAAAACATAATCAATGTTCATATGAATTTCAATTTGTTTCAATTTTCATTTCATTTCAATTTTGAGAAATCGTATCATTATCTTTCGTTCATATCGTTTCACTTTGGTTTTCTGATTTTTTTTCTAATGTGTTGTTTTAAGGTTTACTGGAGCTATGAATAAGAAAGCGATTTTAATATATTGAACAATCTTTGTATCCACTTTTATTGCTATGTCTCTTTGACGCATAGCGTAACATATTATTTTGTATCTAGTGGAATCCACAACTCAAAACTGGCAAAAATCTAGTTACGTTTCTATAACCCAAAGGGGCCGTTTTATTCGTATATATAAACGATACAAACTATTTATTACACGTCAGTTCAAGTTGAAATGCCTGAAGATCCCGAAAAGCAATACCCGGGTCGCTAGTGTCAAAGCTCATGGTAAAGTACACAATTCAAACAATTCAAATTTGATATTGAAATTCCATCAAGCACATTTTGATTATTATCATTACAACAATATCTTTGAATGTTTCGAATTGGAGGATTGATATAATATCAGGATTCAAAACCACAATTTCATTACTAGATTAGCTTCTCTGGTCAAGTAGCAAAACCCAGCGATCAGCATAACAGTAGTAGGGGGAATATTTTGAGTGGAAACAACGTCTAACCTTGCACAAAATAGTTCGGTCCTTTTGACTCTCCCTCTGCATCTCGACCCTGAATGCTCCTTTGGGGCCACGGACGCGTACCGTCAACTGGCCGGCGCCCGCTCCTCTCGTGTCGCAGATGAAGCGCGACTGGAAGGTCGCCAAGACTCCTGCTTCAACACCGGGTCCGTACACACGAACCTAAAATCACACAGGTTAGTATATTTATAAAAATCGGATTTTTCTTTTAGAATAAGGCAAGGATTATAAAGCAGTTATTTGCTAGATATATTTAAACTTGCATGTGAAATATAATGTGTATTTTTATGAAGTAGATATTGTCCACAGGATGTTGCATAAAAAAAGATTCAACTTTCATAAATCAAGTAGAGATGAATGCATCTCTACTTATTGATATACTTATGATTTTAAATTTCATCTCATCGAATGCGATGAAATTTAAAATCTGCATAACTTTGAAACATTGAGTTAAAATAAACTGCGGTTATGCTGCATAAAAAAGTTTAGAAAAATATTGTTTTATTATTGTTTTGTTTTGGCAACATTCTGATTAGACTGTATGTAACGTCTCAGTTGACAAAGGTATTAAATAATTGATTGAGTAGGCATTTACTTGGTAGAACTCCATTATAATACGGAAAGAAAAATAACAATGTATTTTAGTTCTAGATAAATTATTTTATATATTTGTTGATAGCTATTTCGGCTTACGCCTTCGTCAGAAGTATTAAATAATATTTATTTTTTTGTACTACAGTGAAACCCCGATTCTACGTTTTTCAAGGGACCCGTATAAAACAAACGATTAATGTGGGAAACGATCAATGCGGGAAAGTTTTAAATATGAACTAAATGCCGGGACTATAGACAATGAACGCACCATGCGGGAAAACGTATAATGCGAGAACGTAAGATCGGGGTTCCACTGTACTTCCACAAATAATATTATGATAGTTTGCGAGTATTATCTTCAATTGATAATTCTTGCAATTAGTGAAACCAGTCTCTATATTTATTTATCTTTAGTTGTAATTTAATTACAAGCTCATTGCATGGAAATGCTGACTAAAGGTGACAAAGAAAGAAACTATTTAGCTGTGACCTGATTATTTTTTGTATTTCCTGGAAAATCTTCATCTGCATTCAATGACTGATTCTCAGATATTAAATGGTTGGCAAAAGTTGAAATGTATTTTTTTAATCTAAAAGAAGCTCATCGGAAAGTATAAAATTCTAACTAGTGTAACATATCCTTTATTAACCCTTTGCACTCCTCATTATATAAATTTGGCTCGTATTTTAACGGTCAGAATAGTAATACAGTTCTGGTCTGAATTTATATTAATATGGTCAGAATTGTATTTTCAGTGGTCTGAATTTATAATGAATGGTCATAATGTGTTGGTTAGAATACAGAGGGTAGAATATATTATGAATGGTCAGAATTTAAACAAATTGATCAGAATTTAAATGAAATTGGTAATATTTAATATTATTTGGAGATATTTATTTTGACATCTGTCAGAATTTCTTTTGGAGATTGTATAGTGCTTCTATTGGTGCAAAGTGATGTCATACGACAAATGGTCCAATGGGCGAGAGATACTACTAGCGCCGCGGCCATTGAATAAATCACTAGTATTTACGTTAATTTGACAGCTCTCAACATAGATATTTTCTCAAACTTCGACACTTGCTGACGGGCCTTCGAAAACATTTGAAGACGATGGAGACGATTTATATGTTGTTTCATATGAAATTAAATATCAAAATGAGGAGAATTTTGATGATGAAAGTCACCGAGAATTCAGAATTTTAATTTCAATAAATCGGCTTCTCAAAAATGCGAAAATCAGAAATAATGTTCATATTGCGCAACATATAAATTAGTATGGGAAGGGATGCCCGTTATTGTTCTTGGAACTACGGATATAGATAGACAGTTCTATCCAAGGGGAATGGCTGTGTGCTCTGGTGAGAACACACGCAATTATGAGATTATAAATATATGAACCCAAACCTTTACCGAATTTTATTCTGACGTTTTGTTTTTATTTACCATTTCAGACCAAAATTTTTACAAATTCTGATCATTTTATAATTTTATTCAGACCGCTAAATAATTTTATTCCGACTGTTTAATAATTTTATTCTGACAATCATTAATTTTATTCAGACCGTTACTATTTCTTTTCTGACCTTATATTGAATTGTATTCCGACCAAGGAAACCATTTTTATTCTGACCGAAACATCATTTGAATTCTGACCATTTATTTTGTTGCCTATAAATTTTGTCACTCCAGCAACTACTCAATAGATTTGAGAAATTGATTGATGTCACATGGTTTGCGTATTTATTAGCATGGTAAAACGAAATACCGAAAAATATGCCACATAACGAAATGTTACAAACTTTATCTGAGGCACATAATCCAATGAATACGATAATTTATAGTTAATTAATAATAATTTCCTATTAATTAATAATAATTTCCAACCAAGTTTTACAATGCCGAGGAGAACTGGACATAGGAATTGTGCGTTACCTATACGATGTCGAGCTAGGAGTTATATTTGTAGCCAGAGAAAATCGCAATGCATTGTGGTTTCGGAATATTTTTTAACATTGGGCCCTTAGTTTATTTGTGCAAAAATAATAAAAAAAAAAGTGATTAAGTGTATAGAGGCGTAGTTAAGGTTGGCATTAAGCGTGAATCAGCGGTGAGTGAATTTATTTAGAAAAATATTGCTGTGAATTGGTGTTTTTTGTTAAAAAGCGTTTTAACAAAATTCGTTTGCTTTAACCTTTGCCAGGTGTTTCTCAAACAATGCTCTTGGGGGTGCCGCCGCAGAGTTTAGAGATATAAAGGACACGGGAGCAGACAGCGTCGCATATTTGGGAAGAGATACAGCAGAAACATTGATCCTTCTATAGAGAACGATGGAAAAGTGTTTAGGGCTAAGGTTTCAATTTCATTTTAGTTTTTTATAGCGTCAAACTGAGATAAAAGTACATTATTTGGGAAATGTAAAGATACATCCAGTTCAAGATTTTCAGCAATTTGGCCAGTTAAAAAAGTGGTACAAACAAACCTGGAGACGTTTAAAAAAAGCTCTATAATATAAAGTTATAACTAAATCTCCAAAATAATTTTTATATCCATATTTATTATCTAATTATTCACTTTTTTTGAAGATTTTTTATTTGATATAAATAAATTGTTTTGATTTTTGACTGATGTTGCGGGAATGGAACCCCTGTCGTGAGTTGAGAACCGAAAGTTTATATTAACACTTTGTCTATGGGCACTGTTAATTACTTTGGTAATTAACGTGTTATTTTGCATTTGACGGCCAATTAACAAAAGCACAAATTTATGCACTCCGCAATCAATGTTTAAATAGCAGATACAGTGCGTCACAAATCGTATCATAGTATGAAACACTTCCAGTGGAGATGTAATACGACATACGTGTTGAATAATCAAGCTGTATTAGTATGGGATATACCTTTGATGCGTCAGGAGCTCCAGCAACTCTTAATTGGAACGGAGAACCGGACACGTGTTCACCGGCGTATTTAACGGTGAGCTGGTGACGGCCGGCTTCTTGGGGCTTTACGTTGAGGGTGAATGTGGCATCACCGTGTTCATATAACTCGCAGTACGCCACTTTACGAGGACCTGTAATATTCAATAATATTCAAAAGCACTTCAATAAACACAAACACTTTCTTTCTTTGGGTGGCATTGCAACGCATGCCCAGTACCGGCAAGTTATATATAAAATAGTTGTATTAAGGTGTAGTTGTAATAGTTGTATAAAATGTGTTGTTCACTTTTAACCATTCAGACGCCACGGCGTGCAGGCACGCAAACGCGATTACGAGCTTATTAATGAATAAATTAAATATTTTTAAATGCAATATTATGCAGAGACACCTTTTGGAGGCAATGTGATTGTTAGAATACCCATATGTTGAACCGTTCTCTTTTTATTTGAAGTTGGGCTAACAGGGTGTCATCTCCTAGGGATGTCACTAGGGCTGGCACCTTATTATCGCAATGATCGCTCGATTGATAGAGCGCATCAGAGTGAGAAGAGAATAGCTAAATATCAGTAAGTGCAAGTAGACAACACATAGCATTTTGTGCTATTTATAAAATAGAGTTTATTATAAAAAAATAACTTTCCAGTCATTACAAAATAATTCTAATTTATTCATAAATTACATTATCTTTTTGTGGCAGGCCTAGATGCAATTTGTGCTGCCTATATAATTTGTTTTATTATAGAAAATATATATTTCATATTTTTATTTATAATATTTATTGTTTTTGGCAGCCCTAGAGACGTTTTTTAAATCTTGTACTTTTGATATATTTTTTTCACTTTTCTATGAAAATCAATAATAACTTGAGTATAAAATTATTTTCCGGGTATGTTACGTGGCATTTTCATGGAAAAATCGATGATGGAAAATGGTGGCGTACAGCAAAAATCCATGGAATTGGCTTGGCGTTTAAAGGGTTAAGGTGTTCACTGTCAATACTTGGTGGAAAGGCATTATGTATAATAAAAATATATTTAAAAAAATTTGTACTAAGGTTTGGTGGAGCTATGAAGAAGAAAGATATTTTATTATTTACTGAAATATCTTCGTATCCACTTCTAATGATATGACACATAACATATTATTTTATATCTAGTGGCATTCATAACTCAAAACTGGCAAAAATCGAGTTATTTTTGTTTAACCCTAAGGGGCCGAGTATTAAGTATTTTTTATCCGTTTGTAACTATTAAGAAGTCGAAATGACATTGTGAAAATTTGCGTAGTGTCCAAGACATATGCCCCCGCGATCATTTCAACAAAATCAAATGAAAACTGAATTATTTTGTACCTGTGCAATGTGCCGTAAGTTCTCCAGGCCCTGCCCTTCTGGTATCAATCCAAGATCTGATCTCTTTACCGACGACACCTTGTGAGAGTCCTACTCCGGAGCAAGTCACAAGCGACGCATCTGCTCCTCCGGATACGACGACTGATAATGGACATCCTGAGGACAAAAACAGTATTTATCAACACATTGCTCAGTATTAATGATTTGATTGTGAGTTCACAATGCTTAGTGAGTGAGAACTGACCTGCCCCACGCATGCATGGCCAATTGCGGCTGTGACATGAGAACATGAGGCCATTGACATTTTTTGTTTTTGGGAATCGCGTAATAGCAAGTAAGTCATGTTAAAAAAGTGTCGAGTGTTCTTGTGTTTTAACACACTTTTCATGGTAGAACAAATATTATACTGGCATTCTGAATCTTGCATTGTGTATTGGTTGAATTCAATTATTACCCTTGACAAGTCGATTGTCCCACATGACTCTCAGTAGGTAATGACCAGGGTTCGGAGGCGTGTAAGACGCCCGCCAGAGGGCCGGACCAGACTTGAGAAGGGCGACACCGACACTGCGAGATAGTGAGCGTGACTGCAGCGATACTTCCGGAGCACCTCCGCCCGCTTGGGAACCATCTGGAAACAATGAAATAACAATATTGAAACTTGAAGGGAGTGTAAAAAGATTTTTTTTATAGATTGTAAATGCATACAAAGAACTGCCGTTAAAAACTGGACGATAGATTGGCCCAGTGGGATTTAACATGTTTGTGAATACTAACCGATGGTAAAGTGTGCTTGCTCTTGTACGTGAGCCGCAGCCAATCCTCTGCCAGCGAGTAAGACTCTTTCAGCAGGACCTTGCGTCCCCGTCTGGGTTGTCGATCCCGAGTTGACTGGTACTGATGCGAGCTTGGGGACACCGGGAACGGAAGCTCCGGAATAACAGACTTCTAATGGCAGTTCTCCGCTGGTGCCATCTGAACCGTTGAGGGAGACGACAGCTCGGTTGTTTACCGTCTCTACAGCTGTAAAAATAAAAAGAATATTCATGATCGTATTAAATATGGACTGAATACAGTTTGATTGGGAGGTTAAGTGTAATGATTCATAAGTTTTTGTAAATATTTGCAATATATTCTGTGTTAGAAAAGATGAATGAAATAAATAGTACAAATCTTGCAATGCAAAATTTGATTTATATTGGAAATAAGACTTGTTACTTACGGACTTGTCGGTCATTGAGCAAGCACTCCAGCTGTCCTGGTCCAGCGTTTGAAGTGTCGAAGACCAGCTTGGCCGGAATTCGAACTCTTCCTGCCTCGTCTAAGTGAAGCGCCCAACCGCCCACCAGTGACACCTGTGAGGTATCGATGACCTAGAAAACGTAATCATAAACGTTTATAAGAAATTTTATCTCATATTTGAAGTATTGAACCACATCTAAACCTGCCCAACAGATGGAAAAATGAAACAAATCAATGATGGATTCCCTGAAAATTTCAACGGTTTAGAAGTTGTATTTATTGTGCTTGATAGAATTTCAATATCAATTCATGATGGAATTTGAAATTTGATTCAAATTTGAAAGTAATATATAATATATTTAAGCAAATCACTAAAAAACTATTGTTTTGTGTACATACTACATAGAAATACACAAAAGTTTAAAAAAATCACAGTAAAATAGCACTCAATCGAGTTTTGCCATACCTTAAGATCCCATGGACTTCCTGGTAGTGGTCCTTGTCGAGGACAACTGACCCTGACTTCATACTGTCCAACGTAGAGTGGTATGTAGGTGCACCTCCATTCGGTTGTGTTGGAGGTGGAGTTGTTCTGCGAGGACACAACGCATTCCACAATCTGTCCCGGACCGCCTTGCTCATCCGACCATGACAATCGTTCAATCTAAACAGAGAGTAAGTAATTTTTTTCGATATGCTCCACATGGTAAAAAAGAAAATATAATATGCTAAATTAACTTGATGATTACCTGAACATGCGGTTGTACTTCTGGAGATATGACAGTGAAGGCGGCTTCTTTACCAACGTGTGCTGCCTGAAGACCGGCTCCAAGAGCTCGTGCTCCGGATAGACCGTTTGATGAACTTCCTCCTCCAACTACACCCAATGATAGTGGACTACCAGCAACACTTACACCTGAAATAAGAAAAATAAGTAACAATATCATATTATTGCTGTTTTACGTAATTCTAAAATGAAAATCAATCGTATCTTTCTTAGTTGCTAGTTTCTAAGTTTGGTGGAAACCTCACCTCCATAAGTGCAATATATCCTATAGTGCCCCGGCATAGTCGGCAGAAGCTGAATAAGATGCTCTCCATCTCCCTGAGGAGTGATATCCACCGCTAGGTTCTGACCCAGTGGACTTGTGGCTGTAACATCTAACTCCGCCAAGCCTGCGTCTGAATGGTTTACTGAAAAACAAAAATCACAACAAGATGTTGATAGATGCATTCGGAATAATTAGATTTATAGCTTGAATATAAAAGAAGGACCAGTTCACTATTGCACCATTTCAAGAGCCCCGAATGCTTGGAAGGATTAAAAGAAAAATACTTACATGTGAAAGTGATAGGGGTGTGTACGCTGACATTTCCTTGAGGAACATTTCCCAGCACAACTTTAGCAGGCTCGAACGAATGACAGGTGAAAGGGCTTCCTGAGACTGCTTTCGATAGGTGAAGAACCTCTGAAAACATTTTTAAAAATCAATCTTTCTATTTTATAATTAACTATTGTTATGAGAGGTTTTTGAAGTGTTTTATTATGTACCTATCGTACACTGTCCAACTTGAGTTACGGTGAATTCTGCTTGGAGTTGACCGGATTTGGTTTGGTAGCATCTGAAAATAAAAACAAATAAAGACGTTATATGAATATTCAAAGTCAACTAGGTACATAAAATGGTCATTTTTAAGTTATGGATATTATTGGATTTGTAATTTATTTGCTGTGTTTTTATTACCTTTGTTCATATATTGAACTCAAATACTGTCGGAGGATATGGATATGCACTTAATTAATAGTAATAAATATTTCTGTTTTTATTGATTTGATATAATTATAAACTAACGATACATAAAGCATCAAGACTTTTTTGTGTTTCAAACAATATTTTGAAAACTTCAAATAGTTTCTGACTGATTGGCCAATGTAATCAGCTGGACAGTTGACACATGTATTTTCATAATTGCGTATTAAAATTCTCAATGATGAGCTTTTTTTACCTGACTGGCAAAGCGATTCCTCCAGGACCTGATACGACAACATCGAATTCTCTAGCTGGTCTTCCGAGTGTGTCGATGCTGAATGAGCTCACTTGACCAACTTTGGCTTGGTACAATCCTAAACCGGATGCCGTCACCTATAAAAAATATCATTATCATTATTAATAATGGAGGGTTTACCCCGATACACCCGATCCTCTTCTTGCACGGAAAGGACGTCTCAAAGAATACTGAGTAAAAAAATAAAAGGTATCTGTTTTGATTAAAGCATCTTTATGAATACTAGCAGGTAGTTCTCACCTCTTGCCCAACTGCTGGTGGCAATACGTTTGGTCTTAAAGGTCTTCTGGAAACCGGGACCCCGTTGTAAAACAGAGTCACAGTGTGGGGCGCTGCTCGGCTGGGATGATAGACCAGCTCGTGGCGGGCGCCTTGTGAGCGAACCGAATGCGGAACGCTGGAGCCACCGCAGCGGACCAGCGCCGTCAGTACTCCGGATCCAGCATCTGCCACTGACACTGCATGGATATGGAGATCATTAAGGAGATATTAATACATTGTTGTCGAGACACGTAAAATTAGTTTCTTCAATATTGCTGCCCCAGTAGCAAAAGTGAAAATATATTCTTCTCCAAGCTGTCATTGAAATTAAATTTGACCGCCCCTGTCTTCAGCCCAATGTTTGTCTGTGTTTTTTTTGGTTCTCTTTTTATGAAAGGGACAACTTGCTGATTTTGTTTTCATTGAAGCAAACCAAAATTTTAGGCCGCCAAATCATCGACTTGGGCCAATAATTTCAATGATCGTGACCAGTGAAATCATGTTGTCATACAAACCAATTACTTGATACATTTTCACTGAGAATACAGTTTCACTGCAACATATATATGTATTTATTATTTTAAGAGGCGGCACATGTGGCTCGAAATTGTCATGTCGGAATGGCGTTAGATTTCACACTTTCGGTGATTGTAAAGTTGTGAGACATGCAAGAATATATTATTATTTATTATAGAATTACATGGTTTGGATAAATCTGAAATGTGAAATATAAAGAAACGAAACTTGTAACAGTTGAAAGCCAAACATTACTGGACAGTATAAAAAAATAGTAGGGGGTTGTAACCATTGAATTACGATAGAGAGAAACTCAAAGTCGTAATTGCGGGCGGTTACTTATTACGATTAACAATCAATTGGCCAGCACTGTATATAACAATGAATGTTTGTTTGTTTGTTCCGTATGCTTTCCTATACCGTTGCGATACAACTTTGGTGATTTGTTGTGTGAACGCCCACAAAGGTTTTTTAACTATCAAAATAGTGTGTTTTCAAAAGCAAAATAAACAAAATAAAAACACAAACACTTTCTTTCTGTGGCATTGCAACGCATGCCAGGTACTTGCAAGCCGTTCTCAACTTATAAGTGGTGTAGCTAACACGACTTTGTTTTATATATTTTATGTGTAATGTCCTAAACATTTCAGATTGATTTACTGAATTCAACTAGTTTTAATATTAATTATATGATTATAGTGATTCATTTAAAATATTAAATATCAGTGATTTGATTCATTTTCTTACCGCAGACAATAGCAGGTCTATGGCAATAGGCGTCTCCGACAGATAGCACCTTGACGCGGCTGGTATCGAAAACATTCACACTTTTGGCTGATATAACAGATCCTGAAGGATTCAGGATCCGGACATCGTAGGTTCCGATGTGATCGGCCTTGAACTCGGCGAGTCCTTGTCCTGATGTATGAGAGACGGACTCCCCGTCCGGTCCAGTGATTTCAACAGAGTGTGTGGATGTCGGCAGGTCAACTGTTGCCGTTCCGCCTGTTGAAATAGAAACGGAGTTTTTTTAAATTGAAATGAAAAACGTCAACCACTGTCAATTTATCGGATGTGGTAAATAAAATAAATTACTTACCGATCTGTACATGGTTGACGGTCTCATGCACGTCACACTGGAATGGACTTCCAGGTACAGAGGCTTCGTTGAATGTGATGTTCACAAAGTGTGGCTCGCAGCACTGGGGTACGAACGTGACGTCATAAAGTCCCCGTGCGCATGCTACTACCTTTAAACGAAAACAATGTTCTTCATGATTGTAAAATTTCACAGCACATGAATCAATTATTATATTACATACCCCGCCCCAATTTCACACAGCTGATCTATTGGTGGCAAATTAGTAATCATCATAAATCCATTAAAAGAGCACTTTTGTCTGAAAGAAATTCGTGCAATAAATAAAAAGATATTATTTTAAATCTACTTTGGGTTTATTTGTAACTTTTTCGCGAAAATGTCAGGTGCTTGAGTGTTAATATACAATGAAAAATAACTTTTTTTATACACCGTAATGTGTTACAAATAATGACACGTGTTTCACCTCTTTAAAAAGCATCATCAGACGTGGATTCGACAAAGTAATTTATGATCTTATATTCAAAAAGAAGTAGTGGGAATAAGAAATGATTCAAAAAACATTATTTATACCTCAGCTTTGACAGTGGAATGTGGAGTGGAGACGACAAGTTCAAGAGTCCCTTCCCCTGCATTGGCAGCGTCCACACTGAACGTTACCGGTTTGCCGACCTCTCCTTGGATCGACTCTCCGAGGCTTAGACCTTCCACCATTCCTTCAAGACCTGAAATATGGTCAGCAAAAATATAGTAGAATATCAGGTTTTATATGACATTTGGACTATAAGCATCCTCTCAAGCAAATGAATCTTACCTCCTGCGCCTAATCCGGTAACCCTCACTCGGTCTACGTCGTAAACGTTGCAAACAAAAGGCGAGCCCTGGACGTGATGTCCACCGGGTCCGGCAGTCACCGCAATCTGGTGTCTTCCCACTCTGTCGGCCAGCCAACGTGCGGTCCAGGAGTCGCTTCCTGTAGATGAAACGCGAGCTCTGACGACCGCACCGCCAGGACCGGTTACCGATACAGACGGCTCCACTCCTGATTGAAAGAAATGATTAAATATATTATTGAGATTGTGTTTGAAACGATATAGTTTTTCAATGAGTTTAAGGGGCCTGCTAGATTATTGTTCAATAATTATATTAGGTTTTGTTGTTGAATAAGTTGAAGGGCAATCATACTTTTGATTTCTGTTCAGAAACACGGACCTATGGGTTGAAAAAATTTCACACTCATCCGATCCTAATTATGGGACATACCAAGAGCGTTTAGATAACCACTTTCTTGGTATCGTCTCATTATGTCAGAGAAAGACAGCATCCGTCCAAGGCGTTTGGTAAAGGAACTTAGGGTCAGGATGGGAGGACAGGTATCTCCTGAAGAAAAGATTATTCGGTATTCTATGGGCCGTTACTCTATCATAGAGTCGGCTAGTTTACTTAATTCAAAATTGTCAAGAATAAAAACAGAAACACAAATACGAATTTAACCCTTTTAGTCTCAGCCGTTTTTGCGGGTACTTGCGAAAAAGCTCAGAGCTATTTTTATGAAAACATAGCATATACTTTGGTTATAATATATTTTTTTTTTTAAACGAAAAATTCAGGACAGATAGAATTTAGTATTCGTCAACGAAGGCAACATGTTATTTATCAATATTGGAATTTTGCTAACAAAAAATTAGGGTACCTGCATACAAGCCCATATATCAAAACATATTTTTATTGGTAAATGGTCAGTCTTAGGTTTATCAAAGGTCACGCCGACGGATAATGATCATCGGAGAGAAATACACGCGCGGAACTCAAAATATAACTGTTAAAAAAACCTTAATATTAAAAAATAATAATTCGTAAATTAGTTTTTTTCAATGATCAAACATTTCTCCAATGGCCTTTTTTTGTTTCGCTATGTTTGCTTTCTCTATATATCGTATATGATATTTCAAAGTATGCGCTGATAGATCGGCGCTCTGAGGCTTAAGAGTGTTTAAAATTACATTAGCGCAGGACCAAAACGATTGTATTGTAATTCTCCTGCTGTCCGAGGAGCTCGACTGTCGACTTTTGAGGATTGAATATGACTGACTAATTTAGTTTAAAAAACTGGCGAAAGGGTGTTGGCGTTGAACACCGATGACTTATTACGGCACGGCCCATTCGTCATTATTTTATGACTGCAGACGGCGGACGCCATTACATGTCTAGACTAACTTTAATTTGAATTTATTCGCGTGAATGTAATCGTTTTGGTCTTAACTCACTGATTGAGGTGACACTAAGAACGCCCGAGTTCGTTCTGAGGGCTCGACAACTTAGGGTGGTAACAGTATGCTATCATTTTTATCCCTACTCTTATTTTTTTGAAATAAAAAAGTATTTGTCATTACAGCTAATGCCAATGCGCCAAATATTTTTAATTGTCAAAGTCATACGAGATTAACTCGATGATAAATAATGAATCAGTCGTGATCAACTCAACGATAAATTACATACACCCAGCCCAAGGTCTCTTTTTCAATGGAAAAATCTGACCTTGCCGGGAATTGAACCCGCACCCACCTGATCGCTAGGACAAAGCTCTTGCCACTAGACCACAGGGACCGACAATATTTCTTATTTCTATTCCTACTTTCTTAAAAAAAAGAGAGGTTACTCAGCAGAGTAACAATATTTTTTTTGCCAGAGAGATGTGTATTGATTATGATATTTGTACAAATATAGCAGAGGGTATACAACGTATACCTCTGCATTTACTACACTACATCAGTGCTTTTAACAGTTTTAAAATAACAGGGAAATACATAATCAAACGTTTTTTTAATCTTATATTTTTGGTATTTTTCCACTTTTCTATGAAAGTCAATAAAAGTTGAGTGTAAAATGATTTTCTGGGTAATTTAAATGGAAAAACCGATTGTTGAAAACGGTGGCGCTTATAGGGTTAATAGAAGAGGAGTTTACCTGTGAATCCAGTTAGCTGCAACTCAGCATGCTGTCCTCGGGCTGCAGTCCTGAGGGCTGCACCGCTGACACGAGCCGTAGAAATGGCAGTGCCTGAAGGACCAGCTGTTCCGCTAGCTCCCACTACCGCACAGGTGAATGGGGACCCTGGGACGGCTCGACCGTTGAACCTCACCGAAAGGGAATGAGGCGCTGCTTCCGTCGGCTTAAAATTTACCTTGAATCTGGCGTTACCCTCACTCTGCACGTAGTTGGGAACGTTCCTTCCTCCAACAGCAACAATTATTTCCAAGTTACCAGCACCTGAACAAAAAGGGATGTTTGATTTATTTTCCCTTCATTTGACTCCTTATGGAGTTGGTCTCAACTGAAATATTGAGAATCTTTCACCGATTGTTTATTATGCCTTGTCTTTTTAAATTTGATTTTAATAACCCTGTTATAAATATCAAATTGATTTTGAGATGTTGACTGTCAATACTTGGTGGAAAGGCATGAAAGAAACCGGTCTGGTAAAATAAATTAACTGTGGAATAATCAAAAATATGTTTTATTATTTCGCGATTATTCCACAAATAATTTACTAAGATCAGGACCGGCTTCGCTCATCGCGAGCATTTTCAACTGAATATAATACTTGTATGTATTAAATGTCATCAATTAAAATTGCTGTCTTAATTTTTATAAAAATATATGCAGAAGTAATTTAATATAATTCCTTTCAAATAACTAAAAGATATTGTTTAGTCCTACTTTCACATATATTCTGATAAAGATCAGGACTGGTTTAACTCATCGCAAGCATTGACTGGCACTGTAATGAATACAAACTCAATATTCAACAAAAACAATTCTGAAACTTCTGGTGATTAAAATAAAAAGGTTGATTAACATTGGTGATTTGTATGTTTAAAATTAAGAACAGGCAGTCATAGAAAAATATTTACAAACTAGGCACTTAAGCGGTTAAGAAGACGTGTTCTTGATGAGTTCCTAGTTCATACCTGCTTGAGAAGCATTGATTGTAAAACTGACGGGTTTCCCAACAGTTCCGGGCATGATGTCGGTGACTGTTACCCTCTCGGCTGAATAGGCCTTCAGCAAGAATGGACTGCCTTCTACGTGACCACCTTGCGGTAGCCGGACCTGAGAAAATGAAAGATGAAATAAGTGGAAATAGCTCCTAGTTTATTGTCAGCTTATAAAAATATAACCAAGCAAAATGGACACATCGTAATTGAATTTATCAGTTTTTGAAAATGATTTCCATCAAGAGTTGTTGAGTTTTGCAAGTTATTCATTGTCGTTTACATAAAAACAGTTTAAAAAATAGCTTTATCGTATTGGAACAAAAACAATTTTACCATTTACCAGCCACTCTTAGATGTCGCAACAAAAGATTCTACAAGATGGTGTGAGCGAGACAGTCGCACATCATCGAAACAAGGACTCCACTCTCAGATGTCGGAACAAAAGATTCTACAAGATGGTGTGAGTGAGATAGTTGCTCAGCATCGAAACAAGGACTCCACTTTAAGATGTTAGAACAAGATATTCTACAATACGGTGTGAGCGAGACACTTGCTCGGCATCGAAACAATGACTCCACTCTCAGATGTCAGAACAAAAGATTCTACAAGATGGTGTGAGCGGACAGTCGCACATCATCGAAACAAGGACTCCACTTTAAGATGTTGGAACAAGATATTCTACAAGACGGTGTGAGCGAGATGATATGAGCAAGACAGTCACTCAACATCGAAACAAGGACTCCACTCTCAGATGTCAGAACAAAAGATTCTACAAGATGGTGTGAGCAAGACGATATGAGCAAGACAGTTGCTCAGCATCCAAACATGGTCTCCACTCTAAAATCTTGAAACAAAAGATTCTACAAGATGGTGTGAGCGAGACAGTCACACATCATCGAAACAAGGACTCCACTTAAAGATGTTGGAACAAAATATTCTACAAGACGTTCTAAGTGAGACAGTTGCTCAGCATCGTAACAAGGACTCCACTCTAAGATGTCAGAACAAAGATTTTACTAAACATCATACATCTGATTGACTTGATTATTTTTGATTGTACAAGTTTAGATGCTTGTATTGCAGTGGTGTAGGATTGCTAGAGATACATTCTGAGCGGCTTGCAAGATTGGGTTGTGTCAGTATTCATATTAAAAATAACATACCTCGATACTATGATCTCCAACATCAACGGGGACAAATTTAATCTTGTATCTCTGGTTGGCCGGAGTGGTTGGAACGGCGGCGGCCTGGTCTTCGGGCTCCACTTGCGCCGATACAGGTCTCCTTGCCGGACCGAGAATTTCGACGGAAGGAGCCGACCCACTCTCGACGGTGAACTCGCAGGAGCTTCCCACTGATACCTTTTCAAGAGACTCTACGTCTACGACACGAGCCGGTGACGAGACATGGCACTGGAAGGGACTCCCTGCGATTTCCGAGAGATGGTTATTAATCATAAACGAAAGATAGCTTTTTAAAATGAAAGATAATTATAGTTGCAATTAAAGTGCCAATGATGTTGAGTTGGATCTGTTTCGAGGATATTCTGGCCATTTTGTTACTGTACTTTACGTACATCACGACAGAATAATTTAGAATTTATTTTTCTTGAACTGTAATTACATCGCTGCTTCCAAACAAAAAGTGTGCTAGAGACAAATCGCTAGTTTTCAGGAGAGCAAAAAGAGTAAACAATTATTAATTTTTTTTTTTTTGAGTTTTGTATGAGTTTTGTCGCTAACGACCCGGGTTTCACCTTTCGGCATCTTCAGGCATTTCAAGTGCACGGATGTACTTGAACTGACGCGCAGAAAATGGTTTCGTATCGTTTATACTTTATATACTCAAATAGAAGTAGATCACTAAGTTAAATTGCTATTAAAATGTAAATTAGCGAAAATTGAATGTACTCAAGTTTTAATGAATTAAGTGGGTTTGTTTTAATTAAGGGGAATTTTGGAGATACTAATGACCAGATGATAACATAGGAATATTTAAAAAATAAATCTAGGGTTTTATCCGACCTATTATTAAACCCTAGATTTATTTTATATATATTCATATGTATATTATCTGGTCATTGATATCTTCAAAATTCCCCTTTTTCGCTTATTTACATATTAAAAGCAATTTAACTTAGTGATCTATTTTTGTATATAAACGATACAAACTGTTTACTACGCGTCAGATCAAGTACATCCGTGCACTAGAAATGCCTGAAGATGCCAAAAGGCGAAACCCAGGCCGATAGCGACAAAACTCATTGAAAAGTACAAAATTCAAACAATTCAAATTATAATACGGAAAGAAAAATAACAATGTATTTTAGTTCTACATACCCAGATTAGCTTTCACTTCATGAATACACCAAATCAATAACTTATTTTTTTCCCATATAAGGTTGGGATGGTGGAACAGAGAAGAGGATGTATGATGTACCCTGTCTAGCCTAGGTATATAAGCTATCTCTAATACATGTTTAAAACATAGTTCTGACGAAGGCGTAAGCTAAATAGCTTTGTCCTATCAACAAATTTTTGCATATAAAATTTTGTGCAAACTTTTATTTACCATCGTAGAACTAAAATATTCTTTTGTTATTTTTCTTTCCGTATTATAATGGAGTTCTACCAAGTAAATGCCTACTCAATCAATAAATTCAAATTATTGTATCAATTAGAACATCTTTACTGTTTCTTTACCATTTCTTTCCATGTACAGGAGTTTTTTTTCAGAACATCTTTTTGGCTGTCTGTGCATATTTTTTTTTGTGAACCTAGCCTCATTTTTGAACTTGTTCAGCCTCACCAAAATGTTACTAACGCCCTTTTGGATCGGTAGGGACGATAATACTCAAATACAAATATCAAGCATTTGGATATCTTCCAGGGTTTACTTGTAATTGATTATTTCAAATACCTTCAACTATTGGGAGATAGCAACTGTACCTGGAACATCTTGGCCATTGAATCTCAGATCTACGGTGTGAGTGGTGGGATCTCTCGGAGTGAAGGAGATGGCGTAAGTGTGTTGACCTTGAGCTTGGGCTGATGTTGGAACACGTCCTCCGTTAACGGTCACTTCCAGATTGCCGGGACCGGCTTGGGATGTTTCCACTGGAATATGACATACATATTGTTATTTATATATCGATTGATATGCTGTAAAAAGTATCCAAGTTACACAAAATTACAAAGCTTCATTGTAGACAACATGCTGTCTATAAAATAGTTTATGAATTCTTCTAGGACATGGGTTTTTTTACTTTTTACCATTTTTGGTATTAGTTATTGATTTTTGAAAGTTTACCTAGTGTCACCCATCTATATTGTAGGCTATCAGAACACTCTCGAACGATTTATTAATCGCCTCAATCTATGAGTTTAAGTAGATATCAGTAATTAAATTCAGTACAACTCTATATTGAGATATATAGTGATTCAATATAGAGCAGTTTTCAAATCATGTTATACAGACATCTAGGCGCGGCGTCTCCAGGTCGATACAGAGGCCGACGTCTCGCTTTAGATATAGCTGACTCTTTCACGCCCTGAGTGCGTGACATACATGGTATTACACGCAGACTCTGCTGGACCGAACGAATGGTCTTATTAAAATCGCAGTTTTAGTCATTAGTCAGTGAGATATTAGCGAAATGTGATTGAGCTCTTAAGATCCGAATAAGTCTTTGTGTTGGTTGAGTAACATCCCAAATGTAAGCCCGGAAAAAGCTCTCGATCTCCTTAATCCTCCCCTTAAGTTCTGCATCCTAGCGAGCTGATATCAACCAGTAATCGTAATCGAGGTTTTGCCATTTTATAACTAAATTCAGTGTGTTTTAAATTTGATTTGTATTATTGTAAAATTAACGTGTAATTCTGTGCTTAAATTCTTTATTATAAACAGGGTGTGCTAATTGCACCCCGTAATGCTTGAGCCCTTCTTTTATTATAAGAGCATCCTACTTTCTCCTACTCCGATCCCTAAATTCCTCTTCCCGAGTGTCGGATCTTAGGCTCCTTCTCGATTTACGAGAGAACCTAGATTGAGGTCGTCTCACTAGTATGTTAGGTCCATTATCCGCTGTAATTATTGTCATTCATGACTCACCCAAAAATGTGACAGGCTTTCCTACGATTCCGCTTGTTACTTCCTTGACTCTGATGGCATTGACATCGTAAACCTGAATCATATTAAATTACAAATAAACTTATTGAAGGAACTGTTATTTTAGAACTGAAAAAAGTCTGTTATCAAATCAAATGTACTGAAAGAAGATGGAGGCAAAACGGCGTACAGACAAGTTTTACAATCAGATCAGAAACGTAAACACAATTAAAAATAGTAATTATTTGAAACCATTATATTATATAAGGAAAAAAAAATGGTAAGTGAGAATGGATGACATTCATACGGAAACATATTGAATCGGAAGGTGCGGATATAAGAGCTATTCCATCTTGCCGTTCCAAGCAAGAAGTCAGTAAGTGACTCTGATTAAGTTTTGAGATAAATGACATAATTTGTTTGTTTTGAAGATTTAGTATTTTGATACTTTCGATGGTTTCGGCAGTAACTTTGTGGAAGTTCATTATGGTATAAAATTTAAAATAACTTTAAAATTCCACGTATTGTGCTATTAACTGTGACACGTGTTTCGCCTCTTTCAGAGGCATCTTTGGACTTACTATCGCAAAGTTTGCTTAAGTAAAGTAGCAAGATTGATTCTAACATTTTGAAAACTAAGACCAAACCAAACCAGGACCAACCAAAACAGGACTTTATCCTCTTAGCTCCTTTTCAAAAAGAGGGCACGTTTTATGGTCAACTAAATTCCAAATGTTTCCAGTCAGTCCGTTCGATTTTAAGATTATGTCATATTGACTATCTAAAAATAAGATGGATTATATTTTTGTGGTTTCAATGAACATTTTTTTATTATTATTCTGTCTATAATTTTTTGCCGGGCGCATGAAAATGGCTTTGGGGCACAGAAGATGAAAGGGAAGTAAAACAATAATCTTGTATAACTGGCACAGGATAGAAACATTTAAATAGAATTCAAGTTTACAAACCTTGGCAGCGAAGGGGCTTCCAGGCGTGGCTTGCCCCTGGACGGTGACATTGATCTTGTGCTCTCCGACACTGCGTGGAATAAACTCCGCCTTGAAGAGCCCGTCGCCGGTCTGCTGCACGGTTGCCGGCACACTCGATCCATTAGGACCTTTAAGCCATGCCAATTACTACACCACTCCACTTTTCACCACCTCGTTGGACTTAGGTTTTTTGTGATGTGACTCTTTTTACCATATAATTTTGTAACATATGGAAAGTCCTTTAGGATGTTTTGAGTTTAATTTAAGTCAGATGAATTTTGTTCATAAAATCTTGTATACAGATGATTCTAATATAAATTAATAATGCTGTAGATACACCCTTATAACACTATACAGCAAAACCCCAGCTAACACTATGGTCGGGACCGTGTTATATGAACTAGTGTAAACGGGGGTGTGAATCTCATACAAAATTAGGAATTTGTTTTTTTCCGCGAAAAATGCAAACTAAGATTATATATTAGTTTTGCAAAAAAAATATATGAACGAAATATTTACGTAAATATTTGGTTGCTAGGTGATACAATGCATAGCGCTTGCAAAATGTAGCAAACAGGAAGTCTCAACGCTGTGCGTGTATTGTCTGGCACGTGTTGATTGAGTGCATGCGAGAGTATGCACCGTATAGACGGCCAGCCATTTGGCTGTGTGAGTGCATCGGTCACAGCGGAACCCATTTTTTTATCGACATCAGTCGTCCGAGCAGCAACGTCACATAGCAACGAGAATGGAATGCGAACGTGCCATTTGGGGATTTGCGACGAATATTTTCGGCCAGCGTGTTATACGGAGTAGTGTTTTCGGAGGTTAGACTGTAATATTGAATGATATTACTTAAGCAATATTTCTTTCTAAAAAAATCATCTGTAACAGTCATTTATATATATAGGGAATAGTCAGTCAGTTTCAAGTCTAAAGTGTATATTAAATAGAATGATTTCAATACTAATTAATTATATTATGACCTAAAAACTATGGCTGTTAAAATGATTTAATCCACTATATTAAGATCATTAAATAATGGCAAGTGAATTATTGATAAATATTTAAGCCTGAGAGTTGAAAGGATCTATGCAGTGGCGGCTGGCGACAGAGTATTAGGGAGTACAAAAAAAGATTCAACTGTTTTTCCGTACTACGGACAGCCAAAAATTCATAAGACTGGCACTCCGTTGGTATTTCGAACATCTGAATTGAAAGTCCATGTTATAGAAGTGTTTTAAAATCCAAAGAATAGGAAAGAACTCTTGCCGTCACCAGCCGCCACTGGATCTATCATTTAGAACCGTTCTCTTCTCAGGGCTACATTTTTATTATTTCTGTTAACAAAGCATTGAAGCATTAAAAATATCATTACAGTGAAACCTCGATTCTACATTTTTCAAGGGACCGTATAAAACAAACGATTAATGCGTGGAAAGTTTTATATATGAACTAAATGCCAGGACTATAGAAAATGAACGCACCACGCAGGAATACGTATAATGCGAGAACGTAAGATCGGGGTTCCACTGTATTATTTAAACTAACTAAGTGTATACTGCTCTTCCAAGCAAGAAGGCAGTGAGTGAGTCTAACAAACTTTTAATAAAAATCGGTTGATCGGTCGAAAACAAAATAATTTCTTTGTAATCAAGCAGTAAGTAGTTGCATTGACTGCCTCTTTGCTAAGAAAACTAGTGTTGCTGACTTTGCTAAGAAATGTTTATATGTACTTTTAACAGATGTCCATTTTTCACAAAGGATTTAAGTTATCATACTGCTCTGCTAAAAAGGGAGCACCATATAATATTAGCTTTCAAAAATATTTATCAAATGGAATTCATAAACTCAATTTCAGAAATTTACAGAGTTAAGGTAAATGTACCAGTCGTTGACCGTTTAACCCCTTCCCGGGCACGCCCGAGTATACTCGGGTATTGAAAGTCGTCAAAAACGGACATCACGAGATAACTCGGGCAAACTTCATACGAAAATTACGAATTTGATTTAGTCCAAGCAAGGGCTGGACACAGACTAACAGATAAAAAATATGTTTTCATAAATTTGTGTGCATATGTGCATATGTTAAATCAATTGGACCGGCAAGTGGTTTAGAGAAAATTTCAACAAAAATAACGATTAAGGTTTAGCATTCTACCGAATGATGGCAAAGCAAGTATACTCATATTGGATCATACGTCTTAATTAATATTATGTAACAAAAATTACGAAAGGGTTGTGTTAAATTATTTAAAGCCATGTTCCTGTTTCACTATTTGACCATGTCTAATCAAGGGGCTTTTTAGTGAACTTTCTGTCAGAGTTGCCTCAGGGCTTTCTGTCACACCACTCTCGGTTGAATCAAGTAGCAATGGGTGGTTCAGGAACAAGGTACACACCGTTTCTAGATTGATCACTTAAGAAATTTGAAATAATACACTTTCCTCACTAGGTGTTGTTTTCAAATGGCCACCCTGGCACTCCATTGGCTATATGGTGATGTGTTAGTGGCTCATTCCGACCACAGATGCCTTGACTTGTCTTAACTTTACAATTTAGAGCAATCCCGCATCTGCATTTCTTATTTTGGGCCATTTTATTCTCAAAAGGTCAACTACTGGTACACCGTCAACTGCTAGTACATTTACCTTACTGCCTTTTTCTTTGGAAGGGCGGTATAATTGAAATAAACGTAATGATATAATTTCAAAGAATGTTTAAATAAATATGGTGTATGAAATGTCTTAATATTTCTGCATAGAGCCAGAATGATTGTAAGAATTAATAATTTTTAAACACAAAGTTAAAACATAGGTCCTTTTAATACTGGACATTTTAAAATTGCCAAAATTATTGAGAAACAATACATAGCTGTATCAATTAACTAATATATGACATAATAGTAATATTTTAACTTACTTTAATGTTAGATCATTTCACCGCTGCCCGTATTATGGTAAGCCTGTGTTAGTACATGCAAAAAGAGATATTCAAGCCGACACCATTATTAAAATAAAAATTTAACAATAGAAAATTGGTTAGAGGAAATAATTATATTTTCGTTAACAGGAAGACAAGCGTTCTTTAAAAATTGAAGCGAAAACACTGAAAAAAATCTCACGTTAACTTCCCAAAAATTGATAATTCAACAAGGATATATTTTCGAAATTGTTTTTATTTTGTCTATTACAACGGTCTAAGTCACATGATATATTTTCAATTATTTTCTTTGTCTGTATTTGATTTTGTCTATTACCGTTGAAACGTATTGTTAGCAAATTTTAAACTATTTACACCATAAACAATAAATTAGTCAAAAGCGTTTTTGTATTAAAGTAGCAAAATTGTTTTAATAAGTAAACTACACGCTAACCCCCCTCGTTTTTATTGGATGGGTTCATTATTCACTCTTGTTAATAACGTTCATAAATGCTCTCCTTTTGATCGTGTTGGAAAATTATCTATTGTCACACTTTTAGGAAATTTTGATTACAAAAATGGTAAAACGACTTTGACATGTATTCTTGAATCATAGTAAAAGGATCATAAGTATTTTTGTTGTACTGTATTGTCGGAAAAGATGACTAAGTTTGAATGTTAGATTTATAATAACTGAATCTTTTCAAATTTAAGTATTTCTCAGATCACAGAAACAGATCAGTTTTGAATTTCGACTGAAGGCGCTTGATGGAATTGTCTGAATTTTATACTTTTCCATGAGTTTTGTCACTAACGACACGGACTTCGCCTTTCGGGCACCTTCGTGCATTTCATGTGCACGAATGTACTTGAACTGTCAGATCAAGTACATTCGTGCACACAAAGTGCCTGAAGATGCCGAAAGGCGAAACCATGATTCAAAATAGAACAGTCTGTCAAATGACATTCGTCACAGATATTCAAGTGTGAAAAACATTTTTAACAGTTTATTTTAATTTAAAACTCAGTTCTCAAAGAGACTTGGAAGATATTGATTGAGTAGGCATTTACTTGGTAGAACTCAATTATAATACGGTAAGAAAAATAACAATGTATTTTTTAATTCTACATAAATTATTTTATGTATTTGTTGATAGCTATTTCGGCTTACGCCCTCGTCTAGTTCTGACGTATAGCTATCAACAAATATAAATATTAAGTATTTCGACTGAGGGTGCTTGATGGAATTTCAATATCAAATTAGAATTTTTTGAATTTTGTACTTTTCCATGAGTTTTGTCGCTAACGACTCGGGTTTCGCCTTTCGGCATCTTCATGCATTCCAAGTGCACGGATGTACTTGAACTGACAATACAAGTACATCCGTGCACTTGGAATGCCTGAAGATGCCGAATGGCGAAACCCGGGTCGTTAGCGACAAAACTCATGGAAAAGTACAAAATTCAAAAAATTCTAATTTAAATATACATATAATAATAATTTCTGTAGAATTAAAATACATTGTTATTTTTCTTACCGTATTAGACTTAGAAGATGTGAGTCATTTTATATTAATATAAAACGATATCGTGTGATAACAAATCTAAAAAGACCTAAAAGCATAAGTGTTAAAGGTACCAACACGATGTTAGCATTTGTTAAAACAAGAGAGCATCTATATTGTTTTTTTTTTTTTTATGACATTAACTTCAACCCGTGTTACATGTGTCAAATAGATGATCATGTGTTAAGTGTTTAGGGTCAGAGGTCTCATTTGTCAGTGATAATTCGCAAAAGTCAGTCAGTCGATCGTCAAGACCCGCCGTGGGCGGATGACGGTACCGAACGTGTCGCGGGTGTGACCCCGCGATTTCAGAGTTTAGTATGGGAATTCTTTGAATTGTATTCCAAACTCGGGATTTCATTTTTTTTTATGTGCGTGAGAGGGGAGCGGTGTTTTAGTAAAACAGACGCCGTCTTCCTGTAACGACAGAGAACAGAAAAAAACAGATAGAATACAACGGCAGACAAGGCCACGCCCCCGAGAGTAGTTTATTATAAAGATGATAGTGAATTGTACATAGGTAATATCGATGGAAACATATACATTGGGTCATAATAAACGTATGTAAATTCAAATTGTAGTTTGTTAATACTTTCGATGGATTTGGCGGTAACTTTGTGGAAGTTCATTTTAATAGAAAATTTAAAATAACTTTGATTATTCCATGTATTGTGCTACTAACTATGACAAATTACCTAAGCAAACTTTGCGATGGTAAGTCTGAAGATGCCTCTGAAAGAGGCGAAACACGTGTCACAGTTAGTAGCACAATACGTGGAATAATCAAAGTTATTTTAAATTTTATATTAAAATGAACTTCCACAAAGTGACTGCCGAAACCATCGAGAGGACATGTATTATTTAAGTTCACATATTTTGCTAGAACTGTTTTTGTGTGGATATAATTTATTAATTAAATATATGTGTACAGGTGACTGCTATAGTGAGTTGGACGGCTTTAGTTGTTCAACTAAAACCCCTTGCACTTCTCAGTATATTATTTTTTTTCCTTTCAGCAACTTCTCAATAGATTTAAGAAATTGATTGATGTCACTGGGCTTGCACATTTATAAGCATGGTAAAACGAAATACTGAAAAATATACCACTTTATGACATGTTACAAACTTTAACTGAGGCACATAATCAAATATATACGGATTTTTGAAATAAGGCTAATTTAAAATTTATATAAAAAATTCTAACCAAGTTGTACGATGTCGAACTAGACTCGACATATGAGTTCTAAGAGTTTACTATCCAAAATAAAGAAGTACACAGAATTCTCGTCAGTATGAAACACTCGATTTGTCTACTTCACACCAATAATAAATATATGTTACAGTGAAAATGAATCAAGTAATAGATTTGTATGACAACATGATTTCACTGGTCACGATCATTGAAATTATTGGCCCAAGTCGATGATTTGCCGGCCTTTTGTTTTTTGGTTTGCTTCAATGAAACAAAATCAGCAAATAGTCCCTTTCATAAAAAAATAGCCAAAGAAAAACACAGACAAACATACAGGTCAAATTTAATTTCAATGACAGCTTGGAGAAGAATATATTTTCACTGAGAATACAGTTTCACTGTAACATATACATTTATTATAAAAAAGTAGAAACAATAATGTACTAGAAAGACAAGGACCTATCACACAATATAAGATTTTTCAATGCGCTATGAGCACCCTCTTACCTTCGACATTGACTTCTACATCTTCCAATCGACCTCCGGGGTGATTAATCATTAGTGTGGTAGGGTGTAGTACGGGTCCAGGACCAGGTAACGATACTTGGGGGCCACCTAAGCCACCCGATACTGGTACTATAATTGGACATCCTGGTACTATTGTCTATAAACACACGGTTAACAATTCATAAAACATCTACATTTAAGATAAGCTTAATGATACTTTAGAGCAGTGGTCTCCAAACTCAATGAGGATGCGAGCTACTTTCAGAAATTGAAATTGTCTGGTGAGCTACATTTGTATAATGCTTTATCGTCATCTTTTATTGTACCATACATATTATTATTATATTACTTGATCAAAATAAAATGCGTGCTTTAATAACGTATTTGTAAACAAAACTAGCGAGTATCCGGCATGCGATGTAATGCCACTCGAAGAAAGAAAATGTATATTTTAATTCTGTTAATTTAAGTGCTTTTGGATACAAACTATTTTTTTTTCTGTCTGGTGAATATACGAATAATTCAGAAGGTTTTCCAACGTGTGATTTGGCCAAATTCAGCTGTCCATGTAAAAAGCAAGGATTTTCCAAATTTATCGTTCGCGACCTAACAAAATTACCACCACGAGCTACCGGTAGCTCGCGAGCCACCGTTTGGCGATCACTGCTTTAGAGAATTGTGTGTAATTTTTCAATTAAAAGAGAATATAATGTATGCAATCAAAAGTTTTATATCATTATCAGTGAATGGGCTTGCCACTGACTATTCGTAAAACTGTAACAATGTAAATTGGGTTCTTGTTGTATGGAAGCAATTAATAATATACGATTTAATGAATGACATAAGTTTACCTTATTAAATGATACATTAACAATGTGGTCGCAAGACTCGGCTGGTACAAAACTAACTGAGAATTTAGCGTTGCCCTGTAAAAGAAACAAAAATTATACAAAAACATTGAGAAAGATAAACACAAGAATTGCGTGAGTAAACGTGTCTTGTGATGCTGAAATGACACCTCCAGGACTGTGGCCTAGTCGGAAATGTCTTTGGCTTTAAATGCGGTGGTCGCAGTGTTTGAATCCCAGTGAGAACAGTTTAATATCTAGATATTTCAATTGATATAAACAATTTACTAATTGTCAGTTTAAGTCTATCAGTTCACTTGAAACGCCTGAAGATGCCAACAGGTGAAACCCCCGGGTAGTTAGAGACAAAACACTAACTTTAAGTATTTTTTTTAGATTGCTTTTTCCTATTATTTAATTAAATTAGAATTTTTTGATTTTGTACTTTTCCATGAGTTTTAAAACTCATGGAAAAGTGATAAAATTAAAAAATTCTGTCAGTCGAAATAGAATCAACATAAAAATGAAATTTAAAAGAATTTAAAACCCCTGACAAATACTGTCTGCGGGTGTTCAGTAAAAAAAATGCAACTCTTATCAGGAATCGTTCATGGCGTGATATTCAGCATGAAGGGTTTATTTGAATTTACTTTAGCATGTAACCTTTCACTAGAACAGTGCTTCTCAAACTATGGGCTTCAAAAAAACATTTTCCTTTTCTGGGGGGGGCGCAGATTATTTTTTCAAGTTTTAATGACTGTTGGTTGTTTGGGAAGCACTGCTGTTGAATTTTGCGTCTACAATCTATTCTATACTTGTTTGTTTCACTGGCTTAAGGATTAAGTAGTGTTGATTTACAAGCATACCTGCGGATGAACTTGCGTTGGTATATTAAGTCCCCTAGCAGAGATTGTGATCTCGAGGTTTCCTTCTCCGGCTTGCGAAGCGTCAACCGTGAAGTGAGCTGATCCTCCGACTACTCCGCTTCCTGAAGCACTGCCTCCTCCAGAAACGCCACCGACGGCAACCAATCTACCATCAAAGGCTTTGGCTACAAATGGGGTACCCTGGAAATAGTAGATTGTGAAGTTTGGATAAGTTTATGTCAGTGATGCACAAACTTTTTGGGAGAAGGGCCAGATAATCAATTTTCAGATAATTCGAGGGCCGCATGGGTAAAAGTGATTAAATTATCAATATTTTTAGAGTTGAAATTGAAAACTTTGTTTTTTTATATTGTTCTTCCACCGTTTATGTAAATTTCTGAAGAAAAAAAGGTGATTGATATCTGTCATATTGGGCCGCATAAAAGGTTAATTTGGGCCGCAAGTTGTGCTTCACTGATGTAGAGTAAACAACAAACGCGGAATGGCTGACATCTTAACCCTTTTACATCCAACTTGGTTAAGAAAAATATAACAGCGATAAATCAATAGAATTGGTTTTGTCAATCCTATGAACTTGCACAATCCAAATCATGCAAAAATTTGAATAAATCATGTGTTATTGAAACAACTTGAGGGACACTTGACTGGAGCATGGTTTTCGCTGCGCGATCGCGCTGCTTGGACGTAAAAGGGTTAAGTCCAGATTTTTACCGACCTGCACTGGGTGTCCGTTGTATTCTACGCTGACAGTGTGAGGTCCGACCATATGCGGTGTGAATTCGGCAGTGAATCCGGAGTGGGCGTCGCCCGTCACTCGCACAGGGAGTTCCCCTCGAGGACTTCGGACGGCTACGGCTAGTTCTGCGGCACCGCCACCTTTCACGTTCAATTGAAAGGAGCTCGGAGTTCCAACGGGAACCAGTTCTGAAAATTTTAATACAGTGGTGAATGTGTTTTGTATTGTTAAGTCTAGGGCTGTGAAGTCCGTAAAAAAAAGTTCGACTCCGACTCCAGTATTGACCAAAAACACGACTCCGACTAAAAAAGTTCAATATTGTCACTTTTTTTTGCCTAATTTTCCTATTTATGTGTATTCAATTAAATATCAACCCTATCTATGGCGGCCAAAAGCCAAATTTGACTTTGAGTTCAAACTTTTTAAAATTTCCGACTCCGGATACTACTCCGGGCAAAAAGCTCCGACTCCACGACTCTGACTCCACAGCCTTGATTGATATTTTTACAAATGCATGGCGCATTGGCGTCAGCTGTAATGCCATGATTTGTATTTTCTTAGATAAATAATTTTTTTATTTTTTCAGCATCCATATCTTGATGATATTGTCCACTGACGCCAACATAATAAATGGTATCCTTACCTAGGTTACTGAGGTTGAGTGAAACCCTGCTGGTGTCGGCTATGTTGCAGACAAACGGACATCCCATGACAGTCTCCCCGTTGAACTTGATGTCAATGTAATGCGGCTTTGCTTGGTCAGGAGTGAAGGAGACGAGGCATCTGCCTCCGCCAACGACCTAAAAGATAAATTATTGTAGTATGATAATATGTCCGTGGTGCAGTGGTCTATGTTGTTGGCTACCGTGCCAGTTTCGATTACCGGTACGTGCAGATTTTTTCAGTCGATAAATCGATTGGCAATGGGTGTTTGTGTTGTTTAATCCCTTCCCAACTTTCCTATTCCAAAGAGCGGCGCATAGTGACAGCGATAAGCTAATCACTAGATTTGTAATAATAGAACATATTTGGCATTACAGTTTACGCCAATGCGCCAAATATTCTTAATTGTGAAGAGAGTAGGGATGGAAAGGATACGAGGACTAGTGATCGGTCCCTGTGGTCTAGTGGCAAGAGCTTTGTCCTAGCGATCAGAGGGCTCAATTCCCGGCAAGATCAGATTTTTTCAATTGAAAAAAAAAAGAGATCTTGGGCTGGGTGTTATGTTATTTATCGTTGATTTTGTGCACAACTGATTCATTATTTATCATCGAGTTAATCTCGTATGACTTTTACAATTAAGAATATTTGGCGCATTGGCGTAAGCTGTAATGCCAAATATTTTTCATTTAAAAATTTAAAAAAAAAAAAATAACGAATTATTTCAATTATAATTTTAAATTTGCGTTTTAAAATTCTGAAAGAAATATCAATATGTCAAATAATTAAAAATATTCTTCTCTGATATACGTCTAACGGAAAAATTTGGTTTTTGACGTGTTCAATTTTATTCAAATGGAAAAATTATATACCTGAACATGATTTGGGACTTCCCCTTCGTTGATTGATATTTCAAGCTGACCTTCTCCCGCTGCACTTGCATCAACTGTAACAGAAAAACAAATTGAATAACCAATATTTCATCCACCATTCAAAGCTGTCTCATTTCAACTTCTTCCCTTTCTACTGTCACCAATTGTTACGGTTCATTTAACACTTAACAGTTTGAATCCTGGAACCGTGTTTTCACGAGGCAAACCAACTATGCGTTGAATCCCGGAAACGTGTATTCACGTTTTGTTCTATTTCTATTTTAACACGTATGATGTGTCTGCTAGCTCTCCTGAATATCAATAACGGTGTGGTCATCAATAACAAGCTTGCATTATCGACCACGCTTGATGGCAGAAATTATTTAATTACCAATATCAGCAACAGAAATTAAACGAGCCCTGTAAAACTTGTACGATATGAACCAAGCAAAAACACTGTGTAATACTTGCAAACATTGATATATTGCTTTTCATAAAAGCATATAGTGTCAAAAATATCATTCAAAATATAATTAATTCAATATTTCGAACAATTTCATTCGGATTGACTTCTGAGAAAAAATCTATACTTCAAAAATAAGCCGGGCATACGGGATAGTTTCACCTGATTTGTGTCGGGTGTTAAAGTTTTAAGCACCCGGCATTTTCTCGGAAAAGTTACAGATAAAACTGCATTTTTGAACGGCATGTATTTAATTGGTCAGTAACTAATTCAAGTTTTGGTCAGTTAAATAAATAAATGTTCAGTTAAAAATCAGAATGGTCAGTTAATATTATAAACGGTCAGTTGTCATTGTATCAGTGTTAATGTGGTCAGTTATTAAATAAAACGGTCAGTAATATATTTTAATGGTTAGTTATTTAAAAAAATGATAATTTTTTACCAAATAGTGTCGTATTAGGCAAATTTATGACATGTTCTTTTTATTTTAACTGACCATTTATTATTTTAACTGACCATTTATTATTTTTAACTGACCGTTTTAAGTATTTATTACTGACCATTTTAAGAATTTATAACTGACCATTTATCGAATTAGAAACTGACCAAATAATTAGTAGTCATTTTTTGAGCTTGGTATGTAGATTTTTGAAATCGTGAAAAAATAGCAGTGATTATTTTGTACATGGATGATAGCTATTACGGCTTACGCCATCTTCAGAACTTTGTTTAAATATATATTTACTTATCTATATATACTGGTGTAGACAGGGTACACAATACATATTCTCTTCTGTTCTAACGTCTAATTTTATATTACAACGAAACAAAAAATGCAGATGGTAACCCCACGTCCTTACCAAGCCAAATGGGTGTAAGTAACATTTTGGTGATTCTGAGTTATATATGAGGAAATATGCACAGACTCCCAAAGGTATGTTCTTCAAAAAAAAGCTCCAATACATGGAAAGAAGTGGTAAAGAAATGAAGCTGTTCTAATTGACACAATATTTCTTCACTCTTTTTGCTCTCCTGAAAAGTAGCGATTTGCTAACGCCATTTTGGCTTTTAAGGGGCTATGTATATATATTTTAACCATGTCCACTCTCAATGTGAAGCATATGAATTCCTAATGGATCGGTCATTATTCTCAGAATGAAAAGTTTTATCAATAGATTTTTCAACTGAAATGATAGCAATTATTAGCTAACCACTAGTCCTGTGTAAATTGATATAATCTTTACCTCTGAACTGACAGGGCTGTCCAACTACTCCGCTGCTGACATCATTGACTTGAATGAGACTGGCATCGTAAACTTTTGCAACCAGTGGCCCGGCTGAAAGTTTGTTTCCTGCTATTGATACCTGGAAAAACAAACAAATTAATTATCATTATAAATGCAGGTGTTTATATCCCAGAATAGTCTTTTGTATAAAAGCATTATCTTAAATTAAAAAAAATTAGGACTGGTTGTTTCATCAGAACACTTTCGGTCCCATGGGGACAATACATTCCACGAGCAGATTAAGAATCACCAGCATGATATAGTTTCAATGATCCTGACTAGTGAAATCATGTTGTCATACAAATCTATTACTTGATACATTTTCACTGAGAATACAGTTTCACTATAACATACATATATATAATAAATATATTTGAATCGTTTGAATTTTGCTCTTTTCCAGGAGTTTTGTCGCTAACGACCCAAGTTCAGTTCAAGTAAATTCGTGCACTTGAAATGCCGAAAGGCGAAACCCGGAAAAAAACTCACGAAATGCCAAATTTAAATCGATTCAAATTTGATATTGAAATTCCATCAAGCACATTTTGTCTAAATTCTTAATTTATATAATGTATTATATATACATATCAGGGGTGGTCAAAGCGTCGATCGCCTATCTGATCTGTACAAATCTCTGGTGCCCGTCCCAAGAAGCGTGCGAGACAAGTCGTGTGACAGCAAGTTAGCCGATTATCGACCAAAATCTCTTTCTGAAACCCGGGTCAAACAAGAGCTGGCAATATGATTAATATAGGCTACTTACTACTTTTAATGTTGGTCGATCGCCGCCAATAATTTCAAACAAAAGTCGATTGCTGGAAAAAAACGTCTGGCCACCCCTGATATATATAATAGTATTGTTATATAAAATGTCACAGTGTATCTACCTCAATGATATGTGTTCCTACTTCATCCGGCACGAACTCAATGCGGAACCCTCCAGGTTTCCCGGGTGAGTCCAGAACCCTCGATGGCACAAGACGTTTTGATGGCGCTATTACGTTCACGCCAATCTGAAAGAAATGAACAAATTTAATTTGTTAATAATATTTTATTACATGCACACTACCGTGCAAGAAAATCTCATCAAAGTTTACTACTTAACCATAAGTCTTATCATAGCTCTCTTTTTCAATCTCTATTGTATTCGAAAAAGAGAGATTGAGCAGCTGAAGAACAAGTAGTTTTTAGAAATAGCAACTGTTGAGTTAAGCTTCATTAGAAGTCCATAGCTTGCAAGAAAATTTCATTTCAAGTTCATTATTTCACCATAAGTGGATCGATTGTTTGGGCCCCGAGAGGTGCGAAATATGTTCTTATGGTGGAGAGGGTTCAGAAGAAATTTTTGAGAATTCTCTATTTGAGGACATAAAGATACTACCCATGGCTTTAACCAACCGATTTTCTCTTAGGCATGCTCACGTTCAATAGTTTGAGAAATGTACCTAGCCACATATTTCTTTCGACTTATCCGAGGCCAAAATGAATATTCCACCATTCTTGAGAATGTTAAATTGAATGTCCCTGATAATTTTTTGAGGAATCGTGAACATGAGTTGTTTGTTCTTCCAAGGAGTAGAACCAGTTTGCCACTGGGAAGAGATTTAGTGATTTTTAACGAAATTGCTTTGGATGTCAACACATTTCACATGGACGTGAGTGAGTTCAGACGAGTACTGTATTTTATGTATTATAGTTGATCACTTTTAAGGTGTTCACTGTCAATACTTGGTGGAAAGGCATTATAATAAAAATAATAATACATTTTTAGTACTTTTTCCACATAAAATTTATTTGATCAGGACCGGTTTCGCTCATGGCAAGCATTGTTAACTGATCTGTCATCTGTTGACAATGCTCGCCATGAGCGAAACCGGTCCTGATCAAATAAATTTTATGTGGAAAAAGTACTAAAAATTTATTATTATTTTTATTAAAGTTGATTTTGTCGGAACTCACTCGGTTGACTGCTTTGAAAATTTCTAATGTGATGTTAATAATTTTTCCTCTCTGTTTTTATGACTACAATGTTTTCATCTTGTTTTTAATTAATTTGTGATTTTTATTATGTATTTACATGTATGTATGTATATATAAATACATGTATTTATATTTGTCAAATGCATTGCGCATTGGCGTCAGCTGTAATGTCATGATTTGCATTTTCTTAAATAAATAAAAAAAAATGTTGACAGATAAGTCTTATCCTAGCTCTCTTTTTCAATCTCTATTGTATTCGAAAAAGAGAGAGATTGAGCAGCTGAGTAACAAGTAATTCCCGGAGATAGCTACGTTTGAGGTAAACTCCATTAGGAGTCCATAGCTTCAATGCGGGAAGCGGAAATGGTTTAAAGAAACTATGGAGATATGCACATTTGTATCCAACCAATATATATTTGGGTTAACAAGTTGGTTCTCCCACCACCCTTCCGTTATGTGTGTGCAGCCGTTTTTCACAGCCGCTTTCCATGACGCTATACGATCAAGAAAATAAACGAATTTACTGCTCACTTACTTGACCCGAGACAGAGCTGCACGGGACTGATATTTTAACCATGTACAAAGGTGCTTAAAGAGAAGAAAAATAGAAAGAGAATAAAAAAGAAAATGTGACTTGCTCAGCCACTTTGTTATATTAAGATATACTATGTATCTGTATACTGAGAATCCGTGGAGTTAAATCTACTTCGCGTTGAATCAAGAGTATCCCGTTCTCCATATGATGTTGCAAATTTATCGAATGCCTCAAAATTGGCCTTGGTTGAGATCAAGTCAGCGTGGAATGTCCTATCTCTCGAGAGATTGAGCAGCTGAGAAAAAATCATTTCTTGGAAATGGCTACTGTTAAGGTAAGATACATTAGGAGTCCATAACTGGAAGAGGACCTGGGTTAAAAAAAACTATGTTTGATTTGCACCAACTGAAGTGTTGATTTTTTTTATTTGGATTTATAAAGAGCTACATACCTCACTCCTGGTGAAAGATCCACCGCCCGGTGCTGCGAGGACTTCGAATACAGCTGGAGCCCTTGCGGCGACTAATCGGGTCGTCTCTCCCACCACTGATCCACCCCCGTTGATGTTTCCTACTCCTCCTGCAGCCATCACTGATACCTGCCACGGGGATCCTGGAATGGAAAGAAGGCATACAATTAGTCTCAAGGTCACTTTTTAGGTGTTCACTGTCAATACTTGGTGAAATGGCATTATAATAAAAAACAACAACACATTTTTAGTATGTACTTATTATAGATTCAATTTATTGGATCAGGACCGGTTTCGCTGCGCTACGTTGGCCGCCCGAAAATGATTATAAACGGCTATGGAGTCGTTAACATTGACCAAAAACACGACTCCGACTACAAAAAGTTTAATTTCGTCACTTTTTTTTCTAATTTTTCTTTTTATGTGTATTCAATTAAATATCTACCCTACCAAACGGGTTAGAAGCCAAATTTGACATATTACAGTGAAACCCCCATTCTACGTTTTTCAAGGGACCGTATAAAACAAACGTTAAATGCGGGAAAGTTTCATATATGAACTAAATGCCGGGACTATAGAAAATGAACGTACCACGCGGAAAAACGTATAATGCGAGAACGTAAGATCGGGGTTCCACTGTATATGCAAAAATAAAAAGATCAAACTTTAAAAAATTTCCGACTCCAACTCCGGCCAAAAACCTCCGACTCCACAGACCTGATTGCAATAGTGAAGTTACTTCAATGTTATTGTACCGGCGACAGAAACAATGTTTAACCTCGCTTGTTAGCTATTTCACTTCCACGGACGGATTCCAGAAAAACCGAAACACTTAAAATATCGGGTAGCAAGGCTGTCTGCACCGGGATTGATAAAGGTCATATTTATATTTCACTTTTAAGGTGTTCACTGTCAATACACTGTGGAAATGCATTATAATAAAAATAATAAACATTTTTAGTACTTTTTTCACATGAAAATTATTGGATGAGGACCGGTTTCGCTCATGGCGAGCATTGTCAACTGATAAGAAATACAAGGTATGACAAACAATTGGTATTACAACTAAGCAATCTTCAATTTATAATACGGTAAGAATAATAACAATGTATTTTAATTCTACATAAATTATTTTATATATTTATTGATAGCTATTTCGGCTTACGTCCTCGTCAGAACTATATAATATAGTTCAAATATAATATAGTTATGACGAGGGCGTAAGCCGAAATAGCTATGAACAAATATATAAAATAATTTATGTAGAATTAAAAAACATTGTTATTTTTCACCGTATTATAATGGAGATCTACCAAGTAAATGCCTTCTCAATTTTTAAATCTTCAATTTATTTGATTAGTTGCATCTACTGCAGGATTAAAAAACAAAACTTCGAACCAAATTAAAATTTGAGACGTTTAATCATTTATTATTTTTGAAATATATGGTTCATAAATTAAAATAAATTGATTAAACAAAATAAAGTATTGATTAAACAAAATAAACTTATTTTTTTATTTATCATCTATTTATATATGTTACAGTGAAAATGTATCAAGTAATAGATTTGTATGTCAACATGATTTCACTGGTCACGATCATTGAAATTATTGGCCCAAGTCGATGATTTGCCGGCCTAAAATTTTGGTTTGCTTCAATGAAACAAAATTAGCAAGCAGTCCCTTTCATAAAAAGAGAACCAAAGACGAAACACAGACAAACATAGGGCTGCAGATAGGGCGGTCAAATTTGATTTCAATGACAGCTTGGAGAAGAATACATTTTCACTGAGAATACAGTTTCACTGTAACATATACACAAATTTGAATTAATAATATATATTTTGGTAAATCTGAAAAAAAGTAATCGAGTATTTTAAAAGTTTACTACTCGATACTCGAGATGGCGAGTAATTGGAGTCTCTAATGGGAACCCTTAAAACTTTTTGTTAAATCTTGCATTTTTTGTATTTTTATTGTTACATGGTTTTCCGGGTTACGGTATTATTACAGAAATTCTAAATCGTTGCCACTCGGCTACGGATATAGTATTTTAATACCAGTCACTGTTGAGTTAAGATTGATTACGATACAATTAAACAATACGTGAATATTCGAGAAAAAATATGCTATCGAAAGTGAGTTTCACGCGACGGGTTTCAAATTGGAAAACTGACCATGCGTTGAAATTCTTTATCAGAATCGAGTTTGGCATACCATTGAATGCAATTTTTCTCTGTGACTAGTCTGAAGTAGTGTTTGTTAATTCAAGAGAGTTGATCGACGACAAACGAATGACTTTCAAAAGATTGTCTAGGTTTGCTAGTACATAATTAAATATTTTCGCGTGATTGTATGCATTGAATGAATGTCGGAGAAGAACAGTAATTTCTGTATGCTCCACATTGGTAGCGGGCTCGGTAACAAAAGAGCATATGTTGAAGCTACTTACTAGCCTAGCGAAGCTGATACTGATAACACGAGAAACTTTTTAATTTTTATTTAATTTAAGATCAGGACCGGTTTTGCTCATAGCGATTATTTACAACTAATGAGAAAATACAGCAATACAGAGCTATTTTCTTATGAGTAGAGAATACTCACGATAAGCGAAACCGGTCCTGAACTCAATTAATTAACTGTGGTATAATTACAATAAATATTTTTTATTAAAATGTAGCTGATTGGCTTCGAAAGATAATGAATGGACTATAGCTGGGTAAGGGAAGAGCGTAGCGAACTGAAAATAGTCAGGTATATCCGGATTTCACGATAGTCAGCGCTAACGGTATGACTTGTTTGATATAAAATATATCATTTCTTATTCACAGGGCTGTGGAGTCGGTAAAAAAAAGTCCGACTCTGACTCCAGCATTTACCAAAACCACGACTCCGACTCCGACTAAAAAAAGGTTAATATCGTCACCTTTCTTCCCTAATTTTCCTATATATGTGTATTCAATTAAATATCAACCCTATCAATGCGGCCAAAAGCCAAATTTGACATATTTTTGCAAAAATAAAAAGTTTTCAAAAGTTTTCAAAACTTCCGACTCCGAGTACGACTTCGGCCACAACGCCACGCCGACTCCACGACTCCGACTCCGACTTCACAGCCCTGCTTCGTCAGGCTAAAACTCTCAAATTTTTAAAATAGGTTAATCTCAAAAAAACGGAATTTCAATATCAAATTTTATACTTTTCGCATTTCAAATGCACTAGTGATCTTGAACCGTGGCTTTGAGCACTTGAAATGCCTGAAGATGCCGAAACACGAAACCCGGGTTGAAGTGATAAAACTCGTGGAAAAGAACCAAAATCAAACGAATTAATTAATAATACTTTGATGGATTCGGCAGTAGCTTTGTGGGAGTTCATTTTAATATAACAATAAATTAACTTTTTTACCTCTTTCAGAGATTATCATTTCAGAATATTGGAAGCAATCTTGCTATATTGTTAGAGCAAACATTGCGATAGCAAGTCCGAAGATGCCTAGTAACACGATACGTGGAATAATCAAAGTTATTTAAATTTTTAGACTCAATAATTATATAAATATGTATGTAGTACGGTTAAGGATCGGACAGGTGTGGGAAGGTGTTCAAAAAAAAAAGGATAATTTGATTGAAAACCACGGGTAGATTGATTTCGAGACTATTCGGAGTAGGTCAATACAGTAAATTAATAACAGTAAAGCCTCGATTATCCTGACTAATTGGGGATGAAGATAGTCCGGATAAGGACAAATCCGGATTATCTAAAAAATCATAATTGACAGGAAAAGACAAGTATATTCTTTAATTTAATACATAGCTTTTAATAAATTGTTTTTTATTGAATTGATTTCTGCTTAAAGCTAGCTTTTCTTTTCGATGCTGCAAATCACGAATACTTTTAAGACACATAAGTTGTCTCGAATAGCACTCTTCTTGACTCTCATTAAACAATTGGTAAACTTCAAGATTTTTCACTTTGTTTTTTTTTATATCCGAGATCGTTGACGTTCCGACACCATATTTATTAGACAAAAAACGTCCCGATTCACCCCGTTTCAAAGCATCGTTCCATCACGTACGTAAACAGTGGACGCAATTCGCCACGTGCATAACAGCAAATTTGTAATATTTTTTTTTATTTTGACCAATCCGGATAGTCGAAAATCTGGATAAGCGAGGTCCGGATAATCGAGATTCTACTGTATACATATTTTCCCTAGGATAAATCATTCATGGAGTATTATCCAACAAAATTTCTCTTATGACTGCTTTCGTTTCACTCTTTTCTCACAATAATTATTGAAATATTTGTGTTTTCTTTTTCGGAGATGAGTTGATAGCCCTGACATTCTCAAGACTATAAACTTGTTTTTTAACGGAGCCTGTTTTTCACGTGTTCATTTGAGTCACCAGTCGCAAGGGCTTGTCATTTACCAGAATAAAGTCATATATCAGAATATTTTCAATGCGTATCGTTTTTGGACGATGACTGACCCATATTTTACACAGGAATTATTGTTAGACCAAAATGCAACGACCAAAATATTAAGACTGCATTCCATCACGTACGTAAACAGTGGACGCAATTTGCCACGTGCATATCAGCAAATTTGTAATATTTTTTTTTATTTTGTCCAATCCGGATAATCGAGGTTCTACTGTATAATCTAAGCATAAAAATAATAGCGGCAACTGTCATGTGTCGGAAGTTGACGTATACCATTATACCCCACGTTCTGGACGCGTTATGGGTTGAGTCAACTCGTCTCGTACAAGTAATTTTCACCGTTGGCTTCGTTTCATTTTTTTACGACCGCGATGTGATAACCGGTTTTGAAAATGTGGGCCAGAGGACGTATGGAGGAGTATTTTAATATCAGATGAAAAACGAATGTTTACCGTTATTTAAAGCCGGAAAAATGTGAATATTTCTAGACATTGCTTTGATTGACATGGTTGAAGTTAAATACAATTTTTGGAAATCAAGTGTCTGAGAAGAAAAAAACATCGATATGCCGCTCCATGTCGATTTAATGCGCTTTCGCGCCGGAGCGCATAGGGAATACGTTTGTGTGTATGGGTGATTCTTTGCCCGATTCTTCCACTAATTATTTATTTCCATCGCTGCAAATGAATAACCATACATAACTGTATTTAACAAAACCAATAACATTACTGAGGACCAAAAATTCTCAGTATCTATTATATTTAATAGAAATATTCTGTATCACCGTGCAGCGAAGGTTAATATCAGATGAATAACGAATGTTTACCGTTGAAAGCTGAGAGGGATTTTCGCGACACAAAAAAACGTTAAAATACAATGGAAACACGTGAAAGACGATATGGTTATGACAAATACGCAATTAGCTACAAAATATTTAAAGCAAAAATAATAAAGTGTTTTTAACAGGGCCAACTCCGACTCCAGCATTTATCAAACCACGACTCCGACTCCAACATTGACCAAAAACACGACTCCAACTCCGACTAAGAAAAGTTTAATATCGTCACTTTTTCCCCATAATTTTCCTATTTATGTGTATTCAATTAAATATCAACCCTATCAATGCGACCAAAAGCCAAATTTGACATATAAAATGCAAAAATAAAAAGTAAAAACTTTTCAAAATTTCCGACTCGGAGTACGACTCCGGCCAAAAAGCTCCGACTACACAGCCCTGGTTTTTAGCACTTATTCTTAGGGCTGTAGAGTGTGGAATCGTTAAAAAATTACGACTTCGACTCCAGCATTTACCAAAACCACGACTTTGACTTTAAAAATTTCAAGTAATTTTGTCACGTTTTTTTCCTACCTTTCCTATTTATGTGTATTCAATTATATATCAACCAACCAATCACGGCCAATACCAAAATTTGATATATTATAAGCAAAAATCTCCGGCAAAAACGCCGCGACGACTCCGACTCCGGCCAAAAACCCGACTCCACAGCCCTGCTTATTCCACATCAAATTGATAAGATCTGGACCGGTTTCGCTCATAGCGTGCATTATCAACTCAAAATCAATCAGTAATAAATTTTATGTGGAATAAGGAGGTACTAAAAAAGTTTGTCCGGTCCGTGGCGCAGTGGAAACGTTGTTTGCTTGCGTGCCGGATCGCCAGGTTCGATTCCCGGTACGAGCGGATTTTTCCCCAACACTTTTAATTTTCCCAATTAAGTCAGCCGTAGGTTCATGGTATAAAAATAATTGGGTAAATTATGGGTTTATGGTCACGGGACGGAATTTTTGTAAAGATTTATGAAAAATAAGCACATTAAATGAAATGAATGTAAGGCTTTAATTTTTAAATTTATTATAATAGACGATCCTAAAGAATACTTCGCAAAATAAGTATGAAATCGAGTTATTTTAATTTACAGGAGCAAAAATGCAACGACAAAATACACAAATAATAATTTTATACAGATAGAGACTGTCACATAAGTTTATTATTTGTTTAAAATAAAAAGAATATTTTACTATAGGCTAATACAAAAAAATAAATTCTTCTTTCAGAACTCATACAATAATCAGTAATATTCTTCAGATTTGATCATTTTGATTCCACATTTTATAATAATCCACAAGAACTCAAAGAGTAAAGTCAAAACAAAAAATTATAAGCCAGTATGTATAAGTTTTTTGAGCTTAGCTCGAGAGGATTGGGATTCTGTACCGTGACCATATATCCATAATTTACCAATAATTGCACTGTAATGTATGGTGTTCTCATTAATAAATTTATTTCATATGAAGCCGGAGTGTGTTTGCATTACGAATAACCATGTAAACACACTTTACGATTTGTAATGCCATTTGTAAATGATTAATAATTGGATATGCGTTGTGAACAGATAGGATAAGTCGCCTTTTATCAGTCATAAAAAGGTTTATAGAACAACCGCTAAGAATTGACAGCTCACATAACACCATTCTGACAAACATACACTGATAGCTAATTATATAAGCACATGTTTTTGTGCGAATGAAATCTATCGAATGATCAAATTAGAATCGTTTTCATTTAGTACTTTACAATGAATTTTGTCACTAACGATCCGGGTTTCGCTTTTCGGTATCTTCAGGCGTGTTCAAGATGTTCACTGTCAATACTTGGTGGAAAGGAATTACATATATTGAAAAATAATAAAAGATTTTTTGTGTTTAAACAACAGTTAATTTATTGAGGTCAGGATCGGTCTCACTGTTTCCTATCATTTTCAACATGTCATCAGTAGATGATAAATAAAACTGATAGTAAAATAACTTTGTATTGATGAAATTTTTCATTAGTTAAAAATGCTCGCGATCAGCGAAATCGTTCCTGGTCTTAATAATTTTTGTGAAATAAGAGTTTTGCCTTTCAGCATCTTCGGGCATTTCAAGTATACGAATGAACTTGAACTGAAGATTAGTAAAAAGCAGGGCTGTGGAGTCGGAATCGTCGCGGCGATTTGGCCAGGGTCGTACTCGGAGTCGGAAATTTTGAAAAGTTTGAAATTTTTATTTTTGCATTTAATATGTCAAATTTGGCTATTGGCAGGATTGGTAGGGTTGATATTTAATTGAATACACAGAAATAGGTAAATTAGGAAAACAAGTGACGATATTAAACTTTTCTTAGTCGGAGTTGGAGTCGTGTTTTAGGTAAATGTTGGAGTCGGCGTCGTGGTTTTGATAAATGCTGGAGTCGGAGTCGAACTTTTTTTTACCGACTCTACAGCACTGGTAAATAGTTTGTATCGCTTATATAAATTGTAATATTATTAATATTATTATTCAATTGTTTTTTGTCATTCTTGTTAAATTGGCGAATGTTTTAAGACTTTTGAAGCTGCATGCTTTGCTCGCGCTTAAATTTTGGTTAGTTTCATGAATTGAAATTACAGAAATGAAAGTTCTCATGTAACAAGCCGAATCATCAAAATGTGACCGATGTCCCGCCTCGAAACAAGTGTAGTCTAACTGTAATAACTTTCCATCGACTTCAAATATTGTAAAATCACTTTACCATCATATTCTACACGTGTTTAAGAATCATACAATGCAAAAAAAAAAAGATTGTTTCAAAATATCAAATGGGTTTACACCCTTAATGCGTTTCAAAGAATTGGGTAAGTAATTGTATCAGTTATTTTAAATGTGATAGCGTAAAAATTAATTACCAGCCAATGGCATGGGAATGCCTACTAATTTAATAGGTGTGATTTTACCGTCGTACAAAATTCAAACGATTCAAATTTGATACTGAAATTCCATCAAGCACCTTCATTCGAAATCCTCAATTTTATTGAATGATTATTTTTGATTGCCAGAATTTTAAAGATAGTGAAACGGATTTTAATAGTTAAAATTAAATTCATACAATATTTTTCAACGTGCCTGTTCATAACAGTTGGACTATACAATTTTTAAAAAAACGCGTAATAGATTTGTAGAACTATAAATGTTAAGTAGAACATTGAACGATTTCTATTACTACGGAAACACTTATCGATATGTAATTAACGAAAAAAATGATACTACTACATTTACATCGTGTTTAGATGATTGCTTACAAAATGAACGGTCGACTTGTGAGATGTTGCGATCAACTTAAGTAGGAGGGAAAAAAGATAGTGTGACGTCACGCTAGTATTAACCACGCCACACGCTATACAATATCAAAAACTCCCACCATTTAAAAAAAAAAAAATTACACGTGTTTCGTCTGTATCATGCCTCCTCAAAGAGGCTAACGACGTGTCATTGTTTGTAACACAATACATGGAGTAAAATTAGCTATTTTTGATTTAATATTATGAAGATGCTTCTCAGAGAGGCGAAACACGTGTCACAATACGTGGAATATACTAAGTTATCTTAAATTTTACATTATAGTGAGCTTCTACAAAGTTACACTTAATTAATTGTGTTCAGGACCGGTTTTGGAGTTGAAAATGTTCGTGATGAGCGAAACTGGTCCTGATCTAAATAAATTGTGGAATAAGTACAAAGAGAGCGGTTGAGCAACTGCGAAACAAGCAGTTCAAGTAGAAAAAACATGTTGAGATAAAATCCGTGAGGAGTCCAAATGCTCCAAGTTGGCCCCCCGAATCCATCGAAAGTGTGTTGAAAAGTTTTATTCATCGGTACTGAGATCTCTCGGGGAAAATTGCCGAATTATGACGAGCATTGCCGAATGCATGTATTAACTTGCACGAACTTGTCGCAAATCAGAAGGTAATTTTCAAAAGTGGTCAATTCCAAAATATTTTTTTTCAACTGCCAGCTTTAGACTGAACTTTTGAGATCTTTTTTATTCACATGAAAAAGTTTGAATTGTTACACATTATCCGCAATTCCTTAATTTAAAACAAATTTTAAAAATATTGACACTAAACACAAATTTATGAGGAAAAAGTAATGAAAATAGCTCACATTCTCAGTTTTTCAACAAATGGATTTGACCACTTTTGAAAACTACCTCCTGATATATGTTCGTTTTCCTTCCATTAAGTGGAGAATGACTTTTTTGGATAAAAACATTTTTTTATCCCTAGTATACTCGTCACCGCCCGCCGATTGAATGACGTCTATCAGGTGTTATTATGACAAATCAATTTGACCATAATTGCAGTGAAAATCGTTAGTTAATTATTATGAATACATTAACAATTTGCATGACGTTCTTGTATTCTGCGATAGGAAACGTCAATCAAATGTATACCTAATCAAGAAGCTCATATGCACTTAGTTGGTTTGGGACACGGTGAAAGTATTGCTGATATGCGTACTATGCGATGTCCGTTGGTTAGTGATATTATATTGCACATCAGTTGTAAATATGCAGCGAGAAAGTTGAATAACGAATGAACCGAAGAAACGTTTTGTAAAAAAGATACTATCTGCTCATTCATACACACGTGAAAGACCATAATATGTATATATATTATTATATAGCAGTGGTTCTCATGTGCGGCCACCGGAAGATAAAGCTGCGGCCACCAACAGCTTCATAGTATAATATTGATAGTTAAAAAGATGTAGTTTTACAAGTTAATTTGTCAAAAAAGCAGGGTCGGAAAAAAAAGTCCGACTCCGATTCCAGCATTAACCAAAACCACAACATTGACCAAAAACACGACTCCGACTAAGAAAAGGTTAATATAGTCATTTTTTCCCCATAATTTTCCTATTTATGTGTATTCAATTAAATATCAACTTTACCAATTCGGCCAATATCCAAATTTGACATATTAAATGCAAAAACAAAAGGTTCAAACTTTTCAAAATTTCTGACAACGAGTACGACTCTGGCCAAAACGCCCCGACTCCACAGCCCTGCAAAAAAGAATATGAAAATGAAAATGAAAATTCAAATGTCGCTTCTAACATGTCATAATGTAAAATTTGGTTATTGGCTGGATTTTTTTGTTGATTTTTATTTGAATACATAGGAAATTTAGGAAAAAAACGTTTAGTTGGAGTCGTGTTTTTAGTCAATGTTGGAATCGGAGTCTCTTTTTAACGACTCCACAGTCCTGATATATATATATATATATATAAATAAATTATTAATTAAAAAAAAACTGCACGACTTGTCTGCGCGTCATTGTCTTTTTATCGATTGTTATCGACGATAATTATCAAGATAACGGATATTACTAAAACAAAAGAAAATTAGCTATCGTTCGAATTTTAAAATATCAGATATTACTAAAACAAAGGAAAATTAACGATCGTTCGAATTTTAAAATATCCAATAAGATGCGGTTAAAATTCTCATACGCCGAGTCACGCTGAAGCGATTACCGTATTATGCGAATTTCATATGCAGGCGTGGATGACTCACGAACCTGAATCGACCGCGTTGTAAAAGGATGGCATTTCTTTGTTGATCCTACGCGGTGCCGAGAGCAGGCCAAGCAACCCACATGTACGTGATGTGGGTGAAGGAACTCCTACAATAAATGCATGCACATTTAAAATTCAGCACAGGCGTGAGAGGTAAAGGCCAATTTATTGGGATATTTTTGAATTCGTGAAGATGTCACGTTTTACGTGTTCACTGTCAATACTTGGTGGAAAGGCACAATATAGAAAAATATACGTTGAAAACATTCTTCGTGAAAATTAAAAGCCTTAAGCGCTGGAAAAGTGCATTAACCTTTTGACACCTTTCGTGCCCGTATGTTTATAAGATTTTTAGAAATTGTTTGTTGAAGATGTTCTTAAGTGATTCTAGTACATTGTTTGTGATATAGAAAGTGGAACGAAGTCACGCCACTGAAAGTAAGTACTTTAATTGTTAGATGTTTAAAAAAAACACGTAGACTTTAGGGCAAGAGCGTGTTAGCTGGTTTGATCTTTTTTCTGTTGTAATCAGGGCTTTTTTGGCCGGAGTTGGAAATTTTGAAAAGTTTGAACTCTTTATTTTTGCATATAATATGAAAAATTTGGCTATTGGCCGGATTGGTAAGGTTGATATTTAATTGAATACACATATATAGGAAAATTAGGCAAAATAAGTGACGATATTCAACTATTTTTAGTCGGAGTCGGAGTCGTGTTTTTGGTGAATGTTGGAGTCGGAGTCGTAATTTTGGTAAATGCTGGAGTCGGAGTTGAACTTTTTTTACCGACTCCACAGCCCTGGTTGTAATCAGAGGTTCTAACGTGAAATTTGGCTGTGGCCGTATCATGAAAATCAGCGGTCCTACGGAAATGTCTGGTGGCCGCACCAAATTTTTGTGTCGAGTCCTTTTTGCCAAATAGACCTAAACATGTATGTGTTGAGTTTTTACTAACTAGCAATTCTTGATGCACAATGCATTGCATACAAAATATTTTATTTGCAGTGTCTTTGTTGAAAAATTAACTTATAAAAACCCATTTTTATTAAATATCAATCGTAACTATGAATGTGTTGGTGACAGCAGCAAAATCCTCTGGTGCTGCACACGAGAACCACTGGTTGTAATATTTGTAGCCGGTTTCGTGGTGCGGTTGTCAACGACACTGAATTCCATGATTGACGATACGGGCTTAAGTCCCAACTACGCTGAAAAGTTAGCTGCGCGGAAAATTCACAGACTGCGCACGCCAATCCAACAATTGCGCGGCATAATTTAAATCATAATGCAACTTCTTTTGAAATTCTTTAGGAATCCATATGATCCACAGCAGGAAAGGATATCGATTAGAAAATAAATTGTTCTAGCATATTGTATTAATAATTTATGCTTCTCTAACTGCTTGCAAATTTAATGCAATATTTATGAATCAGATAATTAAAATCATCAAGAATTGCGCGCCAACTTGGGACAACTGGGCACGCGCCCAGCTTATTGGTCTCAGTACAGGCAGTATTTTTTTCATTTCAATTAATCGACTCTGCCCGAAAGCTTGAGTGGTCGTGTTGTCTTAAATTTCCCTCCCACTTATAAGCAAAAAGGGGTTTATAAAAACATATTCAAGGTAAACATTTAATAAATGTTAGTTAAAAACTGAATACCCAACGAAAATACTTCTTGGCGTGTGTTGACAAGCCTGGTGATTAAAAATAAAAATGTCGATTTTTCGACTTGAACCGATCGTTAAATTAACTCGAGGTGAGACATGGGTGACCAGAAACAATAAATTTTGTGACCACATTTCAGGTGTTCACTGTGAATACTTGTTGGAATAGCATGCTGTTAAAAATATGAACACGTTACCACATTAGATTTATTCGGATTAGAACCGGTTTCACTCATCGCAAGCATTATCAACTGATAAAGATCAACGGCAAGTTGATAATGCTCGCGACGAGCGAAACTGGTACTGATCCTAATAAATCTTATGCGGAATAAGTGCAAAAATATTTTTTTTAATAATTGTGTGGCTGATAAGATTTATGACGTTTGTTGTTTTTTGAAAGTGATGAATATTAGTTTGCCAATGGTTGCTTATGGCTGACGTTCGATGGAGAGTTGGACGAACCGTTAAGTTATCGGAGATTAAATACAAAAAAAAATGAAAGTTAAAATATTTTTCTATAGTGAGAAGTAAATAATTTACAGTACAGTAATCGCCATCTTTAGGAAAGGGAGCAAAAAACGCAAACATAAACGATACGAAACGTAAACGAAACGGAACAGCTAGAAATTAAAAGGTAGGTATTGAGACGACCAGGGTTTCTTCCTCAATCTGACAGCAACAGACAGCATCCTTCCAAGGCGTTCAGTGACGGAACTTAAGGACAGGATGGGAAGAAAGGTATCTCTTGCAAAGATTTCAGATGTACCAAAATATATATTATTAATTCAAATTTGTGTATATGTTACAGTGAAACTGTATTTTCAGTGAAAGTGTATCAAGTAATAGATTTGTATGACAACATGATTTCACTGGTCACGATCATTGAAATTATTGGCCCAAGTCGATGATTTGCCGGCCTAAAATTTTGGTTTGCGTCAATGAAACAAAATCAGCAAGTAGTCCCTTTCATAAAAAGAGAACCACAGACAAAAATTGGGCTGAAGATAGGGCCCGTCAAATTTAATTTCAATGACAGCTTGGAGAAGAATATATTTTCACTGTAACATATATAAATAGATGATAAATAAATCGTCTCTTGTCATTGATAAGATAAGTCAGCAGAACCCAAAGCAAAAGTAATAAAATAAATGCTCGCATAGCATAGTCTGCGGCAAAACAATCTCAGTTAAGCGCAACGTTCATTATAGATTTTTTTTTTTTTTTAAATAAGTTAATAAAATTTTGAAATAAACCTTCGTTCATAATTAACGAGTATTTTTAAAAATAATCGAGTGTCGAGTACTTGAAAAATGGACGAGAATTCTCGAGTATCTAGTATGTATTCGATACTCGAATTGGAGACTCTACTCCCCACCCTATTGAATATAACATTGTGAGCGAATATGACCAACAAAGAATTATTCGTCTGTTGTACACAGGGGCGGCGGATAAAAAAATAATTCAAGGCAATCGTCAATATTTATTTTATGATTTACGCGCCCGCTGATCAGTTCGATTCGTATTGAAAACCGGTCCGCGATTCAATGGCATTACTTTCAAATTATTGAATGCCCGACCCGCAAAATGGCATTTTTTTACCAATTGTTACGTGAAAACGGTCACGATTTTTTTATATCCAGCCATGCCGTGGCATATCAGAATTTGGAATGCGATATTAGTCATCAATGTTGGAGGTTTGCCTGCAATGAACAGCGTCACATGAAAATTGCAAGCTTTTATAATAATCACCCAATTCGATAATTTATTTATTTACTTATTGGCAAAAAATAATATAAAATACATGGCATTACAGCAAGCGCCATTGCGCCATGCATTTGACAATTAAATAAAAATAATAATATATTTTTAGTACTTTTACCACATAAAATTTATTTGATCAGGACCGGTTTCGCTCATGGCGAGCATTGTCAACTGATAAGGAATACAATAAAACAGTGATGTTTGTACAAAAGTTTAGTAAGAAAAACAAGTTATGACTTTTGTATAAATATCACTGTTTTATTGTATTCTTTGTCAGTTGACAATGCTCGCCACGAGCGAAACCGGTCCTGATCAAATAAATTTTATGTGGCAAAAGTACTAAAAATGTATTATTATTTTTATTACATAACATATTAGACAAAAATTTGAAAAATAAGAAACAGAACAGAAATATATTACTTTAAAGGTGTTCACTGTCAATACTTGGTGGAATGGCATTATAATAAAAATAATAAAACATTAACCTTCATTGACTTAATTCTAGCTTATTATATTTCTTTATTAGTATGCTTTTATTTCGTTTAATTTCTGTTTCATATTGTTTGATGCTAATTTGTAAGAATTGATATTTCCCCCCTTTTAATTCTTTTTATCCTATAACTGTAGTTGGATTGGAGCACACCACGTGGATTATAGACATTAAGATTTGTAAAATGTACTTATTTTGGTTTTTACTTTCTTTATTATTATTCATACTAATCGATTTTTGATGCAATAGCTTGCATTGCTAAGTGGTCTTTAACATTTTAATTATAATCTATTTTTAATACTATTTGTTTGTCATACCTTCTAATTATTACTTAAACTTTGCATAATTTTTTTTTTGAGGAATCGTGAGCATGAGTTGTTTGTTCTGCCAATGGGAATGCCTCTGGGAAGAGCTTTAACAATTTTAAACGGCATTGCTTCGGATGTCAACATATTTCATATTGACGTGAGTGAGTTCAGACGAATACTATATTTTCTGAATAAAATTTGATTTTGTCGGAACTCACTCGGTTGAGATCTTTAAAATTTCTAATGTGATTTTATAATTTTTTTCTTTCTGTTCTTATAATAACAATTTGTTATTTTTATTATGTGTATACAAGTATGTATGCATTTATCAAATGCATGGCGTATTGGCGTAAGCTGTAATGCCTTGATTTGTATTTTTTTATGAATAAATAAATAAATAAATATCACTGTTTTGTTGTATTTATTATCAGTTGACAATGCTCGCCATGAGCGAATCTGGTCCTGATCAAATAAATTTTATGTGGCAAAAGTACTAAAAATGTTTTATTATTTTTATAAGAAACATATTATTTACATAATAAGACAATTTTTTTTAACAAAGCCTCAAGTTCACTGCCGTAGATGTCCACATCAACAGGCAGCGCATTTATCAGCCGAATAGCCCTTGCAACTGGAGATTCAAAAAACCTACGTGATAAACAAGAAGATTGATTCGTCTTGGATACGCCCACGTAGGTAGAAGCTGGGAGCATGCAAACTTAAATTTTCAAGGATGTCAGGGTTATCAACTCGGCCCCGAAGAAGAAGAAGAAGAAAAAAATGTTTCAATATTGAAATTGATCTTCGAGCTTTAAGAGAGTGAAATGAAAACAGTTCTAAAAGAAACTTGGTTTGATAATACTCCATTAATGAATTGTCATAAAGTAGTTGAAGTTTTTTAAATAATAATAACAATTGTCATTGCGGGCCGCATTAAATTTCGTTGAGAGCCACAGATTGTGCATCACTGCATTACTTATATGAAAAGAATAGAATCAAGTATCGAATCATTAATGACAAATCAAAGATGACTTTAATTCGCCCAAGATTTATTTGAAATTAATAAAAAAGACCAGTAAAAACATCAGAATAAATAATATTAAATAAGGCATGTATATTCAATGGGTCAGTAACTAATTCATGTTTCGGTCAGTTTAAATAAATAAATTGTCAGTTAATATTATAAACGGTCAGTTGTCATTGTATCAGTGTGAATGTGGTCAGTTGTTAAATAAAACGGTCAGTAATATATTTTAATGGTAAGTTATTTATTAAAAACGGTAAGTATTTACTTTAAATGGTCAGTTATTAAAAAAAAATGTTTTAGTTCGACAGCTTGTGAATTTTATCAAATATGGTCGTAATAGGCAAATTTATGACATGTTCTTTTTATTTTAACTGACCATTTATTATTTCTAATTGACCGTTTTAAGTATTTATAACTGACCATTTATCGAATTAGAAACTGACCAAATAATTAGTAGTCTTAAATAAACACGTTCTAATCAATAACCGGATACAAATAACAAATCTACCTCATTGTCATTTTTGAAAGTTATTTGATTTTGGAATGAACAATGCAGGATTTGAATACATCAACCAATAATTGTGCATAATTTAAATAACTTTCATTGGATTCAATAACAATTTGATTTACATGTTATGAAGGTTTCTTCCGAATATGCATACTAATATTCATAAATATTATTGTAAATGTGTTGTGAAAGTAATCTAATCGATACAATTACATCGGAGAAATATAATGAAATATCATTTGTTTCTTTGAAATTGAATAATTGAATTTCATATTAAGTACGGTTTTTGAAATTAGAACACAGGTCGTATAATGTGCGATGCAATGACGGTAATCTTATATTATGACGTATTATATTGATTGATAACGATACTCATGTAGGTGTAAATAGTGTAATCAGTGGCGGATGAAGCACTTGAGAGGCCCCCCAGGCCCAATATATTTTTGGAGGCTCTCTTTTTCAGTGGTGGATTAAGCACTTGGAAGGCCCCAGGCGCAATATAATTTCGAATAATAGAAAAGCGCCCCAAAATTCGTTCGAGATTTGACTCATCACAAATATTTCGTAAATGAGTCGTTTCTCAGAATTTGTGTTCGTACAATGTGCGATATTCCCCGCAGTTCACTAGAATCAATTCAAAATGTTAACCTAGCTCATCGGAAAAACGTACTTTATTATTTATGACCTATTGGTCATTCAATATTACTACAATTGAAAGTGCATTTTTCGGTGTGAAATCATAATACATACTCTATACCAGGGGTGGCGAAACTTTTACCACTACGGGTGACCTTATTTGAAACTTTTGTGCGGCGATTGACTCACCAAAATAAATTGAAATGAAAGAGGAATCAGAGATGTGTACATTAGGACTACAGACAGGCGGGTGACTTGGAATAGCTACGATATCGACCACTTAGCTTAGGCCACTTGCCACCGCTCTATAACAATTACATGTGTCTATAATATTTTTCTATCATGTGGGCTAGTTATTTAAGGCCCCCTAGATGTGGAGGCCCCATGCATACGCATCTTGCACTTACGTGGTAATCCGAGAGTAAAAATTCATGGAAAGCACATTTTTGTATCACTGATAAAAATATTCCAAATCAAATCTAAGAGGCTCCGACTTATAAGACATATATGTATATTAAACGACAGTGTCAACTCCCAATTTAGGAGGAAATAATGCGATTTTAAAGAAGCAATACAACAGAAGTCGTTTACGAGAACTGGTTATTAAGTGCGCAGCGAACGAAGTATGGGACTAGGTAAGGACTAGAGCAGTGGTTCTCACGTAAAATTTGGCTGTGGCCGCATGAGGAATAACAGTGGTCCTGCGAAAATGCCTGGTGGCCGCACAAAATTTTTTTTGTTGAGACTTTTTGTCTAAAATACCATGTAAAAAAGCATGTATGTGCGAACAAACAATTCTTGATACACAATACAATGCATACAAAATATTAAACTTTCAGTGTCTTTGTTGACAAATTAACTTGTAAAAACATATCTTTATTAATCAATATTAACCATCAAGCTGTTGGTGGCCGCAGCAAAATCCTCTGGTGGCCGCATGCGGCCACCGTGGCCGCACATGAGAACCACTGGACTAGAGGTTAGCGAGGTTAGTATGAAGGAATGTATATGTAACAGTGAAACTGTATTCTCAGTGAAAGTAATAGATTTGTATGACAACATGATTTCACTGGTCACGATCGTTGAAATTATTGGCCCAAGTCGATGATTTGCCGGCCTAAAATCTTTGTTTGCTTCAATGAAACAAAATCAACAAGTAGTCCCTTTCATAAAAAGAGAACCAAAGAAAAACACAGACAAACATAGGGCTGACGATAGGGCGGTCAAATTTAATTTCAATGACAGCTTGGAGAAGAATATATTTTCACTGAGAATACAGTTTCACTTTAACATATATGTACATCACAAAAACCCGTGACTTTGAACATTAATTCGTAAATTGATTGTAGATTGTATATATCGTCCCTAAGCCAAAAGGGCGTTAGTAACATTTGGGTGATTAAGAGTTCAATATGAGGAAAGAGTCACAAAAATATACTCAAAATGCTAAAAGGAAGAAACTACAATATATGAGAAGAATTAGTAAAGAAACGAAGTTGTTTTAATTGACACAATATTTTTCACTCATTTTGCTCTCCTGAAAAGTAGCGATTTGTTACTAACAGCCTTTAGGCTTGGAAAGGTGATATGAAGTCTACGTTGCGAGATTTGCACTTTTTATCCTAACAACCGATTACACGGAATCTTCGCGTTGGCCACTCTAAATCACAAGCTATTAAACCAGTGGTCTCTAAACTCAATGAGGATGCGAGCTACTTACAGAAATTGAAATTGTCTGGTGAGCTACTTTTGTATGTTGTTTTATCGTCGTCTTTTATTGTACCATACATATTATTATGGTATTACTTAAATAAAATCGGACCTCCAATAAAGCATACAATGAGTACTTTAATTACGTATTTATATAAAAACTAGCGAGTACCCAGCATGCGATGCAATGCAACTCAAACAAAGAAAGTGTTTATGTTTTCATTCTGTTTATTTTAGTTCTTTTGGATACAAAATATTTTTTTTCTGTCTGGTGCGTACACGAATAAATCAGAAGGTTTACCAACGCATGAGTAGGCCACATGCAGCTATCCTTGTAAGAAGCATGGATTTTTCAAACTTTTCCTTCGTGAGCTACCGAAAATGCCACCGCGAGCTACCGGTAGCTCGCGAGCGACCGTTTGTCGATCACTGTATTAAACAATAAATAGATTATTATGAACAGTAACATGGTACTATATATATAAATCTAAATCATATCGACTTATACTTTGTGTTATAAATGTGATTCCATCTCACAACCACTATGTAGTGTTTATGTTTATATTGATTTTGACAGTTGAAATAATCGCATTTGTGTGATCTCACACAAGACTTATGGGCAATGTAGGTTTCAAATATTTACGTAAGTGAGAGGAAACGAAGTGTTGTACATAAGTAATATAATTAAATTTTAAAAGATGTTATTATCATATGAAATCTTTGGCGCGCTACTGCCTCCAAATATTCAACTTTCGAAATTACGCCTACGGCAAATTAAATATCTTCGTGCGTATCTGATCATAATTTTCGAAATTCGAATATCGCAAATTAGATCTCAGTACAATTTACACTACATTCAAACGTAAAATTACGTAAAAACTATTTCATTAAATTTCTTCGCTAATATCTGGACCATAACACTGTTCGAAATTCAAAAATCACAAACTGTATAGATGTAAAATTAGCACTAAATTAAAACACAAACTTACGTCAAAAATATATAATTGAAGATTTGACCTCCGGCTGACGAATCTCCAAAATAATTGTCGGGTACACAATTTCCTACGCGATCCGAATAATCACTTTATTTATTTTCTTTCTATTTATTCCACCACACGATCAACAAAATGTGCAGTTATCTGTACAACTTTTCACAATCACGAACACCGCCAAATGTATAACACACTCGCACAACACAAATATTTCTTCCGTATTCGCGACTCTTGTAAATATGATAGTACAACACTGACCGTGCGAAATAAACAGAACTCACAACCGTGAAATATTATTGTAATTAATAATTTGCCGCGTATTCTTTTATGATCGTAATTAATCTCACATTAGAACATGTCCGCGTAATAAATCCAAGATGGACGGCGTAATATTCTTACCGCCTTTCGCATTCTTGCGTGGTAAACTGACATTTATTTCGCTGTCCTCTCGATACCAACGTCTACCTTCGGGAAATGCTGTTTAACATCGCTTCGGTTCAGTATTCAATTGGTCTGTCCATGTCAATTGATATTTGACCGCAGTAAAAAGTCAATTGAGTACATGTTTATTTTTAAAAATACTGCACAGTAAAGCGAGTACCAAAAACGAATATTTTTTTAAAAATCTGTAGCTATATATAGAATAATATCAGACACTCGTTACAAATAACAGTTACACTCTGTCCCTGTGGTCTAGTGGCAAGAACTTTGTTCTAGCGATCGGAGGCCCCGGGTTCAATTCCCGATGTGAATTACGGGATGTGAACAAAGTTATTTAGCTCAGATAGTTTTGATAACAGCAACCGGAAAATAATTGCGATCCAAGAGTATTGGGTGGTGGCTACATGTTGCATTTCTTTCATGTTGTGTTATTGTTCAGCTATATTTATTGATTGAACGTTGCCGTTGTACTTATTAGCCTGTTTATTATTTAACTTTTGATTTATTTGTGTCATCGGGAAACCGAAAGCTTATTTGCCTTCGTGTTCATATACTCATTTAAATAAATTTGAGGTAGTTTAATGATCAATATGACGAATTGGACAAGCATTTTCGATGTTAATGTTAAACATAAATAGAGGGAACAAATTTATGTATTCGACATCAAAACTTACCAATGTGATGTTAGCACAATCACGGATCTGCCTGTGATTTTAACACAACAAATAAAAAGTTTATCTTTCACTTCATTCATAATAAATACACGAGCAAAAAAGAGACAAATATACAAACTCGGCTAGTACTACAAATTTTTTCACCTGCATTTGTTCAATGGATTATAGTACGTCGCATGCTCTAGCTCACCTGTCATAATACATTCAAAAGAGATGGCAGTATCAAATCGTGTGTAATTTATGCAAGAATTTTAGATTTAGAGAGTGGGAGAGCACGTAGGCTGTTGGAATCGTTCACGAACGAGTGGGTGCGGAAGAAAAAAACCCTTTTATTATTGGTATTTTAATTTACAATAGAAAATGTTACGTCACAATCGTAATTGAATACAAATCGAATTCCCTTTTATTATGCGACATTTGCATTGTCTCACAGATATATTTCAATATTTAATTCGTCTTAACAATATATCATTGAGTATCAGGTTTTTTTGGTCAAACAGGTCAGGTGAAAATTGAAGCTTGACAAAAATACGTACGTTTCGAAATTTAAATTTTTGCTTCCGTTGCGCTAAAAAAAATACGAAATTGACAACGAATGGTATGTTCGATTAATTAACGTTAATTTGACAATGTCATATTAAACCTTGCTGAACTCAACAGAAAAAAAATGAATTTTAGTTTTAAAATATTTTTAAGCTGATAGTTATTATTATGGTATTTGAAATTCACATTTTAAATCAACTTTAACATTTTCTAGATATGGCCTGAAATATTATTAAAAAAATTAAACCAATTATTTTAGTATGTAGGATCTTACAGAAAAAGGGAATAAAATATTTCAAAAACATTTTAAGTATTTAGTTACGTAAACTATACTTTACTTTATGAACGCCCCGTGGTCTTTAAATATAAGTAACCGCACTACTACTGGAATTCCCTTTAACCCCCTCCCATCCAACAATGGAATGTTCTTCATAGCACAGTCACATAATCAAAATACGCTGACATGATTAAAACTTTTATTTTTTAAATAAATATATTTTTTTTGTACTTCTTACATAAGGTAAATGTACTAGTAGTTGACCATGTACCAGTAGTTGACATTTTGAGAATAAAAGGGCCCAAAATAAGAAATGAAAATGCGGGATTGCTCTAAATTATAAAGTTCAGACAAGCTAAGGCATCTGTGGTCAGAATGAGCCACTAAAACATTACCATATAGCCAATGGAGTGCCAGGGTGGCCATTTAAAAACAACACCTAGTGAGGAAAGTGTATTATTTCAAATTTCTTAAGTGATCAATCTAGAAACGGTGTGTGCCTTATTCCTGAGCCACCTATTGCTACTTGATTCAACCGAGAGTGGTGTGACAGAAAGCCCTGAAGCAACTCTGACAGAAAGTTCACTATAAAGCCCCCTGATTAGACATGGTCGACTAGTGAAACAGGAACTTGGCTTTAAATAATTTAACATATTTTTTTAAGCAAGCCCTTTGGTAATTTTTGTAACATAATATTAATTAAGACATATGATCCAATATGAGTATACTTGCTTTGCCATCATTCGGTAGAATGCTAAATCCTTAATCGTTATTTTTGTTGTTATTATTGGTACATTTACCTTATATATTTTTTAAAGAACAAAACAGGTTTCGCTCATCTCTAGCATTTCCAACTGACGGAATATGCTCGTGAAGAGTAAAACCGGTCCTGGTCTTAGTTAAATTATACGAAGTAGAAGAAATAAAAAAAATCGTTTAGTTTTTAAAAAATAGTACATTTATACCTATAATTGAAAGTTAACACTTTGAACTCGTCAAAATCTTAATTAAATAATATTATATCCCTCTGAAGGAGTGACGTTAAATATATACGACCTTGAACTCCGAAAATCCACTTAATAGCCCTCGATTTTCATTCAACTGTTGATTTGTCCTTATGAGAAATCATTCCGATACTTTTTTGTCCAACATGTCAAACGAAAAAAATAGCAAATTCCAAGTCTTAGATCAAGAAAAATTTTTATACAGTGGCGGCCGGTGACAGAGTATTAGGGAGTAAAAAAAAAGATTCAACTATTTTTGCAAGAGTTCTTTCCTATTCATTGGATTTCAAAACACTTCTATAACATGGATTTTCAATTCAGATGTTCGCAATACCAACGGAGTGCCAGTCTTATGAATTTTTGGCTATCCGTAGTACGGAAAAATAGTTGAATCTTTTTTTGTACTCCCTAATACTCTATCGCCAGCTGCCACTGGTTTTATACCAATAGCATTGTCTCAAGCACTTGGGCTACGTTATTAAACGGCATGTTTTTCACAATTTTACAAACTCTATCTATATGACAAATCTCTTTTTGAATGTTTGCCCTTCGCCTGTAATCTGGCACATCATATAGTTAACTCAAATCAAAAACCTATTACAAGTTCACCTGCTTACAAAAAACTTAATTATATAATTGCAGCTGAAAATGTGGTTTTGACAGGTATGTGTAATGGCATCTTAGCGGTTTATTTGTGTCAACCGGTACATTCCTAGCTGGCGTACCTATGTCAAATAATTCTGAAATTAAACAGTGGAATGCCAAGGGAATAGCGCTGCACACCTGAAACCGTTTTTTCAAATGACAGGTACTTATCAATCCCCGCGTAAAATTGCAGGATTAAGTCATCGGGGACATAGAAGGCAGTGGATTTATGTGTGGGGCATTGGAAGTAGTCCAATAACGATGGTAAATATAGTTTTTTTGCTTTCATTGTATATATTGTAATATACAACATAACGTGTTTATCTTTAAAGTCCGTGGTCGAGTTTCAACGTCGTTAGCTTCAGTTGGGGAACACATCAGTTCGGTTCGTTTCATTCGAGGCGTATATCTATGTTACAGTGAAACTGTATTCTCAGTGAAAATGTATTCTTCTCCAAGCTGTCATTGAAATTAAATTTGACCGCCCTATCTTCAGCCCTATGTTTTTCTTTGGTTCTCTTTTGATGAAAGGGACTAATTGCTGATTTTGTTTTATTTAAGCAAACTGAAAGTTTAACCCGGCAAATCATCGACTTGGGCCAATAATTTCAATGATCGTGACCTGTTAAATCATGTTATCATACAAATCTATTACTTGATACATTTTCACTGAGAATACAGTTTCACTGTAACATGTACATAGAAGCAAAGCAAAATATAGAACAGCTGATTGTATTCGTGTATAATTAGTGGCTTAAGCTGAGGATTCTTTGGTACAAAAAATCACTCAAAAAATATATATAGGGTATTTCAATAAGGACGCTCAAAATATGTTACTTTGTCCTGCTGAGTAGATTATTCATTGTTTAGTGGCCAAATTTGAGTCAACCAGTTTGGTAAATAATCGGCCAACACCTACCTGTACGTCATCAAAATACAATATCTGGTGAAAACATTGCTGCTGTGTGTGAAAGTGTACAGGAAAACCCAAGGCAGCTTATTTCTCGTCGTTCACAAGAACTTGGCTTTTCTGCGACTTCAACTTGGCGAATTTTGAATCAGGCCTTATGTCTGCACCCGTATAAAATCCAACTAACCAAGGAACTTCAGGTAAACGACCACAGACAACGCCTGATTGGGCTCTGGAGCAGTTGGAAGTTTACCCAAATTTGTCAAAAAAGGCAACTTTAGCGACATGGCCCATTTTATAATGAATGGATATTGGCAGACATTTGATGCTATATTCCATATTTAATGCCCTAAAATATACTTACAAATGAAATTAAAATTTAGTCGAAATCTCACAAACAACTTGTTTTATTTACATTTCAAAACTAAGCGTCCTTATAAAAAGACCCTTTATATTATATTTACAATAAAACTAGTGCTGGAGAGGAGTTGTGGTGTTTCAGCCTGAGTCGGAGTGGAGTTATCCTGAGTGAGTAATTTAATTTAAGATTTAGGCTCTTATGAACCGTTTTTAAAATTCGAAAATATAAATCAAAATAAAAAAGTCAAAAAAACGTTTTTCGTATTTTTATCGAAAAGTGGATAATTCCACTTTTGATACAACGTTACCTTATTTTGAAAAGGTTGTAAATTTTTGACAAAAATAACCTTTTGGCCGGAAAAGTTTGTAATAACCATATTCTAGCATATATGTATGATAAATTCAGTATAATATATTATTGAATAATATAGAGTTCATCTGATACACTTTTAGCTAAATTTATTTGATAATGTTCTAAGATCATTATTTCTCAATAGAATGGCATAGGTAGTGAAAAATATGCTTACAATAAGTAATTTGAAACATTTTTACTTGCCCATTGTTACAAGAGAATTTTATATTTTGAATTAAATAGTATGATCAATCTAAATTTTAAGCGATCATATGTATCTAAAAACAGGGTCAAGAGCAGTTAGAACCTTTTCAGAGTAAGGTGTCGACTAGAGACTCCGATTCGAGTATCGAGTACTCGATACTCGAGTATACTCGTCCATTTTTTTAGTACTCAATACTCGAGTAGTTTGAAAAATACTCGAGTAATACTCGTAATTTATAAATGAAGAATTTTCAATTTTTTTTTTGTTCAACAACATACTGAAAAACTAGATAGTACTATTTGATTGATAGTTTTAAACGGACGTCCACAGCAACATATAGTGTTTTTTCCAGGGCTGTGGAGTCGGTACAAAAAAGTCCGACTCCGACTCCAGCATTTACCAAAAGCACGACTCCGACTCCGACTAAAAAAAGGTTAATATCGTCACTTTTTTTCCCTAATTTTCCTATTTATGTGTATTCAATTAAATATTAACCCTATCAACGCGGCTAAAAGCCAAATTTGTAATATTAAATGCAAAACTATAAAGTTCAAACTTTTCAAAATTTCCGACTCTGAGTACGACTCCGGCCAAAACGCCGCGGCGACTCCGACTCCACAGCCCTTGTTTTTTCTACTGCGGGAGTAAAAAACAAAACTTTGAACGAAATTAAAATTTGAGACGTTTAATTTTCTATTATTTTTGAAATATAGGGTTCATAATTTGAATTAAATGTATTATTGAAATAAAATAAAGTTATTTATTTGTTTATCATCTATTGATAAACACACATTTGAATAAATAATATATCTTTTAGTATATCTGAAACTACTCGAGTATTTTAAAATTGTACTACTCGATACTCGAGTAGTTGAGATATCGAGTAATTGGAGTCCCTAGTGTCGACTTTATGACTCGAGTAATGTTATACGTTGTCCGGTCCTGTTTGATATTTAAATACTGTCTGTATTCTATTGCATTTGCACCTGCAAGATATCTAGCTGCATCTACACACAAGTAGAAGGTGCAGTCTTTTAGAATGCATCAATGAACAGCGGCCATTAGGTCAATCCACTTACATATCGCCTGGTTACTCAATCGCCATTTGGAAAACGACATCTGTTTTGAAGTACATATCGCTATCGCTCGCCGCCATTGAGACACAGGTGGAAAAAAGGACTTCCTGCCTTTCTCAAGCAACTGTTTCCTTTGAAAGCAGGGCTGTGGAGTCGAACTCGGAGTCTTCGCGGCGTTTTGGCCGGAGTCGTACTCGGAGTCGGAAATTTTGAAAAGTTTCAACTTTATATTTTGAATATAATATGTCAAATTTGGCTATTAGCCTGATTGGTAGTGTTGATATTTAATTGAATACACATACATAGGAAAATAAGGCAAAAAAGTGACGATAGTAAACTTTTTTTAGTCGGAGTAGGAGTCGTGTTTTTGGTCAATGTTGGAGTCGGAGTCGAACTTTTTTTTATCGACTCCACAGCCCTGGTTGAAAGTTAAGTCGATGATACAAACATATACAGTCAACCCTCCTACAGAACCGAGATATAATTTTTTTTGAATGAAATTTATGTGTATTCAATTAAATATCAACCAACCAATCAAAAATTTACAGTCGAAAACTTTTGAACAAAACAGTCGAGGCAGGAAATCCGTTTTTCCCAGGGCTGTGTAGTCAGAGTCGGAGTCATCGTGGTGTTTTGGCCGGAGTCGTACTCTGAGTCGGAAATTTTGAAAATTTTGAACTTATCATTTTTGCTTATAATATGTTAAATTTGGCTATTGTCCGGATTGATTGGTTGATATGTAATTGAATACAAGTAAATGGGAAAGGTAGGAAGAAAACGTGATGATATTAATTAACCACTTGCCGGTCCAATTGATTTAACATATGCACATATGCACACATTTGAAAATGTAAAATACACACACAAATTTGTGATAACATATTTTTTATCTGTTAGTCTGTGTCCAGCCCTTGCTTGGACTAGATCAAATTCGTAATTTTCGTATGAAGTTTGCGCGAGTTATCTCGTGATGTCCGTTTTTGATGACTTTCAATACCCGAGTATACTCGGGGTGGCCGGGAAGTGGTTAAACTTTTCTTAGCCGGAGCCGTATTTTTGGTCAATGCTGGAGTCGGAGTCGTGTTTTTGGAAAATGCCGGAGTCGTAGTCGTATTTTTTTGAACGAATCCACAGCCCTGCATATAACGTGTAAAATTTGGCTATTTGCCGCATTGGCTGGTTGATATTTCAATAAGAAAAGGAAGCGTTTAATTCTCGACCACAAGACTGAAAAATCAATCTATTACGTAAAATAAATATTACTTTATTTTCTAAACGAATTTATCAAATAATTAAACATTGTCTTTTTATATTCGGCAAACACCTTCATCTATAAATTCACCTTTCAATGAATTAGCTATACTGACTGATTTAAAAATAAATTCGTAAAAGTTCAAGGTGATAAGATTATATGAAAAATCCATACTATGTATGTCTCGTGGGAAACATTTTCTACTAGATATGGATTGGTGCAACATTAGTGATTAAGTTTACGTAATTTATGTTTGTATATTATTATGTATGATTTATGAATCAAACTATCATCTAAGACAGGGGTGGCCAAAACGTCGATCGCGTATCTATTTCAAGTCGCCCGCCTGTCTGCCGTACTGATGTAAACATCTCTGACTCCTCTTTTATTTCAATGATACTAAATTCAATATATTATTCATATATAATAGAGAATTAAACGTCTCAAATTTTAATTTGGTTCGAAGTTTTGTTTTTTTATTCCCACAGTAGAAAAAACTCTCTGCGTTGCTGTGAACGTCGGCTAAAAAGTGGACTATCAATTTATAAATAGTGCTATCTAGTTTTTCTGTCCGCTTTTAAAAACAAAATAAAATTTGGAAACATATCCTCATTTATAAATTACGAGTATTACTCGAGTATTTTTCAAATTACTAGAGTATTGAGTACTTGAAAAATGAACGAGTATACTCGAGTATCGAGTACTCGATACTCGAATTGGAGTCTCTACTGTGGAGTCAGTAAAAAAAAATACGACTCCAGCATTTACTAAAAACACGACTCCGACTCCAAAATTGACCAAAAACACTACTTCGACTCCGACCATGATTTAGCCGTTCAATAAACTGCCAAAATTCAGCAATATCTTCTAACATAACAATAAATGCAACCCGAATGCCCAACCACGGCCTCCGCATAAATTCATTTCATCATCCACGTCAACTCGAGTATCGAGTACTTGAAAAATGGACGAGTATACTCGAGTATCGAGTTCTCGATACTCGAATTGGAATCTCTAGTTGCCATGGAAACATTTGGCTCCTTTTAAAACAATAGGCGAATTTCCTGCAATTTGCAAATCCGTCGTGACTGGCCGGATCATTTTTTAAATGTCACCACACCATTGTGTTCAATTGTTTTGCATCGACGCGGTTTTGTTTTCAAAAAAAGATACTGGTTTCAATAAAATAACACTGTTATGGCATTTCGCTTTCGGATCGTGATCAATAAATAAATTGCCTTGTCGAATTTTACAACACTTTTTGGCAAATGTGCTATATTCGATATTATTTAATCTGAAAATAAATAAATAAAACATTTCTTGGGATTATTTATACCATAGGATCCCAACCTTTTCCAGGTGGCGACCCCTTTTTATAAAAGCCACTTGACCCGCAATCTTCAAGGGAATTGAAACAGGCACTGTCGACAGGGCTGTGGAGCAATGGCAGTCCGTACTACGGACAGCCAAAAATTCATAAGACTGGCACTCCGTTAGTATTGCAAACATCTGAATTGAAAGTCCATGTTAAAGAAGTGTTTTAAAATCCAATGAATAGGAAAGAACTCTTGCAAAAATAGTTGAATCTTTTTTTGTACTCCCTAATACTCTGTCACCGGCCGCCACTGTATAAAACTGTTTCTTGATCTAAGACTTGGATTTTGCTATTTTTTTCGTTTGACATGTTGGACAAAACAGTATCGGAATGATTTCTCACAAGGACAAATCAACAGTTGAATGAAAATCGAGGGCTAATAAGTGGCTTTTCGGAGTTCAAGGTCGTATATATTTGACGTCACTCCTTCAGAGGGATATAATATTATTTAATTAAGATTTTGACGAGTTGCAAAGTGTAAACATTCAATTATTCGTATAAATCTATTATTTTAACCGCGTGTCCGCGGACGAAAATGTGCCCGCGGAGTCATTTTCGTGCGCCCAGCAAAGAATAAAAAAATATTTTTTGAAATTGCACAAATCTAAGTTTATCTATGCTATCTTGATAGGTGATGATATTTTTTATGTCTTAAATTACCCGAAAGAAATTAGCATGCCTTCATAAAAGGTATCAGCAATAATTACTGATAATGCTCCAGCAATGGTCGGCTGTTATAATGGATTGAATTTCCATTGCAAGAGAGATAAATCTGTCACGTACTTTATGAATTATCAATGTATTAGTCATCAACAAGCATTAAGGTAAATGTACCAATCGTTGACCATGTACCAGTAGATGACCTTTTGAGAATAAAATGGGCCAAAATAAGTAATGCAGATGCGGGATTGCTCTAAATTGTAAATAAATGCATAATCTTCTGATTTCAAATAAATAATTTAGTCACACAATATAATGAATGTAAAACATATAAAGCTGTCAAGGGAGCAATAGTAAAATTCATACATATGTATGTACTATTTAAATCATGTATTTTAAAAATCCATCTGCGTCCGAAACTCATCTCCAAAATCTCAAATGCGCCCGTCATCGCAATAAGATTAAGAACCCCTGAGTTAGGATAAGAAAGTTGGGTAGAAAGAAATTTCAAGTCAACATTACAGAAATTCACAGTTAATATATGTACTTATATACACAACTTCGATTAAAACATATATGAAAGTGGATATACAGTAGAACCTCGATTATCCGGATTGATCAAAATAAACAAAAATATTACAAATTTGCTGATATGCACGTGGCGAATTGCGTCACTGTTTACGTACGCACGTGATGGAATGCAGTCTAAATATTTGGTTTGAAAAACAGTTTATTCCAGAAGTGAAAAAATATTAAAATTCCACAGATAAAAGAGGAAAAACGTTATTATTACTAGACAATGCTCCGTCCCACCCATCTATTGAATGTACAAACCAGATTGATGAAATGTTTACGGTAAAATTTCTTCCACCAAATGTCACATCGATAATACAACCTATGGATCAGGGTAATAGAAACATTCAAACGCCTATATAGAAAAGAGATGCTTCGACGATTATTGCTAGCAGATGAAAATAATGAAGAAACAGTTATCAGCTTCCACAAGAAGATAAATTTAAAAGATTTTTGCTACATGGCAGCAGAAAGTTGGAATTTTTTAGATGTGTCAACTTTGAAAAAATCATGGAACAAAATTTTGAAAAGACAATTAGTAAGTTCGAGTAACGAAGTAAAAAATGATAGACGAGAGATTGCGGAAGCAATGACACAACTTTAAATATGTGCTGAATGCGACGAAGAAGATATAACCGAGTGGTTAAATTGCGATGCAAACGATCCTGGATTCCAAATTTTTAATGATGACGAAATAATTAAAGAAATATCAACCTCAGAGGAACAAGATCAAGAAGACGTAGAAGAGATTTGTGAGGGGGATATGTTAGTTCTACACATTCTGAAGCTTTTCAGTGTCTAGATGTCGCCATGAAGTGGCTTAAGAGTCAAGAAGAGTGCTATTCAAGACAATTTATGTGTCTTAAAAGTATTCGTGATTTGGCAGCATCGAAAAGAAAAGCTAGGTTTAAGCAGAAATCGATAGTTGATTTTAGTTCTACATAAATTATTAACTAGAACTATTAGTAGAACTAAAATACATTGTTATTTTTCTTTCCGTATTATAATGGAATTCTACCAAGTAAATGCCTACCCAATCATTAAAAAATAATTTATTATTAAAGCTATGTATTAATCTAAAGAAATAGAAATGATTAACACTGAATATATTTACTTGTCTTTTCCTGTCAATTATGATTTTTTCAACTATCCGGATTTGTCCTTATCCGGACTACCATCATCCCCAATCAGTCGGAATCACAATCAGTGACGGCTGGTGACGGGGTGTTGGGGGGTGCAAAGAAAGATTCAACCATACAATTTTGCAAGACTTCTTTCCTATTCATTGGTTTTTAAAAAACTTCTATAGCATGGACTTTCAATTCAGATGTTCGCAATACCAACTGTTTCTCTTCCGTAGTACGGAAAAATAGTTGAATCTTCCTTTTGTACCCCCCAGCACCCCGTCACCAGCCGTCACTGTCGACAATGTGACCCCGCCCGCATTAGAGAGAACGGAACCCCAATGGCGTTGACCACTCTAATTTTATAAGTATAATATTATTAAATAGTTTTCAGCATTGCAGCATTGACATTGCATAGCATTGACTATAATATAGTCTTTTTTTGTATCCGTAGTGTGATGGTAAATAACCAATATGTATTCAGAAATACCAGTTTGAAACTGAAAACAAGTTGTCGATTGCAGTGTTTAGATGAAATGCATTTATATGCAAAGATGCGAGATAGTTGAAGATCATTATATTGCTGTGATTGTAGCATGACATTTTACTCAGCCAGTGTTTCTTAAAACATTCGACACGTGTGTACCCCATATATAATTTTCGTACCCCTCGCCAAAAAAGTCGACTGTACTTTAAAAACAATAAATTGATACCGCACAATGTTGTAGGGTATCAGAACTCACTCGGACGATCTTATTATCACATCAATCAATAAAAATAAGACCTTTACGATTAATATAACGCGAATAAATTCATTGAAATTTTATAAAATTCTTGTAACCGACATCTACAAACGACGTCTCCCAGTCGGTGCTGGAGCAGCCGTCTCGCGTCTGTCGTAAGTGCCGCTTGCACCCTTGAATCGTACTGTATAAAGCCAAAAATTGCTCAGTGATCCTCGCACAGTCTAAGTCGACAGTCGCAGTCACTCCTGCCCTCCGGACGGCAGGAATTCGCATTGTAATCGTTTGGTCTTACGCTTTTAAAAATGTGGTTGTAACTGCAATGTATCTGTGTTTGTAATCAACAATGTAATCTCATTTGAAAATAAACTAGCCTACTCTCAGATGGAGTACGGTCAAGATAATACCGATTGAAATCTTTACAAGAGATACCTGTCTTCCCATCCTGTCCCTAAGTTCCGTCACCGAACGCCATGGAAGGATGCAGTCTGTACCAGTCAGATCGAGACAGAATACCAGGTCGTCTCAAAATATATAGTTATTATTTAACTTTTTCGTACATTTACAAGATAAATAAAAGTTAAATTATAATTAATATTCATTTTAATCAACGAGAAGGAAGAAATTGTTAATATTGTGACGACAGATCATCACAATTTGGTTTCCTATAGAGAAGGTATTTTATTCATTAACGGCCCGGGATTCGCCTTTCGGCATCTTCGGGCGTTTCAGTGACAAAGCTCATGCAAGTGCACACAATTCAAACGATATTTTTTATTTTATTATTTATTATTTTTAACGTATTTACTGTAATGTCTTGTGGTGTAAATGCACAGTTTTAAATGATTCTAACACATTTTCCTTGTGCTACGTTAAAATTTAATCTGACCAATCAACTGAAAATTCTCGCGAAGAACGAAACCGGTCCCGATCGATATAATAATACACGTGAAACTAGCACAAAAAAACATAATTTATGACGGTTCCTGTGGTCTAGTGACAAGAGCTTTGCCCTAGCGATCAGGTGGGCCCGGGTTCAAGTCCCGGCAAGATTTTTTTTTAAATTGTAAAAGAGATCTTGGATATGGGTGTATACAATTTTTCGTTGAGTTGTTTTCGACTGATTCATTGTTTATAATCGAGTTTATCTCGTATGACTTTCACAATTAAAAATATTTAGCGCATTGGCATTATCTGTAATTTGAATTGTTTGAATTTTGTACTTTTCCATGAGTTTTGTCGATAACGACCCGGGTTTCGCCTTCTATATTCATATTCTAGCATTTCAAGTGCACGCATGAACTTGAGCCAGTTCAACAGTGGAAAAGTAAAAAATTCAAACAATTCAAATTTGATATTGAAATTCCATCAAGCACCCTCAGTCGAAATCCTTAATTTATTATCTGTAATGTCAAATATTTTTTTCCCTTTTATTATTTCATTATTTGTGGCATTCGACCAAACGGTCCCGACGCGTACCACAGTTTCAGATGCAGCGGCACAAATGCGCGACGTGTAACATTATTACTGTTCATTTGTTATTGCCTGAGGCTATTTTAATACGAGCGAAATAAAATGAATTTGCGCCTACTTTCGCTTTTTTTAACGACCCATAATGGTCTCAGGATAATTGCCCGCCGGCGTGGCGGTTCGCCCGGTGAGAAGCATTTTACCAATACATATAACCATACAGCTCTAAATCTGCGGTTCCACGATCCGGGGTCGAGCCCCCATGTCCGTGAAGACAAAACCGCGTGAGATTGTGATTGATTTGCGAATGAGCGCGGAACGTTTCGGTTTGTGATTTTAATTTGAATTTCGAACTCTGCAGGTGTATTTATGTTTACAGAAAACAAACAAGAAACACAAGTGGCACACAACCTATTTGACACTAAGAATCTGGGGTTCTGACAAAGCTAATTTCAACAAATGTGACAGTATATAAAATTTAAAATAACTTTAATTATTCCACGTATTGTGCTACTTACTGTGACACGTGTTTCGCCTTCTTTCAGAGGCATCTTCGGACTTACTATCGCAAAAGTTGCTTAAGTAATGAAGCAAGATTGATTCTAACATTTTTAAATGATGAAATTATAAAATGGAGTTTGGGATTTTTTCCCTTTTACGGGAAGCAATGAGAGGGTTGTAGAATCGAAACAAAGCAAACAAATAATCATACTACTAATGACGTTAAACATTACAAACAATTAAACTAATGAGCTGCAATCAATCAGATAGGTTAGTGATTACTCTATTAATTGGAAATAATGGAAGTAGCACAATACGTGGAATAAGCAATGTTATTTTTAAATTTAATATTAAAATGAACTTCCACAAAGTTTAAAATGATATAATTACAAAATAGAGTTTGGGATTTTTTCTATTTTACGGGAAGCAAGGAGGGGGGTTATAGAATCGAAACAAAGCAAACAAATAATTAAATGTGACAGTGTTTAAATTGCAAACAGGGCCAGAAAAAATTATTTCAAATAATTATATTTATTGGATTGAAAGGATACGATAGTTCTAATGGTTAGCTAATCGTTCTCACTACGCACCGCTTTTTTTTCGGATAGGAAGGGTCGATGGGGATTTTTAACAACAAAAAAACCCATGCCTTTGAGCACGATCGATAATCGACTGAAAAAATCTGCTCGCACAGAAACTCGAGCCAGGGAGGTCCGTCACCAAAGCCAACAACGTTGACCACTGCACCACGGAATAATTCTATCATTTTTATCATTAACCACTTGCCGGTCCAATTGATTTAACATATGCACATATTTGAAAATGCAAAATACACACACAAATTTGTGATAGCATATTTTTTATCTGTAAGTCTGTGTCCAGCCCCTGCTTGGACTAGATCAAATTCGTAATTTTCGTACGAAGTTTGCCCGAGTTATCTCGTGATGTCTGTTTTTTTTCCGACGAAGAGAGACTTTCAATCTGACCATGCTATAGAGTATTTTAAAATCCAATAAATAGGGCGTGAATCCCTTTCCGAAGTGGTTTTTGAAAGCAACAATTTTCGAGACAAGCAATAAAGTATTGTGGACCGATGCCAGCCACGGACCACAGGTTAAAAAAAACACTGATTTAAGTTATTTAAAATCTTATATTAGTTCACTTACCGGTTACCGTATCTCCGTTGAAGGTGATCTGTACAGTATGACTGGCTGGTTGGTGAGGAGTAAATGCTGCCAGGAACCTCTGCCCGCCAAGAGCTCGAACGGAAGACGTCACCCTTCCTCCGTTCACAAGGATCTCCAGATTACCGGAGCCAGCGCGGGAACCATCGACTGGAGAGGAACATTGGATTACATTAAAATCTAGATTCTAAGATCATTCTTATACTGATTTGTTTATTAATTCTTGTCATATTTATTAAATTACAATTATTCATCAGTTTAGCATATCGGCATCTTACTTTGAAAAGGTTCTAACTGCTCTTTTGATCCTGTTTTGAGATATGAGCGTTTGAAGTTTCGATTGATCATACTATTTAATTCAAAAAATAAAAGACTACTAATTATTTGGTCAGTTTTTAATTCGATAAATGGTCAGTTATAAATACTTAAAACGGTCAGTAATGAATACCGAAAACGGTCAGCTAAAATAATAAATGGTCAGTTTACACTTATTAAAATAACATTATCTGCTTTCAAATACCTGAACTTAAGAAATTATTTCATTTCATGCCATAAATTTGCCTCTTATTTGATAAAATTCACAAGCTGTCAAAATAAACACATATTTTTTTTTTTAAATTACTGACCATTTAAATTAAATACTGACCGTTTTATTTAATAACTGACCACATTCACACTGATACAATGACAACTGACCGTTTATATTTTTAACTGACCATTTACCTATTTAACTGACCAAAACTTGAATTAGTTACTGACCCATTAAATACATGCCAAGATAAAATTCATTCTGTAACAATGGGTAAGTAAAAAAAAATCATTGATTTAATTGGCATTTACTTTGTAGAACTCCATTATAACACGGGGAAAAAATAGCAATGTATTTTAGTCCTACAGAAATTATATTATACATATGGTTGATAGCTATTTCGGCTTACGCCATCGTCAGAGCTTTATATTATAATTTCTGTAGGACTTTTACTTATTATTAGTTATGTATTTTTAATAAGCTTATGGAAAATGCCTTTTTCAATTTGGCTTTGGGGGTCGCGGGTCAAATGGCTTTCATAAAAACCAGAAAATGGTTGGGAACCTATGATCTAAGTGATCTAGTCGTGGAAATAATGATGACAATCTTAGAATTTTATCAAATAAATTCAGTAAAAAAAGTGTGCAGATGAACTCCGTAATTCAATAACATATGATTGCGAAGTTATCAAATATGCTAGAATACGGTAACTACACAATTTTCTCAGTTAGTCCAAAATGTCAGTTAGAGCCTTTACAAAGTTATATTATGATATAGAGCATACATGGGCAACCACCGGCCCACCGAGCTATTTTTTCCGGCCCTGATTCATTTCAGCAAAGTAATAGAGAAAGAAATTAATAGTTCCAGGGAGGGATTAAATTTTTTTAAACCATTTTCCTAGTCTATCAGCTCATACAAACATCACATATAATTCTTATGGAGATAAACTGAAGGCACTAATAGAGCAATTTGATACGAGGTTTGCTGACTTCCAAAACAAAGACTCCACATTCGCTATATTTGCTCGCCCGATGGATGCAGATGTAAATAATGTGCCAGCAAATTTACAAATGGAACTTATTGAGCTTCAGAAAAATATACAAAATTACGCGCATTTGCAAGAATAATCATTTATATTTTTGGCAGCACATATATGTGTGAACGGTTTTTGTCTAGGACAAAACACACTAAATCAAAAACAGATGAAAATCCCGAAAATTCTATGCGATTATCCATAAGCAATACCAAACATAAAAATAGATAATCTCGTAATTCAAGTACAAGGCCAATCTTACTGCCACACTCGGTCACACAAAATTTTGTGATCAGTATATAATATTAATATTATGTCTCTCATTAAATAAATAAAAAATATATAAGAAGTAGCAACGTTTTTTTATTGAATTAAATATTACTTTATTATGCTTAGTAATTTGGTCCGGCCCTTGACTCGGAGACAGAATGATAATTTGGGCCCCAGACCTAGGAAATGTGGCCCATGCCTGATATAGAGGATGAGGTATTGGGAAAGTTTTAAGGGTAAACTCACTCTCAAATTCGACTGGTTTTCCGACAACTCCATCTGGAATATCTTGGACATGCACGGAGCTCGCTCCACCTTTGTCAGAAAACGATGACAAGTTCTGACTCCTGAAAAAAAATAAAGAAAAAATGATCTAATATGTATCGAAAGAAATTCACAACATTGAAGAAGTTGCAATTGCAATTATTGGTCATTGAAGGAAAAGTGTATGGTGTTTTTTCACGTCATATTTTGACGCCTTCTCTACACAGAAACCCTATTCATTTTTCTCTACTTTTTAGGAGTACCAAAATACAGGTTTCACTGGTAATGAATTTTGCATATTTTTAACAGACACATGTCTTTTCATTATCTTTAAAGACAATGCTTAATAGTAATTTATTGACGTGACAACGTCTTATAAATCGATGAACGCCCGCTGCACGCACGAAAAAACATGACTCATTCTCCCGTTTGTCGCGTTACGCCGAAGGCAAGCGTGCGAGCGAGAGCGCGGATAAGCGATAGAGAGGCACGATCGGCCTACCGTTCGGATTGTGCCGCATCTATCTCTCTTCCACTCGATTGGTCGATGCGTCCGAGGAGAAAAGAGACAGCGGCAGCACACAACTTATACACCTACAGAACCTACGCGTGATCTGTTTACAACTGCTTATAAAGTGAAGTGAAATGTTAATGTGGTTTTCATTGTTTATATTACAACAACAAATTCGGCAATAAAGGTTATTAATTCTTGCATATTAAAAATCTGATTAACGTATAACAAATATACAAAATATCGTATCCATACAAAATAATGATAATTCAATAAAAATGATTCCATTTTATTCATAAAAGTATGCAATCATTTCATCAATGTTTTCTTATGACGTTGTCACGTTAAACTATCGTCCGTAAACCGACTTTACAGACACCAATTTTTTTTAATGTGTTGTTTTAAGGTTAAGTGAAGCTATGAATTAGAAAATGATTTTAATGCACATTGAAATATCTTCGTATCCACTCATCCTATTGATACGTCATTTTGACAAATAGCGTATCATATTATATTGTATCTAGTGGCATTCATAGTTAAAACCGGAAAAATCGAGATTAGGTTAGATAAGAAAATTTGAGGTTAGGTTTTACAAATTTGTCTTTTAGCTAATTGGCCAGCAAATGTGAAATAAAATGATAGCTAATCACCAGTAAGTAAATAAAAGGGCCCGTAAATGTTAAATAAACGTGTAAAGTCTTAAATCGTGGGTGTAAGGGACATACGAGCGAAACTACAAAAACAATGAACTGAGATAAATGGCAAAACAGTTTTCAATGTTTCTGACAGATTTGCAGGAAAGCCGAACAATATCTGGTAAACCGCTCTCCGTACAAGTAAAATATTTTTATATCTTATAGAACTGCATTTTTGAGCATGACAATGCAATATTAAACTCAAAACAACCATTTTTGTAGTTTCGCCCGTATGTCCCTACACCCACGAAATGACCTTGTATTTAGTTTGTTAACAAGCGCGTTACATTTTTTCAATGCAAGTTTATTGATAAAATATGTATTTGTAATAATATACATATGTATATGAAAATTCATGATTTGATATTTTGACCTTGAAAATTTTGTGTTTTATAAAAAATACGTTATAGGGGGACGGTCTCAAATGCTATAGGAAACTTGTTGTACGAGGGAACGCTATAGAAGGTATTGAGAAAAAAATCTCTTAATAAAAAAATTGGTTGTCTGTAAAGTCGGTTCACGGACGATAGTTTAACGTGACAACGTCATAAGAAAACATTGATGAAATGATTGCATACTTTATTGCCGCAATTGTTGTTGTAATATAAACAATGAAAACCACATTAACATTTCACTTCACTTTATAAACAGTTGTAAACAGATCACGTGTAGGTACTGTAGGTGTATAAGTTGTGTGCTGCCGCTGTCTCTTTTCTACTCAGACGCATCGACCGATCGAGTGGAAGAGAGATAGATGCGGCACAATCCGAACGGTAGGCCGATCGTGCCTCTCTATCGCTTATCCGCGCTCTCGCTCGCACGCTTGCCTTCGGCGTAACGCGACAAACGGGACAATGAGTCATGTTTTTTCGTGCGTGCAGCGGGCGTTCATCGATTTATAAGACGTTGTCACGTCAAAAATACCTGAATCTAGGATGTGTTGCATCTGTTTCTTCTACGCGTGAAATGTTATTTAACGCCCCCCCACTCTCTCGGGAGGGCCTACTTGATAAAAAAGACTGTTGGACACTGCTGAAGGGGGTACTGCTGTCGGTGGCTTCCCGCCTGGTGCTGTACGATGTCGAAGAGTTCACAAAATGGCTCTGGGAGACACTTTTGTAATCTTTACCCTGGAACAAAATAAGAAACGGTTTGTAAAGCTGTAAATGTTGTATCGATTAAATTTGATATTAACTCCTACAGCACCTAAGTCGTGTCTTGCTTGACATCGTATAGGTAACCCGCAACTCCTTAGTCGAGTCCTGCATCCAAAATTATTTTTGATAATTTTTGATTATCCTTATTTAACCCTTTAAACGCCATTCCAATTCCATCGATTTTTGCTGTACGCCACTATTTTCAATCATCGATTTTTCCATGAATATGCCGGAAAATAATTTTATACCCGGAAAATTGAAAAAAATATATCAAAAGTACAAGATTTAAAAAACGTCTCTAGGGTTGCCAAAAACAATAAATATTATAAATAAAAATATGAAATATATATATTTTCTATAATAAAATTTTTTTAAAGGTAGCACAAATTGCATCTAGGGCTGCCACAAAAAAATAGTGTAATTTATGAATAAATTAGAATTATTTTCCTATGACTGGAAAGTTTATTTTATAAATAGCACAAAATGCTATGTGTTGTCTACTCGCACTTACTGATATTTAGCTATTCTCTTCCCACTCTAATGAAATCCCTTGGAGATGACACCCGGTTAGCCCAACTTCAAATAAAACGAAAACGGTTCAACATATGGGTATTCTTACAATCACATAATATTGCATTTAAAAATATTTAATTTATTCCTTAATAAGCTCGTAATTGCGTTTGCGTGCCTGCACGCCGTGGCGTCTAAACGGTTAAATAACCGAATTTATTGGATCGTGTGCCTTAGTTAAAGTTTGAAACTTGTCAAAATGTGATATAATTTTCAGTAATTTCTTTTACCATGCTAATAAACACGCAAAACCCTGTGATATTAATCAATTTCTCAAATCTATTGAGAAGTTGCTGGAAGGAAATAAATAATATATTGAGGAGTGAATGGGGTTAAGCCCCAGATTTTAGAAATTGAAAATTACTTATATGCGTAACCTCTGTGCATAGTGATAGCGATTAGCTAACCACTAGTCTTGTTCTAGTCCTATCCTTTCTATCCCTACTCTCTTCAATAAAGACATGGTTAAAACAAAACTATTTTACACTTTTCAGGTGTTAACTGTGTTTCTCTGTGGTCTAGTGGCAAGAGCTTTGTCTAAGCGATCAGGTGGGTCTGGATTCAGGCACCGGCAAGGTCAGATTTTTTCAATTGAAAAAGATATTTTGGACATGGGTGTGTGTCATTTTTCGTTGATTTGTTCTCGACTATGACTTTTGTAATTGAAAATATTTGGCGCATTGGCATTAGTAGTAATGTCAAATATAAGCCGTAACTTCTTGATGGAAAGACATTATTTCAATAAATAAAACACATTTTAAAGTACTATTTCAAAAAATATTCTGTTGAAGACCAGCACCGGTTTCACTCTTCCCGAGCAATGCCAACTGATGAGAAGTTGACAATGCTTGCAATGAGCGAAAGCGGTCCTGATCTTGTAGTACTTTATAATGTTTAATTTATTTAAAGAAAGTTTCGTTATCATGTAAATGATCAAAAGTCAAGGGAGAGGTTTATTGGAACTTACGTAATATCCATCCGTATCCACCTCATCCCTCGATACCACAATACTCGGTTTCACATCGGCTGGCTTGTAAGGCCCACCCGCCAATTCGTCAAGCTGCCGATTGAAGGAGTCTTCCGTGAAATTGGAGAACTTGTTGAACTGGGTGTTGCGTCTGGTCTCGGAGTCATGGAGGGTGTTTGCGGGTCTTCCGTATGAAAGGTCTGTGTTCAGTTGGGACTCTGCAAGGTTGGCTAGAGACTCGAGGCTGTAAGAATGAATTTAAAGATGTTTTTAATATTAAACATTGTTTTGTGGTAAAAATAACGTCCGGTCCGTGGTGCAGTGGTCAACGTCGTTGGCTACCGTGTCGGACTGCAAGGGTTCGATCCCTGGTACGAGCAGATTTTTTCAGTCAGTAAATCGATTCTACTCAGAGGCAATGGGTGGTGGTATGTGTTGCTAAAAATCCCTTTCCCACCGTTCCGATCCCAAAGAGCGACGCATAATGACAGCGATTAGTTAACCACTGGTCCTCGTATCCTTTCCATCCCTACTCTCTTCGAAAACGGAATGGGTTGAGTAACCGAGTAACAAGCAGTTCTCGTAGAACAACATATGTTGGAATAAACTCAGTGAGGAATCCATATGCTCCAAGTTGGGAGCGGACATGGCTAAAATAAATAAATAATAACGAATTTTTAATCTTATTCCACATAAAATTTATTGAATCAGGACCAGTTTCGCTCATGTCGAGCATAACCAATTGATCAGTTTATAATGCTCACTGTTGATTCCCAAATAAAGTCGCAAATTGTTCAACTGCAGTGAAGTTAACCTTGCTTGCGATCAAGTCAGTGTGGCTTATATGGCTTGTGTGAGGACGTATCACAGCAAACAGTTCTGCTTGTTCGGAATTCATCTGAAGGCAGTCTCATAGAATATGCCATGTACAATCTGGCCTAAAACCAACTTTTCAATGGAATAGCGACAATGAAAATAGCATTTACCTATTCGCACTCATCAAATGTTTTGTCTTGGCGATAGCATCCCAAGAATCTCTCCTGCCGGCCGATCCTTTCACTTGTGATACTCTTATGTTCGAACTGTGGTCGATACCGCCTTGGTTGTCAAAACCTGAAAAGATAAATGAAAATTATTTTCGTTGTTTTATGCCAGGCAGCAAAACTTGAAACGAACGTCGCTGGAACCTCAACGCACACATGAGGGCGGGCGTCACTGGACGAATTTTGAAATAAAAACTAAAAATTCATCCCTGATGCGAAAGAATAGCCAAAGCATGTGTAACTTGAAAAAAATATTTGGGGAAGTGCAGTGAGATTTTTCAGTAAGATCACGTAGTAATGGAAATTTCATGACGATTTCATTTGGGGTCCTGGGCACGTTGGGCTTGTCACAAGCAAATGTTCAATTCGCAAATCAGTGTGAGAAAAAATACCTGGAGCCAAGACTCCAAATTACCGTTAGAAAGAATTGTACAATTAATATATTACATGTATTGTTGGACAGAAGTGTTGACGTGGATGATGAAATGAATTTATGCGGAGGCCGTGGTTGGGCATTCGGGTTGCATTTATTGTTATGCTAGAAGATATTGCTGAATTTTGGCAGTTTATTGAGCGGCTAAATCTTGGTCGGAGTCGGAGTAGTGTTTTTGGTCAATGTTGGAGTCGTGTTTTTGATAAATGCTGGAGTCGTAGTCGTATTTTTTTTAATGACTCCACAGCCCTGGAGGAAATACCTTTATGCAGGCGTGCATTGTGATTTGTGTCTCTAAGTGTACGGCCTGAGGGACAGCGTTTTTTTACAACTTTTCGTACAGTTCAAATGTTAGTTGCCTTTTGGGTATAAAAAAAAGCGGCGTCGGGCCAAACGAGCCAATGAGACCACCTTAATTTGTCTCGTGCCAGTACACTACGCTGCCATTGAAGCTTCAGTGGATAAAGCAGGTCGTGGCTGCTTGGAAACGTTGTCAATTGGATAATAAGCAACAAGTCTTACTCGGGCTTTCATTCCTAAAAGATCTATTGATGATAGGAGTCCTATCCACGAGATCTTCCTGGCCGGTGGTGTTGAATGAACTGTGCATGCGGTAATTCGAAGACTTCTCTGTGACTCGTGATGTAGTCAAAGAAGGACTATCTCTTCCGTAAAGGTTTTGGTTATAGCCTGGACTTGAGGTTCTGTGGAAAAAAGCGCAGGAATGTGAGATGGTAACACAAATATATATGTTGGATGCACAGGTATTAAGACTGAATGGTTTTTTTTTAATGACTGTTTATTAGAAATTATTGATTGGCTTCTGCTAACTAATTTTCCAGTGTAAATAGCATCTCCTCAACTATATAAGTATGTAAAACAGTGATGCACAACATGCAACCCTGAATGACATTTATTGCAGCCCAATTGCACAAATATCAATCACTTTTTTTTTAGAACCTTTTACGGACAATGGAAGAACAAACATCAAAAATTTCTATAATTCAATCAGTTTTATCCATGCGGCCCTAGAACTATCTGAGAATTGATCATCTGGCCCTTCTCCCAAAAAGTTTGTGCATCACTGATTTAAAACAATGTTCACTGTTTTTGATGGTTTCGGCGGTAACTTTGTGGAAGTTCATTTTAATATAAAATTTAAAATAACTTTGATTATTCCACGTATTGTGTAACTAACTGTGACACGTGTTTCGCCTCTTTCAGAGGCATCTTCAGACTTACTATCGCAAAGTTTGCTTAAGTAAACGTTTGGCACATTAAAGTATAGAAATCCACCGAATATCACTGTTTTCCTGTCTGTGAACATTTGATTTATAAATAAGTGTAAAGTTATTATGGTTTAAATAAATTAATACATATTATATTGTGTCCTGGCAATACCTGTTAATAGGACTAGCTGTTCTTCCCACAGGACTTGCGGTCCTACCAATCGGACTGGCAGTCCTATAAATTGGACTGGCCGTTCTGTTCAGGTCCGGGCGGGGATCCAAATATTTCGTGGTGATCGGGCTTGAAGCGATGTTCCTCGGGCTGTCCGACCTGAATTTGGTGCTGGTGTTGATGTCCTGGGTCTTTGTCACCCTGGACACGTATCCGGAGTCTCCCATGTCGTAGGTTGAAGATTTCTGACCGCTGTACGAGTCGTCTCCGTACGAGGACTTGTAGGCGTTCGACGTGTCGTATTTCGAATCGTATGCCGATGATTTGGTTTTGCTGTAGTCGTTATGGCTTAAGCCGGAGCCGTTCAGAGGGCTGCTTTCACGATATCTCCCACCTGGAGAATATAGAATTACAGATTTTAATATAGACAAATAGCAAACGAGAATTTAGACTAAGGGTGCTTGATGGAATTTCAATATCATATTTGAATCGTTTGAATTTTGTACTTTTCCATAAGTTTTGTCCCTAAAAACCCGGGTTTTGCCTTTCGACATCTTCAGGTATTTAAGGTGCACAGATGTACTTGAACTGACAGTTCAAGTACAACAACAACATGAGATTATGTAATGGAAAAGTAACAATATGATGCAGGCAAGCTGGCACGGACAATATGTAGTGGAGACAAAATAAGATGGACATATCATTTTCTTACTTTCGATGGTTTCGGCGGTAACTTTGTGGATGTTCATCTATATATATAAAAATGAATGTTTGTCTGTCTGTATTTCCGCTATGGACTACTAAACCGCTCGACCGATCGATGTGAAACTTTACAAATTTATTGAGTACACTCCCGCAATGGTTTCTGGCCTACCAACCCCTCCCCCTAACCACCCCCCAACCTCCGCCCCAATTTTTTTTTAAACTTTACGAATTTTTCAAGTTCACTCCTTCGAAGGTTTCTGGCATACCCCCCCCCCATACGCCCTCCAAACTCCACCCCGCGAAACAACTCCCCTCTCCCCAAAAAATGATATCGAATTTTTACAAATTTCTCGAGTACAATTCCGCGAAACTTTCTGGCGTACACCCCCCCCCAATCCCCCCTAAAATTACTGGCGTAGCAATGCGCGCAGGGTACAGCTTGTTTTAATATAAAATAACTTTGATTATTCCACGTATTGTGCTACTAACTGTGACACGTGTTTCGCCTCTTTCAGAGGCATCTTCGGACTTCTAGGGAAAAATCCAAAACTTAATTTTGTAATTTTATCATTTTAAAATGTTAGAATCAATCTTGATTTATAACTCAAGCAAATTTTGCGATAGTAAGTAGATTATATTAAAAGTAGGCGGGATCGGGGTCGAATGTCTATATCATGATTGTAATGTAAATTCATCGCAAACCTGGACTGCCGACTCTGACTGGACTGTCTCTGGTCTTCGTAGAGCTCTTGCCTTTATGTGATCCAACTCGCATCATGAACGGGGATCCCTTCACGTCGTATCCGTTAAAGTATACGTAAATCTAAAATAGAAACAAAATATGAGAATAACTTTATAATATTTTTATTGGATGTTTGCCGATACACGGCAAGCATTGCAATGCCACTCAAAGAAAGAAAAGGGTTGTGTTTATTGAAGTGCTTTTGGAAGCACAAAATTTTACATTAATAATTTCGATTTCATTTCACTAACATTGATCGGTATCGGTGACATTTTCTGTTTGTCTTTGCCGATTGTCTATGGTACGTGCCACTTACCCGGGCACGCCCGAGTATACTCGGACATTGAAAGTCGGACATCACAGGATACGGGCAAACTTCATACGAAATATACGAATTTGATCTAGTCCAAGCAAGGGCTGGACACAGACTAACAGATAAAAAATATATCACAAATTTGTGTGTCTATTTTTCATTTTCAAATGTGTGCATATGTTAAATCAATTGGACCGGCAAGTGGTTAAAATACGGTAAGAAAAATAACAATGCATTTTAATTCTACAGAAATAATTTAATATATTTGTTGATAGCTTTTTCGGCTTAAGTAGGTAAGCCGAAATAGCTATCAACAAATAATTAAGAATTTCAAGGGTATGGAATTTCAATTGTTTGTTTGAATTTTGTACTTTTCCATGAGTTTTGTCGCTAACGACCCGGGTTTCGCCTGTCAGCATCTTCAGGCATTTGTCACCATCATTGAAATTATTGGCCCAAGTCGATGATTTGCCGGCCTAAAATTTTGGTTTGCAATGAAACAAAATCAGCAAGTAGTCCCTTTCATAAAAAGAGAACCAAAGAAAAACACAGAAAAACATAGGGCTGAAGATAGGGCGGTCAAATTTAATTTCAATGACAGCTTGGAGAAGAATATATTTTCACAGTTAGTAACATATTTATTTAATTTTATGAAAATATACATGTACTATGTATTTTTCTTTTTACTTTTAGCCGCTTATCAAAATGAAATTTTTTTACCCAGTTTCTCAAAAGGTGGCCGACCACTCTAATAGACCATAGATAATAGACGGTGCAATACAACTCAAAGATTCAAGGAACGTTTCTTACTCTATGCTTTCCATTGTCCTTTGGCATAAACGAAACTCTATAAGTGTGTGCGTCGAGCTTCTCAACGGCGGACATGACACTTCTCTTGTCATGGACGATATCAACGTTCAATTCTCCTCTGACTCCTGCACCACACCCGCTCGTGTCCACCAAGAAGTAGTGAGCCTTGTGAGCGATGCCTCCTTCTAAGCCGGAAACAGAAACTCCGGCGGGATCGAACACGTCGCATGTGAACGGGCCACCCTGTAAAAACATCGGTAATAAATTAATTTAAGGTTATACCAATGTGTTTTCATTCTAGGTTCTAACTGCTCTTGACACTGTTTTGAGATGTGAAACGTTTGAAGTTTCGATTGATTAAATTCACTTATTTTAAGCATATTTTATCACAACTCTTGCTGAGAAATAATGATCTTAAAGATCTTATCATGGAAATAATGATGACAATCTTAAAACATTGTCAAATAAATTTAGTAAAAAATAAGTGTGCAGATGCAGTGCAACTCTGGAATTCTGCTAACTCCGTTATTGAACCATAGATAATTCTGAAATACATATTTTAGAATGCGGTAAATACAATTTTTTCTGAAAGGTCATTTTAGGCAAAAATGACAATAAGCCTTTTCAAAGTGTCAGTATCAGTACTTTTTCCAACAATACAAAGGGTATTTCAATAGGGACGCTCAAAATATGTTACTTAGTCCTGCTGAGTAGATTATTCATTGTTTAGTGGCCAAATTTGAGTTTATAGATATATAAATAAATAATTCCTACCTGTACGTCATCAAAATACAATATTTGGTGAAAACAACACTATTTTAAAGTAATGTAAAGGCACGATTTTTTGAAATGGCTTTCTGTAATTTTTAAATTTATTATAATAGAAGATTCTAAAGAACTTCAGGTAAACGACCGCAGAAAAAATCTGATTTGGTTCCGGAGCAGTTGGAAGTTTACCCAAATTTGTCAAAAAATCAACTTTAGCGACATGGCCCATTTTATAATGAATGGATATTGGCAGACATTTGATGCTATATTCCATATTTAATTCCGTTTCAAAATGACAATAAAAGTTAACAGAAACCTTTACCGACAAAATATAAAAAGACCCTTTATTTTACTATCATTTAGGTTAGGTTAGGTTCATAAAATTTAATTTTTAATATGAAATCATACTTGAATATTTTTTCCTTGATATGTTATGGCGATTTCCCAAGTACCAGGCTCATCTGGTTTGAAAATGGCACTGCTGGTGTCGTCCACGTGCTGTAGAGGGCAGTGCAGGAACGGCCGGATGGACTGTATGCTGTGACAAGTATATCTTCACGTTTCGGAGCACCTGTAATGATAAAATATTGTTAATTAATTTTATTCTTTTTCATTATTATGATAATGGAAGCTAGGTCAGAACATGGCAGACATCAACTTAAGGGGGTCTGAAAACGTTGGAAAGTTACTGCAGTTAGATGACACTTGTTTGGAGGCGGGACGCCGTTCACATTTTGATGCTTCGGTTATTTACATGAGAACTTTCAATACACATGCAATTTCAATTCATAAAACAAACCAAAATGTAAGCAAGAACTAAGCAAGCAACTTCAAAAACTTAAAACAGGAAGAAAAAGAATTATCTATGGATCGGGCATAGCAGATTAATGGGGAGTAAAGGTTTCATAGTTTAAATCGTATTTGAACTTTCAATCGAGTTTTTTATCAAAACTGTGTTTTCCTAACTGGTTTCCACGATATCTCAAGAACGGGTCGATCGATTTCCTTGAAATTTGAATGGTAGATTAAAAATATGTTTTGTCGTCGTTTGAACTAGGATAGTGAAAAATTTTAAGCCTTTTTGTTTTTACGTAAGAAAAAAATCATGAAATTTGAACTTTTTTTTTCAAATACTTGTCAATTGGTCAATTTTCCACATTTTCAAAAGATCCAAGTTCAAACGATTTTGTAAAGCCTTATAGAATAAAAAGCCGTAATTTTTTTTCGACATGGGTGCGAACATTCGAGAGTGTTCTGAGTGCCTGGAATATAGGTGGGTGACAATATGAATGAGTTACCTGTGGCATTGACGAGAACTTCAACAAGACTGCCAAGGGCACATGGCGCCATTCCTGGAGGAGCAACAGTCACGAGTCGAGGCAATACTCGGAAGAAGAAGCGGTTTTCCACCCTGTAAACATAATATCACACTTAAGAAAACGTCACCAAGTATTAGAAACTTGCTCCTGAGACACCTGTGGCAAAGAAGAAAATCGGTTAAGATTCCAATCGTTTACAAAGCCTAAGTAAGTTAAGGTCTGTGGTGCTGTGGTTAGCGTCTTTCGAGACGGACCTCAAAAATTCCAGTCCCAGTATGAGCAGCATTTTTTACCGTTAATTAATCGAATTTGACCGGTCCGTGGTGCAGTTAGACCGTCCAAGTTCGAGTCCCGAACGAGCAAATTTTTTTAGCCGATAAATCGATTCAGCTCAGAGGCAACGGGTCTTTGTGTTGTTAAATCCCTCCCCACCTTTTCGATCCCAAAGAGCGACGCATAATGTCAGCGATTAGCTAATCACTAGTCGTTTCCTAGTCTTCGTATCCTTTCCATCACTACTCTCTTCGAAAAACAGAGGTAACTTGCAGTTCTCGCAGAAAACATATGTTGAGATAAACTCCGTGAGGAATCCATATGATCCAAGTTGGGAGGGGACACGGTTAATAATAATCGATTCGGTTCGAAGGCATGGATTTTGTTTTAAAATTCCTTTCCTGTTCATCTAATCTTAAAAGCAAAATGTAGCAAGAGCAGCTTCTTAACCGAATGGCTGCCACAGACGTCTAAAGACGCGAAATTTTCCGTGAACAATCATACAAAAAATAACGTCTTCAGACGCTCGCTTAAAGCGGGATTTTACTAAATAACATCAATAATAACTGATGAATTATAAATATTTTAAATTTTGTTATTATGGATAAATGACGGCACAATCGCATCGTAATCTACAAGTTTTTACAAATTAACTTTTAAAAAAGATAAAATATTAACGTTTTGTTTATTTCTAAAAATTCTATACTATTCATCATCTAGCCTTTTTTATTTACTCAGTGGAGTATTTCTAAATTACTATTCTGATTAAAATTATGATCATTTTCTATTAAATGTTTGGCAAACTCAGAAAAATTGTTAGTTTTTAGACATCTTATATGTTCTTTAATTCTAATATTAACGTTTCTACCTGCCTGTCCAACATAAGAAGCTTGACAGTCTCCACAAGAGAGTCGATAGATACTACTCTGTGACGATGAATCTATGCGATCATTACCGTTGTGAAGAGATGGTTGATAGTTAAGTTGTTACCTGGTGTCATCAACGTCAAGTACGATCTCATGCATTCCCATCTTGTCAGGAATGAAGACTCCGTGTCCTCGGTTTTGTAGTTTGATGGGGTGCATCTGTTCCGCTGGCGTAACTACGTATGCACGCACTTGAGAATAGTCTAGTTCTTTTGACAGCAGATCTACTCTGAAGTTTACCTGAAATCATAATGGAGTGATTAAAGACAGTGTTTAATCTTATATATAAAACCGAAACGGGGGATGTATGTCTGTAATTCCCTTTTGCATTGTTGTTGCAAGTTCAAACAAACGAATTGATTTCGCTCGCGAAAGTTTCGACGGTAAATTTGTTTCGTTATCAATGTGTGTGTAGAGACTCCAATTACTCGAGTATCGAGTAGTATATATATAAAACCGAAACGGCGTATGTATGTCTGTGGGTCTGTAATTCCCTTTTGCATTGTTGGTCATTAAGTTGCCATAAAAACGAATATGAAAGAAAATATGATTGATTTTTTTATCGGCGAAGACATTTAGTCAAAATGTAATAAATTAGTATTCTACTGAACTTTTCCCGGCTTTTATTAATATAATAATAATAATGTTTTTATTTACGTGAAGCTTAGATTTTTTCCTTGAATGGGCGAGAATGGGGCTGTCAATATATGAAAGGGGCTGTGAAATGTCAAAGCCAGTCTGAAATGTTCATTTTAATTCCATTTTAATTGACCTAGACTTTTGAATTTTGAAAAAAGTTGTTTCAACGTGGCCCGTCTGAATTTACGCGCCGAGGTGAACATAACCCCAAACTGGTCCGAGCGAAGTCGGGTAGCAATACTAGTATAATATAAAATAAAATTAATGTCTTTGCACTTAGTTGGTTTGGGACACGGTGAAAGTATTGGAGATAGATGGTTTATGTCATACATGGGCAAACACCGGCCCGCCGTAATAGATAAAGAAATTAATAGTTCCAGGGAGGGATTAATTTTTTTAAACCATTTTCCTAGTCTAACAGCTCATACAAATATCACAAAAATTCTTATGGAGATGAACTGAAGGCACTAATAGAGCAATTTGATACGAGGTTTGCTGACTTCCAAAACAATGACTCCACATTCGCTATGTTTGCTTGTCCGATGGATGCAGATGTAAATAATGTGCCAGCAAATTTACAGATGGAACTTATTGAGCTTCAGGGGGATTTAGTGCTAAAACCACAATTTAACAACATTACTTTGACGGATTTTAATAAATTATATTTGATGGAAGAAAAATATACAAATTTACGCGTTGCATTTGCAAGAAAAATCGTTTGTCTTTTTGGCAGCACATATATGTACATACGTGTGAACAGTTTTTTTCGAGGATGAAACACACTAAATCAAAAATTTGAACGAGGATAACAGATGAAAATCTCAAAAATTCTATCCGACTATCCATAATAGCAACGTCAATATTGATGGTCTCATAATTCAAGTACCAGGCCAATTTTCACACAAAATTGTAATCGGTATATAATATTAATATTATGTCGTTCATTATATCAATAAAAAAAACACAAGAAGTAGCAATGTTTTATATTGAATTAAATATTGATTTATTATGTTAAAAAATTTGGTCCGGCCCTTGACTCGGAGGCAGAATGATAATTTGGCCCTAGATCTAGGAAAGGTTGCCCATGCCTGCTTTATGTGGTCAGTTAGTTAATGATATTATATTACACATCAGTTGTAAATACAGTGAGAAAGTTTAATAACGAAGGAAACAAAAAAGCTCTGTTTGAAAAGGTTACTATCATCAGCTCATACATGCTTGAAGGCATGTCATATTTATTCTTTACCATGTCCAGTCACAACTTGGAGCATAAGGAGCTCACGGAGTTTATATAAACATGTTTTTTTCTAGGAGTATTGCTTGTCACTCAGTTGCTCAACCTCTCCTTTTTGAAGAGAGTAGGGATTGAAAGGATACGATAACTAGGATAGGACTAGTGGTTAGCTAATCGCTGTTTTTTTTTTTTTAGGATTGGAAAGGTGAGCAGAGATTTTTGACGACACAAACCCATTGCCTTCATCGATTGAAATCTGCCCGTGCAGGGACTCAAACCCTAACGGTTCGTAACAGAAGACAACGATGTTGACCACAGCACCACGAACCGGGCATATTTCATATATTTCTTAATACACTTTCTATCAAAAGGATGCAAGCTCCAAACGTCGAATTAGTAAAGCTTTTAAGTTTGAACAAAGGAGGGCCAATGAAATTAAGGGTGTAGGAAAAGGACTTACACCACATCAATAACATAATTTTGTGTGAGTTACGTCCTTTTTAAAATTTAAAATAATAGTATGTAAATAACTAATAGTTTAATTTTAACATCTTCTTACTGGTTCTCCAACTCTTCCTGAGGTAGATTCTAGGTTGATCTGGATCATGTCACTCATCGGTGGACGGGGCTTGATCCATTGGAAGTGGGCTGCGTATGCCATCACCCCCAAATGTTCCACTTCTCGGTGGGACATGTCTTTGGCTGACAAGATCGGCTGGACACCTGTAAATAATCAGATAATCAAGATGGTGAACTAATACGATTCAAAAAACTAATTGAATTCCATTATTTATTATTTCTACAATATCTTCAATTGATTCCAGGAAGAAAATTAAAGAAAGTGTTTGAAGTGCTTTTGGAAACACAATATTTCTTGTTTTTCTGTCTGGTGCTTATACGAATAAATCAGAAGGTTTTCCATCATGTGAGCAGGCCACATACAGCTGTCTTTGTGAGGAGCATGGATTTTCCAAATTTAGTCCGCACACTTGTAGCGATTGTCCCTGTGCTTTATTGATGGTCATTTCAAATGCATGTCCCACCGGAATCTGCAAACGTTTCAATTCGAATGGCATATCCGTCGGAATCATTGGGATGTGTGGCAACAGTACATTTCCATTTGAAATTGCAGCTTTGATTGTTCACTTTCTTTTTCACTGAAAGCCTGGTACCGTTGCAAAGTCGTGGTTGATTTATATCTTGGTGAAGAATGATAGGCCATTTTCCACCGGCATGCCTGGCAAAGCAAATAAATTTAAGATTTTTTAAGAACTTCGTGGACGTCCGCACAACAACTCACCAAAATTTTGTCGCAATCGTATGAACGGTAAAGGAATGCATACGGGACAAACAAACAAACAAATATTAATTTATATATCAGGGCTGTGGAGTCGGAGTCGTCGTGGCGTTTTGGTCGGAGTCGGAAATTTTGAAAAGATTGAACTTTTTATTTTTACATTTAATATGTCAAATTTGGCTATTGGCAGGATTGGTTGGTTGATATATAATTGAATACACATAATGTAGGTAGACAAAAAAAGTGTCGAAATAAGCCTTTTTTCGGAGTCGGAGTCGTTTTTTTGGTCAATGTTGAGTCGGAGTCGGAGTCGGGTTTTTGGTAAATGCTGGAGTCGGAGTCGTATTTTTTTTACCGACTCCACAGCCCTGATATAGTAGATTTTTAATGAATAAAAACGGGTGAAATAATAACACACCCAATTTTTTTCCTGCATCAATTGCTTGTTGAAGATTGTGCTCCCAGTAGGCGGGATCTGATTTAAGCTTTTCGGGAGCCGGAGCGGATCCTCCAAGACCTTTGATCACCTCGCAAGCTGCTTTACCATCATTCCAGTCCGTCTAGAATAAAATATATTGATGATTACCTGGCAAATTAAAGTTTAATATTTAGATTAATATGAAAAGTTAGTACATCCTCCCCATCGACAGCGTAAGCAGCATTTTACTTAGTCGGTAGATATTTTTGACCCAGATGTCTTCAAGACTGCTGGGGTACTATAGGAATCAATTACAACGTATTGTCCATACAATCGAGATCCGCTAACTGAAATCGATCACCGTGAGCAGTGGCGGCTGGTGACAGAGTACAGTCAAACCTCCGAAAACACCACTCCGTAAAACACGCTGGCCGAAAATATTCCGCGCAAATACCCCGATGTGCACGGTCGCATTCCATTACCGTTGCTAGGTGACGTTCCTGCTCGGACGTTAAAAAAATAAGTCCGCTGTGACCGATACACACACACAGCCAAACGGCTGGCCGTCTCTACGGTGCTTACTCTCGCATACACTCAAAAACACGTGCTAGACCACACACGACGCGCGTACTTACATCCTGTTTGCATTGTATCACCTACAAACCAAATATTTACGTAAATATTTCGTTCATATATTTTTTTTTGCAAAACTCAAATATAATCTTAGTTTGCATTTTTCGCGGAAAAAGACGAAGTCCCTAATTTTGTATGAGATTCACGCCCCGTTTTACACTACTTCATATACCACGGTCCCGATTATAGTGTTAGCGGGGGTTTAACTGTATTAGGGAGTACAAAAAACTATTTTTGCAAGAGTTCTTTCCTATTCATTGGATTTTAAAACACTTCTATAACATGGACTTTCAATTCAGATGTTCGCAATACCAACGGAGTGCCAGTCTCATGAATTTTTGGCTGTCCGTAGTACGGAAGAATAGTTGAATCTTTTTTTGTAATCCCTAATACTCTGTCGCCAGCCGCCACTGACCGTGAGTAAAGTCAAGTCTGGTGATCTAATACTGATTGTTTCAGTTCAGCAAAATCTTAACCGTTTTCCCACGTTATTCGTTCATTTTCTATAGTCCCGGCCAAACACCCATAAGAACAATGTTAAAAAATCGATTTAACGTCGAAATATTATGGTCCCGTCTCAAATATTATCCTGATTTACAGTTTTGTTGAATTTTTCTAAGAAACACATTCGACTCCATCCCATCGGTTTGCAGAAAAAAACCGAAACTGCAAGTGCTAGTTAGTGAGACATCACCGAAAACATTATGACCATAAAACGTAAAAAATTGCACACTTGCAGTGCTTAGTAAATGAGACATCACCGGAAACATTATGACCATAAAACGTTAACAATAGCGTCTTGCAGCTCAGGAGGACCTCGACTTTAATACGTATGTGCAGTATGACAGCGAGCTAGCCACATGTGGCGTCGAAATAATCGAGTCATTATGTGATGCTACTGATGTGATGACAGCAGCGAAGAAGAAGATGGCCAAGAATGCAATAATGATCCTGTCATTCCATTTGAAGAAGCGTTATTGGCCAAAAAAAATATATTTTTCTACTCCAAGTACATAGATGAATCTGAAGTCAGGAAATTATGCGAATTCAAGTGCAAAACTGCGAAGAAGCAACTTATTTTTAAGGACTTTTTTTAAAAAAATATGTAAAAGGTAAAATAAATAAGTTTTTCAAATGTTTTACATTTTATATTTTAAACTTTCCCGCATTGATCGTTTCCCGCATTTATCGATTTATTTTCGCGGTCCCTTGAAAAACATAGAATTGAGGTTTAACTGTATTCTGAACTGTATTAACTTGTAAACTTGGTGATACAGGCTTGAAGCTGAGTCTTGTGATACGACCGATTGCGACTTTATGAAAGAGAAGCCCCTCCTTGCATCATCATGTTCCTGTTTCACGACTCAAAATGGGGCCCGACGCACCCTTTTATGGAGCTGGAGAGTGAGGATGTCTCTATATGTATCACTTACTGTAAAATTATTAACTGAACGATCAAGTCTTGAATTGACCCATCGAAGAGTGGCGTGGAATCCCGGTGAATCCGGTTTCATGAAGTAAGAGAGGTACGTCATTCCCGAAAGCTCGTCTAGCCAGGGTGAAGCTAAGTATTCCGGCTCCAGCACACGGGGAACGTCGAACTCTCTTTGGGCCAGGTTCATCGCACGGGAGCAGTTCTCTATGGAGTCGTTCGGGTCTGCAAATTAAGGATCATAATATATTATTATTTAATCATTTCAGTACCGTCAGGCCACTGGTGGTCGCCGCGTACGGACGTCGCGAAAATATTGCAAAGCATTTTTCTCGGTACTGAAGCGGTTAGCATAATGCTTAGGGAGTGCACAAATTTTTACGTTTGTTAACTGGCCATCAAGTCGGTCCCTGTGGTCTAGTGGCATGAGCTTTGTACAGCGATCAAGGGGCCAGGGTTCAATTCCAAATAAATTATATGTGTAAAAAGTACTAAAAATGTATTATTATTTTTACTAAAAATATTGATAATTTAATCCGTTTAATCCATGCTGCCCTTGAAATATCTGAGAATTGATTCTTTGGCCCTTCTCGCAAAAAGGTTGTGCAATACTGCCGTAAAGTGGCACTCAGAAAAAATTGAAACAGGCCAAAGTTCTCACTCAAAGATCTCCAGTGCGCGAATAGTCCTGGTCTGCAATAGTCGAGGAGTGCACTGAGGAGAACTCCGCTGTTCCAGTCCGTCGTCAAGTTGGAGACTCTGCATTCTGGCAGTACGGCTTGGAGCCATGCCAGCATCAGCTTTCTGAAAGATTACCAATTCAAATGATATTAACGACATATAGATATGATACCCGGAAAGCTGCTACGGATTTACTAATTATAGTTATTTACATTCATTATAAAATATATCAATCTTTATAAATCTTATTCTTAGGTAAATGAATTGCTAAATTTCCTACTTAAAATCAAGCATCGCGGCAAAACAGCTGAAGCATCCATTTTATGCAGATGACAATCACAAAATGGACGTTGCAAAATAAAATGGAGCCGCTTTTTAAAAAGAGAACTCACCTTGGCGGGAATTTACTTCTTCCGATTTGGTATCTGACAATCAGCGACCATATCAGGCCCAGGATCAGCTTCAGGTTGCCGTTGACAATATCAACATTTCCTGCAAGAAAAAAGAGAAAATATTTGGTCAATTATCGTTTTACGAATTTGACGTTTTTAGCCTCAAACTTTTTAGATGAAGACATTTTTAAATCAATTAAAAATTACATTAAATAGTCACCAGCAATATTTTATATGCATTCAAAACCAAAAGTACAACATTTAATAACAGTGGCGTCCTGAAGGAAAACGTCTATGCAAGATAAAAATGTCATGTTAAAAAATAACCTATACAGTTGAACCCCGATCTTACGTTCTCGCATTATATGTTTTCCCGCGTGGTACGTTCATTTTCTATAGTCCCGGCATTTAATTCATGTATAAAACTTTCCCGCATTCATCGTTTCCCGCATTTATCGTTTGTTTTATAAGGTCCCTTGAATAACGTGAAATCGGGGTTTCACATATATTTACGGTGTAATTCCAATTATTTCATGGAAAATTTTTTTTTTTTTTTTTTTTTTTCCCATATCCGCTCCCTATTCGGAGCATATGGCCGCCACACGGTGCCTCCAAGATTCTCTGTCTCCCGCCAACCTCCTCGCATCTTCCCAGGTCATCCCGGCGTCCCTTAGCTCCCCTGAGTACATCCTATGGATGGTCATCAGAGGCCTTCCGCGGCGTCGGGATCCATCAGGTTGATAGAAGAGGCAGGCAGGATTCAGGCTCCCCTGGGGCATCCGCAGCACATGTCCAAGCCAGGTCCATCGTCGCCTTTTAATTTTGGACGTAATAAGGGGCTGGTGCATGGAAAATATGGTACGCCAAAATGGAAGTCAAAATATATTGTGCGGACAAAATATTATAGAAACATATGGTCGGTCAAAATGTTAGAAACAATACGGTGTGTCGATAAAATGATGCAAACAAAATAGTGTGATGACATAATGTTTTCGGAAAATTGTGGTCATCCAAAAAGGTTTGCACAATATGGTGCGTGGAAAAAGTATTGTCGACAAATATGGCACGCTAAAATCGTAGAAACAACACGGTGTGTGGACAAAATGGGACAGACAAAATAGTGCGATGAAACAAATATGATACGTCAAATGGTGTGTGGACAAAATGGTTCAGACCAAATAGTTGGCACACAAAATGTTGAAGAAAAATATGAGATTAATGGAAAAGTAACAATATGATGCAGGCATGCTGGCACGGACAGTATGTTGCAGAGACAAAATAAGATGGACATACTTTCGATGGTTTCGGCGGTAACTTTGTGGAAGTTAATTTTAATATAAAATTTAAAAATTTAAACCATCTTATTATTCCACGTATTATGCTACTAACTGTGACACGTGTTTCGCCTCTTTCAGAGGCATCTTCGGACTTACTATCGCAAAGTTTGCTTAAGTTATGAAGCAAGATTGTTTCTAACATTTTAAAATGATGAAATTGCAAAATGGAGTTTGGGATTTTTCCCTTTTACGGGAAGCAGGGAGGGGGTTATAGAATCGAAACAAAGCAAACAAATAATCATACAACTAATGACGTTAAACATTACAAACTATTAAACTTATGAGCTGCAATCAATCAGATAGGTGAGTGATTACCCTATAAATTGGAAATAATGTAAGCAGTGGCGAGCAACCTGTCCTATTAAGAATATTATTTAATAATACTTCTTTTTTGTTAAGAGTTTTATTTATTTTTAAAAATTCTAAACTTTACATCTTTAAACCCTTTTTATTTACTTGGTTACACCATTTTCTATTTTTAATTCTCAATTTCTGTCGTATCACCATACTAATTATTATTTTTGAGTTTAAGAAGAGGGAGGGAAGAAATCATAACCCGGTAAATATGTAAGAGATTCAGCATCTGTTGCATATCGTAATAATTATTCTACAATGTATCCGTACTGCGTAGGCCAAGATATAGAATTTGATTAGATAGCTGATAATTAAATTTAATTGCAGGTTTTTTTTGAAAGCGCCCCACGCGTCGAATTATAAATTATATCATTTGATTGATTGCTTTAAATTAATTAATAACACGAAAACAATATTTCGCTGAGCATCAATTAAAAATGAACTCGCTTCATGCTCCACGAAAAAGGCAGTGGCGATTGACGAGTGGCACGCGAACCGAAATATGTCAACAATGTGAAAAAACTTTGGACAAAAAAAATCACACTTATCGTTTTGAAAGGACTTTGATTTCAGTCATAATATTTATGTCTGCATTAAAGTTTACGAATAAGTTAAGAGAACTGGTGCTTAGTGATGCGTATTTCTTTTATCTTAATCAATGTAAACTAGTTCTGTGCCATTCACGGCTTTTATATAAAGAGGGAGATGACAATACAACTCGGCGAGAAAGATAAAGACTTTTTTCGCCATGTCCGCTCCCAATGTGGAGCATATGCTATCCAAATATGGTTTATTTCAACATTTTTTTATAAGAACTGTTTGCTAGTCAGTTTATGAGCCGCACAATATCACAATGATAAAACTACGAAAGGACTTGTGGTAAGATAATGGTTCCTGTTTTTTAGATGGTTTGGTGTGGGAAGGTATATTTTGGGCCAGTGCTTTTGAATATAGGGGCCGCACAAAACATGTTGTTTGTTCAGGGTGGCCGCGGATTATTTTTTTCAGATGCAAATCCAGTATTTACAATGTGACTTTGACGCGTGCGTCCTTGTACATGTTATGTTCCCATATTAAATTTGTTTGTGCGATTTTCCGCAGAACGCATTTACCGCACAAAAAAGGTTAAGGTGTAACCAAGAGTTCTCGTAGAAAGCTTTTGTGCAGATAAGAACTATCCCTGCTTTAGCATGGCATATAAAATCATAGTAAAAAAACATATAATTTATTTAAAAAAAAAAAACAAGATGTAACTGTATGTGAAGTCTTATGGAACGGACCGTGAAGGTTCTTCAAAGCGTAAAAAGACATGCGAGCTTCGTATTATTGTGACAGCAGTCACTCGAACAAAACACAGTTATGCCCAACATGCATGCTGCACGAACTTTTGATATAATACACATCGAGGTAAACATTGTTGAACAAAAACGATAAAAAAGCAGGACTATGGAATGGGAGTTGCAGTGGATTATTGTTGTCTTTATAGTTTACAATACAGAGATATTAAACTAATTTTTCTTTACTTTTAAAGAGAGCCAAAAATCAGGTTGTATTAGTTATCAATTTTACCTATTTTTTAACTGAAACCATTTTACTTTCATCAACTTTAAGGCGATGCTTTGGCTTTCTGATTTATTTGTTAAATATTAAATTGTTATTTATTTGAAAGTGTTGTTTTAGGGTAAGTGGAGCAATCTACAAGAACGTGAACTAGAGGTCTGCACGGGCTTGGGTTTGACCCACGGGCCGGGTCGGGCCGGATTACGAAGGTTTAGATTCGGGCTCGGGCCGGGCTCGGACGCAAGCATACAACAAAATATAACAAAAATCGGGCTATTTCAGAATTTCCATTATCGTAAATCTAAATTTAATACTAAAATAAACTTCACGAACTCGTATTAGTCATTTTTTCAAAAAAAAAATCGGATTTGTTTCGGGCAAGGTTGAAAAATGTCGGGCTCGGGTCGGGTTCGGGTAAGATTTTTGAAAATGAGCCTCGGGCCCGGGCCGGGCCGGGTTGGAGGTCTTCGGGTTCGGGACGGGTAAAATTTTAAAATTTCGGCCCGTGCAGACCTCAACGTTAACTTATTGAACAATCTTCGTATCCATTTCTCCTATTGATAAGTCTCTTTGACACATAACGCAGCATTTTATTTTGTATCTAGTGCAGTGGTTCTCATGTGCGGCCACCTACAGCTTCATATTAAATATTGATAATGAAAAAAAATGTGCCCTTACAAGTTAATTTATCAACAAATACTATGAAAATTCAATATTTCTTGTGTAATGAATGCCAATAGTAAATTGACAAGCATAGTTAGGTCCATTTGATAAATCACAAACACAATAGATTTAAAACAAAAATTTGGTGCGGCCACCAGACAATTTTACGTGAGAACCACTATTCTAGTGGCATTCATAACTCGAAACTGGCAAAAATCGAGATACGTTTCTTTTATATATTCTATACAATGTAGTATCTTTGTTATATGTATCTGTCAAATACATGGCGCATTGGCATTAGCTTTAATATCTTGTGCCATAGTTTCAAATGCTTGAATAAATATTCATAACCTACAAAAAGCATCAAATAAGGTAAATGTACCAGTAGTTGACCTTTTGAGAATAAAATAGCCCAAAATAAGAAATGCAGTTGCGGGATTGCTCTAAATTGTAACGTTCAGACTCTTTGACACAGAACGTAACATATAGTTTTGTATATTGTGGCATTCATAACTCAAACACGGCAAAAATGGTGATACGTTCCTTTTATTCAAAGAGGCTGAATTGTTAATTCACAAGAAATAATGGAAAAAGAAATAAGTTCACCAAAACTAAGCTGTGTTAATATTTATAGCAATCATGTCACTAAACTGTTTACCTGCACTGGAATAAGAGTCACTGTCCGACTGGAGAATACGAAATAATTTTATATTATTTATAACCGACCGGTAAATAATTGTTCAGGAAAGATTACTAACCAAAAAGATTGTATTATACGAAATTTTAAATAAAGGATGTCTAATATTGCACACTGACTGATTTAGTTTTTGTCCATCAAGCCTTATAATTAACAAGTTAATTGGAGATTATATCCGCGGAAAATTTGAATCGATTAAGATAAATGAGATGGACAACTTAATGTAAGTATTTACTTAGATTCGGAAGATATAAAATTAAAAACAACTATGATTATTCCTAATTTGACATGTACCAAACCTTACCATCTTTTCAATTGTAATTTATGAATGTTTGAGTTGCCTAAAACGGAGAAGCGTCTATCTTTTTCAGGTGTCTCGGCTTGGTGTAAAATATTAGATATGCTGCTATCGAAATAGACTGTCTGTGAAAATTCGTTATAATATTATCTTGCACTGAACAAATATCAATTGATACGGAAAGAAAAATAACAATGTACTTTAGTTCTACATAAATCTTATATATAAAACCGTAACGGCGTATGTATGTATGTGGGTCTGTAATTCTCTTTTGCATTATTGTTGCAAGCTGCCATAAAAACGATTATAAAAGAAAATATGTTTGAATTTTTATCGGCGAAGACATTTAGTCAAAATGTAATTAATTAGTCTTCTACAGAACTTTTCCACGGCTTTTAATTATTAATAATAATGTTTATTATTTACGTGAAGGTATTATTTGACATTTCTTTGACAGCAAATTAGATTTTGACGTGACAACATCTTATAAATCGATGAACGCCCGCTGCACGCACGAAAAAACATGACTCATTGTCCCATTTGTCGCGTTACGCCGAAGTGGCCGCATCTATCTCTCTTCCACTCGAATTTAGAAAAAGAGACATTTTACCTACGTGATCTGTTTAGTTTAATGTGGTTTTCATTGCATATTACAAAACAATTGCGGCAATAAAGTAATTAATTCTTGCATATTAAAAATCTGATTATCAACAATTTCTTTCGCAGAACCGCCTAAAGTCACACCATGGCAGACCAACCTGACGAACCTGTGAATTTCACGGATTTGCCACTATCTTGACTTCAACATTAACGTGAAAAATGATGAAACATTCCTCAAATTCATGAAAGATATGTACAATCTCGAATGAGATATAACATTAAATAAATTATTGGTCGCTTAAATCACATTGTTAGTTCATCAAAGTAATAAACATATTTGAATTAATGAGTGCGAATAAAATATATCAATAAAAAATTGTAGATTTCATTCTATCCATACAAAATAATGATAATTCAATAAAAATGATTCCATTTTATTCATAAAAAGTATGCAATCATTTCATCAATGTTTTCTTATGACGTTGAATGGGGCTGTCATCAAATTGAATAAAGTTTGTGATTTTATTTTAACTCTCGCCTTCGTCAGAACTAAATATCAATTGAATTAAATTTTGCACCATTGAGCAAAGAGTATTCTTTATTATGTAATTAATATAACGTATTTTATCCAGCAATGACTAAGTTATGTTAACAAGTCAATTTTTTTTATTTTCTTTTATCTATCTAATAATGCAAAGGTCGTGCATTTAGACATTTAGAGGACAGTACAAATATTGAATATTACTTATTCAAAATGGACGAAGAAGGCGTCGCTTAAGAATATGTAAGAATAACAAAATATGTGGGATGAAATCATGAATTTTTAGCTGCATCATTAGTGATTTTTTTGAATTGAAATCAGAGGTGTGGAGTCGGAGTCGTCGCGGCGATTTGACCGGAGTCGTACTCGGAGTCGGAAATTTTGAAAAATTTTGAACTTTTTATTTCTGCATTTTATATGTAAAATTTGGCTTTTGGTCGTATTGATAGAGTTGATATTTAATTGAATACACATAAATAGGAAAATTAGGGGAATAAAGTGACGATATTAAAGATTTTTTGGTCAATGTTGGAGTCGGAGTCGGAGTGGTGGTTTTGGTAAATGCTCGAGTCGGAGTCGGACTTTTTTTCACCGACTCCACAGCCCTGATTTAAATACATATTTACTGTATTAAAGCAAATGACAAAAATACTTGTGTGTGTTAAATTTCATGCTTTGCGGAGTTCGCGGGTTCGAGCCGAGATATTGAAGTATGTGAAACCACCAATTAACTAACCAACAGTCTTTTCCTAGCCATATTCTTTCTAATCAACTACTGTCTTCTAAAAATATCGATTAAAAAAATGAGAAACGCGTAGTTCTCTTGAGAAGATAACTTCTATCATGATACACTCCATTCTGTATGCTCCACATTGGAAGCGGAGATGTTAAAAACTAAAATAAAATGATCACTTTTAAGGTGTTCACTGTCTATACTTGGTGGAATGGCATTATAATAATAATACTAAAACATTTTTAGTACTTTTTCCAATTAAAATTTATTTTATCAGGACCGGCTTCGATAATGGCGAGCATTGTCAACAGTTGATTAACATTGACATCAGTTGACAATGCTCGCCATGAGCGAAACCGGTCCTGATCCAATAAATTGTATTATTATTTTTAATTGAAAATAAGTAGCTACATATTTGCCAGATATATATAGTAAAGTCATCAAAATCGGTGCACGGACACCATTATATTTTTATTTATAATAAAACATCTCGAATTTTTCCATATCCTATTCATATGTATGTATATGACATACATATATGCGGCTCTCTGGTACCTTTGTTATCCTGTTTCCATGACAATTTGGCTCTTATCTCTTGACAAACTGCCGACCCCTGGGCTAGCTCATGCAGCCACATGCTATATCACGTGTTCCCAACCTATGGGGCTTGACCCCAAATGGGGTCACAGCGGGTTTTTTGTGGGTTCGCCAACAAATATTCACTATGATGCGTTTTTGTTACATTTTTTTAAAAAACTTATTAAAAATACATTTATTGAACATATTTACGATTTTAAACAATAAAATTGGTGTCTGTAAAGTCGGTTTACGGACGATAGTTTAACGTGACAACGTCATAAGAAAACGTTGATGAAATGATTGCAAATTTTTATGAATAAAATGGAATTATTTTTATTGAATTATCATTATTTTGTATGGATACGATATTTTGTATATTTGTTATACGTTAATCAGATTTTTAATATGCAAGAATTAATTACTTTTATTGCCGCAATTGTTGTTGTAATATAAACAATGAAAACCACATTAACATTTCTCTTCACTTTATAAACAGTTGTAAACAGATCACGTGTAGGTACTGTAGGTGTATAAGTTGTGTGCTGCCGCTGTCTCTTTTCTACTCAGACGCATCGACCAATCGAGTGGAAAGAGATAGATGCAGCACAATCCGAACGGTAGGCCGATCGTGCCTCTCTATCGCTTATCCGCGCTCTCGCTCGCACGCTTGCCTTCGGCGTAACGCGACAATGAGTCATGTTTTTTCGTGCGTGCAGCGGGCGTTCATCGATTTATAAGACGTTGTCACGTCAAAAAGCCTTCTTCAATTGCATCAGTGTCGCGGTTCACATGGCATTTTCAAAAGGGGGCCGCTACGCGAAAAAGGTTTGGAACTTATGTGTTATATACAATCTCATGACAAAACTGATGTTTCTATCAGACATAATGTAGTAATTTATTCCATTTAAACTTCCTATCATGAGAAAAACACTTTCAATGGAAACAAACAAACAATGTTGTGTATTTTTTGCTGTTGCTTTCATTATCAACTTTCTGAGTTACAGTTACCCATGTCAAGCCAAGTTACTATGAATGCTTCTATATAATAAATGCTTACAATAATAATTATCCACACACATGCAATTTCCGTTAGATTATTGTAACATACGCATATTTATTCGCTATCAATTCGTCACCTTGATTGAGTAGGCATTTACTTGGTAGAACTCCATTATAATACGGTAAGAAAAATAACAATGTATTTTAATTCTACAGAAATTATTTTATATATTTGTTGATAGCTTGATGGAATTTCAATATCAAATTTGAATTGTTTGAGAAGTTTGAGAAGAGTAGAGATGGAAAGAATACGAGGACTAGTGATTAGCTAATCGCTGTCACTATGCGTCGCTCTTTGGGATCGGAAAGGTGGGAAGGGATTTTCAACAACACAAACATCGATGCCTTTGAACAGATTTATCGACTGAAAAAATTCGCTCATATCGAGAATCGAACCCGGGCAGTCCGGCACGCAAGCCAACAACGTTGACACTGCGCCACGGACCGGACTTCCAATTCTTACTCTCTTCGAAAAAGAAAGGTTGAGCAACTGAGTAACAAGCATTTCTCGTAGAAAAATAAGGAGTCCATATGCTCCACATTAAGAGCGAACATGTTGAAAAAAAGAGGCAAGTGTCATCTGTTAACATTCGCTTAGCACACACACACACTGTCACTCAATTAGTGGTCTAAACGCTCCACATTGTGAGCGAATATATCGAAAAAAAGGCGTTATACACAAGTGTCATCTGTAAACATTCGGTTAATACACATAGTCAATCAATTAGGAGTCCATATGCTCCACATTGAGAGCAGACACGGTGATACAAAGTTCAATTCACAAGTGTCACCTGTTAACATGCGCTTAATACATACACTGTCTGCGCATTGTGAAGTGTACATATTTGGAGGCAGATAAATCAATATTGTTCACTTTTCAGGTGTTAACTGTCAATATTTAGAAAGTCATTAATGCTAAATAAATATAATAGATTTTTAGTACAATTACTTCCACATATAATTACATTAAAATCAGGACCGGTTTCGCTCACCGCGAGCATCATCAACTGACCGATCTTCACTGGCCAATGGGCCCTCATTTTTATCAAATTATATGTGCAAGTAGTACAAAAAGAATGTGTTTTAATATAAAATAACTATGATTATTCCACGTATTGTGCTAGTAACTGTGATACGTGTTTCGTTAATTATACCACTAATGACGTTTGACGTCATTAGTAGTATAATTATTTTAGTAACAGTCAATCAATTAGGAGTCTATATGCTCCGAATTGGGAGCGGACATGAATAAAAAAATTAAAAAAGCATTCGTATGAAATGTACCAACTTGCCAGTCAACTCAATATCAGATGTTGCCATAATAAAATAAATAAATAAATGCATTGTTTATTTCTCGCCAAAGCAGAAACGAATAAAAGCGACGCAGTGAGGATTTATTCTAAATAAGTGGGTGAAGGCCCTTAGCGGCCGCGACACTCAGGGCTACACAAGGCGTGGATTGTGGGCGAATTAAGGTCGTTTTCGCAGCGCGTGAAACTGTGGACTGCGATACTATTTTTTATATCCTTAGTCAATAAAGTAACAGTCTGAAAAGATCTTGGTAAATTATCGGATATATGGTCACGGGACAGAATTTTTGAAAAGATTTATGAAAAATAAGCACATTAACCGCTTCCCCGGCGTTCACACGAATACGTGTAAAAAAAAAGTGTCCAATTTAGGCGCTCACGCAAATATGTGTGCGCCCATATGAGAATTTTAAAATTGTCGTTCGATTTTCGGCGTTCACAAATACGTGTTTCATGTAATTTCACGATTTATGACATTGTATGAGACTATTTCATGATTTTTACTATGTACTGAGACTACCTTAATTCCGGCTCCCTCGTAAATCGAGAAGGAGCCTCCTATCCGACACTCAGGAAGAGGGATTTTGGGGACGGAGTAGGAGAAACATGGCACTCTTATAAAGAAAAGACGATATCAAAGCGTTATGTGGGTGCGGTTAGCATCCATTATTTAATTGTTTAGGATTTAAACAGATGTTATACAACACACAAATATTACGATAGCGAAGAAGATATCAGGAATTTGACTCGAATTTAATTCTTAGGGAGAGGATTAGGCGCGTGCATTCTCAATGCAGACCAATCTCTCACTGCTGTATGAAAAACAAACGGTTACTTTAGAAAGAAAAAACAATGGCCGTTTCAAAAATCGTTAACACGTTTGCCAGCCGATAAGGGATTATTTATCGCCTAACGAACTTTTTATGAAGCAAATGCACTGTCGGGCGTCAAGAGATAAGAGAAATTGAAATAACTCTATATTGAATCGCTATAGATTTCAATATAGATTATTATAAGAATGAATTTATTTCCTGATATCGACTTAAACTCATAGACTGAGGTGAAAAATAGATCGTTCGAGAGAGTTCTGATGACCTACCACATATGGCGGTGTCAGTACATATAATATTGTAAGAAAAAAATAATAATTTAAAAAAAAATGTAAAAAATAGACTTCGAACACACTTGCGCAAAGTCATAGGCATAGTGCAATTAACTTTCAGTAGGTGGCGCCTGTGTCGACCCATAGGCAATCGGCAAAAGACAAACAGCAAACGTCATACGGCAAATGTCATCAACCGATCAAATTAAATCAAAATTATTTATCTAAAATATTGTGCATCCGAAAGCACTTCAATAAACACAAACGCTTTTTTTCTTTGAGTGGAATAGCAACGCTTGCCGGGTACCGGTTAGTTATCAAAAAATTCTAATACAGCTCTTGAAAACTTTCTTAAATATACCACAAACAAAATTATTAAAATATACCACCGACAACGTTTACAGTTCCTTTTTCAAATTGACGATTTAAAAATTATGTGGGTTGTATTTCACAGTTTGAAACACCTGTCAATATGACGCATATTGAACATTACTTGAATATGTACACGTATTCGGCCAGTATATAAGTACTGTGTCCATATTGACAGGACTCGTGTTATGCAATGACATACAGACAACAGGGTATTTCGGAAATATGTCATAAATGTCAAAGGGTTGTCATTTTGGATGATTGTCACCGTCTCCAGTCTGATATAGACACTATAATAGAATAGGGAAGATGTAACAAACTCGATTTTAATATTGTTAAATGCAATCTTTTATCGTTTACAAGGGGATCACGAGTATTATTTTGTCGGTATTCAATGAATGGCCGAATTCTCTCGCGGATTTCATCAGTTAAAGATCTTGGCGTACAATTTGAGAGCAAACTTACATTCAAAAATCACATTAAGACTACTTGTAATAAAGCATTGAAAATGTTGGGCTTTATCCTCCGTACTACCAAGGACTTTCCAGGAGTAAACATTGTGATACTAAGGTATAATTCTTTAGTCCGAAGTTGGAAATTTTGAAAAGATTGAACTTTTATTTTTACATGAATAATATCAAATTTGGCTGTTGGCAGGATTGGTTGGTTGATATATAATTGAATACACATAAATATGATAGGTAGAATAATAACGTGACGAAATTAAACTTTTTTTAGTCAGAGTCGGAGTTGTGTTTTTGGTCAATGTTGGAGTCGTGTTTTTGGTAAATGCTGGAGTTTGAGTCGGAGTCGTTATTATTTTTACCGACTCCACAGCCCTGGTAAATATTCATTAAGCAATGAATACTGCTGTTAGTTATAAGTCATTTTTAAATCGTTTTTGATAAGCCATTGTTAATGTATAATTAATGAGGAAAATTAGTAATTAAATTAATTGAAAGATACTAAGTAGCATGCAGTTTACGTAGAAAAAACTGCTGTTGTAATGTTCCGTATTGAGAGCGCGCATGTTTAAAAAAACTTTATAGACATGTCTCGCCTGTTAACATTCGCTTAACACACACTGTCACTCAATTGGGAGACCATATGCTCCGACATTGAGAGCGAGCGTGATGAAAAAAGTGTAATCTGTTTACATTCGCTTAACACACATACTGTCACTTAATTGGGAAAGATTAAAGTCAGTTCAAGTCCATTAGTTCTTTCAAAATGCCCGAAGATGCCAAAAAGCTAAAACCGGGCCGTTAGTGACAAAACTCATGGAAAAGTTCAAAATTCAAACGATTCAAATATGACAGATGACTTAAGCAAACTTTGCGATAGTAAGTCCGAAGATGCCTCTGAAAGAGGCGAAACACGTGTCACAGTTAGTAGCACAATACGTGGAATAATCAAAGTTATTTTAAATTTTATATTAAAATGAACTTCCACAAAGTTACCGCCGAAACCATCGAAAGTATTAAAATGTGTTTTGTTTATTTAAATTTTGTCTCGTTCTTCTGGTTGAACCACTGGTCATTTCTTTTTTCGTTGGCTTTATTAAATAACAGATAGGGTAAAACCTCCTATTGTGGGCCAGCTACAATTATTGGCCACTTACATGTAAAATCTAGTTTTTTTTTTATAAACCAAAACACTATTTCTAACTTTTGGTTTATTAATATAGTTCCCATATTATTATCCTCTATCGTTTAAACATAAAATTGACATTGTACGAATTTTCCAAACAACTCCAAAAACGCATTTTTATCAGACAGCCGGAGTGTCACCTTGAAGCAAGTGAAATCTCTTGTAAATATCATAAGGATTAGACTTCAGTCTGAAAGCATCTTACACATTTGTAAGTAAATTAATTTAAATTTAAATTGAACAGAATTATTCGTCATTAGTGAAGTTATAAAATAATTATTTTTATGCATTGAAAATATTTTTCTATGATGGTTATTATGATGGTGGCCATTAACTGATTCCTATGCACATAATTAAAATCATGCCTATTTATAATTACAAAACAACTAGGAAGGTGCGGTCAAGTGAATCTCGGTAGCCAAAAAACATAATGATCGGTCATTCGAAACGTCTTACCTTGGAGAATTGTAAAAAAACAACCAACAAAACAATGATGTTCATGTTTTATTTCGTCTTGAATATTGTGGTTACATTTTGTTAAATGAATAATAACTATGTATATTAACAAGTGTTCTTGGACTGTTTTTACATTTCGTTACTTTACTTTGAAATAGTTCTCACTGACAATTTGTATTAACCGCATATATGATAACCTCAAAATCATATAAAAGGTATTTCAATAGGGACGCTCAAAATATGTTACTTTGTCCTGCTGAGTAGATTATTCATTGTTTAGTGGCCAAATTTGAGTCAACCAGTTTGGTAAATAATCGGCCAACACCTACCTGTACGTCATCAAAATACAATATCCGGTGAAAACATTGCTGCTGTGTGTGAAAGTGTACAGGAAAACCCAAGGCAGCTTATTTCTCGTCGTTCACAAGAACTTGGCTTTTCTGCGACTTCAACTTGGCGAATTTTGAATCGGGCCTTATGTCTGCACCCGTATAAAATCCAACTAACCGAGGAACTTCAGGTAAACGACCGCAGACAACGCCTGATTGGGTTCTGGAGCAGTTGGAAGTTTACCCAAATTTGTCAAAAAAGTCAACTTTAGCGACATGGCCCTTTTTATAATGAATTGATATTGGCAGACATTTGATGCTATATTCCATATTTAATGCCGTAAAATATACTTACAAATGAAATTAAAATTTAGTTGAAATCTCACAAACAACTTGTTTTATTTACATTTCAAAACTAAGCGTCCTTATAAAAAGACCCTTTATTATTCAATCACAAAGTAAGCAGAATTCCAGAGTTCAACTGCACACTTTTTTTGCTAAATGTCTAAGATTGCTATAATTAGATCATTTTGATCATTATTTCTCAACATAATGTTTCGAGTTGTGAAAAAACATGCTTGACATAAGCAATTTGAAACATTTTTACTTGCTCATTGTTACAAGTGAATTTAATAGTATAATCAATCCAATCTTCAAACGCTCATATCTCAATGCAGGGTAAAGAGCAGTCAGAACCTTTTCAAATTAAGGTGTTTATGTGTACAGTCGACCCCACTATAGGACAAAGATTGGGACTACTGAATTGTAGACAACACATACATGTCTCTAACAGAAATCAACAATTTAATTGAAATATGACGTGAACCAATGAGCTCGAACACCGAAGGCAATTAGTTTTAAAGTTGTGTTTTTAACATTGTCTTCCCGTTGGGTTGGACAGTTGCCACCACTGCCACTTTATATTGAATATCTATTTTAATATTAGTGGTACAATGTGTAAGCTTTTGTTATTCTTAAATCATTGTTTTTTACGCCTTTTGCAGTAAAAAATATGATTTTTATCGACAAGTTTCGTCGCAATAAATTAAACATTCACATGAAATAGTTTGCATTTTAACACATTATCTGTAATTCTTGAATTTTAAAAGATGTTTTAAGAATATTGCTAGTAAACACAAACTTATGAGGAAAAATTAATCAAAACATCTCACTTTCTCAGTTTGTCAACAGATGGATTTGACCAAATTTGAAAACAACCTTCTGATATATTTTTTTAGAACGTTGTATAAAGATACGTTAAAGCATAATATAACATTTTATTAATGCAATCTATGCTAATAAAGCCATACCACTGGGGTATTTTTAGACCCCCCTCGGATCACACGTTATTTTTTCAGGGACCGTCTTTCGAGGGTTAATTTGAACTTCAGCTGAAGATCTGCATCCGCATAAAACATAAAAGTCTCACTCACCTATATTAACCAGCTTGACTCCATCGTCTTCGATGGCCCTCAAAGCCTTGGTGACGTTCTCGAGACTGTGATGTCTGCTGGCAGGCCTTGCGTGCCACGCTGGTCTCAGGGGTTTCCCTTGTAATTTTTCCACCAAGGCGCAGAGGTGGGTACCTGATTGAAGATCCTCGGCCAGGTCAACTACTTGCTGAAGAAGAAAAAGACAACGGTCAGTGTTTCTGCTACAATAACTACAAAAGCCATAGCTATACTTAAACAGAATGATGTGGGAAACACAATGTAATATCGACCACAATTTGGCCTTTAGGGTAAAAGAAACTTTGTTCGATTTTTGCCGGTTTTGAGTTATGAATGCCACTAGATCAGTGGTTCTCACGGAAATTTTCACTGTGGCCGCATATAAAACATAAGCAGTCCTGCCGAATTTACTTTTACGGAAATGGCTGGTGGCCGCACCAAATTTTTGTTTTGAGTCTGTTGTGTTTGAGGTATGTCAAATGGACTTAAACATGTCTGTTAATTTACCATTGGTATTAGTTGCATACGAGATATTTCATTTTCAGAGTCTTTCTTGACAGACTAGATCGTAAAACCACTTTTTTTTTAAAATATTATTATTTTATATGAAGCTGTTGGTGGCCTCACATGGGAACCACTGCACTAGATACAAAATAATGAATCTGTGATAACTCGGCACAAGTCAAGTGGGCACATGGCAAGTTGACACATAGACAATTCAGCACCTAGACATCTTGACGCAAAGACAATTTCCTTTTTGTAATACAGTGAAAAAATGTATTTGAGCTCTACAAAAATAATATATTGTTGATGTCTATTTCATAATAATCCTTGAATTGTGACAAATTGATATTATGTTTTTCTGGAAATGAAAGTTCATTGGATTGATGATATCTATTAATTTCTAATTGTTCTAATGCATTTAGTAATAATATAAAAAAAAAACTGCAAATTTTGTACTGGGAGCTATATATGGCATGGCTATGGCTGGCTATGTTAGATTGTAATAACGGCATGATTTTCCCAATCTAGCATAGGTGCAGGCATTTTCTTTCCATAAAAACACCCCCTTCGTGCAGTATTTTGACGGAGATCGAATAAAAAATAGGAGGGGTGTGTCAAGTTGTCTAGGTGCCGAATTGTATATGTGCCAACTTGTCGTGTGTCGACTTGACTTGTGTCAATTGGTCTGGTCACCAAAATAATATGTTACGTTATGTATCAAAAAAGAAGTGGATACAAAGATAGTTCAATTCGTACGACATCCCTTTCTTGTTCATAGCTCCACTAAACCTTAAAACAACACATTAGAAGAAATCATTTTTGTGATGCAGAGGTCTTATCATTTGTTGGCTGAAGAGTTTAACTGAAGACGCTTCTTGAAGAGACGAAACACGTGCCACTATTGTTTACACAATACGTGGAATAAGTAAAGTTATAAATGTAATTTTGTATAAAAATATACATCCATAAAGTTAAATCGTTTAAATTGTGTACTTTTCCGTTGAGTTTGTCGCTCACGACCTGGGTTTCGTCTTTCGACATCTTCAGGCATTTGAAGTGCACGAATGTACTTGAAATTCCATCAAGCACCAGTGGATCTACCGAATACTTAAAAATCGACAAGGTTTCGACAAAAGAGTTTGGGGACCTCTGATGTGTATGAATACATCAGAGATTCAAATAAGAATAGAACTTCAAAAATTGGTTTCCTCTAAATTGAGAATGGAAGTTATGAAGAATAGAGATATGCACGGGTCGAAATTTAAAAATTCTTCCCGGCCTGAGCCCGAAAATCTCCGATCCGAGCCCGAGGCCCATTATACCCGAACAGTATATTCAACATTTCAAGAAAAAAATAATTATCATTTAAAATAATTTACTATAAACTCGTCAAATTATAAATAAATGTATGGAATTTAGATTAACAATAATGGCGTACCTATACATCAGGAGTAATTTTTTTTTTTTTAATAGAAAAAATATTTTGCATTACAGCTTACGCCAATGCGCCAAATATTATTAATTGTGAAAGTCATACGAGATTAACTCGATGATAAATAGTAAATCAGTTGTGCACAAAATCAACGATAAATAACATACACCCAGCACAAGATCTCTTTTTTCAAATTGAAAAAATCCAACCATGCCGAGAATTGAACTCGGGTCCCCAGATCGCTAGGACAAAGCTCTTGCCACTAGACCACAGGGACCAATTGGATTTATGTTTTTGTTTTGTCTGTAACCAGGCCCGAGCCTGAATCAAAACGTTAGATAATGGGTCGGGCTCGGGCCCGCGGGTTTATCCGAGCCCGTGCAGTCCTCTACTCTGAGTGCATCATTGCGGTGATGGCTTCCACTCAAAGTCTCCCTTTTACTTGATCAGAATATTGACGATAAAGAAGTATTTGGGTAATAGAACTCTTCTAATAATGTCGATCGCTTATCTCAATGTCAAAAGAGGCGTGCTGGAATCCTAATGTCACGCCTTACAATAATCGCGACCCTGAAGTTAAGACATAAAAGGTACACCAAGGGAAATTGTTTATGTGTTTCTAGAACATAAACATAAAAGTGCATAATTCAATATTAGCGTTGAAAATTTGTCAATTAACACAAGGTAGTGGAAGTAATTTTGTGTTACAAATTGTAGTTTCAAAGTGAAACAAATTTCTGTTAACTGGCGAGTAATATCATGTCAACATGTGGTTCTCTCACTTTTAAGGTGTTCACTGTCAATACTTGGTGGAAAGGCGTTATAATTGCAAATGTTGGGCTTTATCCTCCGCACTACCAGGGTCTTTCCAGGAGTAAAAATTTTGATACTAATGTATAATTCTTTAGTTCGAAGCCGACTTGAGAGTGGATCGATTGTTTGGGCACCGAGGGGTGCGAAATGTGTTCTTATGGTGGAGAGGGTTCAGAAGAAATTTTTGAGAATTCTCTATTTGAGGACATATGGGTACTACCCATGGCTTTATCCAACAGACTTTCTCTTAGGGATGCTCACTTTCAATAGTTTGAATGCTCGAAGAGAAATGTATTTGGCATTATATTTCTTTCGGCTTATCCGAGGCCAAAATGAAAATTCCACCATTCTTGAAAATGTTAAATTGAATGTTCCTGATAATTTTTTGAGGAATCGTGAGCATGAGTTGTTTGTTCTTCCAAGGGGTAGAACCAGTCTGCCAATGGGAATGCCTCTGGGAAGAGCTTTAAAAATTTTAAACGGCATTGCTTCGGATGTCGACATATTTCATATTGACGTGAGTGAGTTCAGGCGAATACTATATTTTATGAATAAAAGTTGATTTTGTCAGAACTTACTCGGTTGACATCTTTGAAAATTTCTAATATGATTTTATAAATTTTTTTCTCTCTTTTATGACTACAATGTTTTCATCTTGTTTTAATTAATTAATGATTAATATTATGTATTTACATGTATGTATATATATATAAATACATACACGTATTTATATTTGTCAAATACATGGCGCATTGGCATCAGCTGTAATGCCATGATTTGCTTTTTTTAAATAAATAAAATAAAATAAAATAATAATACATTTTTAGTAATTTTTCCACAGAAAATTTATTTGATCAGGACCGGTTTCGCTCATGGCGAGCATTGTCAACTGATAAGGAAAACAATAAAACAGTGATATTTATACAAAAGTTAAGTATGAAAAACAAGGTATGACAAACAATTGGTATTACAACTAAGCTAATAATTGAAGCAATTTTTTTCCTTGTAATTTGAACAAATATTTTCTTTGTAATTTGCTACAATTTATTTGTTCATTCATTTCATTTAATGTGCTTATTTTTCATAAATCTTTACAAAAATTCTGTCCCGTGACCATATATCCATAATTTACCGAAACAAGTATGTATATTGACATGCCTCCATTAGGAGGCAATATGCTCCACGTTGGGAGAATAGAAATGGATTAAAAAATATATTAACTTTAAATCATTTGAATTCAGTACTTTTCCGCAAAATTTGAAAAGCCTGAAGATGATGAAAGGCGAGCGATTAAGCAATTCAAATTTGATATTGAAATTCCATCAAACAACTTCATTCGAAATTCTCAATTATATATACATAATTACTTCCTCATTGTTAGAAATGAGTTTTATCTATTGAATTACATAATATGATCAATCCTAACAGTTAGAACCTTTTAAAAGTGAGGTGTAACCGTCACGCGAAAACGCGGGCTCGGGTCTGAACATGTTTCATTATGAAGTTATGAACACACGCCATTGATTACGGTTTCATCTTGTTCATGTTCAACACACGAATGAGAACATTGTTACATTAAAATTCGCGTCTAAACAAGATCCATCTATTATAATATTGTAATTTAAAAACTTTCCAATATATATTTTTATTTATATGAGCAATTAATTGCGGTGAAAATAATGAATCTTACAAGAGATTCTTAATAATCATATTCCATTATGATTTTAACTAGCGGTAATTTGTTTGGTTTCGAATTCAAAATGGACGCGAGTGAAGCTGCATTTTCTCCACACGAGCGCTAGTTTCTAATGGCTGCATCTATTCATTTCATGACCACTGATTAATTCAATTATCATCGTTGTCATTAGCATGCCTGGCTTACGGCAGCAACCCTTTCAATCTATCCGTATCTATCTAGTCCATAGGTTCCCAACCTTTTTCGGGTGGCGACCCCTTTTCAAAAAATCCATGTGACCCGCGACCCCCATACAATCCAAAAGTCATTTATGATAATTAGAGAGGTAATTAAAAAAACCACCGAAAATATTTTTTTAGTTTAATTTTATTTCAAATTATGTATGTTGAATAATTAATTTAATGAGATGGTTGAAATTGCATGTTGTTAACCAGTCTCAAAATTCGCGGATGAGTTTTGGTTAACGCCAACCTCATGTCATTTTCAACATTTAATTGGTTTCTTACTTTTGTTTTTAAATAAAAAAGCGATGCGTGTGCATCGGTGCATCTGGTAAAGTGAGCGACCAAACACAACATATATTTTGAAGAATACGTGACAGTCACACGTTGAATTTTGCTTAGGAGCGCCTTTATATAAATATATATGAAAATCTTCAAACTTCAATAGACCATTATAAATAAAAATTGCAATTTAGTGAATATTTTTTTAGTTGTCTGTATAAGTTGGCGACCCACAGGTTGGGAACCTATGATCTAGTCAGTTTTCAAAATTAATCGTTACCACTTTCAAGGTGTCAACTCTTGGTTGAAAGACATTATTTCAATACATAAAATACGTTATCTCTTTTTTGTGCGATTTCAATGTAATACCGTTTTTTTTTAAATATATTTTTGGGATTATATTGACACCGCCTTATGTGGTAGGTCATCAGAACTCTCTCGAACGATCTATTGTTCACCTCAGTCAATGAGTCAGTCGATATCAGGAAATAAATTCATTCTTATAATAATCTATATTGCAATCTATAGCGATGCAATGTAGAGTTATTTCAATTTCTCTTATCTCTTGACGCCCGACAATGCATGTGCTTCATAAAAAGTTCATAAGGCGATAAATAACCCCTTATCGGCGGGCGCACGTGTTAACGATTTTTGAAACGGCCATTGTTTTTTCTTTCTAAAGTAACCGTTTGTTTTCATACAGCAGTGAGAGATTGGACTGCATTGAGAATGCACGCGCCTAATCCTCTCCCTAAGAATTAAATTCGCGTCAAATTCCTGATATCTTCTTCGCTATCGTAATATTTGTGTGTTGTATAACGTCTGTGTAAACTATAAGCAATTAAATAATGGATGCTAACCGCAACCACATAACGCTTTGAGATCGTCGTTTCTTTATAAGAGTACCATGTTTCTCCTACTCCGTCCCCAAAATCCCTCTTCCTGAGTGTCGGATAGGAGGCTCCTTCTCGATTTACGAAGGAGCCGGAATAAAGGTCTTCTCAATATAAACGTACAAAAGAAATAATTGTATTTAATAAGCAGCGCGTTGTTCATATATATATAAATACATTTTTTAACCATGTCCGCTCCCAACTTGGAGCATATGGACTCCTCACGGAGTTTATCTCAACAATTTTTTTTTTCTTGTTACTCAGTTGCTCAACCTCTCTTTTTCGAAGAGAGTAGGGATGAAATGGTAAATTATGGATATATGGTCACGGGAAAGAATCCCGATCCTCTCGAGCTAAGCTCAAAAAAATTATAAAGGGTATTTCAATTGGGACTAGAGACTCCAATTACTCGACTTTTCAACTACTCGAGTATCGAGTAGTAAAATTTCAAAATACTCGAGTACTCGAGTATACTCGAGTAGTTTCAAATGTACGAAAATATATATTTTTAATTCGAATTTGTGTATATTTATAAATGACAAATAATTAAAGAAACTTATTGAATATTACTAATACATTTATTTCCATTTATGCAACATATATTTCAACAATAATAGAGAATTAAGCGACCCAAATTTTAAATTGGTTTGATGTTTTTCTTTATAATTCTTGCAGTAGAAAAAACTTCGACGATTATTACTAAAACAAGTATTACTCGAGTATTTTTCAAAATACTCGAGTATCGAGTACCTGAAAAATGGACGAGTATACTCGAGTATCGAGTACTCGATACTCGAATTGGAGTCTCTAATTGGGACGCTCAAAATATGTTACTTTGTCCTGCTGAGTAGATTATTCATTGTTTAGTGGCCAAATTTGAGTCAACCAGTTTGGTAAATAATCGGCCAACACCTACCTGTACGTCATCAAAATACAATATCTGGTGAAAACATTGCTGCTGTGTGTGAAAGTGTACAGGAAAACCCGAGGCAGCTTATTTCTCGTTGTTCACATGAACTTGGCTTTTCTGCGACTTCAACTTGGCGAATTTTGAATCGGGCCTTATGTCTGCACCCGTATAAAATCCAACTAACCAAGGAACTTCAGGTAAACGACCACAGACAACGCCTGATTGGGTTCTGGAGCAGTTGGAAGTTTACCCTAATTTGTCAAAAAAGTCAACTTTAGCGACGTGGCCCATTTTATAATGAATGGATATTGGCAGACATTTGATGCTATATTCCATATTTAATGCCGTAAAATATACTTACAAATGAAATTAAAATTTAGTCGAAATCTCTACAACAACTTGTTTTATTTACATTTCAAAACTAAGCGTCCTTATAAAAAGACCCTTTATATATATACATTTTTTAACCATGTCCGCACCCAACTTGGAGCATATGTACTCCTCACGGAGTTTATCTCAACATATTTTTTTTCTTGTTACTCAGTTGCTCAACCTCTCTTTTTCGAAGAGAGTAGGGATGGAAATGGTAAATTATGGTCACGGGACAGAAACCCGATCCTCTCGAGCTAAGCTCAAAAAAATTATACATACTGGCTAATAATTTTATGTTTTGACTTACTCTTTGAGTTCTTGTAGATTATTATAAAATAAGGAATCAAAATGATAAAATCTGAAGAATATTACTGATTATTGTATGAGTTCTAAACGAAGAATTTGTTTTTTAATATTAGCCTATAGATAAATTATTCTTTTTATTTTAAGCAAATAATAAACTTATGTGACTGTCTCTATCTGTATAATATTATTATTTGTGTAGTTTGTGGTTGCATTATTGCTCCTGTAAATTAAAACAACTCGATTTCATACTTATTGCGAAGTATTCTGTAGGATCTTCTATTCTAATAAATTTAAAAATTAAAGACGAAACATTTCAAAAAAAACCGTAAGCCTTACATTCATTTCATTTAATGTGCATATTTTTCATAAATCTTTACAAATATTCTGTCCCGTGACCATAAATCCATAATTTACCATGGAAAGGATACAAGGACTAGTGATTAGCTGTCACTATGCGTCGCTCGTTGGTATAGGAGAGGTGGGAAGGGATTTTCAACAAGACAAACACCCATGCCTTTAAACAGATTTATCGACTGAAAAAATCAGCTCGTACCGGGAATCGAACCCAGGCGGTCTGACACGCAAGCCAACAACGTTGACTCTGCGCCACGGACCGGACGTACGGATTGTACGTGCAAAAACCAGTGTTTAAAAAGTTTATTACAATGTAACCGCCTTACACTCTTCCGAACCCAAGAAGCGGTGCTAAGAGGTAACCCCGTGTCTTAGGTAGGCGAGACGAAGCGCTGCGGTGCGCTGCGGTGACGTATAAAAACCAATTAATTTTAAACGTAGTGGACTAAAGGTCGTATGTGCCATCGCTCGGCCAGACGCAATTAACGCTCTGGTGAGCTTGGACCGTTTGATATTTTCAAGCGATTCGCGCGCGCCATAAGTCAGGCACTTGAGGCGACTTACGACATATGCCGTCCTGACCGGATCGCGTCGCCCACATATGACACTTGCATGGGCGAGGACCGTTTGATATTTTAAAACTCTGCCGCTTTTAAAGCGCGCCGGATCGCTTCGCCCACCTAAGACGACCCGTAAGCTAATCACTAGTCTTGACCTGTACTAGTCCCTGTATTCTTTCAATATACACTCTCTTCGAAAAATGAAAGGTTGAGCAACTGAGTTACAAGCAGTTATCGTAGAAAAAAACATGTTGAGATAAACTCTGTGAGTAGTCCATTTGCTCCATGTTGGGAGACCGCTCCTCATGCTACCCATGGTGTTAAAAAAAGAAATACAGTGTCAAAATGCTTGCGATGAGCGAAACCGGTCCTGATCTAAATAAATTAACTGTGTAATAAGTACAACACATGTTGAATTGTTTTTTTCATATTATATAATCCCTTTCCAGCTTTTGAGATCGAATATCGTTTAAAAAAAAACAATATACTTGGTGGAAAGGCATTATAATAAAAATAATAAAACATTTTTAGTACTTTTTCCACATGAGATTTATTTCATCAGGACCGGTTTCGCTCATGGCGAGCATTATCAACTGATAAGGAATACAATAAAACAGTGGTATTTATGCATAAAATAAGTATGAGAACAAGGTATGACAAACAATTGGTAAATCAACTTTTTTTTTTTTTTAATTATTACATATGTACACAGCTTTAAGGACGGCGTGATGGTTACCAACCAATTCTTATAAATGTTGAGAAGTTGATTATATTGATTTTTTACCTTATCAGTTTTTATAATATACGCATTTTAAAATAAAAATATTACTGTTTTTTAAGAACAGGTATTTCCAAAAACATAAATAAGAAATATGAGTTGGTCTTAACATAAATATGCCGTTAGATGACATCTTCATCTCAAATGAAAAATAGTGTTGTCTCATTTGACCCACAGTTCAAGTAACATTAATAGATGTCTAACAGAAACCACTGTCTCTCAACAATCATTAAAATAGAGTATTTTGACGGCAGGATCTTAATGGAATTTCAATATCAAATGTGAATCGTATGAAAGTTGTACTTTTACTACCCGGGTTTCGCCTTTCGACATCTTCAGGCATTTTAAGATCACGATTGAACTTACGCGTAGTAGCGTAATAGTTCATGATTTAATTATCTTATATATAAAGCCGAAACGGCGTATGTATGTTTGTGGATCTGTAATTCCCTTTTGCATTGTTGGTCATTAAGTTGCCATAAAAACGAATATGAAAGAAAATATGTTTGAATTTTTATTGGCGAAGACATTTAGTCAAAATGTAATAAATTAGTCTTCTACCAACTTTTTCCCGGCTTTTATTAATACAATAATGTTTATTATTTACGTGAAGGTATTATTTGACATTTTTTTGACAGCAAATTAGATTTTTTCCTTCAATTTGGACATTTTAATGGGCGAGAATGGGGGCTATCATCAAATTAAATAAAGATTGTGATTTTATTTTAACTCTCTCTATTTTGGATGTTAGATTTTGTGATATGTAATTATGTCGAATGATAAAACATTAAATAATTATTGGTCGCTTAGTCCGAGCGACGCTGGGTAGCAATACTAGTTGTATATAAGAGACACAAAATAGTAACTACGGGTCAGTACAAGTTCTTTCGCGCACTTGAAATTTCTGAAGAAGAACCCGGTAGAATAATATGCATTCTTTTTTTTTTTTTTAAACCATGTCCGCTCCCAATATGGAGCATATGGACTCCTCACGGAGTTTGTCTCAGCATATATTTTTCTACGAGAACTGCTTGTTACTCAGTTGCTCAACCTCTCTTTTTCGAAGAGAGTAGGGATGAAAAGGATACGAGGACTAAGGACAGGACTAGTGATTAGCTAATCGCTGTCACTGTGCGTCGCTCTTTGTGATCGGAAAGGTGGGAAGGGATTTTCAACAACACAAACACCCATACCTTTGAACAGATTTATCGACTGAAAAAATCCGCTCGTACCGGGAATCGAACCCGGGCCATCCGGCACGCAAGTCAAAGCCGTTGCCACTGCGCCACGGACCGGACAAATATATGCATTCTTAGAATTTATTATTTTATTTATTTACTCAAGAATGTACAAATCATGGCATTACAGCTGACGCCAATGTGCCATGCATTTGACAAATACATATATATATAAATATAATAAAAAACACAAAGTGGTTTAATTAAGGATTTCGACTGAGGGTGCTTTGAAGGAATTTCAATATCAGGTTTGAATTGTTTGAATTTTATATTTTCCATGATTTTTGACGCTAACGACCCGGGTTTCGCCTTTCGGCGTCTTCAGGAATTTCAAATGCACGGATGTATTTGAACTCTTGAGCATCGAAACCAGTGACGGCTGGTGACGGGGTGCTGGGGGGTGCAAAAGGAAGATTCAACTATTTTTCCGTACTACGGAAGAGAAACAGTATTGCGAACATCTGAATTGAAAGTCCATGCTATAGAAGTGTTTTAAAATCCAATGAATAGGAAAGAGCTCTTGCAAAATGGTTGAATCTTCCTTTGCACCCCCCAACACCCCGTCACCAGCCGTCACTGATCGAAACTATTGAAAATGAGCATAATGGAATGAATATTTGTATTTACATACAGCAAATTTGAACAGACCTTTCGATGGTTTCGGCGGTAACTTTGTGGAAGTTCATTTTAATATAAAATAACTTTGATTATTCCACGTTTTGTGCTACTAAATGTGACACGCGTTTCGCCTCTTTCAGAGGCATCTTCAGACTTACTATCGCAAAGTTTGCTTAAGTAAGATTGATTTTAACATTTTAAAATGATGAAATTGCAAAATGGAGTTTGGGATTTTTCCCTTTTACGGGAAGCAAGGAGGGGGTTATAGAATCGAAACAAAGCAAACAAATAATCATACTAATAATGACGTTAAACATTATAAACTATTAGACTAATGAGCTGCAATCAATCAGATAGGTTAGTGATTACTTTGTGTGAGTTTAGAAATAAATAAAACTCTCAACAAAAAAGATGTATTATTAAATAATATTCTTAATAGAACAAGTTGCTAACCACCTGTCTCGAATCTGAAGAATATCTGTCTCGAAATTTGAAGAATATTTGCAGGTATTGATCACTGGTGATATCATTAGTAGAGTCGGTCATCTCGGTTAACGATATGAGTTCATCGAAATATTTGGAAAGTTTACGCACACTTTACTGTTTTTATATGCATAAAAAATATACATACAAAATGCGAATACTTATTTTCAAATATATATAATTAATTTTGACATTGATCGGGTATTAGGTCATCGATGGCTGTTTTTTTTTTAAAGACGGATAAAGATTTTCAAACAGTTAAATGCTGATTAAAAGGATTTCGTCTCAAGGTGCTTGATGGTATTCAAATTTGAACCGTTTGAATTTTGTGCTTTTTAGTTGAAATGCATGAATATACCGAAAGGTGAAACGCGGGTCGTTAGCGAAAAAACTCATGGAAGAGTACAAAATCCAAAAGATTCAGAAAAAATAAAGTAAACAAATTTTGATGGAAAATAAGCAAATGTGTAAACTCTATATATGTAGTTTATAGTACACATCCATGTCCGCTTCCAATATGGAGTATATACACTTTTTATGGAGGAATCCATGCATACTTTTTCTACGAGAAATGATTGTTACTCAGTCGCTCAAAGTTCAGTTGGTTCGATGAGCGTAGGGATAGAAATGGTTGAAGATGACTAAAAGCGAAACACGGGTCGTTAGCGACAAGGTACAGGGAAGAGTACAATATTCAAACGTTTTAAAAATAAGGAAATGTTTTGAGTGCTGTATATAGCGTCTGATCCGTGGCGCAGTTGGCTTGCGTGCAGGACCACCCGGGCTCGATTCCCGGTACGAGCGGATTTTTTCAGTCGATAAATCTGTTCATAGGCATGGGTGTTTGTGTTGTTGAAAATCCCTTCCCACCTTTCCGATCCCAAAGAGTGACGCATAGTGGCAGCGATTAACTAATCACTAGTCCTGCCCTAGTCCTCGTATCCTTTCCATCCCTTCTCTCTTCGAAAACGAGAGGTCGAGCAACTGAATAATTCTCGTAGAAAAACATAAGTTGAGATAAACTCCGTGAGGAGTCCATATGCTCCAACTTGGGAGCAGACATGGTTAAAAAAAATTAAGTATTGGATAGAAAGAGTGACGATAGGACAGGAGTAGTCGCTACGCCCTGCTATTAGAATCGTATTGGGTGGGAAGGAGTTTTAAGACAAAACAAACACTCGTGCCTCCGATCAGAATCGACAAATTGACTGAAAAAACTTGCACTCGAGCCCGTGAGGTCCGTCACGGAAGTTAACAACGTTGAACACTGTACCAAGGACCCGACATTACTATTCTGGCTATAATTACAGTAGAACCTCGATTATCCGGATTGGTCAAAATAAACATTATATGGAAAAGAGATGATTCGACGATTATTGCTAGCAGATGAAACAGCTTCCACAGGAAAATAAATTTAAAAGATTGTTGCTACATGGCAGCAGAAAGATCTTGGATTCCAAATTTTCTATGATTCAACCTCAGAGGGTCAAGATCAAGAAGAAGTAGAAGAGATTTGTGAGGAGGAAGATATTGGTCCTACACATTCTGAAGAATTTCAGTGTCTAGATGTCGCCATGAAGTGGCTTGAGAGTCAAAAAGAGTGCTATTCAAGACAACTTATGTGCCTTAAAAGTATTCGTGATTTGGCAGAATCGAAAAAAAAAGCTAGCTTTAAGCAGAAATCGATAATTGATTTTTTCAGTAAAAAATAATTTATTATTAAAGCTATGTATATGTACTTGTCTTTTCCTGTCAATTATGATTTTTTCGATTATCCGGATTTGTCCTTATCCGGACGATATTCATCCCCAATTAGTCCCGATAATCGAGGTTCTACTATACTGTATATTAAGAGCAAATTTTTGTCGGGTCCGTGGTCAAGGGCCATCGTCACTGGTTTCGGTTACGAAACTAAAAGGTTCAAGTCTCAGTTCAGGCAGTTCAAATTGTTCAATTCAATTATTGATTCGTTTTATTTTGGATATCTATTTGACGGAGCATCAAGTTCTAAGGCGTGTTATCGCCAAAGTTCTTCCAGTCTCCTTCGTCTCTAAATGTTTTGAACTCTTAAATATTATTAAGTATTTCGACTGAGGGTGCTTGATAGAATTTCAATATCAAATTAGAATTTTTTGAATTTTGTACTTTTCCATGAGTTTTGTCGCTAACGACCCGGGTTTCGCCTTTTGGCATCTTCAGGCATTCCAAGTGCTGAGTCAGTTCAAGTACATCCGTGCACTTGGAATGCCTGAAGATGCTGAAAGGCGAAACCCGGGTCGTTAGCGACAAAACTCATGGAAAAGTACAAAATTCAAAAAATTCTAATTTTCTTAAATATTATTTGTTGACATTCCCTTCCCATCGCTAACGACAGGAGGGCGCGATCGCTACAGTTGAGAAGTCAGTTTACTATTGCGTCTCTATCTAGGGAGGGTCATCGAGAAGAATAGCTCTCGGTCTATATCGATTCTCTGATGCCTTCTCGTCATAATTCTGCAAGCAAGAGATTGACGATTCGATAAGTACTTTTCTAAATCACAACGACTAAAGAGGTGGAACTACTGAGTAGGGACTCCAATTACTCGACATCTCAACTACCAGTTCGAGTATCGAGTAGTAAAATATTAAAATACTCGAGTAGTTTCAGATCAACCAAAATATATGTTATTAATTCAAATTTGTGTCTATAAATAGATGATACATAAATTAATAAGCTTATTTTATTCTATTATTACATTTATTTTAATTTATGAAACATATTTTTCAAAAATTATAATGAATTAAACGACCCAAATTCTAATTTGGTTCGAAGTTTTGTTTTTTTATACCAACAGTAAAAAAAACTCTCTCTCTTAGTGTGGACCTCGGTTTATAAATTAACAATCAATTAAATTGTGCTATCTAGTTTTTCTATCCGCTTCTAAAGACAAAATAGAATTTGGAATTAAATCTACATTTATATATAACGAGTATTTTTAAATTACTCGAGTATCGAATACTCGATACTCGAATCGGAGTCTCTACTACTGAGTAGCAAGTCTTTGCGGTTAAATCCATATGCTCTACATTACGAGCGAAAAAAATCTGTTAAGTATGCTTTATTAATATAAAAATAAAATTCTAGTCGTCGATAACATGGAAACTGTTCTCAATAAATTATTTGGCTAACCTAGTTACTTTCAGTAAAAGAAATTCATTGATTTATCAATGAATGGATTTATTGAATACACTTATTAATCATCAGTCATCACCAAACTAGGTAACGACAGATGCTCCTCAGGAGTGATTGAAAACCATTGAAGCCATGAATGCCATACAATTCAATTAACTTTTCCTTCACGGTGGGTGAAACAGTTGTCCAATACTTAATGTGAACATTTATTTTTGTCCTCAAAACGGACATCTACCAATTTTTACGTAATAGTATGTATATTCAAGAAAAGTGGAGAAAAAGAAAATAACAGGAATAAATAGTATAAATATGAAAAAAATTATGTTGTTTTATATATTTCTGATGAACAAATTTTCTTAAGTATAACTAGGTTTGCTTTTAAATAAGAATGGAATTCTTGGCAGGATTTTTTAAAAATTATTTTAACTAACAACATCGCTCTAAGTACTCCGACTTGTAATTGTGTTTTTTCTGTCGTCCACAACGTATTCATCTGTGAAAAGACTCTTTCTACGGGTTCATTTGTTCCGGGCAAGCATAAAATGTATTCAATGTTTACTCTAAAGTTTTTATGGTTCAAATTATTATTACGAAAGTCAATTATTTGCACTTTTTTTTTGAATTGTTACCGTGCGTTGCCATCTTTTTGAAAACGGGACATTTCGACGCCCCGAAGCTGTACTTGGGGACAACGGGACAGGCTTCCTAAAAACGGGACGGTCCTTTTCAAAACGAGACGTATGGTCACATTACCAATACTGCCACATTATCTTAAAAATTTATCTTAATATTAGTGATACAATGTGTGAACTTTTGGTATTTTGCAGAAAAAAAACTATGATTTTTATCAACTAGTTTCGTCGAAATAAAATAACAAAGAAAATAAGTCTGCCCATACATCTTATCTGAAACGCGCCTCGTCCAAACGTACGTTTCAAATCAAATGGATGCTTTTTAAATTGAAAGGTTTAGATAAGCGCTCGAGCTCAAAGTTTTGAATACGCCAGTCTGTCATGAACATCAATGCGTTGACGACAACACGTTGACTGTTTTATACGTGACTTCAAATATGAAAAATTATAGGAAAACTATCGTTTTTTTAGAATGATGTATACAGATAATACTATAACATTATTTTGTTGCAATCTACGCCAATAAAGCCATACCACTAGGGTATTTTTAGACCCCCCTTCAGATCATGCGTTATTTTTCAGGGACTGTCTTTCTAATCTTAATCACTTTTAAGATGTCAATAAAATTCTTACCGTCATGTTGGAGTTCCTGAGATGTTCATTGACCCAATTCCTGAAAGTGTTAGCCTGTATCTCAACCCACAAGTCTTCCTTTCCTTTGATCTGCATACCCTTGGCCGCTGTTCCCTCGGGACTTCTGGCCACGAGGCCAGCCTGCGTGATCCTCCCGGCTGTTCCCTCGTTTGTGTGGGCCTTAAGGCCCTGGTGTGTCATTCTTCCCGAGTCCGCCATTTCGTGTATTCACTTTCCCGCACTTTTTCAAAGTTTGACAGTTCGTATTGGCTATGCTTTCACACGCCCGTTCACTGGCAATGTGAGACTGTTCATTTTGTAATTTCGCCGATGAACTTAAACAAATAGCTGTAAATTGAAAAAGAAAATAGTTTATAGATTGTCTATATTAACCATGGCTTTTGAGCCAGATTATTAAAATGATTCTGAGTAAAATTTTAATTATAAACAAGAGTCTTAAGAGTTTTAATTATAAACAAGTAGGCAAGAGAATTTTTGTGTAGAGATCTCAAAATGACACGATACTAAGTCTAGTAAGAAAAGATATAACTTTGACTTTTAGTTTTGGTTCTTTCCCTCAACCAAAATCAATAAACCAGCATTCCATAAATTGGCACTACAGCTGACGCCAATGCGCCAAATATTGTAAAAAAATAATGTCATCCGAGATAAACTCGATGAGAAATTGTATTAATTGTGTCGAGAACAAAGAAAATTACATACACCCATGTCCAATATATCTTTTTCGACTGAAAATCTGACCTTGCCGGGACTTGAGCTCAGACCCACCTGATCGTGAGGGCTAAGTTCTTGCCGCGAGACCACAGAGTTCAACAGAATTATTATTATTTTGTACATAAAAATGAGTCATCGAGTGTATTCGAATCGAATTTTCTATAGAAACTATATCTAATGTTTACACTTTTTTCACGGATGGCAACATCGAGTAAACGCTTCATAATTATGAACCTCGCATACGGTCTCACAGATTTGAATTGAGAAGAGTTGCCCCACGTTAGGCGCCACAAAAAGATTTGAAAGTCAAACTATTGTCTTGATTGAATAAACATTTACTTGGCCGAAATCCACTTTAAAAAAATGCAAACTATTTTGGTTTTCCAAACATTATATAGCTTTCAACCATATAATAAAAACATTTTTAGTACTCATTCCACATTGGACTTCTTGAGATCAGATCTCTTTTCGGTCAGTTGAGTTGACAATGCTCGCGATGAGCGAAACCGGTCCTGTCATTTCACCTGTGAGCATCTTAAAAGTGGTCAACTTTAATAGTTTGGCAGAACATGCATTGCTATTTTTTCACTGTGTTTAACTGTTTTATAAGAAATAAATATCTGTTCTTATGGTGGAGAGGGTACAGAAGAAATTTTTGAGAATTCTCTATTTAAGGACATATGGGTACTACCCATGGCTTTATCCAACAGAATTTCTCTTAGGGATGCTCACTTTCAATAGTTTGAATGCTCGAAGAGAAATGTACTTGGCATAATATTTCTTTCGGCTTATCCGAGGCCAAAATGAGAATTCCACCATTCTTGAAAATGTTTAATTAAATGTTCCTGATAATTGTTTGAGGAATCGTGAGCATGAGTTGTTTGTTCTTCCAATGGGTAGAACCAGTCTGCCAATGGGAATGCCACTGGGAAGAGCTTTAACAATTTTAAACGGCATTTCTTCGGATTTCGACATATTTCATATTGACGTGAGTGAGTTCAGACGAATACTATATTTTATGAATAAAATTTGATTTTGTCGGAACTCACTTGGTTCACATCTTAAAAATTCCTTATGTGATTTTATAAATTTTTTCTCTCTGTTCTTATAAATACAATTTGTAATTTTTATTATGTGTATACAAGTATGTATGTATACGTATATACATTTGTCAAATGCATGGCGTATTGGCGTAAGCTGTAATGCCATGATTTATATTTTTTTATGAATAAATAAATAAATATATAAAATCACTTATTTCTGATAGAATATTATAAGCCAAACAATCTTATTGCTTTTAAGTTGTCAACAGAATTTTTTTTATTTGGCGGAAATTTATTTTGGAAATATATTTGGCATTCATTATTTGAAAGAGTATTCTTTTTACAGAACACCTTAACCTTTTTTTGAACGGCAGATGCGTTCCGCGGAAAATCACACAAAAAAAGCTATGACTTAATATGAGAACATAACGACGCACGTATCAAGGTTACATATTAATGAACAGGTGAAACACTGGATTTTGCTCGTACATTATGTGAACAACGCGCTGTTAATCACGGTATTACATATGTACATTGAAATAGTTCCAAAAATACATAAAAAACCGCATTACTTTGGAATCGCACAAAAAGAGGTTCGGATATAAATTTATATATTGAAATAGTAATGGGCACTAATTTCTCGAATCCGGCTCTGTATCATTGTAGTTACCTCCTCTCCAATTATATAACCTGCATACTGAAGTTATGTACGGTATTCCACGTAGCAATTAAGACTTTTTCATTGTTTCTAGAAATAAATTTTACGTCAAATCATGTTGGGAATGAACGGAATATACCAGGGCTATGGAGTCGGTAAAAAAAGTACGACTCCGACTCTGACTTCAGCATTTATTAAAACCACGACTCCGACTTCAACATTGACCAAAAATACGACTCCGACTCCGACTAAAAAACGTTTAATATCGTCACTTTTTTTCCCTAATTTTCCTTTTTATGTGTATTCAATTAAATATCGACTCTTCCAATCCGGCTAGTTTGACATATTATATCTAAAAATAAAAAGTTCAAAATTTCCGACTCCGAGTACGACTCCGGCCTAAGCGCCGCGACGACTCCGACTCCGGCCAAAAAGCCCCGACTCCACAGCCCTGGAATATACACAAGAACGCAAATTCAACTCACTGCCAATATAACGGCGTGAATTGACCGAACAAAATTAAATTTCATTCGGATGTCCGTCCGAAGAATTTGAATTCCGAATAGAGTTTCTAAACAGAATTCGTCTTTACGAGAATTCACTCTCTTAACATTTCTTTCTTTTTTGAATCGTTTGAATTTTGTACTTTTCCATGAGTTTTGTCGCTGATGTCCCGGGTTTCGCTGTTTACTAAGCGTTAGTTCAAGAACATTCGTGCACCAGAAATGTCTGAAGATTCTGAAACGCGAAACCAGGGTCGGGTCGTCAGCGACAAAACTCACGGAAGAGATCAAAATTAAAGCGATTCAAGTTTAAAATTGAAATTCCTTCAGCACCTTCTGTCGAAATTCTTGATTATAATTTCTTTCATTGTAAAAGTTAATAACGATCAATGTTGGCGCACATGCATTTAACGAGCTGATTAATAAATATTGGGTAAATTATGGATAGAAGGTCACTGGACAGAATTTTTGCTAAGATTTATGAAAAATAAGCACATTAAATGAAATGAATGTAAGGCTTACGATTTTTTTTGAAATGTTTCATCTTTAATTTTTAAATTTATTATAACAGAAGATCCTAAAGAATACTCCGCAATAATAATGAAATCGAGTTGTTTTAATTTACAGGAGCAAAAATGCAACCACAAACTACACAAATAATAATATTATACAAAAAGAGACAGTCACATAAGTTTATTGTTTGTTTAAAATAAAAAGAATAATTTTATTATAGGCTGATATTAAAAAACAAATTCTTCTTTCAGAACTCATACAATAATCAGTAATATTCTTCAGATTTAATCATTTTGATTCCACATTTTATAATAATCCACAAGAACTCAAAGAGTAAAGTTAAAACATAAAATTATAAGCCAGTATGTATAAATTGTTTGAGCTTAGCTCGAGAGGATTGGGATTCTGGTGACTAAATATCCATTTGTAATTTTTACTAAATATTGAATTAGCAAAATGTCTGCTAATATCCAAATGATGCACAAAGTTGAGAAGCGTAAATTGATGAAATATTTATTTTACACATGTACATGTCTACTTCGAATGTGGAGACAATGCGCACCGTAATCAAGCACATCAACAGAAGTTTCTCTATGATTGAATTTATGCCGCGCATTTGTTGGATTGGCCTACTCAGCCTTTTGAATTTTCCTTTTTTTAAATTTAAATTTCTCTTTTCAACTTCTCGGCTAAGCACTAATTCACCATGTTTTAAAGATCGCATCGGTGTGGGAGGAAGTTTCGGACAAAACAAACATCCATGTCTCAGAACAGATCAATAATTTGACTGAAAGATGAAACTGTACAAAACGGGAATCGATTCCATGAACTGGGCACCCGAAGCCAACGACGTTGACACTCTTCATCCTCAGTTGTCCATGCTTAGAGGACGAGCTGTCAATCTGTCTTTCCAAGAATATGCTCCATATATAAGTGTTAATTATTGTCCGGGCAGTTCGGATGTGGTTTCAAATGAATTAATATCTTCATAACGGAATTCTTTTAGTATACAATGATGTCTGTCCGCGAATGCGCAGCTTGTCACTCCTTTTATAGAGGTCAGGTAATCCGCCTACGGCTGTATGACGTCACGCTTCTTCACCGTGGATTGTGACGTCACAGGGCGTGGGGGGTCGAATAACAATGATGATAAATAATAGGAATTCTTAAATGATCAGCACATATCTCGGAGACTAGGGATGCGCCGGCAAAAGAACAGTATTGATACCGATAGCTATTGTGTCATTTATTTACCTGACCTAACCTAACCTAAATTTTTCAATTTACAGCTAATTCGAATCATTTTAATTGTGTACTTTTCCATGTGTTTTATCGCTAGCAACTAGTGTTTCACCTTTCGCCATCTTCAAGCATTTCAAGTGCACAAATGAACTTGATCTGACATTTAGTTACCATACTTTGAAAAGGTTATCATTGTTATTTATACCTAAAATGACCATTTGGTCAGAAAATTTTGTATTTACCGCATTCTATCATATATATATAATTTCAGAATCATCTATGATTGAATAACGGAGGTAGCAGAATTCCCAGAGTTTCGCTGCATCTTCGCACTTTTTTTACTAAATTTATTTGTCAAAGTTCTAAGATTGTCATCATTATTGCCATCATAAGATCATTATTTATCGGCAAGGGCTTTGAAAAAATATGCTTAAAATATGTAATTTGGAACATTTTTACTTGCTCATTTTACAAGTGAATTTTAATCAATCGAAACTTCAAGCGCTCATGTCTCCAAATCAGTGTCAAGAGCAGTTATAGCCTTTTCAAACTAAGGTGTTGAGTTGGCAAATCTTCAGAGGAAACCATATTATGAGCTGCAAAAATTAAATAAAAAGAAAAAATAATATTTCCATGTGAGATCTAAAAAACAATATTTTTCGAAGGCAGTAATGCAAGTGTTGAGACACCACCTCTTGTGGCATCTATAACTCAAAACCGAAAACAATCGGGCCAATTTTTTGGTAACCGTAAAGGCCGACCGGGTCCGACAACTATTGTTTTTTTTTGCCATATCCACTCCTAACATGGAGCATATGAATTTCTGACGGAGATTATCTCGACATGTTTTTTTTCCACGAGAACTTTTTGTTACTCAGTTGCTCAGCCTCTCTTTTTCGTAGAAGGTAGGGGTTGAAAAGATTCGAAGACAAGGACAGGACTAGTGGTTAGCTTATACGCGCCACTTTTTGAGATCGGAAAATGATTTTTAACAACACAAACAACCATTGTCTTCGGACAGAATCAATTTATCGACTGAAAAATCTGCTACCAACAACGCCAACTAGCATTGACCTCTGCACCATGGACCGGGATTTATTTATTGTATTTAATATTGAATACTAAATAGTAAAAAAAAAATTGTATTAAATATTAATAATTTGGACGAATTAAGTATAAATATAAAATTTAATATAACTTTGATTAATAAAAATAGTAATATATTTAATTTGTCATACTTCACTTTTGTATAAAAATATCACTGTTGCATTGCATTTCTTATCAGTTGACAATGCTCGCCATGAGCGAAACCTGTCCTGATCAAATAAATTTTATGTGGAAAAAGTACTAAAAATGTATTATTATTTTTTATTATAATGCCTTTCCACCAAGTAGTGACATTGACCACCTTATAACTTTGATTATTCCTCTCTTTTCGCCTCTTTCAGATGCAGTTTCGGTCTTGAAAGAGGCGAAACACGTGTCACAATTAGAAACACAATGCGTGGAATAATCAAGGTTATATTCAATTTTATATTTATTCTTAATTCGTCCAAATTATTAATGAATAATACAATTTTATTTTACTACTTTAAATTTTATACTAAAATGAACTTCCAGAAAGTAACCGGCGAATCCATCGAAAGAGTTAAGTATTGATATCAGATGTGAGGGGCATCCCTAATCGTGACACAGTTGTGAATATGAATGGAATGGTTGGTTAGCACGAAACTGTCTTATGGAGGACACTATTGGATCGCGAAACTATGGCAACACTACATATTCTTACGATAACAACAAATTAATTATATTTTCCGTATTTCTAGCGATAAAATATATTGCATGCTATTCGTCGACTTGTCTTGAACGCAAAACTTGTTTCTCCATACACTGCAACATTACAGATAAGATTTTTTTAAAAATTTGAATCGAAAACTGCCCGGATTTCGTCTTTGGGCATCATCAGGCATTTTAAGTGCACAAATGCACTTGACCTGACTCTTATTTGATATTGAAATTCAATCAGCAACAGTCGAAATCCTAAATTTTAACAGAATCGAATTCAAGAACCCAATAATTATTAAAAGTATGTTATTGTTTTTTATTTTTGAAGAAATTAGCTGTGAGACTTCCATGAGTTTTCTCGCTAACGACCCGGGCTTTGCCTTTTGACATCTTCATGCATTTCAAGTGCACAGATATACTTGAACTGACGTGATACTACATTCAAAAATCCCGATAGTTAGAAACAAACCCACTTAATTCATTGAAACTCATGTACATCAAATTTTCTATCTAATACATATTGACTACGTTAAAAGTACTTAAACATAGTAATCTACTTTTTTTCTATGTAAACTGTCAATTACGCGCCAATTCAAGTACATCTATTGAAATACCCGAAGAAGCCGAAAGAAGAAACCCGGGTCGTAAACGAAAAAACTCATGCAAAATGTACAAAATTCAAACGATTCAAATTCAAAAAATTTATAATGTGTTATTTTTGTAGTGCACAGCAGGAAGTAGTTTTCAAATGTGGACAAATCCATTTGTTGAAAAACTGAAAATGTGAGATATTTTCATTACTTTTTCGTAATAAGTTTGAGTTTACTATCAATATTTTTAACATATGTTATAAATTAAAGAATTACGGATAATGTGTAGCTATTTAAACTTTCCCATGTGAATAAAAAAGGTCTCAAAAGATTAATCTAAAACTGGCAGTTGAAAAAAAGTATTTTGGAATTGTCCACTTTTGAAAATTAGCTCCTGACATATACATATATACGGCATTTGTTAATTACATACATCGGTAATGATTATCACAAAAATGCTGTTTTTTAAACGCTACACGTTTTAGGTACAAGATATAGAAATCTAAATCGTCAGTCCTAAAACATCTGTCTTGCCCCCAGACGTGTTTTTATAATAAGACCACCTGAGTACACATGGAATAATTACAATATTTTTTGGCAACATTACCCTAATTAATCTATCCAAAAATCAATGAGCATTTACACGACTCTACTTTAGTATTCATTTAAACTGAATACGCATTAAGGTAAATGTACCAGTAGCTGATAGTTAAAGAGAATATTTCAACAAAAATAAATTCTAATCCAAGTATCCCTTTCATATGAACAGGTGGAGCTTAAAGAATCCTTAACCAGTGCCGCAGGGCTTGAGGCGAAGGTGATGGATGAGGATGATGAAGGTGATGGATGAGGATGAGGGCTTGAGGCGAAGGTGATGGATGAGGGTTCAAACTTCTCAGTAGCTCAACGGCAGCTGGTGTGTCTTGCCAGAGCTCTTCTTCGAAACAACCGATTACTCATGCTCGATGAAGCTACTGCTAATGTGGATCCACAGTAAGTTTTTTCAGTCTTTTAAATTCAATGTGAATATGTAAAAATAATTTCTTTAACCTTTCCTCATATATGACAGTCATAAAAGCCAGGGACACTGCACGGAAATATGAGTTTCCTTTTCGGTACCGAAGAGATGGAGATATCTAACTCATTTTTCTCAAAAAAAACAAGTTTCACAACAAGCTGACCGTTTGAGAGAAAATTTCAACAAAAATAACGATTAAGGTTTAGCATTGTACCGAATGAAGGCAAAGCAAGTATATTCATATTGGATCATATGTCTTAATTAATAGTATGTAACAAAAATTACGAAAGGGTGTGTTTAAAAAAAGTTGTGTTATATTATTTGAAGTCATGTTTTTGTTTCAGTAGTTGACCATCTCACAAATTGAAAAATCTAGTTGGCTATGTCTAAACAGGGGGCTTTATAGTGAACTTTCTGTCAGAGTTGCTTCAAGGCTTTCTGTCACACCACTCTCGGTTGAACCAAGAAGCAATGGGTGGTTCATCCGTTTCTAGATTGATCACTTAAGAAATTTGAAATAATACACTTTCCTCACTAGGTGTTGTTTGCAAATGGCCACCCTGGCACTCCATTGGCTATATGGTGATGTGTTAGTGGCTCATTCCGACCACAGATGCCTTAAATTGTCTTAAATTTACAATTAGCAATTTAGAGAAATTCCGCATCTGAATTTCTTATTTTGGGCTATTTTATTCTCAAAATGTCAACTACTGGTACATAGTCAACGACTGGTACATTTACCTTATTACTTTGGTAAATGGAATACGGTAGTTAATTTTTCCCTATCGAGTATAGTCACATCTGTGCTGAATACATTCTGTCGAAAAGACTCCGTGCTATGTAAGGTCCGGTAACATAACATTTATCTGTTAAGAGTTGATATATTTTTTGGTACTTCGTTGTATTATGCCAGGCAGCAAAACACGAAAAAATATCACTTAACCTAAGGGTTGTCTAAACCTTCGCCAATAAAACTTTTGCATAGACTATAAAGAAGAAGTATCTTGATTGATACCTTTTGTATGGAAATGTTTTTGACGTGACAACGTCTTATAAATCGATGAACGCCCGCTGCACGCACGAAAAAACATGACTCATTGTCCCGTTTGTCGCGTTACGCCGAAGGCAAGCGTGCGAGCGAGAGCGCGGATAAGCGATAGAGAGGCACGATCGGCCTACCGTTCGGATTGTGCCGCATCTATCTCTCTTCCACTCGATTGGTCGATGCGTCTGAGTAGAAAAGAGACAGCGGCAGCACACAACTTATACACCTACAGTACCTACACGTGATCTGTTTACAACTGTTTATAAAGTGAAGTGAAATGTTAATGTGGTTTTCATTGTTTATATTACAACAACAATTGCGGCAATAAAGGTAATTAATTCTTGCATATTAAAAATCTGATTAACGTATAACAAATATACTTTAAATAAACAATAAATTATCAACGATTTCTTTCGCAGAACCGCCTAAAGTCACACCATGGCAGACCAACCTGACGAACCTGTGAATCTCACGGATCTGCCACTATCTTCAAGGAGTAATGTACCCATGGAGGTGCAAGATTCTACCGCATCCACGTCTGCAACGCCATTCATAAATTTCATCAATGTTTTCTTATGACGTTGTCACGTTAAACTATCGTCCGTAAACTGACTTTACAGACAACCATTTTTTGATTGTAAGTGCAGCATAGCGGTCGTTGGTGGGACTTGTTATACAAATTAAGAAATCGAAATCTAACTATCGTCAAATTAGTGACCGGCCGTTTTGTGTATGAGAGAGTTTCAGTAACAAGTACACGAAGTATGGACTGTATAAATCGCCAAGTAACACAGTGTAATATCTGTTTACCACCTGTCGACAAAAAAAATACGACAAAATATGCAAATCATACCTTTTCTAAAATAATATCAATAGATCTCGGAGCTGTGTGAAAACAGACAACGCACGATTTTGAAACAATACAAAAATAGGTCACTACATACAAATTTAATATTCGTCTAAAATTATTACCGTGAATTTGTTAAAAAGTTGCGAAAATTTCTGTTGTTTTTGTTTGTTTAAAATCATAGCTCTTGATAAATCGTTGCGGCAATATGTTTGGTATGTGAGATTTTTTCAGAATGTAGCATTGTAGTTATTATTGAATTGATATTAATTTTAGATTTCGACTGAAATGGAATTTCAATCAGGCTTATTCGTGCCGTTGAAGTGTCCAAAGATGCCGAAAGACCAAACCCGGGTCGATCGCGATAAAAATCATGGGACAGTAGACAATACAAGCGATTAAAATTTAAAATAACTTATATTATTCTACGTATTGTGTGACTGTTTGTGACACGTGTTTCCCATATTTTAATCCCAGGAATCGACGACTCGGGTTTCGCCTTTCGGCGTCTTCAGGCATTTCAAGGGCACCAATATACTCGATCTGTAGGGCGAAAAATCTTATGGAAAAGAACGAAAATCGATGTTGAAATTTCTTCGAAGTAGAATCATTTGAATTTCGTACGTTTTTTCTTAGTTATGAAACGAGCAACCTAGCATTCGCATTTCGACATCTTCAGGCCTTCAAGAGTACGAATGAGCTTGCGTGGTGTAAATAGTCTGTATCGTTTTTATTTATTATAATATATTTACATATAAGATTACACAAGATATTGTCGGGTGTATGGTCCCCTGTAAACGTCGTTGGCTACCGCGACGGACCTCACGAGTTCAAGTCTCAGTGCTAGCAGAATTTTTTTCAGTCTATCCCGACTCTGATAAAAACTAAAAATAGGTTTAAGCGAATGCGTAATAAGTAGTTCTCGTAGAAAAAAATGTCTAAATACATCGATTTAGAAGCCATATGCTCCATTATGGTGGGCATGCAAAAAAACAATGGATTTCGACTGAAGGCAAAAGGCGGAGTAACAAGCAGTTCTTGTAGAAAAGCTTCTGTTGAGAATAAATCCACTAGGACCACTGAAAGTAGACATTTCTTATCTATTGCTTTGCTTAAATATATTATTATATCCTGTTTTGAAAGTGTATTTTTACTTACATGTGATGGCAGTATATAAAGCGTTATCAAAAACAAATCCACACAGCTCGATAAAACAAATTTATTTTGTTTTATTCATGTATGTAAAATATTTTAATTTAAAGCCCTATTTCTTTGCTCTGTAAAATATAAAACGCATAAATTTTGCGAAACGCAATAAAATAACTAGTGCGTAACAAGTGTGTGTTTTTATTTAACACATTTCATTGCCACTAGATGTTTTATTCAAATGTATTAAATAAAAGTCTCTTAAAACATATACATATTGATATATATCAAAACTGTAAAGTGGAAAAAAAACATTACCTTTGTTCTGATATGCTACAGTTGAATCACTAAAACTATTTTTTTTTTTTAATAGCAAACGGCATTGGTTTTTTTTGAACGATAATTTTTCTGAAATTGGCGGCCTTTACAAGCTTAGCCCGCTTGGCTTTTCTTTCTTGTTCCAGGTTCATTTGCGATGCGACCAATATAAAAGCGGTAGCAAAAGCCCCACCATCCATCTTTGTACAACTTTCCCATACGAAAAAGAGCCACAAATATTGCGACACGGCGCGTAAATAAACAATAATCGATATTTTTCACAGCGACAACACCAAACCGAGGTCAATCATCGAACACGGCGGACGTCTTCGACACGTGAACGTTCGATTTTCAAAATAGCACCGAACAAAATGGCCGAGTGTTTTGTTTGCTTCATCTGTCAAAACAGCGTCACATATCTGCGTTTGCGCATTTTAAACACAGTTTTACATAATTTAGCACTACTTTTTCACTACAAAACAACGAAAAATATATGCGAAATGATACGCAGATCGCACGGAACTAACTTTAACAAAAAATAAACCGTTTTTTTCCGTACTAGAGACGAATCGTCAACATTTTTTTCTTTACTTTTTGATTAGCGTGGTAGGTATAAAAAGTTTTTTAACTGAGCGCGGAAAATAGAAACCGGTCTATGGGCGTAATTTGTTAGCTATGCTATTCGACGTCACATGTTAGCATCACGTAATGACACAAGGTGCTCGAATTCTTGGAATATTTACACTAATCCCGATGATGTATTTAGTTTAGCGATGCAATTTTCGTTAGTATTCTAGTCGCTGATTAGAAGACCGATAAAAAATATACATTCGGAGTGTACATCCAAAACCGCGATACCAAAATTACGATGATTATGTATCATTGGATATTTTAAGGCATGGCGTCATTGTTTATAATTATTTACTTTGATGTTATTTTATAATGAATGTACAATTTTAATTCAACGTTATTTTTTGTATGTAATACCATCCCAATAGTTATTTATAATTCATTTTTTTCAGCACACAAGAACTCCGCTTAGCGATCAAATGTAAAAGATCAAAATTAAAGAAATGACTATAAAATACTTGGTAAATTATGGATATATGGTCACGGGACAGAAACACAATCCTCTCGAGCTAAGCTCAAAAATTTATAATTTATATTTATGTTGGCAGACATTTGATGCTATATTCCATATTTAATGCCGTAAAATATAATACAAATAAAATTAAAATTTTTATTTTAAACAAATAAACAACTTATGTTTTATTTATATTTCAAAATTAAGCGTCCTTATAAAAAGTTCCTTTACATGTATAAAATAAATATTTTATCAATGTGCGCTTCTCTATTTTGTGCATCATATGATATTGTAAGCAATATTTAGTAAATTATGGATATACGGTCACGGGACAGAATCTCAATCCTCTCGAGCTAAGCTCAAAAAATTTATAGGTACATACTGGCTTATAATTTTATGTTTTGACCCTACTCTTTGAGTTCTTGTGGATATTTGAGTTCTTGTTAGAATATTACTGATTATTGTATGAGTTCTGAAAGAAGAATTTGTTTTATAATAATAGCCTATAATAAAATTATTCTTTTTATTTTAAGAAAATAATAAACTTATGTGACTGTCTCTATCTGTATAATATTATTATTTGTGTAGTTTGTGGTTGCATTTTTGTTCCTGTAAATTAAAACAACTCGATTTCATACTTATTGCGAAGTATTTCAAAAAATTTCAAAAAAAACCGTAAGCCTTACATTCATTTCATTTAAAGTGCTTATTTTTCATAAATCAGATGAAATCATAAATTATAACGTTATAGAAGTTGATAATTTTTATAATAGTCTAAACCAGTGGTTCTTATTTGCGGCCACCAAAAGCTTCATAGTTAATATTGATATTTAATAAAAATGTGGTTTTACAAGCTAATTTGTCAACAAAGTCACTGAAAATCGAATATTTCGTATGCATTGTATTGTGCATCAAAATTGTTAGTTCGCAACAACTCAAAATACATACATGTTTAGGTGTTTTTGTCAAAAAGACTCAGCACAAAAATTTGGTGCGGCCGCCAGACATTTTTTACGTGAGAACCACTGGTCTATATGCTACGATTAGGGGACGGAAGCAAGTAGTTACGATGGAACTAGACGAACTACTAACATGGCATGTTCCATGTTGCACAATACATTGATAAAGCAAGCTTGTATTGATAGCATGCTGATATGTTTTAAGTCAACTTTCACTCGGATATAAAAAAAAAACATTCTTTTAACATATCACGTAACTCCTTCGAGACGTCACAATTTCTCAATCACACAGGCGACTCTTGTTCAATAATTTATCATTAAAACCGGGGCTGTGGAGAAAGAGTCGGAGCATTTTGGCTAGAGTCGTCGCGGCGATTTGGCTGGAGTCGTACTCGGAGTCGGAAATTTAGAAAAGTTTAAACTTTTTATTTTTGCATTTTATATGTTAAACTAGCTGTACCCTGCGCGCGTTGCTACGCCAGCAATTTTAAGGGGGATTGGGGGGGTGGGGTGGGGGAGGTGTGTACGCCAGAAAGTTTCGCGGAAGTGTACTCGAAAAATTTGTAAAAGAATCAATTTTTGGGGGGGAGGGGGGTTGTTTGGTGGGGTGGGTTTTGGGGGCGTATGTGGGGGGGTATGCCAAAAACCTTCGAAGGAGTGAACTTGAAAAATTCATAAAGTTTAAAAAAATAATTTGGGGGGTGGAGGTAGGGGTGGTTGGGGGAGGAGTTGGTAAGCCAGAAACCATTGCGGGAGTGTACTCAATAAATTTGTACAGTTTCACATCGATCGGTCGAGCGGTTTAGTAGTCCATAGCGGAAATACAGACAGACAAACATTCATTTTTATATACATATAGATTTGGCTTTTGGTCGCATTGATAGGGTTGATATTTAATTGAATACACATACATAGGAAAATTAGGGGAAAAAAGTGTCGATATTGAACTTTTTTGTTCGGAGTCGGAGTCGTATTTTTGGTAAATGCTGGAGTCGGGGTCGGACTTTTTTCCACCGACTCCACAGCCCTGATTAAAACTATACATAGTAAATTTTGGTGTGTTATTAAAAATAGTGAAATTAAGCCTAATTTTTGGCGTGGGAGAAAACACCTACTTGTAACCTAGTTGTAACAACAGCTGCACGCGAATCCCAAAATTAAATTTCAATATAAAATAGCTTTCGATTATTCCACGTATTGTGTTACTAATTGTGACACGTGTTTCGCCCCTTTCAGTGGCATCTTCGGACTTACAATCGCAAAGTTTTCTTAAGTAATAAAGTCCTAAATAGGACAGGTTGCTCGCCACTGCTTACATTATTTCCATTGCAGGTTAACCCGTTCCTGATTGCATCTCATTAGTTAATATGTTGTTTTCCCTGACTTCATTAGGAGTATAATTATGTGTATGCTTTGCTTTGATCCCATTACCCCCTCATTGTTTCCGTTAAAAATGTAAAATTCCAAACTCCATTTTGTACTATTAAATAATACTTCTTTACTGTTAATATAATTCTCGATAAGGGTTGTCACACACAGTTTATAATATTATGTAAATTTTGCACTCCGATTGCCAACATGAAATGAATGTTTGTTGAATTTATGATTTTATGAATAATTTTTAATTATTCAAATGGTTTGAAACATATATACATGCAAAATAATATGTACGTTAATATTGTGAATATTTTATCAAAAGTTTTGACAGCCCTGAAAACCTCTATACACTTTTTGTTGAATATCTTTTAAGAAAACTATTAAAACCAAAAGTTTATATTCATTTTGTGAGCCTTAAGTGATTTCGGATACATATTCGATGTGATAATTTGATAAATATTATTTTTTGACACCTTAAATATAGTTGCCCACCGGTGAGTTCTTAGCTGTCAGAGCTTTTTCTTATGCGACACACCGGTGTGTCGTTAGCTGTAGAACGGTTAAGCTTCATTGACCCGTAATATGTAAAACAAGCGTTTATTAACACATTGACTACGGGGGAAATAAAAACACATATAGAAACGACGCGTATACAGCGTTCCCCGTAGCCAATGTGTCAAGAAAGAAAGTGTGATTTTATCTGTGTGGTTTAAACAATAATTTAGCTTTAAAAAAGGTGGCGCACCCATGCTTATTATGTGAGTAAAATTAACAATTGTTTGACATGTTACTTAAAAGTTTCCCATGATTCTGCAAAGAATACAGGCCGAGTAATTTTTAAATAAGTTGTTCATGTAATTGCGTAAAAAAACATGCGAGTTTGAAAAATAAAGCAATTGCATGACTTCCTCACTTGTTTTAATATCCTGGTTTAGCTAAAATGCTTTCGATAGAATTGAGTTGAACAGGGAATATTTGAATCTATGAAGCATCGCATATTTTAAAAAGATTAGTTGTGAGTATTTTCAGCTGAAATAAAAATTGTGTTCATTCAAATATAATACATTTCCACCAAGAATAATTGGTAAATTATGGTTATACGGTCACGGGAGAGAATACCAATCCTCTGGAGCTAAGCTCAAAAATTTATACACACTGGCTTATAATTTTATGTCTTGACTTTACTCTTTGAGTTTTTGTGGATTATTATAAAATGTGGATATAATTAAGTATTTCGACTGAGGGTGCTTGATGGAATTTCAATATCAAATTTGAATTTTTTGAATTTTGTACTTTTCCATGAGTTTTGTCGCTAACGACCCGGGTTTCGCCTTTCGGCATCTTCAGGCATTCCAAGTGCACGGATGTACTTGAACTGACGCGTAGTAAACAGTTTGTATCGTTTGATATACAAAAATATAAGTAGATCACTAAGTTAAAAGGTTATTGAAATGTTAATTAGCGAAATTTGAATGAATACAAGTTTCAATTAATTAAGAGGGTTTGTTGTCATTATGGGGGTTTTTGAAAATATTAATGACCAGATAGATACAAACTGTTTACTACGCGTCTCGCAGGCTACTCTTAAATAATACATCATCAAAGTGAGAATCAGTAACCCGATTTCTATATACGCTCTTCGCATACTTCATTTTAGAATATGACGGTTCACAGAGATACGTAGATGAGAATAATGTGGTCAGATGCTGGGCACATTTTTTTGTATTTTTCGGGTATAAGTTTCCAAAATTCTTCATACTCCCCTTCCTGCTTCTTTTCTTTAAAAATAATTTCCAGGCCCGCGGGCCGCTGGTTGAATATGGCTGTACTAGATAGTCATTCGTGGCGAGTCTTGGTCACTATTATTAAAAATCGTGATCCTTATTTGATAAGATCGTACCTGGCATTGTTTTTGGTATTCCGGAAGAGTAAAGAATTTAAAAAATTGTCACGTCTCTTACAACAGTAACGTCGCTTGCATTTTTAATGAATTTCGATGAAATTAATTCGACCCCGAACCAAACGTGGATGAATCAAAAAAATACATTATTATTTATTTGAATATAAACACAACACATTTGAATTGAGCATATGTGGAGTCACGGAGTTTATCTCAACATATGTTTTACTACGACAACTGCTTGTTACTCAGTTCCTCAACCTCTCTTTTTCGAAGTGAGTAGGGATGGAAGGAATGCGAGGACTAGGGCAGGACTAGTGATTAGCTGATCACTGTCACTATGCGTCGCTCTTTGGGATCGGAAAGGTGGGAAGGGATTTAACAACACAAACACCCATCGCCTCTGAGCAGATTTATCGACTGGAAAAATCCGCTTGTGTCGGGAATCGAACCCGGGTGGTCCGTCGCGGTAGCCAACGACCCAGACCACTGCACCACGGACCGTGCCCAATTTATTAAGCTTACTTGTGTATTGACAAGGCAATGGAAATGCAAGGTACACAATTCAAACAATTCAAATTGGATATCATCCATTTTTGTAATGATTCTAAAGTATTGGAAAGTCTTCAAATATTTACTGCCAATGTAATGTTACATAACAGTCTCTGCCAAAAATCGTGGCGGTTTCGCAAGCGCATTGGTTGCGAAACGATAACGGATGTAAGTGATCAAAAAGTAAGACATATTCATAATGAATTGGACTGATATCAAATATGTGTGAATGATGGCATTGAGAACATCTGTCTTTTATCGATGTCTCTAGAAATCTGGCCGCAAAGGCAAGCGATAAACTTGCGTGTCGCAATACAAGGTGTCCCTAAAATGGTAATGATTCATTTTAGTATTACCAAAAAAGTTATTTTTTCCATAATACAGTGTTACCTCGAAATTAGAGACTCCAATTACTCGATATCTCAACTACTCGAGTATCGGGTAGTAAAATTTAAAAATACTCGAGTAGTTTCAGGTGTACAAAAATATATATTAATAATTCAAATGTGTGTATATGTTAAATAAATAAATATGTTGTCTCTTGTCATCATAGACTCTCGTCATCATATTCATGTCATTGATAAGACAAGTCAGCAGGACCCAAAGCAAAAGTAACAAAAGAAGTTCTCGCATAGCATAGTCGATGGTAAAACCATTAAAATTAGATAACCTGATTGTAAAATCTACTCGTAAAACTCAGTTAAACGCAACGGTTAAGCATTGTTTTTTTTTAAAATGAGTAAATAAATCTTCATTTATAAATAATGAGTATTACTTTAGTATCGAGTACTTGAAAAATGTGATACTCGAATTGCAGTCTCTATTGGTCACCTATGCATTAAGCTCTCGTTTACATGCTCCTGAACAATTTATAACTGTGGCATTCAACCTTTGTCTTCTGAGGTACTGATTTGTTCTATGATTTCTTGACAAATACCGAACAAAGCCATTCGTGGTTTCTAGCTATTTTATAGCTTTCGATGGTTTCGGCGGTAACCTTGTGGAAGTTCATTTTAATATAAAATTTAAAATAACTTTGATTATTCCACGTATTGTGCTACTAACTGTGACACGTGTTTCGCCTCTTTCAGAAACATCTTCAACATCGCAAAGTTTGCTTAAGTAATGAAGCAAGATTGATTCTAACATTTTAAATTATGAAATAAAAATGGATTACGGGTTTTTTTCCTTCTAAAGGAAACAAGGAAGGGGGTGATAGAATCAAAACAATGCAATAACATAATGATACTAATGAGGTGCAATCAATCAGATTGGGATTTTTCCTTTATAAAGGAAGCAAGAGAGGGGGTTATAGAATCGAAACAAATAAAACTATTTCTAATGACGTTAAACATTACAAACTATTAAACTATAAACTAATGAGCTGCAATCAATCAGATAGGTTAGTGATTACTCTATTAATTGGAAACAATGTTAGTAATGGCGAGCAACCTGTCAAATTAAGAATATTATTTGATAATATTTCTTTTTTAGTAAGAGTTTTATTTATTTCTAAAAATTCTAGACTATTCATCTTTAAGCCTTTTTTATTTACTCGGTGGATTATTTCTAAATTACTAGTCTGATTAAAATTATGATCATTTTTTATTAAATGATTGGCAAACTTAGAAAAATTATTACTTTTTAGACATCTTAAAATAATAGTTTGAATCAATCTTGCTTCATTACTTAAGCAAACTTTGCGATAGTAAGTCTGAAGATGCCTCTGAAAAAGGCGAAACACGTGTCACAGTTAGTAGCACAATACGTGGAATAATCAAAGTTATTTTATATTTTATAGCTTTGTTATTTTTTTTCTCGAATTTTTGTTTCACTGATTTTTGGTACACTGTGCACTATTTGAAATAAAATATTGGTATATCTTTATAAAATAATGTTTGCTATGCTATCACGCCTAAGATGTTCTGAATAAGGCATGGCCGGGTATTGCCCACAGTTCACAACATCCCACATCGTTCTGCGCCAATATGACAGTTACCATATTACAGATTACCAAAATTTATCAACAGAGGGCCACAGATTCCTTAAATCTGCCTACCATGACTGGTTTATGGCAATTAAGCCACAGACAATTAAGCATGTAACCAACGATCTCTTACCACGATGAAGTATCTACGAATTGCTGTAGGGCAGTGGTTCTTATGTGATGCCACCAGAAGATTTGCTGCGGCTACCAACAGCTTCATAATAAATATTGGTACCGTAAAACGACACTTTTTACCAGGGCTGTGGAGTCGGAGTCGTCACGGCGTTTTGGCCGGAGTCGTATCGGAGTCGGAAATTTTGAAAATTTTGAACATTTTAATTTTGCTTATAATATATCAAATTTGGCTATTGGCCGGATTGGTAAGGTTGACATTTAATTGAATACACATAAATAGGAAAATTAGGGAAAAAAAGTGACGGTGATAAACTTTTTTTAGTTGGAGTCGGAGTTGTGGTTTTGGTACCGACCGGTTTACCGACTCCACAGCCCTGCTTTTTACCCTTCACGACTATGTCTCTTCATGAATGGCTCGAAACTTGTTTCTATGGTCCTACTACACATTCATGACAATATTTTTCCAATATTCACTATCGTTATTAAGACACAGTCAATTTTGTTCGATGTCACTATTCACATTGAATCGGGGTGAATAGAGACGTGAGAGGGTAAATCGAGGCTTGGCAGGTGAATAGATACAAAACAAATTCTAATGATTGAGATATATGAACCTCTATTCTATATGAGTCTCTATTCACTCAGTTTTACGGAACTTATAGACTAAACAAATCATGATTTAATTTAGTTTTCCTGCAATAAAAGAGAAGTTTATAAGGGGTCAAAAAGTAAGGATGCACAGGCATCGAACTTAAACACGTTTGTTTCAATTTTGGCCGATCATTTAGTTGGTTTGGTTTTGTCATTTGAGAGATAGTATTATAGTCATTGTAAAGAATTATTTTAATATTTTCGATGGTTTCGTTCATTTAATATAAAATTTAAAATAACTTTGATTATTCAGTTTCAATTTTTCAGAGGCATCGCAAAGTTTGCTTGGTTTGGTTTGCGATAGTCATTCGAAGATGTAAAGAGGCGATAGTCATTGTAAATACGTGGAATAAAAGTTATTTTAATTGTAAAAGTTGTGCTTATGATCAATCCTTGTTTTCAGTGACGGTGGTGACGTGGTTCTGGGGGGTGCAAAAGGAAGATTAAACTATTTTTCCGTACTACGGAAGAGAAACAGTTGGTATTGCGGACATCTGAATTGAAAGTTCATGCTATAGAAGGGTTTTAAATTCCAATGAATAGGAAAGAACTCTTGCAAAAATGGTTGAATCTTCCTTTGCACCACCCAACACCCGTCACCAGCCGTCACTGCTTGTTTTTGTCTCTATTCACCCCGTTTTACGGTATTTTAAAAATTATGTTTTTAAAAGTTAATTTCTTCACAGAAAAAGGCTCAAATGAAATATTTCGCACGAGTTGTACTGCGTATAACGAATAATTAGATGGAAAAACTGTTTTTAAATGCATGGAAGATGTAGAAAAGGATTAAATGCAACACAGAATACTCAAATAAAAAAAAAAATGCAGCAACGAGACATGTTCGTAGGGTCCTGGCGTTTAAAATGCGGCGACAGTATACTTTCACGCGAGAACCACTGCTGTGGGCACAGGAGGCCAACCTTTTCAGCCGTTGGGCCAGATTTTGAAAACAAGATTCCTAGCCAGGCCACAAACCACCCAGTCGTTTTTTTTATAAAAATGCAAAGCAAATAAAACTTTACAGAAAACTTTGCAGAATATGCTGGAAAAGTGATTTTTTTTTATGTTCGAAGTCGTTGGAAAATTACTGCAGTAAGAACACACTTGTTTGGGGGCGAGGCACCGTGCCTTTTGACGCTTTGGTTTGTTACATGAGGCCTTTCAATACACATGTAATTTTAATTCATGAAAAAGCCAACTTGGCGATAGTAAGTCCGGAGATGCCTCTGAAAGAGGCGAAACACGTGTCACAGTTAGTAGCACAATACGTGGAATAATCAAAGTTATTTTAAATTTTATATTGAACTTAATAGTTTGTAACGCTAAGGAATCAAACACCAAGTTCAATTGTTATCATTGCAATCTGGATAAATTAGCAAATATTTTGATGTTAATGAGTTTCAATTAATTGAACTTTTAATTAATCATTAACTCATCCCAAAATGTTAATTTTTTCATACACAATTCGTACGATATTTATGTATAGTAAAAAAAATATTAATAATCTATATTCAGACAACTAATTTCAACAAATCTACAGAAGTTTACCATAAACTCGGTTATAAAATATAGATTAAATCAGCATTTTAAATTCACCGTCTCGTGTAAGCTATCTTACCCCGTGTCTTAGGTAAGCGACGCGAACCGGCAAGCGAATTTACGCGAATCCAGTCAATTTAAAACGTAGTTGATCAAAGGTCTTATGTGCCATCGCTCGGCCAGACGCAATTAACGCTCTGGTGAGCTTGGACCGTTTGATATTTTCAAGCGATTCGCGGCGCCATGAGTCAGGCACTTGAGTCGACTTACGACATATGCCGTCCTGACCGGATCGCTTCGCCCACATATGACCTTTCCGGGCGAGGACCGTTTGATATTTTAAAACTCTGCCGCTTTCAAAGCTGCGCCGGATCGCCTCGCCCATTTTCGCCCAGCTAAGACGACCCGTTATATATAAAACCGAAACGGCGTATGTATGTATGTGGGTCTGTTATTCCCTTTTGCATTGTTGTTGATTGATTTCGCTCGCGAAAGTTTCGACGGTAAATTTGTTTCGTTATCAATGTGTGTGTAGAGACTCCAATTACTCGAGTATCGAGTAGTACATTTTACGAAATACTCGAGTACTCGAGTAGTTTCATATGAACCAAAATATCTTATATACAAAACCGAAACGGCGTATGTATGTCTGTGGGTCTGTGATTCCCTTTTGCAATGTTGGTCATTAAGTTGCCATAAAAACGAATATGAAAGCGAAGTCAAAATGTAATAAATTAGTCTTCTACTGAACTTTTCCCGGCTTTTATTAATATAAAAATGTTTTTTTTTAACTGAAGGTATTTTTGACATTTCTTTGACAGCAAATTAGATTTTTTCCTTGAATTTGGACATTTTAATGGGCGAGAATGGGGCTGTCAATATATGAAAGGGGTCCCAAAAGCCAGTCTGAAATGTTCATTTTAATTCGATTTTAATTGACCTAGACGTTTGAATTTTGAAAAAGTTGTTTCAACCCCAATCCCCCTGAATTTACGCGCCGAGGTGAACATAACCCCAAACTAGTCCGAGCGAAGCCGGGTTAGAATACTAGTATTTTATAAAACATCACTTTTCAAATAGAGACTTACAAGGTAAAACGTAATAACTATCCATAAAAATAATTATGAATTTTCAGCCCATAATTGGCTCTGACATGATTCATTTCAGCCATATGGGACGCAGTTATTAAATGAAATATATGAGTATGAAGTACTTTCCCAATGGATTGTTGAGGTAATTCTAATACAATTGACAATTTATTGAATCGTTCTTCGAATCGTTTTTTAGAGTTGTCGGTGGTAACTCGATTGATATGAATGATAAAATATCAATGTCCATTGACTTGGTAATTAACATTTCATTTCCAAATGCACTAAATAAGAAAAAAAAAATACTTTCGATGGATTAACTTAGCGTTAACTTTAGGGAAGACCATATAAATATAAAAATAAAAATAACTATGTTATTGTTTTCCACTTATTCAACGCATGCATACTGACTGTGCTGCTTTACGGTTGCGAATCATGGCACATCACAAAAGCACAGGGTAACCGTATACTGTGCTTCGAAAACAGATGCCTGCGGCGAATACTAGGAGTACAGTGGTTTGACTTTGTCAGGAATACAAAGGTAAGAGAGCGGACAAACCAGCCCCTTATTACATCTAAAACTAAAAGGCGACGATGGACCTGGCTTAGACATGTGCTGCGGATGCCCCAGGGGAGCCTGAATCCTGCCTGCCGCTTCTATCAACCTGATGGATCCCGACGCCGCGGAAGGCCTCTGATGACCATCCATAGGATGTACTTAAGGGAGCTAAGGGACGCCGGGATGACCTGGGAAGATGCGAGGAGGTTGGCGGGAGACAGAGAACCTTGGAGGCACCGTGTGGCGGCCATATGCTCCGATGAGGGAGCGGATATGGAAAAAAATAAATGTTATTGTTTCACGTATTGTGTTACTAATTGTGACACGTGTTTCATCTCTTTCAGAGGCATCTTCAGACTTTTTATCGCAAAGTTTGCTTAAGTAATAAAGCAAGTTGATTCTAATATTTTAAAATGATAAAATTACAAAATAAAGCTTGGGATTTTTCCTTTTTACGGGAAGCAAGGAGGCGGTTATAGAATCAAAGTAAAGCAAACAAATAATTATACCACTCTTGACTTTAGCAATTACAAAATATTAACTAATTAGATGCAATTGATTGATTAGAAACGGGTTAATCCTATCATTGGAAAAAATGTAAGCATTGGTGAGCAACCTGTCCTATTTAGGGTTTCTTTAATTTTATTAGATTTATTTATTTCTAAACCCACGTGTCCACTGATACATTATTTCCAATTAATAGAGTAATCACTAATCTATATATCTAATAGTTTGTAATGTTTAACGGCATCAGTAGTTTGATTAAGATTTTTTGCATTGTTTTAATTCTAAAAAACCCTTTCTTAGTTGGCTTAATTAGGAAAATCCCAAACTCCATTTTGCCATTTTGTTTTTAAATGTTAAATCAATCCGATCATGTTCTTGTACATTCGTATTATAATATTGTAAAACATAATTTAAGATTTAGACTGAAGTGTCATGAAATTTGTAAACAATACGAAATAATTAAAGTTTAATTGTTTAAGCTAAATTTATCCAAATTTAGGGCTGAGAGGTTTAAAAAAATGCCCGTAAGATATTTTTGGACTATTTTAATAAAAAAAACACAGCGAAAACATTTTTTTAGTTATTTTTTCCCAAACATAAAATTTATTTGAATCAGACCATGTTCTTGTACATACGTATTATAATATTGTAAAACATAATTTAAGATTTAGACTGAAGGTCTTAAAAAATCATTTTAATAGTTTTTTTTTGTAATTTCATGGGTCACTTTTAAGGTGTTAACTGTCAAAACTTGGTGGAAATGTTTGTAAAAATAATAATTTATTATTAATATCACTTTTTTTATTGTATTTATTTGAAACCGGTTTCTGATCAAATAAATTTTATGTGGAAAAAGGTCTTAAACATTTTATTTATTTTATATTTTTCATGAATTTGCTTCAATTCATTTCAGTCGTTTCCAATGTTTGTCATCGGTGTACTTGAAATGTTTGAGAACACTGTTTTATTATACGAAAACCGGTCCTGATCAAATAAATTTTATGTGGTAAAATTCATACAAAAATGTATTGATTGCAGCTTTAATTATTTCATGAGTTTTTACACAACAGTCAGTTCAAGTTCATCGGCGTTTTCGTTGAATGACGAAACTCGAAGTCGGAAATTTTAAAAAAAAATTTTAGCTTTTGTTTTTAGTTTGTCAAATTTGGCTTTCGGCCGCATTGATAAGGTTGATGTTTATATGAATACACATAAATAGGAAAATTAGGGAAAAAAAGTGACGATATTATCCTTTTTTGAGTCGGAGTCGGAGTCGTGTTTTTGGTCAATGTCGGAGTCGTGGTTTTGGTAAATGCTGGAGTCAGAGTCGGACTTTTTTTTACCGACTCCACAGCCCTGGTTTTGTAATGTCAAGGTCATTAGTTGTATAATTATTTGTTTGCTTTTGTTTCGATTCTATAGCCCCCTCCTTGCTTCCCGTAAAAAGGAAAAATCCCAAACTCCATTTTGTAATTTTATCATTTTAAAATGTTAGACTCAATCTTGCTTCATTACTTTGCGATAGTTAGTCCGATGATGGCTCTGAAAGAGGCGAACAACGTGTCACAATTAGGTACACAATACGTGGAATAATCAAAGCTATGTTAAATTTTATTTTAAAATCAACTTCCACAAAGTTACCGCCAAATCCATGGAAATAACCATCTGTTTTTATTTAATTGTATTAACAAAGCATTCTTTTAAAAAAGGTTCGCGAATCTGATTTTAAATTTCGGTCGCATAGACATAGAGTAAAAAGTAAAGACCTCTAAATATGTATTTCGGGAGGACTTTTGCCCTCTGTTTCATTCCCACTTTTTGTGCACGTCTCATGTTTTTTTTGTTGTATCAGAGGTTTTCCTCCAAGCATGTTGTTTACAATATCGTTATCTTACTTTGAAAAGGTTCCAATTGATATGTTTGCCCAAAATGACATTTTGGTCGGAAAAATGGAATTTTTTACTAAATTTATTTGACAAAGTTCTAAGATTGTCATCATTATTTCCATAATTAGATCTTTAAGATCATTATTTCTCAGCAAGAGTTAGTGAAAAAATATGCTTAAAATAAGTAATACGGTAAGAAAAATAACAATGTATTTTAATTCTACATAAATTATTTTATATATTTGTTGATAGCTATTTCGGCTTACGCTGACGAGGGCGTAAGCCGAAATAGCTATCAACAAATATGTATATAAAATAATTTATGTAGAATTATACTACATTGTTATTCTTCTTACCGTATTATAGTGGAATTCTACCAAGTAAATGCCTACTCAATCAATTAAAATAAGTAATTTGAAACGTTTTTACTTGCTCATTGTTACAGGTGAATGTTAATCAATCGAACCAGAGCTGTGGAGTCGGAGTCGGAGTCGTCGCGGCGTTTTGGCTGGAGTCGTACTCGATAACGGAAAATTTGAAAAGTTTGAAAAAAAGATGACGATTATGAACTATTTTTGGTTATTGTTGTAGTCGGGGTCGGAGTCGTAATTTTTTTAACCGACTCCACAGCCCTGCTCGTATCTCAAAACAGTTGAACAGTGTTAAGGGCAGTTAGAACCTTTTCAAAGTAAGATATGTGTAATTTTTTAGCGTCTATTTTATATACGAGGGCCAATCTAACAAGCCTTGGCTTATTATATCATATTAAACATGAAAACAATCATAATTAATCAACTGTCAAACGCAATAACCATATAATTACATTGTAACACAACAATTGGTTAAAAAACAGCGAGACGCCGTGACACTTTTGATTAAAAACAAATAATAACTGTCAAGGATAATAATTACCACTAACTTTTGTTAACCAACTACACTGAGTTACACTGTGTTACGGAATATTATTAGTTAAAAGTGTGAAATGTCAACTTTGAAAACACTCTTCAACGCGAACCACACACGTCTTTTACACCGGTCTTTCGTTAGCGATCTGGTCTGTTGGTGCCCCCACTTCTGTTGACTAGAATAGTTGGTGGCGCCCTCTTCTGAATCCACTCCAGTGATGCACAACAATTTTGGAAGAGGGGCAGCTTGTCAATTCTTAGATTTTTCAAAGGCCGTGCGCATAAAAGTATTCAGTAAAAGAAAAGTTAGGGACATCAAGCACACTTTAGTGCAGTGTTTCTTAACCGGGGCGCAAGCGTGGGCGTTTTAATGGTCTGACCGGGTGTTTTTAATTTTGTTTTGGGGGGCGCTGCACGAGTTCAAGTGGGCGTTGCGTTGTGTCGTAAATCGTGACATAAGATAAGTAATCCATTTTTATCAGATGTAGAAAGCAGGGCTGCGGAGTCGGTAAAAAAAAGTTCGACTCCGACTCTAGCATTTTTCAAAACCACGACTTCGACTCAAACATTGACCAAAAACACGACTCCGACTCAAAAAAGTTTTATATCGTCACTTTTTTTTCCTAATTTTTTCTTAATTATGTGTATTCAATAAAATATCAACTCTACCAATCCGGCCAGTAGCCAAATTTGACATATTATATGCAAAAATACAATGTTCAAACTTTTAAAAATTTCCGACTCCGAGTTCGAATCCGGCCACAGCCCCGCGACGACTCCGACTCCAGCCAAAAAGCTCCGACTCTGACTCCACAGCCCTGGTTGTATGTTATGTTAATATGACATAAATGGCAATAAATAAATAATGTTTATAAAAATATTCATATTATTTATATGTTTTTCTTATATTTGTAAAGAAAATAATTGCACATACATAGAAAAGAGTGATTTTTTTTGTGGGGGCGCTGGATAATTTTACTATGGTAAATGGGGCGTTTATTTCAATATGTTTAAGAATCAATGCTTTAGTGCAAGTTAATCAAGTCCTGGGTAACTGCTCCCAGGACAATTCCAAGGCTAAAAACTGTATAACGCCTCACGTTGTTACGTCACGGGAAATGTCTAGACGTATGGCCGTGGCGGTGGTGGATGGGCAACTTCCATTAAAGTAGGGCTGTGGAGTCGGAGTCTTCGCTGTGTTTTGACCGGAATCGGAGTCGTTAAAAACTTTTGAAAAGCATTTTTTTTATCTATGCATTGTCAGTCCCTGTGGTCTAGTGGCAAGAGCATTGCCCTAACGATCAGTTGGGCCCGGGCTCAATTCCTGGCAAGATGCAGTGGCCATCGCCGTTGGCCGAGTCCCAGTGCGAACAGAACTTTTCACTCGATTTATCAATCCTGTCTGAAGACGTGGGTGTTCGTGTTGTAAATGTTACAGTGAAACTGGTTCTCAGTGAAAATGTATCAAGTGATAGATTTGTATGTCAACATGATTTCACTGGTCACGATCATTGAAATTATTGGACCAAGTCGATGATTTGCCGGCCTAAAATTTTGGTTTGTTTTAATAAAACAAAATCAGCAATAGTCCCTTTCATAAAAAGAGAACCAACGAAAAACACGGACAAACATTGAGCTGAAGATAGGGCGGTCAAATTTAATTTCAATGACAGCTTGGAGAAGAATACATTTTCACTGAAAATACAGTTTCACTGTATAATATAAAAAAATTCCGCCCCTTATTCAATCTCTTAAGAATTGATAATATGTCGGTCCTTGTGGTCTAGTGGCAAGAGCCTTGACCGAGCGATCAGGTGGGCCTGGGTTCAATTCCCGGCAAGGTATGATTTTTCAATTGAAAAAGAGATCCTTAACTGGGTTTTTATTTAATTTTTCGTTGAGTTGTTCATGACTGGTTCATTATTTATCATCGAGTTTGTCTCGTATGATATTCGCAATTAAAAATATTTGGCGCATTGGCATATGAAATGTAAATTTATAATAAAAATAATAAAAAATTTTAGTACTTTTTCCACATAAATTTTTTTGGGATCAGGACCGGTTTCGCTCATGGCGAGCATTGTCAACTGAGTAAATCTTATATATAAAACCGAAACGGCGTATGTATGTATGTGGTTCTGTAATTCCCTTTTGCATTGTTGTTGCAAGTTCAAACAAACGAATTGATTTCGCTCGCGAAAGTTTGGACGGTAAATTTGTTTCGTTATCAATGTGTGTGTAGAGACTCCAATTATTCGAGTATCGAGTAGTACATTTTACAAAATACTCGAGTACTCGAGTAGTTTCATATGAACCAAAATATCTTATATATAAAACCGAAACGGCGTATGTATGTCTGTGGGTCTGTAATTCCCTTTTGCATTGTTGGTCATTAAGTTGCCAGTTGTTTCAACTTGGCCCGTCTGAATTTACGCGCCGAGGTGAACATAACCCTAAACTGGTACGAGCGAAGCCGGGTTCGAATACTAGTATTACATATATTTTAAACATGTTACTGGCTATTGGCCGGATTGGTTGGTTGATATTTAATTTAATACACATAAATAGGAAAGGTAGGAAAACGACGAGATAAAAATAATCTATTTTTAATCGGAGTCGGAGTCGTAATTTTGGTCAATGTTGGAGTCGGAGTCGTATTTTTTTTAAAGAAATAAAGATATAAAAAAAAGGTTTCAAGGTCCTCACTGTGAAAACAACAAAACATTTTTTGTACTTGTTCCACAGTTAATTTATTGACATCAGGACCGGTTTCGCTCATCGCAAGAATTTTATACAAACGGTATATTACGGCTAATAAATACGCAAGCTCTTTTATATTAATATATTTCTCATATCTATCGAGAAGTTGCTGGAAGGAAAAAAATAATATTTTGAGGAGTGCAAAGTTGGTTTTCAAGCCGGCTATGGAGTCGGAGTCAGAGTTTTGGAGTCGGAGTTTTTTGGCCGGAGTTGGAGACGTCGAGGGGCTTTGGCTGGAGTCGTACTCGGAGTCGAAAATTTTTATTTTTGGACATAATATGTCAAATTTGGCTATAGGCCGGACTGCTTGGCTGATATATAATTGAATACACATAAATAGGAAAGGTAGATAAAAAACTTGACTAAATTAAAGATTTTTTAATCGGAGTCGTATTTTTTGTGAATGTTGGAGTCGGAGTCGTAATTTGTTTTTCGACTCCACATCCCTGTTTTAAGCTGAATAATTTTACAGCTTAGAGAGTTGGAGTGAGGTGGCCTGGTTCAAACTCTACACTTTTCGACTTCTCAGACGGCGCCATCGATACAGCCATTGCGGCAACCTTTGATTATGATGCAAGTCTCGCCACGCTACGCCAAAATTTACGCCCTTCACTGTGGCCGTAGCCTAACAATTCACGAGAAAAGTTGAATGATACTTTTCACAGTCTTCCTTTGGTATAAGCTTAGTAAAAAAGTGGTACCGGTCCGCCGTAAAGTGGTCAACGTCGTTAGCAACGTCTTTCGTGTCGGACCGCCCGGGCTCGATTCCCGCAACGAGCCGATTTTTTCAGTCGATAAATTGATTCTTATATAGTTGCTGTCAGTTTGAGGAAGAAGCCCTGGTCGACTAAAAGTGATGTAAAATAAAAATACTACTTAAAAATACTTGTTTTTAATATATTTCATAAAAATTTTAAGGTGTGTTATTACAAAAGAATGTACAATCCCACATGTTTAGTTTTATTATGTTAAACATGTCATATATATTTATTACAATTTTATAGGAATTCAACGATCTAGGAATAGTCTAAATACATACATATTATTTACTTTAATGGTACAGTTACTATCTATAATTATAATTAATTTTGCAGCTATTCTTGTTGTATGATTTTAAATGGTATCCAATTTATTTGAGCGTGTTCTCAGACTTTGAGTAGTATTTTTGGTCCACGAGTCTATATACTGATGTTGAAAAATCATTCATTATTGTGCTTAATGGCTTTTGTTTAATGGACGGAATAAAAGCACCAATGTATTTTAAATATTTACTTAAAGAATTTAAAAAATATATTCTACTACACACAACCTGTTTTGATATTAAGTACTATATGCGCAGTTCAAATTATTTGACAAATTTAAAATTATAATAAAAAATTAAAGTTTATTTTATTAAAACAGAGACATCTATCTATTGACAAACAAACTAAGCAAATAAAGTGTTTCCCACAAAATTCACAGATGTCTCTGTTTTTAACATATTTTTTTAATAAAATATAAATTTTCAACTGTTGCATGTAAATTAAAAATTTATGAAGCAGTTGTATTTTTAACACTAAGAAATAGTATTGCTTCTAATTATCAAATCAAAATAACAAACAATTGACTAAAAACAAAGAAGAGTAATAAAAATTGTAATTAAATAAGAGTCAAAGATGACAATAATTAACATTACAATAAGAAAAGTAACCACAAATTGGTAGCTAAGAAACATTTACACGTCAAAGTCATTAAAAAAAATACAAAAAACATTAAAGCAAATAAATAAAAATAATTAAAAGCTATTTAATAAAAAAAGATAAAATTAAAAATCATTTTTGTTTAATTGCAACTTTATAACGAAAGTATTAAAAAGCGTTTATTATAAATTAACGGTTCCAAAATTGTTCTTATATTTTTATGAAGAAATAATCTAAAATAATAACTGATAATCATATACAGTAAAGAAAAATGTAAAATACTTAATTAATTATTATATTTAGGACAACTGTACATTAAAAATCGTTCATTTCGAAGCCAATGTTGTTATTTCTTTTGTCAATCTAGAAAACAACGAATATACACATTATTGGCCAATGTAAATCTAGCGCCAAAGTCCGCAACAATAACAATATTTATTGGCATGTTATAAATATGCCAATATTGATTTGGACATGCACAGTCGTCTTAAGTAAATTATTACTTATCACATAGTAACTAACCGACTTATATAAATAATAATATCTTAAAATATTCAGTATATACTTAACTATTGGCACAAATACATTTTGTGACTAGTAAATAATATATAATTCATGTAATATATGCAAATGTCAAGGATATTATAGTTCTAAAATTATTGTTTTAAAGGGATAAAGGTTAAATTATATTACATTAAAAATAAGCAATAATTATTTTATAAGCTGAATGAAAATTTATGTCAAAATAAGAAGATTTTATCAGATTTGATTCGTATTGAAAATTTTTGTGTATTTTTCCAATGAATAGACACTGGAGTTTTATTCACAGATGTACTATGATAAGTATTGTTTTGAATGTAAATAATTTCCTCAAGGCTATTTACAAAAGATAGATTCATTTTGTGCCTGTAATCAAGATCAACAGTCGGATAAAAATTAACATTTTGCACGGTTCGGCCAAAAAAAATATTTCATAACTTTATTATAAATTATTGTTTTTAATTTCTATATTCTATTGCAACTGTAGGTCATTTTATAAACGACCGTTGCTTGCTAATAAAGAGGGCGCCACCTAAGGCTGTATTACAATGTTTTCGGTATTGCCATCTTGAATTACCTAATATTAATTGCTGTCAAATGAACAATATACTTTGGTTATTAGTTCATCAAAACAACAAGCATGTTTCTTATACACATAAATGTTTGCTTGTATTTTTAAAAACACTATTTTTCAAGACATTGTATTTTTCAAAATACTATATTTTTCATTAAGTATTTCGACTGAGGGTGCTTGATGGAATTTCAATATCAAATTAGAATTTTTTGAATTTTGTACTTTTAGATGCCGAAAGGCGAAACCCGGGTCGTTAGCGACAAAACTCATGGAAAAGTACAAAATTCAAAAAATTCTAACTATATTTTTGAATTGAAATTTGGTGGCGCCCTCTATATTTATTAATAAGTACCAAAAAGACACCATACATACTTCAAAAGTATGTATATACGAGTTTACATTGGATTCTTATTTGATTTTAGAATCTAAATCCACGTATGTCCACATCAAATATTGACAGAATTCAAATATAAACATCTGTACATGACTATATACAACAATAATTATTTCATTTCCTTTGAAAGAATATGTTTAATATGTTTTTACAATAATTTATTTCATCCTCTATATCGTAATTTCAATATTGGTCATTTATTTGTCATTGATTTGTTGCATATTTACTGTCATTTATACTAAAATAAATACAAGACATTTTTCAATAGTGTCTTTCCACTAAGAAGTGACAGTTAACACCTTTAATTTCTTATAATTCAATGCTTACAGAGTACACAAACTTATGAGCTTGCTAATTGGTCATCAAATGTGAAATTACATGTTAATTATCAAAGTAATTAAAAGAGCCCATAAACAAAGTGTTTAATTTGATTTTTTTTTGTACTTTTCCATAAGTTTTGTCACTAACGACCCGGCTGTCGCCTTTCGCTTACTTCAACTTTATTCATGCACTTGAAATGCCGTAGGAATCCCTGGTTGTTAGCAAACAAAACTCATGGAAAAGTAACAAAGAACGAATGCACTCAAAAGGGAAACAGTTTAATTGAATTAAAGCAATCATTTAAATTAACTATGTAAGAAACTTCATAGTGATATATCATATATTATGAAAAACAAATGATATAAGAAACCTTGCCAAAGAATAAATATTAATTGACATGACAGCTTCTGTCAAAGTCAGCTGATATATCAGTGTTCTGTGCTTTGAAGAATTACAAACTTCATTTCATTTTTTAATGAATTACCTATGGCACAAGGCTTGAAAATATTGATTTTACCAAATGCAAATTAAAATTGGTTTTTCATTAATAACATGACAGCCTTTTTTGTGGTGCAGTAAAATGTTTTATAAATTGTTTCAAAGATTAATTCAATGCCAATAATTTTATTATTGGGATTGAATTGAATTCTGACAAACTTTAATTAATGATTGGAGGTTATGAATCATTCTTTGTATTCTGATTGATATATTATATATATTTATATTGTTTCTGAATTGCTTTTAATAATACAATGACAGTAAAATAGCTTTGTTTTATTTCAGTAATTGCTACCCATAGTTCACAGTTAGTCTCTTGTATAACTAATGAGTTGAGTAATTAGTAAGAATGCATTTTCCGAAGATTCAATTAGATTAAACTGATTAATTCGTATGATTTAAACGTTTAACTGTGTCCGTATTGGTTTGTATCACATTCAAATGTCGTCGTAAGAGTTAGAAGGCATTCGCCTTGCTCTGACGGTTCCCTGAAGCCAGTCCTTGAGCGGAGCATCTGTCAGGGATGCGAATATAGCCGGATGGCCACCTCTGCCACACTCGGAGTGGTGACTCAGCAGTCCATGGAGCTCCCATACTCCGGTAGCATCACTGAAGCACGCAAGAGGGGATCCTTCATCGTTCTGTAAATATAATAATTTAAAAATATTAATATATTTCTACAAATTTTGAACATAAACATAGAGATTGTTTCAAAAGTTGTTCCCTGTAAAAGGTAAGTACTGAAAGTTATTTTGACTAAGCCATTTGTTATATTTCATAATGAACATATTTATATCATTGATTTGGGCCAATAATTTCTCTGATCGTGACCAGTGAAATCATGTTGTCATACAAAATCTATTACTTGATACATTTTCACTGAGAATACAGTTTCACTATAACATATATATAAATTTGATTGAAACTTACATAGCAAGGAGTCTTTTCGGCAGAAGTGTATCCAGCGCAGATGTGGCTATCCTCGATAAGTCCATTATAATGTTTGGTAGAATTACATTCTTCGGTGTCTATTGTCGGCACCGGAAGATAGTGAAGGTGTTGCTCTGCATTTGTGACTGCAAAAAATCAAAAACAATTTAATCCGGATCTCTTTCAATATTGTAACATTTTTCTCCTCTTTTCATTTGCCTGAGTTGATAACCCCGATATACACATGACTATTAAACTTGAATGCCCTCAGTTTTTACCTACGTGGTTGTAACCAAAGCCAAACATTTTTTTTTTGTCATTTGAGTCACTAGTCACAGGGGCTATTCAACTGATCAAATGCACTGCCAATTGTGGAGGACATTTTCAGCTGTGACTAAAACTTCATTTCTACATTGAATCTTTTATTCAATTCTCTGTTCAATGTTTTTTTTAAGTGCTATCTTTATTATATTTGCCAAATCGAATGACGCATTGACTCATTGGTCTCAGCTGTAATGCCATGTATCGTATTTTTACCTAAAAAACAATAAATATGGAATACAATTTACCATTAATTTGCTGCACACCCCATCCTGCAGTGACGCACAACTGCCGAGGCTGAATAGGCCGGCTTGCCAAACAAATTGGTTTGACGGTCGCACCAAACACAAGAGGCTGCGTCAGCTCAATCGCCACCACGTCTCCGTTGTACATTACTCGGTTGTACTCCACCTAGAAGAAGATACAAGATACCATAAGACATATTGCATCATTAATTTCTTCCCTGCTAAGCCGATTTACGAATATTCCAACAGCCAAGATTTTGTTACTTTTGTTGAAACCTTTGTTACTCAGCCCAACTTGGTCCACGTGCCAGGCTGGGTCGCTAGCCATACCTGAGCTTGTGGAGACCTCTATTTAAAAAACCTTTGATTGTCTCTCAAATATTTGGAGAAATCGATAAAAGACTAACAGCATTTAATTGAGTATTTTAACCGGATGGCTGCCACAGACGTCTTAAGACGCGAACTTGTTCGTGAATGGCACGCCAATCATACAAAAAATGACGTCTTTGGACGCTCGCTTTAAGCGGGATTTTACTAGCTAAAATCAAATGTAACTGATAAGTTACTAGTCATAAATATTTTAATTTTGTTATTATGGATAAATGACGGCACAATCGCATCGTAATCGGCAAGTTTTTACAAATAAACATTTAAAAAAGATATATTTAGAACGTTTTATTTTTAAAATAAAATTCGTGGCATGCGAGGTACCGCCATACATGCACATGCTGGCAGTTAAAAGATTAACTGAAGGTAGGGTGGGCATTTAAATGTATTAATATGATTCTAACATCAATAGGTACTCACTCCGCTATATGGCACTATCCTCTTCACCCGTCTCTTCACGACATCACTATCATCAGCGTCTCCAACGATCGGGCTTCCTGTCAAGACCTCCCAGTCTTCGCTGTTGATAGGTCCAAGCTCTCCGCTATCGGATCCTACAACGCATCCGTATCCGGCTAGTAGCCAGAACGGTGATACAATAGTGGCGGCGCAAATGGATCTGTGGTGACGGCCACCACGGAGCAGGGCCACTCCTGGCCACTGGGCAATGCCAGCTGGTTGAGCGCCAACTATTCTGCCTGATTGAATCGCCGATGGACTGTGGGATCCGCAACCTGATGAAGATGATATCAAATTGAAAATTAAACAACCAAATATGAAGCACAACGACTGGAATAGTATAATTAACCTAGCCATCCCCACAGCCAACAGTATAGATTTTGTCCCAACAGCTACTTTACCTTAAATATCTATCTTAATACTAGTGATACGATGTCTAAACTTTTTGTATTCTTAAATCATAGTTTTTTACACCTTTTGCAGAAAAAAAATATGATATTTATTGGCTAGTTGCGCCGTAATCGAATAAAAAAGAGAAGAAGTCGGAATTTTTCAGTCTAAAGAAGTCAGTCGAAGCGCTTACATAAAATTTCACGCCCATAAGCGATAAGAGAACGTCACCATAGTGAGTCATAGATAACATGGACGGAGTGTTTCATATCTGGCAACAATAAAAGGCGATAAGATAAGAGATAAGATAATGTGACTTCGTGCACGGTTATTGGCTTGTTAGTCTGCCATAGCCGTTGGAGTGGAAACGTCGTCGTTTTCATGCGCGACTTAAATATGAATAATTATAGGAAAAATAAGGATTTTTATATGATTTTGTTTTTCAGAAAGATGTATGTAAGATGTCTATGCCAATAAGGCCAAAACACTGGGGTCTTTTTTTACCCCCTTCGGCCTGAGAGTCATTTTTCAAGGATAGTCCTACGAAGGTTAAGAATTTCGACTGAAGGTGCTTAATGGAATTTCAATATCAATTTCAACAACCCGGGATTCACCTTTCGGCATCTTTAGGCATTTCAAGTGCACGGATGTACTTGAACTGATATGGATTAAGCAACAATGTGTTCAATGTCAAAGTGATATTAATTGAATCGTCATTTACTTACTTTGTAGAGCTCCATTATGACACATTGAAAAAATTGCTACGTTTACAATTGTTGAACTAAAAACATAATAATTTGAATAGCTTGAATTTTGTAATTTTCCATGAGGTTTATTGCTAGTTACCTGGGTTTCGACTTTCGGCATCTTCAGTCATTTCAAATGCACGAATGTACACATACTAAGCAGTATGTATCGTTTATATACAAAAATAAAAGTAGATCACTAAGTTAAATTGCTATGATAGTAGCCTATATGAATTAGCGAATATTTGATGCAAACAAGTTTCAATGAATTGAATTGTTTGTTTATAATTATCGGTATTTTTTAATGTAATATCGCAAATACTAATTACCAGATAATAACATAGGAAAATCGATAGTTAAATCTAGGGTTTTATCCGACCTATTATTATTAAATGGCTCGTATTTTAACGGTCAGAATAGTAATACAGTTCTGGTCTGAATTTATATTAATATGGTCAGAATTGTATTTTCAGTGGTCTGAATTTATAATGAATTGTCATAATGTGTTGGTTAGAATACAGAGGGTAGAATAAATTATGAATGGTCAGAATTTAAACAAATTGATCAGAATTTAAATAACATTGGGCAGAATTTAAATGAAATTGGTAATATCTAATATTATTTTGACATCTGTCAGAATTTCTTTTGGAGATCGTATAGCGTTTGTATTGGTGCAAAGTGATGTCATACGATAAATGGTCCAATGGGCGAGAGTTACTACTAGCGCCGCGGCCATTGAATAAATCACTAGTATTTACGTTAATTTGACAGCTCTCAACATAGATATTTTCTCAAACTTCGACACTTGCCGACGGGCCTTCGAAAACATTTGAAGACGATAGAGACGATTCATATGTTGCTTCATATGAAATTAAATATCAAAATGAGGAGAATTTTGATGATGAAAGTCACCGAAAATTCAGAATTTTAATTTCAACAAATCGGCTTCTCAAAAATGCGAAAATCAGAAATAATGTTCATATTGCGCAACATATAAATTAGTATGGGAAGGGATGCCCGTTATTGTTCTTGGAACCACGGATATGGATAGACAGTTCTATCCTAGGGGAATGGCTGTGGGCTCTGGTGAGATCACACGCAATTATGAGATTATAAATATATGAACCCAAACCTTTACCGAATTTTATTCTAACGTTTTGTTTTTATTTACCATTTCAGACCAAAATTGCTACAAATTCTAATCATTTTATAATTTTATTCAGACCGTTACTATTTCTTTTCTGACCTTATATTGAATTGTATTCTGACCAAGGAAACCATTTTTATTCTGACCGAAACAACATTTGAATTCTGACCATTTATTTTGTTGCCTTATTAAATTGATTGAACCTTTTCACCAAAGATTGACAGTTAGCACCAAGTGTGTAGTAATGATGACAAATATTCAAATATAGCTCACCAAACTCTTGACAATGAACAGACACGATCGATTTCTCTTCACATCTGTCAACAGGTCGAACATTCAGCAAGATGTTGTCCCTGGTGAGTCCATTCAGTCTGAGGTACGGTCCGTCAACAGCTGTGTTGTCAATGTCAATATTTTCAGTATGCACTGCACTGGAGTATCCCATTTGCTGACAGACCTTGTTTGATAAGTCTTCGGTCCAATTATCTGCACATATTGTCATCCATCTTTCTCCATTTTTCTTGATTCTCAAAGCGCTAGTTTGTTTGTCGTTGCTTTCCATTATTGCTGTTGCGTTGGTGTCTTTGGATGTTAAGGCGAGGCAGTTCCATTCGTCGGAGAGATCGAAGCATTGTTCTTCTCCGTCGCACACTTGGGTCTGTTGAATACATTCACCACCGGTTTTGCATTTGAACTGGTCGGCAGCACAATCTGGAAACAAACAAAATGAGATTAACCCTCGAAAGACGGTCCCTGAAAAATAGCGTGTGATCCTAAGGGGGTCTAAAAATACCCCACTTGGCATAGATTGCATTAAGAAAATGTTATATCATGCTTTAACGTATCTTTATACACTGTTCTAAAAAATTATATATGTTACAGTGAAACTGTATTCTCAGTGAAAATATATTCTTCTCCAAGGCTGAAATTGAAATTAAATTTGACCGCCCTATCTCCAGCCCAATGTTTGTATGTGTTTTTCTTTGGTTCGCTTTTTATGAAAGGGACTACTTGCTGATTTTGTTTCATTGAAGCAAACCAAAATTTTAGGCCGACAATTCCCCTGATCGTGACCAGTGAAATCATGTTGTCATACAAATCTATTACTTGATACATTTTCACTGAGAATACAGTTTCATTGTAACATATATATAAAAATCGATAGTTTTCCTATAATTATTCATATATTTTTAAGTCGCAAAGAGACAACCTGATCGGGCTCATGTTCATAACAGACTGGAGTTATCAAAACTGTGAACGCGGGCGCTTATCTACAACTTTAGTGTTAAAAGCATCAATTTGATTTGAAACGTACGTTTGAGATAAGATAACATTATCTTATCGCGTATGGGCAGTGAAATTTGAATCCTAGTAATTTGTAGCGAAGATATATATGGTTTTGGGCCAATATTAATCCTACTTATTTTCTTTTTTTTTAATTGCGACATATTATATACATGCAAAATAATATTTCCGGTAATATTGTGATTATTTTATCAAAAGTTTGACAGCCCTGATAACCTCTATACACTTTTTGTTGAATATCATTTAAGAAAACTATTAAAACGAAAAGTTTATAGTCATTTTGTGAGCCTTAAGAGATCTCGGATACATATTCGATGTGATAATTTGAGAAATATTATTTTTCGACGCCTTAAACATTGTTGCCCACCGGTGGGTTCTTATCTGCCAGAGATTTTTCTTATGCGACACACCGGTGTGTCGTTAGCTTTAGAACGGTTAAATAGAAAATGAAAAAAAAATGGAGTTGTTATTTACCACACAATTGTTCATCCTCTCCGTTGGGACAGTCCAGTTTTCCATCACATCTTCTGGCGGCTTCCACACACGCGCCAGAGCCTCCGCATTTGAATTGTCCAGCGCTGGGGCATCCTCCAGGACAGGACAGCTCATCAGCTCCACTGGCACACTGCCTACGCCCATCACATCGCCAAGATAAAGGTACGCAACGTGCTCCGATTGTTCCACCGCATGACATTTCGTCGAAGCTGCATTGCCATGAAGCTGGAATGAAGAATAAACAATGATAATGGGATCATAATTTTAATTTTAATCAGAGTAGTAATTAAGAAGTACTACACCGCTAATTTTTGCCAGAAAATATAGAACCCGCGTCTTATACAGTAACGGGTTGTCTTAAGTGGGCGAAGCGATCCGGCGCGCTTTAAAAGCGGCAGAGTTTTAAAATATCAAACGGTCCTCGCCCATGCAAGTGTCATATGTGGGCGACGCGATCCGGTCAGGACGGCATATGTCGTAAGTCGCCTCAAGTGCCTGACTCATGGCGCGCGCGAATCGCTTGAAAATATCAAACGGTCCAAGCTCACCAGAGCGTTAATTGCGTCTGGCCGAGCGATGGCACATACGACCTTTAGTCCGTTACGTTTAAAATTAATTGATTTTTACACCTCGCCGCAGCGCACCGCAGCGCTTCGTCTCGCCTAAGACACGGGTAAGTAATTTAGGTAAAATTTTATTGAACAGTTAAGATCGCGTAGATTCATTGTCACATAGTGGTATCTATCGACACTCTTGTGGAGACTGTCAAGCCTCTTATGTTGGATAGACAGGTAGAAACTTTAACCCTTTGATTAGTATCGCCGTACCGATACGAACTAAAAACTCTTTTGCTTATTTCAAACATATAATAAAAATAAGTTCCCTACCAAAAATCACCGATTGACACCTTTAGTTTCAATATATGAAAAAATAATAACATTTCAATAAACAATAAGAGAATGGCAATAGATAATAGATGACAACATACTACCGCCGTACCGGTACGGCGATACTAGTCAAAAGGTTAAAAGCAGTTAGAATCTTTTAAAGCAGTTGTTAAATATTCAGTCACGCGTTCGTCCTTGAAAGGGTTTCATCTGTTATCGAATTCGCGATCGTACATAGTTGTAATTCCGTTGCATAAATTCGTTTTTCGTCAATCTTCTATATCAGTCATTCCCAAAGAAGTAGGAGGGGCGCGCAAAATCTGCTCCTTGCCCTAGGCGCCAGAAAACCTTACTACGGCCCTGATTATACTTTTTAAAGACAATTACATCTCTTTTATTTTTCTGTGAAGAGAGAGATAAAATAAATTCAATAAAACGAGTTGAAGTGAATGAATATATAATTGAAAGCTATTTCGGTTTACGCCGTCGTCAGAACAATGTACGCTATTTTTTTTAAAACATGTCCGCTCCCAACGTTGAGCATATAGGGAGTCACGGAGTTTATCTCAATATATGTTTTTCTACGAGAACTGCTTGTTTCTCAGTTGCTCAACCTCTATTTTTTTTGAAGAGAGTAGGGATGGAAAGGATAAGAGAACTAGGACAGGACTAGTGATTAGCTAATCGCTGTCACTATGCATCGCTCTTTGGGACCGGAAAGGTGGGAAGGGATTTCCAACAACACAAACACCCATGCCTTTGAACAGATTTATCGACTGTAAAAATCCGCTCGTACCGGGAATCAAGCCCCGGCGATCCGGCACGTAAGCCAACAACGTTGGCACTGCGCCACGGACCGGACTATTATTGCTGCTAATTTTATACCCTATTATAATGGAGTTCTACCAAGTAAATATAAATTAAATTATGGTACTCACCACAATTCTGTTCATCACTTCCGTCGTTGCAGTCGACGATTCCATTGCAGACGAGGTGCCTCTTCAGACACTGTCCGCTTTTGCACTGGAAGCTTCCAGGGCATCCATCTTCCTCGCATCCTTCCTCATCAGAGCCGTCGCTGCAGTCCTTGTTAGAGTCACACCTATCGGAAAGTGCTACGCAGTAGCTGCCGTCCCGGATAGAGGTTCCGTTCTTGCATTGGAATTTACCGGAAGCGCATTTTGAGTAATGCGTTTCGCTGTAAGCCCGGATTGGTGCAACAGCAGGAATCGTTGTTGTTGTTGAAACTGGCGTAGTTTCAACAATATCAGATGAAATGGTTATTGATTCAGTTGAATTTGTTGACATGTCAGTGGAGTTGACATTATTCTTACTCAAGACACTCATTTCAGTTGAATTTGTTGACATGTCAGTGGAGTTGGCATTATTCTTATTCGAGACACTCATTTCAGTTGAGTTGAAGACCTGTACTGTCTGATTTGTGATTGGTTGTCTCATCAGCGTATCAAAAGAGTTGGTCGTTGTTTCCGATTCGATGACTGGCGCTATTCCCGTGACGTTTACCATTGAAATTTGCATCACTCCGGTGACGTTGACTGCCGAGTTCGCCCCCTCTGTTGAATCACCGGTTTCGTGACTCTGCAGGGGGCCATCCGCTAAAAAATGAACCGTGGTAGTTGTCTCTTGTTCATCCGTACTCGAACCGTCTGATTTTACGTCATCGTTGAATATGTCGTTGATTCCGGAGCCGTCTTCTTTCTTTCCCGTAGTCCTTACCTTGTCAGTTTTATCGAAGTAGTTCGACGATTCTTTTTTTTTTCAGATTTCTTTGACATTTTAACCAATGGAATCACACCCAATGAATCACTGTTTGCTAAAGAGTTGTCTGATTTTGATTCAGTATCTGAAATATTATTTATGTCTTTATCAGAAGATGAGACAGAAGATGATTCATTCATTATGACAGACTCGTTCACAGCTTTTTCAATCGCTGAAACTACAACTGGAACAGTTGAGTTTATATTAATTGAATCGGTGATATTTCCAACGCCTTTATCCACTCCTTCTACAACCATCATAGTTGAATTCTTCATAATATTTATTAACTCCGCTGGTAAACTAGTTTCTTCAGTAGTAGTTGTCATTGTGACCATATCAGAATCTTGAATTACACCACCAGTGCTCGAAGCTTCAGAAATGACAGTACCGTTCATTCCATTGACATCTTGCGGGCTTACAGTTGTCATGTAAATGATGTCGATCAACTTCGAAGTTGTAACATCAGAAGCTGTCATGTTCTTTGTTTCGTTTGACATAATCAATTGTGGTAAAATTGTCATACTTTCACGAGAATCTGATATTTCTGTAACAACAGACACAGATTCGGTCACAGATTCAATCATTTCAGCGATGATGGGCGTGGCGCTTCTCACAAAGTCATCTTTTTCTGTAGTGCTACTGCTGGCTGAAGTTTCGTTTGTAATTGTCACCGAAACTCTTGTGCTTATAATTGCAGTTTCATTCGATTTTTCTTCCATCATACTCGGCCTCGTTGTGTCTTCATCTGTCTTTTTGTCACCATTCAATGGCATAACGATTTCAGTTGACGAAGCGATCAAATCATCATCAAAGTATTGATTCCCACGTTCTCCGAATAATGTCGCATTCTTCAAAACATCTTCAGTGGAGTTTTCACTTCCGTTTTTCATAGACTCAGCACTGTTGGATACAGTAATTATATTCCCTCCTTCATCAGAAACAATGAATTTATCTCGTAGATCGTATTGCCTTTCTTTGCCTAAATTGATTGGAGTAACACTTAAGACATCAGAGTTGTTCGTCCCAGTTATATTTTCACTATTACCCATTGCCATATCATTGGGATTCATTTTATTTGCCTCGTCATTATCCAATCTAGGGAACATCTTTTTTAAAGAGTCTAACTGAGACTCATTCGAATGTTGACTGTCAACTCTTTCAACAACGGTAACTCCACTTGACTCATCTGTCAAACCATGTTCAGTGTCACCGTGCTTATTTTCAGCCTCGCTTGTGTTCAACGGAATAATATCGTGACCTTCTCTTAGAATATGAACGAGGGTTCCATTGTTTTCTATCTCAGGAAGAAACGGACTCATATCTGTTGCCGTCGATATACTGTCAGAAGTAACGGACGCTTCAGTGCTATTTCCAGCAGACATTTTAGTTTCAATCGACGACATTTCAGTTTTGTTTGAATCGTTCACATCGGGCATAACGGTCATTTCTTCTTTGCTTCCATCATTCATAACTTCTTCGACAGTTTTGATATCCATAACCGGCTTACTTGTCGTAGTATCATTGATTGAAGATATAGGACTGGTGATAACATACATGTTTCCGTCACGCCTAATTTCATTATTATTCACAGAACTACTGCTTTCAGATGAGTCCATGATATTACCTCTGTTAACAACAAAGATAGATGACTGCGTTGTATACATGGGACTTTCATTTATAACTTCACTTACTTCATATGTGCTAGCAAGAGTTGTCATATCTACGTCAGTTTTTTCATCAACATCATTGGACCTGTATCTTACACTAGGACTATCAGATTTTTCCAAATAATCATCGTCACCATTAGACGACATAGTTCCATGCTCCATAGATTCATCGTCCATATCAGACATCATCAATTTTGTAGTTTGTTCCAGCCAATCATCATCATCATCGTTTGAGTCATTTACAGCAGCGACACCCATATTGCCGTCATCTTGCATGTCGTCATTGGATCCGTCAACGAAAACTTTCTGCATGTGTCCCATGGATTCACTGATATTTTTAACTGACATGTTCATCATTTCTTTGGCTTTCTTCATCTCTTCTTCAGTCATTGGGATTTCTGTGTTTGAGTCACCCGTCGTAGGTTCTACAGAAAACAAACTATGATCAGGTATGGCTAAATATACTTTTGATGGATCATTATCTTCATTTCTTGATTCATTATCGGCCTCTTTAGTAACATTGCTCATGTTATCCATATTGGAATTATTTATAGGTACAGTAGTAAATATTACTCTATTGTCTGGCATTATTTGGGTTGCATTTTCATTTTTGATATCAGAATCATTCGCTTCCCAAACTGGTGCTGGTCGAGAAATAGCAACGTTGATATTTGAGGTGCTGTTTTCATTTGAGGATTGCGCGACAGAAACTACGACACCGTTATTTTCTGAACTATTTCCCATATTCATTGCGTAAATATTTTCCATATTAGTTGACAAATTATTTCCCATATTCATTGACGAAGTATTTTCCATATTCGTTGACGAATTATCTCCCATATTCATTGACCGACTACTTTCCATATCCATTGACGAATTATTTCCCATATTCATTGACCGAGTATTATCCATATCCATTGACGAATTATTTCCCGAGTATTGCACGACAGACACGAAAACACCATTATTTTCAGAATTATTTCTCATATTCATTGTAGAAATATTTTCCATATTCGTTGACAAACCATTTCCCATATTCATTGAAAAAGTATTTTCCATATCATTTGAGGAACTTTTTCCCATATTCATCGAATGACTATTTTCCATATTCGTTGACGTACCATTTCCCATATTCGTTGATGAACTATTTCCCATATTTGTTGACGAACCATTTCCCATATTCATTGAATAACTATTTCCCATATTTGTCGACGAACCATTTCCCATATTCATTGAATAACTATTTCCCATATTTGTTGACGAACCATCTCCCATATTCATTGAATAACTATTTCCCATATTTGTTGACGAACCATTTCCCATATTCATTGAATAACTATTTCCCATATTTGTTGACGAACCATTTCCCATATTCATTGATGAAGTATTTTCCATATTCGTTGACAAATTATTTCCCATATTCATTGACGAAGTACTTTCCATATCCGTTGACGAATTATTTTTCATTTCTTTTGACATATTATTTTCCATATCCATAAATGACTTCTTCATGGACTCTGATGAATCATCCTTGGCAATTACCATATCATCATTGTCTTCGTTCTCTTCCTCAACTTCGGGGAAAACTCTTTCAGGCTGTATTTCTTCATATGAAGATGGGTTCCTATTTTCAATTGCTTCGTCTTCATTGAAGAACCTTCCTTGGGTATGTAACACACTGTCTTCATCGATCAGACTTGAATTTTCGTTCTCCATTGGGTGATTAGAAACCATTGGTACAAATTCACCATGGTTATCAGAATGCATCATATCAGTCGAGTTCATAGACTTCTCAGAAGAATTCATCCCGTCACCGGAAGAGTTTCTCACAGACGCTCCACTCATCAGGTCAAATTGATTTATCATAGATATGACAGTCACTGAATCCACAGTTCGTTCAGTGTTGTCTTCAGCTGAAGGTTCAGCAGAGGGTTCAGCAGAGGGTTCAGCTGTTGGTTCAGCTGTTGGTTCAGCTGATGGTTCAGAATTCTTTGAAATAGTCGAGTTGCTGGTAGAATTTTCATGTGATCCAATGATTGGATTCATGAATAATATTGATTTTGAATCAGATTCTTCGCTTGTTGATGTCGGTTCGGAAGTAGGTTCAACTGCAGGTTCGGCTGATGGCTCAGAACTAGGCTCAGAACTGGGTTCAGACGTTGGCTCTGCAGACGGTTCAAGGCTGGGGAGAGTCGTGGGTTCAGCTGTCGGTTCCGCAGAAGGCTCACTTGCAGGCTCGGAAGATGGTTCATTGGTGAATTTACCCCAAGGCGCATCGGTTGTTCCTGCTAGAACTTCAACGATTTTTATTTTATGTACATCTTCATAAGTGCTTGGTTCTGACGATGGTTCTGAAGATGGCATCGTTGTTGGCTCTTCGGCTGGGAAAATAGAAGACTTTGGAGATCGTTCTGAAGTAGTTTCTGTTGTTGAAACGGCTGAAGGTTCCGACGATGGTTCAGACGTTGGCTCTGCAGAAGGTTCTGAAATAGGCTCAGTGGTTATTTCAGATCTTGATGCTACAAAGAAATGGGAATCATCATCAGCTTCAGGTTCAGCAGACGGTTCTGATTTGGGTTCCGCGGTGGATTCATTATCGGGTTCTGATTTTGGTTCTGGAGTAGGTTCTCCCGCAGGTTCAGGCTTCGGCTCAGAGGCCGGTTCTGCAGTCGGCTCGGCGTCGGGTTCAGGTTCGGATTTCGGTTCGGGACTGGGTTCAGGCTGTGTAGTGTAAACCTCATGCTCATGTTCTCCGTGGTTGTGAGATCCATGGTCGTGGTAACTGTGTTCGTGCGAGTTGTGCTCGGCTTCGGCGGGCTGTTCTTCAGGTGAGGAGGTCACGCATTTCTTCTGGAACGTTCTCTCGAGAGTCAAGTACTCTGGGCAAGTGCAGACGAAGTCCATGGTTGCTTTATCGAACATGCAGCCGTGTTCGCAATCGTTCTTATCAAACTGACACATGTCGATGACTCTCGACGTCTTCAGTGACCCAAGGTCAATCTTGTGGTCTGCCACGTATCCTGAGCGCAATTGCAAATACCTTGTCAGTTTTGTCTTGAGATTCGCTTCGTTGATTGGATCTGGTGGGTTTGCAATTCCAGGCTTCTGCACCCATCCTATTCTGTACTTTACGATGATCGAACCGGGCCTGGAAATTAAAGAAAGAAGCAGGGGTAAATTTAACGGCATAAAATTGAGGATAACTGAAATACGAAACCGTTCTCGATCTCAATGAATTAATTGTGGAATAAGTGCAAGAAAGTTAAATGCATCACTACCAAGTATTGACAGCGATCACCTCGAGAGTAATTTACATTTTGAATTTGTAATAAAAATAATTACACATTTTTAGGATTTATTCCACATTGGATTTACTGAGATCAGGACCGTTTTAGCTCATCGCGAGCACTGATTGATTGCAGCTCATTAGTTTAATAGTTTGTAATGTTAACGTCATTAGTTTTATAATTATTTGTTTGCTTTGTTTTGATTCTATAACCCCCTCCTTGCATGCCGTAAAAAGGAAAAATCCCAAATTCATTTTTGTAATTTTATCATTTTAAAATGTTAGAATCAATCTTGCTTCATTACTTAAGCAAACTTTGCGATAGTAAGTCCGAAGATGCCGTGCTGTGACACGTGTCACAGTTAGTAGCACAATACGTGGAATAATCAAAGTTATTTTATACTAGTATTGCTACCCGGCGTCGCTCGGACTAAGCGACCAATAATTATTTAATGTTATATCATTCGACATAATTATATCACAAAATCTAACATCAAAAATAGAGTTAAAATAAAATCACAAACTTTAATTTGATGACAGCCCCATTCTCGCCCATTAAAATGTCCAAATTCAAGGAAAAAATCTAATTTGCTGTCAAAGAAATGTCAAATAATACCTTCACGTAAATAATAAACATTATTATTAATAATAAAAGCCGGGAAAAGTTCAGTAGAAGACTAATTTATTACATTTTGACTAAATGTCTTCGCCGATAATAAATCAAACATATTTTCTTTCATATTCGTTTTTATGGCAACTTAATGACCAACAATGCAAAAGGGAATTACAAACCCACAGACATACATACGCCGTTTCGGTTTTATATATAAGATTATTGATTGAGTAGGCATTTACTTGGTAGAACTCCATTATAATACGGTAAAAAATAACAATGTATTTTAGTTCTACATAAATCTACATAAAAATACATAAAATACATTGTTATTTTTTACCGTATTATTTTATATTAAAATGAACATCCACAAAGTTACCGCCGAAACTATCAAAAGTATCGTAATATCTGTTAATTTTAAATATTACAATATTAAAACTTATGTGAAGTTGATTGACGCGCAATAGGAAAGGCAAAGAGTCGATTGCGTATTTTTGCATCGTATCCAAGCAATATGGAAGTGCCAAACGAAATGTCGTGACTGCTTTTTGATTTCTTCAAACAAACGGTGACGTAATTGTTATTCACAAGTTTTGTCACAGAGAAATCCGATTTTCGTTCAGAGACTGTGTCACAGAAGTGTACTAAGGCATTCAAGACACTAGAACAGTGGTTCTCATGTGCGGCCACCAGAGGATTTTACTGCGGCCACCAACAGCTTGATAGTTAATATTGCTATTTAATAATAATGTGTTTTTATACGTTAATTTGTCAACAATGACACTGAAAATTTTATATTTTGGATGCATTGTACTGTGTATCAAGAATTGTCAGTTTGCAAAAACTCAAATACATGAAAAAGAAATTTGGTGCGGCCACCAGACATTTTCGTAGGACCATTGATGTTCCTAATGCGGCCACACCCAAATTTTACGTGAGAGCCACTGCGCTAGAATGACAATACAGTGGAACCCCGATCTTACGTCCTCGCATCATTCGTTTTCCCGCGTGGTTCGTTCACTTTTTATAGTCCCGGCGAAACACCATATTTAAAACGTTCTCGCTTTAATCGTTTGTTTTGTACGGTCCCTTGAAAAAAGTAGAATCGGGGTTTCACTGTACGCTTTAGGGGTGGCCAGACTTTTTTGCCCGCGATCGACTTTCGTTTGAAATTATTGGCGGCGATCGACCAACGTTAAAAGTTGTAATTTAAAGCCTATATTAATCTAATTGCCAACCCTCGTTTGACCCGGGTTTTAGAAAGAGATGTTCTTAGATAATCGGCTAACTTCGAGATTTTAGCGTGCTGTCCCAGTCACACGACTTGTCTCGCACGATTCTTGGGCGATCGACTAGGAATACTACGTAATATTAGACTAAGGCTTCCAATCCTGAGATCTTGGAAGATTTGCAATACCTGATTGAGCCCAGAGATTAAAAAACATAATCCCAAAATTTTCAGGACTGATTTATTAAAAAAATAATAGCAAAAGTTAATAATAGTCGCGCGAAATGCGCTATGAGCGAAACCGGTCTGGATCTCAATAAATTCAATATGCTATAAGTACTATCAATGTGTTATTATTTTATTATAATTCGATTCCACCAAGTTTTAACAGTGAACACCTGAAAAGTGATTTATTTATCAAGCACAAACGATTTATTAATTACAAAATCTTGATATTTCATGGACTTCTCATCTTTGTAACAAAGGATGCTCGTGGATAATAAATTATAAGCCGCGTAATACATTGATGACAGCATAGAATATGACGAATCACTTTATATAGCAAGGAATATTTTAAACTTTTTTTCGCTTTAGTGAAATATTCGAAAGAAAGAGAGTGATTCAAATTATGTTTTACTCTTTTCAAAAGAAATTAGAATGACTAATATAATAAATGTGGAAAATATCCCGATCGGGTTTCATTTTTTGCCCTCTCAGACGTTCGAGGGCGCACTGTCAGTTGTCAAAAAAATAAATTTCTACTGAAATATTCTTACCGCTATTAATCAATATAATTAAAATTTGGATAAACTATGGGGATAAATGGTCACGGGACAGAATCCCAACCCTCTCGGGCTAAGCTCAAAATATGTATACATACTGGCTTATAATTTTATGTTTTGACTTTACTCTTTGAGTTCTTGTGGATTATTATAAAATGTGGAATCAAAATGATTAAACCTGAAGAATATTACTGATTATTGTAAGAGTTCTGAAAGAAGAATTTGTTTTTTAATATTAGCCTACAGTAAAATTATTCTTTTTATTTTAAACAAATAATAAACTTATGTGACTGTCTCTATCTGTATAATATTATTATTTGTGTAGCTTGTGGTTGCATTTTTGCTCCTGTAAATTAAAACAACTCGATTTCATACTTATTGCGAAGTATTCTTTAAGATCTTCTTTTATAATAAATTTAATAATTAAAGACGAAACATTTCAATAAAAATCGTAAGCCTTACATTCATTTCATTTAATGTGCTTATTTTTCATAAATCTTTACAAAAATTCTGTCCCGTGACCATATATCCATAATTTACCAAAATTGTTTGTTTATTTTTTTCGTTATTAAATTATTCGTTATAAGATTTATTCGATTTGATCCACCCCTGCTCGGTAAAACCTGACATTTTTAAAAGTTTAAGAAGATGCTAATTCAATTTAAAATATTTACATAAACCGAGAGCTACGGCTGATGACGTAGGTGTATTATAAAAAACAAACTCTTCAAAATCGTTCATTAGAGATGCTATCTCTTTCTAAATTATATAAATAAGCAAAGATTTAAAATCGATATTAACGATTTCACTTTAACATTAATATTACCAATAATGTCAACAAGGTATAATGAAAAGAACGGCTTCTTAGGATACAAGAAGCGTATCTTGATTTTTGCCGGTGTTGAGTAATGGATGCCACTAGATCAGTGGTTCTCACGTAAAATTTGGCTGTGGCCACAGTAGCGACATCAGCGGTCCTACGAAAATGTCTAGTGGCCGCACCAGAGTCTTTTTTGCCAAAAATCCTATACATTTCAAGTGCACAGATCTGTCAATTCAAATATGTAGTGTATCTTTTAAGGGTATTCACTGTCAATAATTGGTGGAATGGAATTATATTATACTAAAAAATAATAAGACATTGTTTGTACTTACTCCACACTAAATACTATATTTGGATCAGGACCGGTTTCGCTAATCGCGAGCTTTTCAAACACAAATTAGCAGTATGTATCTCTTCTTAGCCAGTATAAGTTTAACCGAAGCTCTGAAGAGAGCGTAATCCGAAATAGCTATCAACTACATAACATAATATTTGTAGAAACTCAAATACTTTCATCTTTTCCACTAACGACTTTGATTTCGCCTTTTGGCTACTTCAGGCATTTCAAGTGCAAGAATGAACTAGAACTGAATGAACAGTTATAGAAAAGTACGAAATTTAAACGATTTTTATTTGATATAAAATAACTTTGATTGTTCCACGTATTGTGCTACTAACTGTGACACGTGTTTCGCCTCTTTCAGAGGCACCTTCGGACTTACTATCGCCAAGATGGCTTTTTTCATGAATTGAAATTACATGTGTATTGAAAGGCCTCATGTAACAAACCAAAGCGTTAAAAAGGCCCGGTGTCTCGCCCCCAAACAAGTGTGGTCTTACTGCAGTAATTTTCGAACGACTTCGAACATAAAAAAATCACTTTTCCAGCATATTCTACACGTGATTAGGAATGAACTTATGTAAAAAAAGCATCTTCGGACTTACTATCGCAAAGTTTGCTTAAGTAGTGAAGCAAGATTGATTCTAACATTTTAAAATGATGAAATTACAAAATGAAGTTTGGGATTTTTCCCTTTTACGGGAAGCAAGGAGGGTGTCTCAAAGAAACATATCAATAAGAGAAGTGGATACAAAGATATTTCTCAAGGATGGTGGAACAGAGAAGAAGATGTATTGTGTACCCTGTCTACAGCGGTATATATATAGAATGAGTAAATGCAGGCTTAAACATAGTTCTGACGATGGCGTAAGCCGAAATAGCTATTAACATATATATAAAATAATTTCTGTAGAATTAAAAATACTTTGATATTTTTATAACCGTAGCAAGTATTGACTTTCTAGAAGAGAATGTCAGCTGAAAGCTTTTTTGTGTACGAAGATGATTGTCTTTAAAAAGGTTTATTTTTTACCAATAATTGCTCGAATTGATTTTAATCATATAGGAAGCTGGACATGACTTATATTGCGTAAATATTTAAGCCACGATAAACATATTAAATGTTTAAAACATATTTTTGAAGACATAATAGTAAAAAAAAAGTATTATTATATTATATAAAATAAAAGTTACCTTCATTCAGCTGTAAATCTTTGAAATTTTGCGACTTTTAAGTTCAAGGCAAAGTATTTACTTTCAAAAGTGGTAATTGTGGTATATTTTAAATAATATGCAAGTGTTGGTATTTGTATCGATAAATCTACTGTTAGATCCAGTGGCGGCTCGTCCATGCGAACTGCGGAACTGCAGCACCCCCAAGCAAATTAAGAAAATAAGTAACTTTATAATATACATTAATTTAGGAATATTATATGAACATATATACGTCGAGATACGAGCGTCCTAACATACGAGATAATTTAGATACGAGGAACGGCCGGGTATCTGTGTGTGCTTTGTGTATATTTGGAAAGGATGCATATTGATGGCAAATTCTTATTTGTATATCTGTGTTGGTATTGGATTCTACTTGACTGTCAAACGCTATGGGCCTCGCTGAAGCTCAATAAGTTCCAACTGTAAATTTACTGGCACACTATTAACATCTGCATCCATCGGACGAGCAAAGATAGTGAATGTGGAGTCTTTGTTTTGGAAGTCGGCAAACCTCGTATCAAATCGTTTTCTATTACTTCGCCGAGATGAATCAGGGCCGGAAAATATAGCTCGGTGGGCCGGATCCAGCTAACGTGCCTGCGTTTGCCCATACATGACGTAGATGGAGCTCTGCAACTGCACCACAACGTCGTTGGCTACCGTGTCGGATCGCCCGGGTTTGGCTACCGGTACGAGCCGATTTTTTTAGTCGACAATTCGATCCTGCTCAGAAGCAATGGGTGTTTGTGTTGTTAAAACCCTTCCTACCTTTCCGATCCCAAAGAGCGACGCATAGTGACAGCGATTAACTAACCACTAGCCCTGTCCTCGTATCCTTTCCACCTCTAATCTCTTCGAAAAACAGAGGTAGAGCAACTGAGTTGAGATAAACTCCGTGAAGAGACCATATTGGGAGCGGACATGTCATCAACCGCAGCACCCCCAGATATTTTATCCACGAGCCGCCACTGTAACGTACATCCGTAAAATATCGATAAATATTAGCAAAATTCCGCAAATCTACAATATGCTATCGATTGATTAACATTACAATCGTTTGTATCGATGTTACCATAACAAAAACATGAATTCCTTATTACAAATTGGTTGCCGATTAAAGAAGTCTAGTTTGACATTTCACGATTTTATTTTTTTAAATATCTACATTCCAGATTACCTGATTAATCAATGAGGTTTTATTTTTACAATAAATAAAGCTCGGATATTTATTTATTTACTAGCGAGAACCCAGCATGCTATGCAATGCCACGTAAAGAAAAAAGTGTTCGTGTTTTAATTATTTTTATTGAAGTGGCTTTGACACACCTTTTTTTTTGATTTTCTGTCTGGTGCGTATACGAATAAATCAGAAGGTTTTACAAAGCGTGAGCAAGCCACATACAGCTGTACATGTATTTTCCAAATCCAGTTTATTCAAATGGCATATCTTTTGGAATCAGTTGCAATCTCCTTTAGCTTCGGCTGCAGAGGTGACTGGTTCGAGTCTCAGTCAGGGCTGTATAATTTTTTAATCGAATTAATTACTCGCACACTCATACGACCTGAAAAACTGGACTTTCCCTTCGTCAGTTCAAGTTTATTCGCGCACTTAACTAACTACTTAAATAACTGAAGATGCCGAAACGCGAAACCCAATTCGTAAGTGACAAAACTCAAGAAAAACTTCGTATTAAAATTTGGTATTGAAATTCCAACAAGTACCTTTTGTCGAAATCCTCAATGACAAGATATATTAAAATCAGAGCTGTGGAGTCGGTAAAAAAAGTTCAACTCCGACTCCGACTCTAGCATTTACCAAAACCACGACTTCGACTCCAACATTGACCAAAAACACGACTCCGACTCTTTCAGGAATTTCAAGAATTTCAATATCAATTTTTTAAGTTTTTAAAAGTTTATATTTTTAGTTCATATTTAAAACTTTCCCGCATTAATCGTTTGTTTTTTACGGTCCCTTGAAAAATGTAGAATCAGGGTGTCACTGTACTCCAATACTAAATTGAACCTTAAATATAATGTGCATTTGATGAGTCCAAAAAATATGTAAATAATACTCACGAGAACTCCAAAACCTTCAGCGATATCTCGTTGGCACCATAGTTGAGGGTCTGGTAGTCGAAGATCGCCTCTCTGAGGTTCCTCTCGAATTCTGCAGCCAGCTCTTTGTAGGCAGGTGAGTCTTTATCAGCCAGGTCGTCGGTGTATTCGCCATTCTGTATCAGAAGTTGACCTTCGACCGTCTTCGGAACTGTAACCAAAAGAAATTCAATACGTTAGATACTGGATCACGATTGTGACACTTAAAGCATTACAACAAAAAGGCGCATATTTGTGGTATGTACATATGTTACCTCTTGTGGAGAATGCCAAGTTTATTATGTAGGACAAAAGTAAAGTAATAGATAGCAAATCATTCAATTGAAAACGGTAAAAATGTTGTAATTCTAAAAATTAGCCTCTTAGAACTTTTAGAAATCAACGAAACAGGACATCAGAATAAGGTCAGTTTGCTTATAATTTAAATTAATTTCCAATGGTAATAACTCTTCCGATTATGTGTAATGATTAGAATTATTAAAATAAAATTTAAAATAACTTAATTATAGTAATAATTAAATAAGCAAACTTTGCGATAGTAAGTCCGAAGATGCCTCTAAAAGAGGCGAAGCACGTGTCACAGTTACAAGCACAATACGTGGAATAATCAAAGTTATTTTTAATTTTATACTAAAATGAACTTCCACAAAGTTACCGCCGAATCCATCGAAAGTATTTCTATTATTGTTTTTCTGTATCTACAGAGCTCGAGGTAAGATATGGGTGAGCTAAAAAAAAATGTGTTTGTTATGTGATCTATGATATTTTTTGTACACTAACCCATTTTCTGCCGGGAGGTATTAGATCCGTCGTACCCCTTGGGCCGCGATTTTCTTTGAAAAAATAGCGATGGATTTCGGATATGTGGTCACGGAACAGAATCCCAATCCTCCCGAGCCAAGCTCAAAAAATTTATACATACTGGCATATAATTTTATGTTTTGACTTAACTCTTTGAGTTCTTTTCGATTATTATAAAATTTGGAGTCAAAATTATTAAATCTGAAGAATATTACTGATTATTGTATTTGTTCTGAAAGTAGAATTTGTTTTTTAATATTAGCCTTTAATAAAATTATTCTTTTTATTTTAAACAAATAATAAACTTATGTGACTGTCTTTATCTGTATAATATCAATATTTGTGTTTTTTGTGGTAAATTAAAACAACTCGATTTCATACTTGTTGCGAAGCATTCTTTAGGATCTTCTATTATAATAAATTTAAAAATTAAAGACGAAACATTTCAAAAAAATCGTTAGCCTTACATTCATTTCATTTATTGTGCTTATTTTTAATAAATCTTTACAAAAATTCTGTCCCGTGATCATATATCCATAATTTAACCTTTTTTGTATCGATATAACTTTAATTATTATACAAAATATATCAACTGTAGGTATAAGACTGTGATTCTAAAAGATGTCGCTATGTGTATAAAATGTTTGAATTATTGTCCAGTATTAGTGGTGGCTATGTAGACCGTATATATACGCTCATTTTATATGCCCGGCACTACGCTTACGGAATTGTAGACCGTATATATACGTTTCTGTCATACAACCGGTTAAAAACTGGCGGACTGCAGCCGTCAAAGAGGTGAAACACTCAATCGAAAGTAAAAGAAGTCAGCCAGTAAAAAATTCCGTAAATAATTGGAGAACCTTTTTTGAAAGTGGCCATTTAATGTCCCTGGCGGTGTTTTTAAGCAACTTCTGAGCAGCTCAAGATTAAGTCAAAGGTTGTCCCAATAACTTAAATTACCGAAAGAACCAAACACCTGGTGTTCTAGAAAACGTAACTATATATCAAAAATAATATAAATAGCTAGTCCGTGATAGTAATATTAACCTGCAGCTTTGATTTTAATGTACATAATCTGATTCAGTATCTGATATACCACGGTATCTCAAGCTTTTTCGAGTCTTGACCCTCTTTTATGATAGCCAAGATGCATGCGTTAAAAAGTGTGTATTTTAACTATAATATTGTAACTCTATCTGTTTTGAATTATTAATTTAGGCATTATTAAATCGATAATCAAGCAGAATTGTATCACCATCAAATCATTATTTATTCTAGGGTTTCGACTGTAGGCGCTTGATAGAATTTCGTTTTAATCTTGTACTTTTCCATAAGTTTTGTGGCTTACGACCAGTTCAAGTCCATTCGTGCACTTGAAATTCCCGTAGATGCCTAAAGACAAAACCCGAATCGTGCGAAAAATTCAAACGATTCAAATTTCATTAATTTTTAATCCTTACTTAATCAAAACGTAATAAAGCATTTTTTGTACCTATCCTATTTGTAATTTTTTTAGATCAGTACCGCTTTCGCTCATTGCAAGCATTTACAACTGAATAAATTAATAAAAAAAAATATATGTTTCGGTGCCCGTGTGAGACAAATTAATACAACGATAAAAACTGTGTTGTGTTACGTATACTTTTAATGTATTTTGGCTTACTTTTCGTTATTTAGCGAGCTCTACTAAAATTACTCCACGGCCCACTGGTTGAGAGCCCGCGTGATACTAAATTGAAACAATAAATAATTACCAGTCGTTGATAGTGTGTTGTAATTATTGTTTTTGAATCGATTGAGAAATTCGATCGAGCAACAATCCAGTTGAAACAAAATGGAAAGTGTCATTGAAGCTGGTGAGATAAATATTTGGAGCATTTAAGATCTTGGCTCGGGATGATGTCATATTTTTGTGAATGGGGTCTGTTTTTGACATATCCCGTTCACTATATCGAGCATATGATTGCTCTTCGGTAGGGTTTTCAATCCCGGGACTAGATTTAGATTTTTTTAATGGTCGATATTTTTCATATTTATTAAATATTTGTATCCATGTCCGTCCCAACTTCGAGCATATGGACACCTCACGGTGTTTATCTCAACGTTTTTTTTTCAACAACAACCGCTTGTTATTAGATTTATTCGAAGAGAGTAGGGATTTAAAGGATACATTAACAAGGGAAAGACTAGTGGTTAGCTAATCGCTCTCACTAGGCGCCGCTTTTTGGAATAAAGGTGGGAAGGGATTTTAAACAACACAAACACCGAAGACTTCGAAAAAAAACGATTTATCGACTGAAAAAAAATGCTCGTACCGGGACTGGAATCCGGCTAGTCCAATGCTAAGCCAATGATATTTACCAACACCATGGTTAGCCATGTTAATTTATCATTACAAATAATTAATATCACAATATTTTTTGTGAATATTATATTTCAGTTGTTTATCCATTATTGAAGGGCGAAAATGTTTTTTTGAAATATCATAATTTATTTTCGGGGTTAATAGGGCACCGCCAAAGCCCTGTGCAGTGCGTATATCGACCATTTTTTTTCTGTTCCCCAGGGGGTACGCGGTCCACACTTTGAGAAACACTGGCGTACAGTAGACTCATCGTGAAAAATATGTTTAAATCAGGGCTGTGGAGACGGTAAAAAAAAAAAAGATGCCGACTCCGACTCCAGCATTAACCAAAACCACAACTCGGACTCCGACTCCAAAATTTACCAAAAACACGACTCCGACTAAAAAAAGTTTAATATAGCCAAATTTAACATATTATATGCAAAAATAAAAAGTTCAAACTTTTCATAATTTACGACTCCGGCCAAAGCCCCGCGAATACTCCGACTCCGACTCCACAGCCGTGGTTTAAATGTGTTTCAAATATACTTTGTGGCAATGCAATGAGCATTTGTAAAAAAGGCTTCAGCTTAAAAAAGGTTGAGAGCCTGTGCCTTGTGGACTTATTCATAATATGTTTCACTAAATACATTCACGGGGCTTACTAATTTCGATCTCTCTAATCGCCCACCATTGTTGCTTACGAAAAATGAAAAAAAAAAATTAATGAAGCAATTGCTGGTACATACAAGAGCCTGTTCGTAAATTTACGTATATGTAGTTGTGATTACGATAATGTTGACGTGAAACGCTCATAATTGGTCACACGCTATTCATTCAATCTACTCAAACTAAAGTCAGCGTAATTTTTGGATTTTAAGGACGGGCTCACTAGATACCAGGGCTGTGGAGTCTTAAAAAAAAGTTCGACTCCGACTTCAGCATTTACTAAAACACGACTCCGACTCCAAAATTGACCAAAAACACGACTCCGACTCCGACTAAAAGAGTTTTAAGACACTAAAAGAGTCTTCACTTTTTTTTGCCTAATTTGCCTAATGATACTGCATGTAAGTAATTATTTTTTTTCTAAAACGGCATTTGTCTCACTTCTCAGGCGCTCATATGCTTCTCATTGGTAGCGGACATGGATGTATACAAACAAATCTTCTTCCGTATTTAAGTATTTCGACTGAGGGTGCTTGATGGAATTTCAATATCAATTTTGAATTGTTTGAATTTTGTACTTTTCCATGAGTTTTATCGCTAACGACCCGGGTTTCGCCTTTCGGCATCTTCAAGCATTCCAAGTGCACGGATGTACTTGAACTGACTTCTTCCGTACATTTTCTTTTGACACACATTTATTATTTTGACGATTGATACGGATCAGTGTATCTAGCAGGGCTGTGGAGTCAGAGTCGGAGTCGTCGCGCCGTTTTGGCCGGAGTCGTACCCGAGACATAAATTTTGAAAAGTTTGAACTTTTTATTTTTACATATGATATGTCAAATTTGGCTATTGGCCGGATTGGTAGGGTTGATATTTAATTAAATACACATAAATAGTAAAATTAGGAAAACAAAATTACGATATTAAACTTTTTTTAGTCGGAGTCGTGTTTTTGGTCAATGTTGAAGTCGGAGTCGGAGTCGAACTTTTTTTTACAATGCCTTGAATAAAATACATCGATCATCGAAGATATCGCTGAAGTAAAGTGATTTCGCTTGAGACAAAATCATTGGTCCACCATGGTTCATTATAATGTCTCACATCCGCTTTCGTTAGTTCGCGTCGCGTAAGCTGGCGTGACGAATTATTTAATCATTAATTTGCATTATAAATATTAAAAAAAACATTTATTGGTTTTGAATTGTAATATTTTCGCACAGTTTAGAGTACATAATTGGATAGCTAAAAGTATTTTGACCGGCTTTGATCAATGTCTATCATGTCAGCCATTTGGTAGGACAATGCAACAAAATTCAGTTTTTTCTTAAAAAGAATGTGTCTTTTATAACAGACACATTCTTTTTTCGATATCTTTAAAGGCGTGGAGGCGTGAAGGCGGGAGTCGGAGTCGTGTTTTTGTCAATGTTGGAGTCGGAGTCGTGGTTTTGGTAAATGCTGGACTCGTACTATTTTTTACCGACTCCACAGCCCTGATTTTCTCTGAAGTCTTCCTAATGAATCCATCCTTGTTTCATTACCAGAAGAACCTTAAATACAATGTACGTAATATAGCAGTTTCCCACGGCGTAAAAATGTGATTTCTCACGTAGTTTCATACATATTATGAAATGACTTCAGTATTAAATAATAAAACAGATGCACGCGATTCCGAGGTGGTTTGGTTATGATAAGGTATTGTTTACTTACCGGCTTCAGAGGCAATTTACACATTTTAGGTACATAAGTGGGAAATTTAAGTGAAAAATTTCCCGACGCTGTTTTTTGGACGTTAATTACGTGAAAATTGGAAACGAATACATTGGTTGCTTAAATTTTAAAACGTAGATATTTTCTAAAATATTTGCTTCTTAAATTTGTCGCTGCCTAAATTGAATTAAAACAGAAAATTAGATTGTTTAGTTTGGCGGTCCGAAAAGAGATGTCGCTTTCTGCGACTTTGTTGGGTCAATATTCTACCATATCTTTATTAGATAAAAATCATTGTTTGTTTGTTTGTTCGTATTTTATGCGTTTCCATACCTTTCATCCGATTTCGATAAAACTTTGATAACTTATTGCTTGTTCCGACGAAGGCGTAAGCCGAAATAGCTATCATCAAATATATAAAATAATTTATGTATAACTAAAATACAGTTTTATTTTTCTTACCGTATTATAATGGAGTTCTACCAAGTAAATGCCTACTCAATCAATCAATTAATTGCTTGTACTTGCGCGAAGGTTATAGGCATAGTAAAATCATCTTATATAAATCTTTTCTAAGGTTAAGTCGTGGTTTTGGTAAATGCTGGAATCACCATTATCGTAATCACAACTATAGGTACATTTACGAACAGGCTTCTTGTATGTACCAGCAATTGCTTCATTAATTGTTGTTTTTTCATTTTTCGTAAGCAACAATGGTGGGCGATTAGAGACATCGAAATTAGTAAGCCACGTGAATGTATTTAGTGGAACATATTATGAATAAGTCCACAAGGCTCTCAACCTTTTTTAAGCAGAGGCCATTTTTTAAAAATGCTCATTGCATTGCCACAAAGTATATTTGAAACACATTTAAACCACGGCTGTGGAGTCGGAGTCGGAGTATTCGCGGGGCTTTGGCCGGAGTCGTAAATTATGAAAAGTTTGAACTTTTTTGTTTGCATATAATATGTCAAATTTGGCTATATTAAACTTTTTTTAGTCGGAGTCGTATTTTTGGTCAATGTTTGAGTCGGAGTCGTGGATTTGGTAAATGCACAGCCATGCTAAAATGCATTTAGTTTTTTCATCAAGTGCATGCTATATGAAGATAAAGGTTCAACATGCAACAATGCATTTAGTGTCATTACAAACAAAGTGAATAATCAAAGATAATGATTCTTAGTTTTGAAATCGTTCATTATGTCAAATTTAAAGATTATACATAAATGGTATTGTTTCGTAAAAGAAACATAAATCGAGAAATAATTTCTGTTTCAAGATCGCAAGGCGTTTATTTCGATGTCTTTTCAAATGACCGTGAATGGTGGATTTCAATTTTGTGAATGAGCTTTGTCGCTAACGACCCGGACTTCGCCTTTCGGCATATTCAGGTATTTCAAGTGCACGAATTTACTTGAACTGATATGGATTAAGTAATAAAGTGTTCAATGTCAAAGACATATTAATTGAATTGTCATTTACTTCGTAGAGCTCCATTATGACCCATTGAAAAAACTGTTATGTTTACAATGTAGAGAAGGGCGTAAGCCAAAATTTGTTGAAGTAAAAAAAAAAATTTGAACTGCTTGAATTTTTTAATTTTCTATGAGCTTTATTGCTATCTGGGTTTCGACTTTCGGCATCTTCAGGCATGAACTGACGCGTAGTTAACATTTTGTATCGTTTATATGCAAAAATAAAAGTAGATCTCTATGTTTAATTGTTATTAACGCAATCTATATGAATAAGCGGAAACTTGATGTAAATGAGTTCCTATTTCTGGGTAAATTATAATTAATGGGTATTTTCAATGTAGCATCGCAAATACTAATTAACAGATAATAACATGAAAATATCGATCAATATATTTCGTGGGTTCTATCCGACCAATTACTATAGAATTAATTAAGGATTTCGACTGAGGGTGCTTGATGGTTTTTCAATATCAAATTTGAATTGTTTGAATTTTGTACTTTTTCATGAGTTTAGTCGCTAACGACCGGGTTTCGCCTTTCAGCATCTTCAAGCATTTCAAGTGCACAGATGTACTTGAACTGACGCGTAGTAAACGTTTGTACAGTTTATATACATTATTAAACCATCAATGTTGGCTAACTGACTGAACTCTTCAGAAAATTAGTGCTGAAAATGCTCGCGTTTAGCTAAACTGGTACTGATCCAAATAGACAATTGATTTTGTAGTAATTACAAAAAAAACATATTATTTTTAACATACATAATGTCATTCCACTAAAAATTGATGGTGACCACCTTAAAAGATACATATGTATTTTAACTGACAGATCCGTCCAATGGAAATGAAAGAAGATGCCCAAAGTCGAAACACGGGTTAGTGACAAAATTTATGGAAAAGCATACAATTTAAACGATTTAAATTTGATATGTATATTTTCGACCATGACTATTTTCGTGGAGCATATCAAATCCTAAACGGAGTTTATCTCAACAGAAGTTTTAGCACGAAGGCAACACTAGTGGTTAGCTAATCGCTCTCGTTACATCCTGCTTAAGTTTCGGATGAGTGTGACATCCATGTCTTCGAAAAGGAAAAAAAAACTGCCTGGATTGAAATTCGAGCCCAAGCTTCCAGCAACCGAAGCCAACGACGTTGTCACTCGACCACGCACCTGAAAAATTCTTTCTAATTTATTTATTTTTTACCATGCTCGCTCCCAAATTGGAGCATATGGATTCGTCACAGAGCTTATCTCAATATGATTTTTCTACGAAAACAGCTTGTTACTCAACCTTTATTTTTTAACAGAAAAATGTGATTCCTTTATGAGGTGGTTTTCAAATTGCAAATCTGACCATATTATAATGGAGTTCTACCAAGTAAGTGCCAATTAAATCAATCAAATAGTGTATATGAAATTCTGTAACCAAAATATCAGCCACTCTGCTAATGTAAATGAACGGCAAACTAACGTGGTCTTTCATTTATTGATCATGCATTGAATCTTGATAATGGGCGTTAAAAAATCGACACTTCACTTTGAAAAGGTTCTTACTGCTCTTGACACTGTTTTGAGATATGAGCGCTTGAATTGATAAAAATTTACTTGTAGCAATGAGCAAGTATAAATGTTTCAAATTACTTATTTTAAGCATATTTTCTAAACATTTCTTTCTATGAAATAATGATATTAAAGATGGAAATAATGATGACAGTGAAAGAACTTTGTCAAATAAATTTAGCAAAAAAAGTGTACAGATGCAGTGCAACTCAAGAATTCTGCTAACTCTTTTATTCAGCCATAGATAATTCTGAAATTCAGGGCTGTGGAGTCGATAAAAAAAGTTCGACTCCGACTCCAGCATTTACCACAACCACGACTCCGACATTGATCTAAAACACGACTCGACTAAAAAATAATAAAATCGTCACTTTTTTTTGCGTAATTTTTCTATGTATGTGTATCCAATTAAATATCAACCCTACCAATCCGGCCAATAGCCAAATTTGACTTATTATATGCAAAAATAAAGACTCCGAGTACGACTCCACCCAAATCGCCGCGACGACTCCGACTCTGACTCCGACTCCACAGCCCTGCTGAAATTCATATAATCAGGAGATAAATTTTAAAAGTGGACAAATCCATTTGTTGAAAAATTGAGAATGCGAGATATTTTCATTACATTTTCCTCATAAATTAGTGTTTTCTATCAATATTTTTAAAATATGTTTTAAACTAAAGAATTACGGATAATGTGTAAACATTCAAACTTTTCCATGTAAATAAAAAAGGTCTTAAAGTTTAATCTAAAACTGGCAGTTGAAAAAAAATATTTTGGAACTGTACACTTTTGAAAATTAAGCGCTAAATACTAGCTTTTCCGTCCAAAAGGTCATTTTAGGCAAAAATGTCAATAAGAACCTTTTCAAAGAAAGGTAACGAAATGTCGCCTGTTTGTTCGACGCCGCCCTGGCCAAGGCGTCCGTAAAGAATTGGTATTGAGGTTGTTACTATTTGACCGAGGGAGATGTTTATCGGGGGCTGTGAATAATGGATCGAAACACCGATTCACATTTCATCACTTAGCAAAAAAACAATCCATTAATATACTAGGAAAGATATGCACTGAAAATCCATACAGGAATCGAAAATATTTAACTACTTCCTATTCAATGTTTTGTAAAAGTGTTATACAAAGAATGGTTCGCAAATTGAAGATATGAATTGTTTGCTTAGTTTTTTAAGGTGTTCACTGTCAATACTTGGTGGAATGGCATTATAATAAAAATAATAAAACATTTTTAGTACTAATTCCATATAACATTTATTGGATCAGGACCGGTTTGCTCATGGGGAGCATTATAAGGATAATGAAACGGATATAACAAAGGTAAAGAAACGAAGACTTATTGATCGTTTAATAAATTAGAGTTACGTAAGAATTTATGTCTCGCCTCTTTATACATACTGTATTATAATTTTATGTTTTGACTTTACTCTTTGATTTCTTGTGGATTATTATAAAATGTGGAATCAAAATGATAAAATCTGAAGAATATTACTGATAATTGTACGAGTACTGAATAATAAACTTATGTGACTGTCTCTATATGTATAATATTATTATTTGTGTAGTTTGTGGTTGCATTTTTGCTCCTGTAAATTAAAACAACTCGATTTCATACTTATTGCGAAGTATTATTTAGGATCTTCTATTATAATAAATTTTAAAATTAAAGACGAAACATTTCAAAAAAAATCGTAAGCCTTACATTCATTTCATTTAATGTGCTTATTTTTCATAAATATTTACAAACATTCTGTTTATAAAATGATCGTTTGTTTTGAATGCGCTTTAAAATACAGGCATAACGTCCATCCTTTAATAATAAATTCACTAAATCGATTTAAGAAACTACCCTTACTGAGACTCGACCCCGCGAGTAAAAAAATCAAAGCCAACAGCCTTTAGAATCTACCACATACCCGGAATCTAATCTTTTTGGATAATTATAACTTAAAAAATAATATTAATTGGTGAGAAAAAAGATTACACGTTGTAAGGTCACGAAAGTAATTGGCCAAGAAATTATGTGCATATAACATTGTTTATTATATTATATCGCCTACTATTGTTTAGAATTAGACAATACTTCTACGCGGAAGTATAAACTCAGTTAGTTGTTTTCGCCAACGGAACAGCATATGCAAATGAATAAAGTTCATAAATATTAATAACCGTTTTGATTAAAAGACGCTGAATGGAACATTCAATTTTATTGATCAATGGATTGTGTTTGACAACTTAATAGGATGCAAAAATATACCTTAGGCCAGTGATGCACAACCCACGGCCCGCAGTGATATTTCAAACTGCCCAATATGACAAATGAGGAGCTTGGGATCAAAAATGACCACATCCACTTTTTCCTGAACAGAGATATACACACTTTTCGTATAAAAACTTATTCCCGTCACAAATTATTCAAGTTTAAAAAAAAACTAAAAACTAGACACAAAAACATTAAACTTCACTCAATGTGGGCTGGATTACTACCGACTGAACTGTCATGGCCGACAAATGCAAACACGCTATTGGCCGATTTAGGATTTGGGCATTTATGAAACCAAAACTCAACAGGATTTGGGCAGTTTTGAATCTATAGTCATATTTTGATATTGAATTACATGGAATCTATGAGGATTTCAGAGAGTTTGAAAATGGAATTCTAAGCTTTTGAATACGTTCTTCCATATAACATCGCCAACTCGTTTTTTTTTTTTATCAAAACTGGATTTGAGCATGTTTGATCCCAAGTATCCTCAAATATCAATCGCCTATTTTTCTTCAGAACTTTTGCCGGACAATGAAAAAATAATATACAAATATTGATGATTTAATCACGGTTATCCATGCGGCCCTCGAACTATCTGAGAATTGATCTGGATTGGATTGAGCACTCCACGTGGATTACAGACATTAAGATTTATTAAATGCATTCATTTTAGTTTTTACTTTGTTAATTATTATTCATACTAATCGAATTTTGATGTAATAGCTTGCATTGCTAAGTGGTCTTCAATATTTTAATTATAATCTATTTTTCTTACATTTTGCTTCAATTTATTTGCTTAGTTACAATACCAATTGTTTGTCACACCTTGTAATTATTACTCAAACTTTGTATAAATATCACTGTTTTGTTGCATTTATTATCAGTTGACAATGCTCACCATGAGCGAAACCGGTTCTGATCCAATAATTTACTGTGGGAAAAGTACTAAAGATGTTTTATTTTAATGCCATTCCACCAAGTATTGACAGTGGACATCTTAAAAGTGATATTGTTGGCCACACATGGTATAAAGAGTATAAACCGTGCACTATAGCAGGGTTGGCCAAAGCGTCGATCGCGTAACGATTCCTAGTCGATCGCCTATCGTCCTATCTGATCTGTACAAATCTCTGGTGCCCGTCCCAAAAGCGTTCCAAATTTAAAAAAAGCACCAAGCAATGTCCCGGGAAACATTGCGTAGAAAATCACTAAAGATAATTGAATACGGTATCAGTTAAATATAAAATAAACGTGATCTTCAGCGCATAAATAATAAAATTAAATAAAAAAGCAATATTCGTCTATCTGAGAGTTCATTTATGAACACCCTACATTTTATAGAAAGACAAGTAACACTTTAAAAGTCCATATTTAATTCAATTTACTATGTATTGGTAATGTTGGAACCTGTTGAATTTTGAACTATTCCATGAATTTTGTCGCTTACGACCAGGGCCTAATAATTTGCCAATTTTAAATGAACAACTTAATCTTCCAAACTCACCATTGTTATACCCCTTTAATTGTAAACTTAAACACATGAAATCAGTCAATTCAAAACCATTAATTATTTATCGACATTTCCATGCTACTATCTGGTAATTAGTATTTGCTATACCACATTTTAAATACTCGATAATAATAATTTACCCGCATAATTCATTGAAACTCATTTACATCCAAATTTTTGCTAATTTATATAGATTACGTTAATTACAAGTAAACTTTGTGATCTACTTTTGTTTTTGTATATAAACGATACAAACTGTTTACTATACGTCAGTTCAAGTAAATCCGGTAAATCCCGGATCTGAAGCGACAAAAATCATTGAAAAGTACAAAATTCCAACGATTCAAATTTAATACTGAAATTCCATCAAGCACATTCAGTCGAAATTCTTAATTGATGAACGTAAAGTATTGAAATTGTCACAAAAATACGATCAAATATTCAACAATTAATACATTTTCATAAAAGAATAAAAATATCAGACATTCGGTGAATAATAGTATCATTCTTTTAAAGGGCGACATGTTTGAGTGACAGAAATATATTGATTTTTTATGTTTTCGTTTCACAATACCGGAAACAATTGTAATTTATTTACGTGACACAAAAATGCTAGAATCCGATGAAGTTTAGAATTCTTATAACGATTTTTTTGTACAATTGCGTGGCTTGTATTTATAATTTTAAACACTGTCAGCATATCTTGCGAAACGTGTTTACGCATTTGAGCTATTTAAATAGATCTATAATAGTGAATCGGTATTTTATGTATAATTCAAAATAACTTAAATTATTCCACGTATTACGCTACTATTTGTGACACGTGTTTCGCCTGCTTCAAAAGCATCTTAGAAGAGACTTACTATCGCAAGTAAAGGGTATTTCAATAGGGACGCTCAAAATATGTTACTTTGTCCTGCTGAGTAGATTATTCATTGTTTAGTGGCCAAATTTGAGTACGGTTGCCATAAAAAGATAATATCCGCAGTTCGGAGAGCGCTGAAGTATTTTATCACATTTTGTTGCCTAGACATTTTGTCTTTCAACCATTTGTCGCCACACCGTTATTTACACAATATAAGTAATATTGTCGTGTAAATTATATGATTTCAACTGAAGATACTTGATGTAATATCAATATACTGTTGTAATATATATTACTGTCAAAGCCATAAATATGCAACAGAAACCTAATCATTGCTCCACAAGTGAGACAAAAGTCTTTGAATTCAGTTATCTCCAAAAAGAGTCCGGTTCCAGGTTGGTAATGTGAAGGGTATTTCGATAGGGACGCTCAAAATATGTTACTTTGTCCTGCTGAGTAGATTATTCATTGTTTGGTGGCCAAATTTGAGTCAACCACTTTGGTAAATAATCGGCCAACACCTACCTGTACGTCATCAAAATACAATATCTGGTGAAAACATTGCTGCTGTGTGTGAAAGTGTACAGGAAAACCCAAGGCAGCTTATTTCTCGTTGTTCACAAGAACTTGGCTTTTCTGCGACTTCAACTTGGCGAATTTTGAATCGGGCCTTATGTCTGCACCCGTATAAAATCCAACTAACCAAGGAACTTCAGGTAAACGACCGCAGACAACGCCTGATTGGGTTCTGGAGCAGTTGGAAGTTTACCCAAATTTGTCAAAAAGGTCAACTTTAGCGACATGGCCCATTTTATAATGAATGGATATTGGCAGACATTTGATGCTATATTCCATATTTAATGCCGTAAAATATACTTATAAAGAAGGTTAAAATTAGTCGAAATCTCACAAACAACTTGTTTTATTTACATTTCAAAACTAAGCGTCCATATAAAAAAAATCCTATAGAAGCAAAATAAAAAGTAAAATTAACTTAATCAACCTTGTCAAATGAGATCAGTTGAAAATGCTCGCCATGAGCGAAACCGGTCCTGATCCAATAAATTTTATGTGGAAAATGTAATATAAATGTTTTATTATATTTATTATAACGCCATTCCACCAAGTATTGACAGTGAACACCTTAACAGTGAACCTTTGCAATAGTAAATCCGAACATGCGTATGAAAGAGGCGAATTACCTATCACAATTATTAACACAATACGTAGAATTATCATTTTATTTTTAAAATATTTTCCCTCTTTTCCTATCCCAAAGAGCGACGTATAGTGACAGCGATTAGTTACCATTAGTCTTGTCCTAGTCTTCGTATCCTTTCGATCCCTGCTCTCTTCGTAGAAGAGAGGTTGAGCAACTGAGTAACAGGCAGTTCTCGTAGAAAAACATACGTTGAGATAAACTCCGTAAGGAGCTCATATGCTCCAAAGTGAGTTAGAGGACACGGTTAAAAAAAAACAAAAATTAAATGTTATATGAAAATTAACTTCCACAAATTTACCGACTAAAGGTGTTGAAAATAAATTCAATATCAAATTTGATTCAATTATCGAAATAGAATGTTAGAATTTATCTTGCTTCATTACTTAAGCAAACTTTGCGATAGTAAGTCTGAAGATGCCTCTAAAAGAGGCTAAACACGTGTCACAGTTAGTTACACAATACGTGGAATAATCAAAGTTATTTTAAATTTCATATTAAAATGAACTTCCACAAAGTTACCGCCGAAACCATCGAAAATATCAAATTTGATTCGTTTAAATTTTGTACTATTCCATGAGTTTTGTCATAGACTTCATTGAATTGGTTTCTCCATGGAACGCAAGCTCTTTACGCGGCTGTCCATGTCCCATCCTTCTATCTATCTATACTAACTATAAATTTTTATATGTACGCTATTTAAAAGATTTTAATTAGAATTACTACTCTGTCAACAAAAACAAAATTAGTGGTTAATTATGACCGTTAATTGACTGTACTTAAATTAGCATAATTAGCATCATTAAACGCTTGATTGCTATAATAAAGAAAGAATTTATGAAAATACTTTTAAGGTATTCATTAAATTTTTGATTAAGTATTAATTGAAAGGAATTTTAAGCATGTGAAGCTAAAATTTATAAGACATAAGCTTTTGATAATTATTCGTTATCCAACGAAATATTACTTGGAAACTTTCACTGACTTAATAAGGTAATTGGCTATTACTTCACTATGCAATAGAGATGAGTCTGAATGAATTTGGTAACCAAATGAAAGTTTGGTTACCAATTGATTAAAGATGGTGTTTACTATAATAAGCGCATTTCGATAAATCATTCGTTTTGATACTCATTTTAAATTTCACTTAAATTAAGCCGCACATGACAGACATTAATGATACGAATGGAAATTTGAATAAAGTAATATTGAATTGGTAGAACTCCATTATAACACGGTGAAAAAAAAGCAATGTATTTTAGTTCTACAGAAATTAAAAGATTTTTAGTCGAAAGCTATTTCGGCCTACGCTATCGTCAGAACTATAGCTATCACGATGGCGTAAGCCGAAATAGCTATTAAACATATGTAAATATAATATAATTTCTGTACGACTAAAATAAATTGCTATTTTTTCACAGTGTCGTTAAATTTCACTTAAATTAAGATATGTACATGGCAGATATTAATGATAGGAATGGAAATTTGACTTGAATTAGTTATTGATTGAATTGGTAGAACTCCATTATAACACGGTGAAAAAAAAGCAATGTATTTTAGTTCTACAGAAATTAAAAGATTTTTAGTCGAAAGCTATTTCGGCCTATGCTATCGTCAGAACTATGCTTTGAACTTAAGCTATGACGATGGCGTAAGCCGAAATAGCTACTAAACATAAATATAATATAATTTCTGTAGGACCAAAATATCCTTTTTTTTCACAGTGTCGTTAAATTTCACTTAAATTGAGTTATGTACATGGCAGATATTAATGATACGAATGGAAATTTGACTGAATTAATATTGTATTAGTTATTGATTGAATTGGTAGAACTCCATTATAACACGGTGATAAAAACTGCAATGTTTTAAAAAAAATTATAAGGTATATGATAGATGATAGTCATTTCGTCAGAACTATAGTTCAAAGCATAGTTCTGACGACAATAGCTATCTACCATATATCTTATATATAAAACCGAAACGGCGTATGTATGTCTGTGGGTCTGTAATTCCCTTTTGCATTGTTGGTCATTAAGTTGCCATAAAAACGAATATGATAGAAAATATGTTTGAATTTTTATCGGCGAAGACATTTAGTCAAAATGTAATAAATTAGTCTTCTACTGAACTTTTCCCGGCTTTTATTAATATAATAATGTTTATTATTTACGTGAAGGTATTATTTGACATTTCTTTGACAGCAAATTAGATTTTTTCCTTGAATTTGGACATTTTAATGGGCGAGAATATTAAATATAGTTTGTGATTTTATTTTAACTCTATTTTGGATGTTAGATTTTGTGATATAATTATGTCGAATGACATAAAATTAAATAATTATTGGTCGCTTAGTTCGAGCGAAGCCGGGTAGCAATACTAGTATAATATAATTTCTGAAAGACTAAAATACATTGCTATTTTTTCACTGTGTGGTTAAAATTCACTTTAATTAAATCCCAAATGACAGATATTAATGATACGAATAGAAAGTTTGATCGAAGTTATATTGTATTAGTTATTGATTGAATTGGCAATTACTTGGTAGAACTCCATTATTACACGGTTAAAAAAAATGTATTTCAGTTCAACCAAAATTATATATTTTGGCTATTCCGCAGTGTCGGCTGGCGAAAGAATATTAGGTAGTACAAAAAAAGATTCAACTATTTTTCCAGGGCTGTGGAGTCGGAGTCGGAAATTTTGATAAGATTGAACTTTTTATTTTTGCATTTGATATGTCAAATTTGGCTTGTGGCTGCATTCATAGGGATGATATTTAATTGAATATACATAAATAGGAAAATTAGGGGAAAGAAGTGACGATATTAACCTTTTTTTAGTCGGAGTCGGAGTCGTGGTTTTGGTAGATACTGGAGTCGGAGTCAGACTTTTTTTGACCGACTCTACAGCCCTGTATTTTTCCGTACTACAGACAGCCAACTACTTCCTATTCAATGTTTTGTAAAAGTGTTATACATAGAATGGTTCGCAAATTGAAGGTATGAATTGTTTGCTTAGTTTTTTAAGGTGTTCACTGTCAATACTTGGTGGAATGGCATTATAATAAAACATGTTTCGTACTTATTCCACATAAAATTTATTAGATCAAGACCGGTTTCGCTGATGGCGAGCATTGTCAACTGAACAGACAATGCTCAGTTGGCAATGCTCGCCATGAGCGAAACCGGTCTTTAATAGGCGCTAGTCAAGAGGATCTTCCAAAATTTGTAATGAATAATTTATTATAATTAAAATAAGTATAGTACCCAGTGGCGGCTGGCGACAGAGTATTAGGGAGTAGAAAAAAAGATTCAACTATTTTTCCGTACTACGGACAGCCAAAAATTCATAAGACTCGCACTCTGTTGGTATTGCGAACATCTGAATTGAAAGTCCATGTTATAGAAGTGTTTTAAAATCCAATGAATAGGATTGAACTCTTGCAAAATAGTTATATAGTATCTTTTTTTGTACTCCCTAATACTCTGTCACCAGCGTCACTTCTTGTCAGATCTATGCTTTCAACATACAGTTACATATATACTGGTGTAGAAAAAAATGCATCTTTTAATAACACTAATTTCCTTGTAAAAGAAGCAGTTTTTAGTTACATCGACTGCCTCATTGCTAGAAAAACTAGAGTGAAAGCTTTTGTGCTGAGAAATTATGATACCAAATCGCACAAAAAAGCTTTGTATTAATATGGGAACATGTAGAAAGACGCACGTGTCAAGGTCACATTGTAATAAACAGCTGAAACACTGGATTTTGCACGTGCAGTATGTGAAAAACGCGCTGTTAATTACGTTTATCCATTTGTACGATTATATACAGTGGATCCCCGATCTTACGGGCTTACGTCCCGGCATTAAGTTCATATATGAAACTTTCCCGCATTCATTGTTTCCCGGATTTAACGTTTTTTTATAAATACGGTCCCTTAAAAAACGTAGAATCGGGGTTTCACTGTACTTCCAAAAATAAATTTAAATAAATAAAAAAATGCATTGAAAAGAAGTTTGTCTGTGTATTATTTATCTAAATATTTACACAACTTTTGACCTCTGTTTATCTTAATCAAAGCCACTCATTAGTCTTATTATCCATGGAATACAGGCGAAGATTAATGATCATCCAATCGCGAGCACTTCCTGTGATTAATGACCAATCCGATTATACTAATAATCTCTCATTGCCAATGTGGTTTAAAACACACAAAAAAAGAGAACAATGCCGGAATCAGAACCATTGAATAATAATCGACAATAATATTTCTGCTTCCAAAACATATTTTCGAGGAAATCCACTACATATTACACGAACGGCCGGAGATGACGTCACACGACCTTGGCCATACATTCGTCCATGATAAAATAATGCGGAAAATTGAATGGGTTTTAATTTTTAATTTAATTCCGCCGATTATTTTATTTGTAGCTCTTACTTTCAAAGAATTAATATTCTTTTGTTTTTTTTTTACTTTTTGTCACTCGCTGAGTTTTAATTCAAATAAATATGATATTTTATAGTGCTAAGATTTTGTGTATGAATACTTTCTAAATCCATTCCGATCCGAATAAGCTTAACCCTTTAGACGGCCATGCATATCGATAAGCGCATAACAAATTTATTATTTCAATGTAAATACAGTGGAACCCAGATCTTACGTTCTCGCATTACAGTGAAACCCCGATTCTACGTTTTTAAAGGGACCGTATAAAACTAACGATGTATGCGGGAAACGATGAATGCGGGAAAGTTTTACATATAGACTAAATGCCGGGACTATAGAAAATGAACGCATCACGCGGTCTGTTTGTCTTTTGCCGATTGTCTATGGTACGACACACGCGCCACCTATTTAAATCTAATTGTACTATGTCTAAAACCTTTGCGCAAGTGCAACAATAAATTGTCAAAATGAACGGCATGAAATATGGAAAAAAATGATTTTTAAAGAAAAGACCTAATCACTTTTAAGGTGTTCACTGTCAATACTTGGTGGAAAGGCATCATAATAAAAATAATAATACTTTTTTAGTACTTTTTCCACATAAAATTTATTTGATCAGGACCAGTTTCGCTCATGGCGAGCATTGATTGACAAATGAGCGAAACCGATCCTGATGATGATGAAAAGACGTAATGTAAGCTTATTTTACTATGCCAAAAACCTCCGCGCAAGTGCAAGCAAAAAGTTTGTAAAAGTTTCATTGTGATCGGATGAACTATATTTTTTATATTTTTATTACATTTTTTAAATCTTTGGCTCTAGTAAGGTTAAAAGAAAAGTTTACAAAGATTATGCTCCATGGGTGGTAGCAAAATGGCCGTCTGTTCTTTCATTCAAATTGTAAACATAATCACATAGTAATGGACGCATAATGGCGGGCGGAAAGTGTCGAATTCTTAAGCGTCATTATATATTTAGGCATTTAAAGACGCATTGTTATAATTTATTTAAAGCTCGACGTAATATTCAATGTGTAATTATTATCGAGAATATTCGACCAACCTTCGAATGCCGACCGAATTATTTTCGAGCCATTGTATGCAGATATTGTTTTAACCCATCACTGACTGGTCGATTCACGTATGTCTGTTTGATTAGTGAAATTGCTATAAAAAATACAAACCATAGTAAACGTTTCAATTTGACACTCAAATGTACTATGCAATTAAATAAGAAAATTATAAATAACTAGTATTGCTACCCGGCGTCGCTCGGACTAAGCGACCAATAATTATTTAATGTTATATCATTCGACATAATTATATCACAAAAACTAACATCCAAAATAGAGTTAAAATAAAATCACAAACTTTATTTAATTTGATGACAGCCCCATTCTCGCCCATTAAAATGTCCAAATTCAAGGAAAAAATCTAATTTGCTGTCAAAGAAATGTCAAATAATACCTTCACGTAAATAATAAACATTATTATTAATAATAAAAGCCGCGAAAAGTTCTGTAGAAGACTTATTTATTACATTTTGACTAAATGTCTTCGCCGATAAAAATTCAAACATATTTTCTTTCATATTCGTTTTTATAGCAACTTGCAACAACAATGCAAAAGGGAATTACAGACCCACATACATACATACGCCGTTTCGGTTTTATATTTATATAAGATACACACATATTTGTTTGTTATACAGTCAGATAGGTACTATTGTCACATACATATATTCTTAAAGAGATGAGGTACGGTTTCGCTCACCGCGAGTACTGTTAACTGACAAAATGATTCAACTGATACAATGAGTTAACTTATTCAGTCATCAGTGCTCGTGACGACCGAAACCGGTCCTGATCTTTATAATTATACGTGTGGAAATATTACTATATAGTGTGCTTTATTTATTTGGATATCGATTTATATTTGCTATATGTTCAAGCGAGTAAGACTAAAGAAAATTATGAATTGTTTGTTCTCCCGAATAGTAGATCAAGCCTGCCAATGAGGATGCTACATGAAATTTTTGTAATGGTTTTGCTTTGGATGTTGACGAATACGTTGGGTGAGTTCATATGAGTCCTTTTTTTATGTAAAACAGTCGATTTTGCTGGACTTTTTTTCATCTTTTTCCACACTACAAAAGCAATAAAGTTGTAATTTGTGAATTTACATTAATTTAATATACACCCAAACCTCTTTTCATACGATTTCAAAGATTTTTTTGGACTACTTCAACGTAGCTATGTAAAACGAAATTAACAGCGCGTTGTTCACGTTCTGTAACTTTACAAAACCAGTATTTCACCCGTTTATTACAATGTGACCTTGACGCGTGCGTCCTTGTACGTGTTATGTTCCCATATTAAGGCATAGATTTTTTTGAGCGATTTTTCGTGGAACGCATATACTGCACAAAAAAAGGTTTAGGTGTATACATATGTACTTGACAAAAATAAATGCGTGGTCGAAAATTCTAGACGAGATACAAAAATTAATAATGAAGTATTTTTTAGGGCTGTGGAGTCGACGTCGGAGTCGCGGAGTTGGGGTTTTTGGCCGGAGTCGGAGTCGTCGCGGCTTTTTGGCAGAAATTTTGGAAAGTTTGAACTTTTTATTATTGCATAATTATAATATGTCAATATTGGTAGGATTGATTTTTTTAACCATGTCTGCTCCCGACTTGGAGCATATGGACTCCTCGCGGAGTTTATTTCAACATTTGTTTTTTCTACGAGAACTGCTTGTTACTCATTTGCTCGATTTTGAAGAGATTAGGGATGGAAAGGATACGAGGACTAAGACAGGACTAGTGATTAGTTAATCGCTGTCACTATGCGTCGCTCTTTGGGATCGGAAAGGTGAGAAGAATTTTCAACAACACAAACACCCATGCCTTTCGAACAGATTTATAGACTGAAAAAATCCGCTCGTACCGGGAATCAAACCCGGTGATCCGGCACGCAAGCCAACGCCGTTGGCACCGCGCCACGGAGATTGGTTGATATTTAATTGAATACACATAAATTGGAAAATTTGGAAAAGAAAGTGACGAAATTAAACTTTTTTAGTCGAAGTTGGAGTCGTATTTTTAAAAACCAAATGGCTTTCGATTAGTTGCAGGATATTGAAGGGTTAAGATTTTTTCTTCGCTCATGAATTCCGCTCAAATATATTTGTGTTGGCTGAGGCATTGCAGCGTGCATTGATGTTATGAAACAAAATAGTAATGCAAATTGCAAAATAAACATTTGTAACTGTCTCTATTTAAAAAAAAAAAACAAAATGCCCATACGCCCACAAGTATCAAAGGAATATTCACTCTTACAATTATTGCAACACGTAAATGAAGAATTTAATTGGTATTGAGAAACGATTTTGGTAAATTATGGATATACGGTCACGGGACAGAATCCCAATACTCACGAGCTAAGCTCAAATTTTTTTACATACTGGCTTATAATTTTATGTTTTGACTTAATACTTCAATAATATATTACTAAATAGAATATTACTGATGATTGTATGAGTTCTGAAAGAAGAATTTGTTTTATATTAGCCTATAATACCAAATTTGAATTTTTTGAATTTTCTACTTTTCCATGAGTTTTGTCGCTAACGACCTGGGTTTCGCCTTAGGGCATCTTCAGGCATTTAAAGTGCACGGATGTACTTGAACTGACGTGTAGTACACAGTTTGTATCGTTTATATGCAACAATATAAGTAGATCACTAAGTTAAATGGCTATTAAAATTTAAATTAGCGAAAATTGAATGTTTACAAGTTTCAATGAATTAAGTGGGTTTGCTATAATTATGGGGATTTTTAAAAATATTAATGACCAGATAATAACATAGGAATATCTAAAATATTATAAATGGGTTTGATTGATTTTAAGTCTTTGAATTAATATTTAATGATAGCAAGTGCTTGAATTATTAATAAATGACAAATATTTAAAAGAGTACAACAATGGTGAATTTGGTAAATAAAATTGCTCGTTTAAAATTGGCAAACTGTTAACCTGAGCTCGATTAATTTCCAAGATTTCTTGGTAAAATAATTTAAATTCGCCCCTGTTAGTATACAACAAAATCAATGCCTGAGTCAAAATTAAACGTGTGGTTTTCAAGAATTAAATGGTCTCCACTACACTGCAATCTGTAAATCCCATATTTGTTTTTATAATCTATAACATCTTTATTATGTATCAATAATTTACTTAAAGAGTTCTTACAATAGAAATTCTATGCCTGCAAACAGAATCAATTTATCGAATGAAATTTGCTCTTACCGGGAATCGAACACGGACAGTCCGGAACCAATAACCCCGAATCGGGCTGCATATGGAAACTTAAACATACTTATTTCTGTCGGAAATAAATACACACAATTTTTCGAGTTGAATTAATGATTGCAAACGAGCGAAACTAGTTCTGGTCATTCAAAAATATGTGGAGTTATCTCTGTTACAAAGAGTTGAACGATTGATTCTTCTAGACAACATTGGAGGAAAATTTTTGTTTATTTTTTGTTTTTAGAAACATTCAAAAAAAGAACAGTCTAAAATATTATTCATACACAGATACAAATTCACACACACACACTTACAATATTGAGAACGTATCGAATGTTGATGACAATAATTGAAGTGGAACAATCGAGAACAATGAGACTGTTGAATGGCTCGTGTCGCAACCAAACGAAATTGAACCCAATGAGGAATTACGCGATATGTGAACATTTTCACTTTCCTTTGGAGCACGTGCCACGTATTATTTAAATGGACCACAGAGCATCGAATAATGACTTCTTTGAATCGAAATTTGAATATTACATATACAAGGCATCTACATAATGCAGGGCTTCTTAACCTTATGTCCGCGGGCACATGTGCGCCCGCGGAGCTATTTTCGTTCACCATTGCCATTCTGCAGACTCTGTTCGTACCGAAAATTGAACTTGGGCGGTCCGCCACGTAGCCATGGCAAAAGAAGACCAACAAAAATGTAACAATGCAACATAAATAATTTACATTAAATATTAGTTACAAGCAGAACTGTAGAGTCGGAGTCGGAGTCGTCGCGGCATTTTGGCTGGAGTCAGAAATCTTGGAAAGTTTGAACTTTTTATTTTGGCATATAATATATAAAATTTGACCGCTGGCCGGATTGGTTGGTTGATATTTAATTGAATACGCATAAATAAGAAAGGTATGAACAAAACGTGACAAAATTATACATTTTTTAGTTGGAGTCAGGTTTTTGGTGAATGTTGGAGTCGGAGTCGTATTTTTTTAACGACTCCGACTTTAATTACTTGACGGCAGTGACTCCAATTACTTGACATCTCAACTACTTGAGTTTCGAGTAGTACAATTTGAAAATACTCGAGCAGTTTCAGATGTACCAAAATATATATTATTAATTCAAATTTGTGTATATAAATAGATGAAAAATACATAAATATGCACATTCAATTGCATATACACGTTTATTGCAATTTATAAATCATACAATGAATTGAATAGCGCATCTGGTTTTAAATAAGTAAATAAAATTAGGAAATTAATCTTCAACTATAAATATAATATAAAAGTATTACTCAAGTATTTTTCAAAGTATTGGTGTATCGAGAACTCCATTTTCGAATTGAAGTCTCTATTCTACGAATCCGTGATAACTCGGCACAAGTCAAGGCGGCACATGGCACGTCGACAAATGTCAAGTCGGCACACGACAGGTTGACACATAGACAATTCGGCATCTAGACATCTTGACAAAATTTCTTTTTTGTAATACAGTGAAAAAATGTATGTGAGCTCTATAAAATAATATATTGTTGATGGCTATTTCATAATAATGCTTGAAATGTGACAAATTGATATTATGTTTTTCTGGAAATGAAAGCAAATCTGGGTTTTAATTGAGTGGTAATGAACGTACATTAGTTTTACATCAAGATGATTTTAGTAAAATGGCATTAACGATCTATAATGATCAGAGTATTAATGTTTGTTTTCCCATTAAAAATGTCATTGGATTGATGATGTCTATTGATTTCTAATTGTTCTAATACATTTATGTAAAGGCCAATTAATTACGATAAATTAATCGTGATTCTGTACTGAGAGCTAGATATGGCTATGGCTGGCTATGTTAGATTGTAACAACGACATGATTTTTCATAATCTAGCATGCAAATTTTACGTAATTATGTAGGCATTCACTTCCCCTAGTGTGCCAGAAGGTGTTTTCTTCCATAAAACATCCCCTTGGTGCAGTATTTTGACGGAGATCGAATAAAAATAAGAGCAGTTTGTCTAGGTACTGAATTGTCTATGTGCCAACTTGTCATGTGCCGACTTGACATGTGTCGACATGCCATTTGCCGACTTGACTTGTGCTGGTTGGTCTGATCACCCTATTCTACAGCCCTGGTTACAGGTCATCTCTCAGAACGACAGCTACAAATTCAGGCATTTGTTTGCGGAAACATCGTTTCTCAACAAATTAAAACATCACCTGAGAAGCATTCAATTATCGCTTTTAAAATTTAAAATAAATTACTTCAATAGGGAAAATTCTAGATCTAAGAGATTGCTGAAGCGTATTGTGGATATTAATTTCATCAAGATAGTGTATAATTTCATTAAAACGATGAGACTGTGAGAATGTTTGATGATGGTTATTGCATAACGTGTGATGCAATGAGAAGAGCATCACATTCTTACCGACTAGCACAACCAGATCAACGGTTATGTTGTCAGAGAGTAAAGTTCATAACAATTCAACTCAATGGACTAATTGTCATACGAGAACATGAGAGGTGATGTGAGCCAAGTGGTTAAACTTTTCTATTATCTTATTATTTCTATTATAACTATGGTTTTTTTTTGTAGAAATATCTCAATTTTTTAACACTATGTGAAAGTCACTTTTAAGGTGTTCACTGTCAATACTTGGTGGAAAGGCATTATAATAAAAATAATAAAACATTTTTAGTACTTTTCCCACATGAGATTTATTTCATCAGGACCGGTTTCGCTCATGGCGAGCATTATCAACTGATAAGGAATACAATAAAACAGTGGTATTTATGCAAAAGTTAAGTATGAAAACAAGGTATGACAAACAATTGGTAAATCAACTAAGCAAATAAATTAAAGCAAATTACAAGAAAAATAGACTAAAAAGAAAATGTTCAAGACCTCTTAGCAATGCAAAACTAACACATCAAAAATCAATTAAGTATGAATTAAGATTAACAAAGTAAAAGCCCAAAATTAAGTGCATTTAATAAAAATAAATAAATCTACATGTCTGTCAACCATAGAAAGCTTACTACTTATACAAACAGAAAGAAAACAGGGTTCTTTTCCATGAGTTTTGTCACTGACGACTCGGGTTTCACTTTTCGGCATCTACGGACATTTCATGTGAACGAATGAACATGAAATTACGAGAAGTAAAAAAATGTTCTTAGGTTGCAATCAATATATATATTATAAGATCATCGAGATCATTATTTATAAGTAGAATGGTTTGATACGGTAAGAAAAATAACAATGTATTTTAGTTCTACATAAATTATTTTATATATTTGTTGATAGCTATTTCGGCTTGCGCCTTCGTCAGAACTACGACGGGACGAAGGCGTAAGCCGAAATAGCTATCAACAAATATATAAAATAATTTATGTATGTAGAACTAAAATACATTGTTATTTTTCTTACCGTATTGTAATGGAGTTCTACCAAGTAAATGCCTACTCAATCAATAGAATGGTTTGATTAATAAAAGCTGAAAAAAGTTCAGTTTTAAGAAGACTTGCTCATTGTTACAAGTGAATTTTATATTTTGAATTATATCTTATATAAAAACCGAAACATATTTTGGGTCTGTATTCCCTTTTGGCCACTGTTGACCAACAATGCAAAAAACGAATTGATTTCAGACCCACAGACATTTCACGCCGTTTCTGTTTTTATATATGTACTAGAGATTCCAATTACTCGAGTATCGAGTAGTATATTTTTGGCTAAAATACTCGAGTACTCGAGTAGTTTCATATGAACCAAAATATCTTATATATAAAACGAAACGGCGTTTGTATGTCTGAGGGTCTGTAATTCCCTTTTGTTTGTTTGAATTTGCCAGTTGTTTCAACTAATTTACGCCGAGGTAACATAACCCCAAACTGGTTTTATATATCGAATACTAGTATTATGATAAATCCAAACTTCAAACGCTGCTATCTCAAAACAGGGCCAAGGAGTTGTTAGAACCAGGCAAAAAGCTTAATTTCGTCATTTTTTTTTCCAACCTTCGAGAAATTTGTAAAAATCGATATCAAATTTGAGCATATGGACTCTCACGGAGTTTATCCCAACATATGGGTTTGGGAGGCGTTATGGAGGTAAACCTTTTTTCGAAAGGAATGGAAAGGAAAAACTAGGACAGAAGTTTAAAAAAAAACTATGGGTGGAGGTTTGGGGTGGTTTGGGAGGGATTTTGGTAAACACAAACCATTGATGTACTTGAACAAATTTATCGACTGAAAAAAGTTTCACATCGATCGGTCGAACAACGGCGTAGTCCATAGCGGACATACACATATTCATTCATTTTTATATATAACCAATCCAGATAGATATAGATATTATATGCATAAATAAAAAGATTTGACTTTTCAAAAATTTACGACTCCGGCCAAAGCGGCGCGACGATTCCGACTCCGACTCCACAGCCTTGCTAGATACACTGATCCGTATTAATCGACAAAATAATAAACGTGTCTTAAAAGTTAAATATACGGAAGAAGATTTTTTTGTATACATCCATGTCCTCTACCAATGTGAAGCATATGAGCGCCTGAGAAGTGAGACAAATGGCGTTTTGGAACGCCGCGACAACTCCGACAACGGCCCAAAAACCGCGACTCCCCGACTCCAAATCCACAGCTCTGGTTAGACCCTTTACAAAGTAACGTGTCAAATAGTCGTGATGTTAACTAAAATATAAATGATACACAAAAAACTTCAGTGCAAGAAAATTAAAAGGCCGATTTCCGTGTAGAGTTCGATAAACTCGAGTTGTCCTCTTGATTCGTTTCGGTTTTAAATTTAAACCAAATACAATTTCCGTGCAAGTAGAAAAATAAATTACAGCACCAAGTAGAATGAAATAATCACTTGAAGCGAAACTGTATGATAATGTCTCTGGGTTTGTTCGTATTTAATTTTGAAAAGTTTTGTTTGTCTTCAGTGAACGGATAATTTTGAATTTAGAATAATTAACGCGGCAAATTGTAAGTTTGATTAAAAGTGAATTAAAAAATTGCAAATCCGGCAGTAAAAACAATGTAAATAACAATTTGTAAGTTCTTCTAACAGTCATTGTTTTTATCAACGTGATCATTTAACAATCACGCGCCTGTCCTTCTGGAGGCATTATTTTAAACACGGAAAGAAAAATAACAATGTATTTTAATTCTACATAAATTATTTTTTATATTTGTTGATAGCTATTTCGGCTTACGCCTTCGTCAGAACTATAGTTAGAATTAAAATACATTGTTATTTTTCTTTCCGTATTATAATGGAGTTCTACCAAGTAAATGCCTACTCAATCAATATATTATTTTAAACATTTGAAACAATGTTGCATTGGATGAGTTATTTCAGTCACCAGTCACAAGGGCTTTTCGGATGGTCAATGCGCTGTCTAAGGAAGTGGACATTTTCTGTATTTTTTATTGAACTATTATCGATGGAATGACATTATAAAAATAATTATAATTTTTTAGTATTTATTCCACGATGAATTTATAAAGATCAGTACCTCGTTTCGCTCATCGCGAGCAGTTTCAACTGATGGCATCAGTTTTATTGTGATGTGCTATAGTTTCAATTACACTATTAATAACTACACCAGAGACAAAATTGTCGGCCCCCTGGTGTATTGGCCAACGTCATTTACCTGACTGGCTAGAGTCCCAATACGAGTAGCATTTTTTCAGTGGATCAATCAATACTGTTTGAAGGTATGGGCGCTCGTCAAGCGGGGCGTAGCGAGAGCGTCAAGCTGACCAATAGTTCTGCCCAATTCCTCGTATCCTTTCAATCCCTTCTCTCTCCAAAAGTGAGAGGTTGAGCAATCAAACATATATTGAGATAAAATCCGCGAAGGGTCTATATGCTGCCTGCTGGGAGCGGACATTGTAGATTTTTGTATGTAGATACACTGGAACCTCAATCTTACGTTCCCGCATTAACCGTTTTCCCGCATTGTTCGTTCATTTTCTATAATCCCGGCCCAGCACCCATAAGAACAATGTTAAAAAACTTCGAATTATACGATCCCCGATTTAACGATTTCATCGATTTAACGTCTAAATATTATGTTCCCGTCACAAATATTATACGGATTTACCGTTTTGTTGAATTTTTCTTACAAACACATTCGACTCCATCCCATCGGTTCGCAGAAAAGAACCGAAACTGCAAGTTTGTTACTATGCGAATTCGAAGGATCACTGTTAACAAGTGCGAAACTGTAAAGAAGCAACTAATTATAAAGGACTTTTTTTTTAAATGTATGTAAAAAGGTAAAATAAATAAGTTTTTTAAATGATTTACTTTTTTTATTTCATATTTTAAACTTTCTCGCATTGGCCGTTTCCCGCATTTATCGATTTTTTTTCACGGTTCCTTGAAAAACGTATTATTGAGGTTTCACTGTACTGTTGCTTGACACCAAGCCCTCGAATTATTATTAAATTCTCATGCTTATTTTCGTAATAAAAAATTTATAACGAATTTCGATTAATAGACAAACGGAATCATTAAAGTAGGCACGGCAAAACATGATATGTTTCGAAAATCACCGATGCGGTTAATAATTATGACATACTTAATTTATCTTTTGTCTGTATGGGCAAATCAAATATATGGGGAGAACCACTTACCACGAATGCTATTTAGAGTCTATTTCGTTAGTAAATATTTAAAAGACATTCCGCGCATACTTAGAACCAGCGAGAAATAAGTCATAAAGCAGTGATGCACAACCTTTTTGGCACAAGGGTAATTTTCAGATTCCTCAAAGGCCTCATTTTTAAAAGTTAATTTTGTGAAAAGTAAAAGTTCACGGTGAATACTTGGCGGAATAGTATTTTAGTTAAAATAATAACACATTTATTGTACCTGCTTATTCCACATTAAATTTATTAAATCAGGACCGGTTTCGCTCATGGAGTGCATGCTTCAAAATCAATCCCGTTCAGATCTGCTCGGGCCATGAATGTGAGGGGTAAATTCATTTTTCTAAGTCGATAGCGTTGTGAGAGGCGGCCATGAAACATTGGCTGCATATACACAACGGGTGGTGGTGGGAAAAACCAACTTGATTCATGGCGAGCATTATCGACTGAGTTTCGCTCGTGGCAAGCATTATCAGCCGATAATGCTCTCCGTGACCTGAAACCGGTCTCGATCTAATAAATTTTAATAATTTTGAATACGTACTGAAAACGTATTATATTTTTTATTATAATGCCATTCCACTAAGTATTGAAAACCTTAAAAATCAAAGACATTATTTTAAAACAACAACACAAATTTTTTTTTTATTATTCTAAGATATTTTTTTTTAATATCAGGACCGGTTTCGCTCGTTTAACCCTCCAAAACTATTTTCATATGTGAAATATTTAGTTTTTATTATAGTCAATCAGACAATACTTGTCCGTCCATAGCTCGTGGTAAGTTCGAAAGAAAAAGTTTTCTTATTAGGCCGCATGAAATTTCATACTTGGCGCATGTGGCCCGTGAACTGCAGGTTGTGAATCACTGCCTTGAAGTGTATAAACCCGCATACCGTAAGCACACGTCATTCGCTGTGAAACTATTTTACCCTACTTGAAGAAAGTTTCGCAATAAATGCCCTGAGCTTTGTGGCTATTAATTATATAAACATTACTATTAACAGTGACTATTTCACTTTACATCTAGACCTCTTTTTGTGCGATTTTAAAGTTATGCGGTTTTTTTTAATGCAATTTTTTATTTTTTTAAATATATTTTTTGGACTAAAAGAACGTACATAATTTTTCACATACGTTTCACCTGTTTATTACAATGTGACCTTGACACACGCGTCCTTGTAAATGTTATGTTCCAAAATTAAGTCGATATTGCGTCAATTAAATTCTTTAATTACGTAATTGAATTTAATTACGTTTTTAAACATGTAGGATGCAATAGACACAAAAATATGTTTACAAAAATAAAATAATGTATTATAAAACCGCATAACTCTGAAATCGCACAAAAAAAGTTCGAATGTACTCGAGAAGCTATTGCAAGCGTGGAGGCTGTTAATGATGTCGATAAAATACAGTTTCAATCATTTCACTTTCAATTGCTAAATAGGTATACCGTAATGAGCTCAACTTGAATTCATTAATACCACATTCAGTAGGTGTTTTGAATTTGTCACCTGTATTTTAGGTAAGCGGTCGTGGGCGGGTGTGCAACAGTTAAATACATGAAATGCGTCGGTGGCTGCATTGTTAAAGCACACAATTTAAATGGCAACCATTATGTTGGTCAGTAAATAATTCATTTTGGCCGGTAAATATTGGAGAAATGGTCAGTAATAAATACACGGAACGGTCAGTAAATAATTCAATTTGGACAGTATATTTTTGACATTTTTTATAAAATGGTTAGTAGATACTTTCGATGGATTCGTTAATTTCATAAAAAAATTGGTGTCTGTAAAGACGGTTTAAATAGTTTAACTTTGATTATTCATACTTTTTATGAATAAAATGGAATCATTTTTATTGAATTATCATTATTTTGTATGGATACGATATTTTGTATATTTGTTATACGTTAATCAGATTTTTAATATGCAAGAATTAATTACCTTTATTGCCGCAATTGTTGTTGTAATATAAACAATGAAAACCACATTAACATTTCACTTCACTTTATAAACAGTTGTAAACAGATCACGTGTAGGTACTGTATTTGATATTGTCTTTTTTAGACGCATCGACCAATCAAGTGGAAGAGAGATAGATGCGACACAATCCGAACGGTAGGCCGATCAGTCTCGCTCGCACGCTTGCCTTCGGCGTAACGTGACAAACGGGACAATGAGTCATGTTTTATCGTGCGTGCAGCGGGCGTTCATCGATTTATAAGACGTTGTCACGTCAAAAAAACTCACATGGCATTTAAAGAGGTAGGATATCATAAATTATAATAATAATTATCAATGGCGAGAAAGACTAGCTTTCTGTTTATCTTTAGTAATTGCGAAACAAAGCGCTGCTACTGGCTTAATGAGTGTTTCCGTAGTCTAGACCTCACACTTAGAATCTAGATTAGATAGTGATATTTTTGTTTACAAACGATATTAACTGACGTCCATTCAAGTTTGACCTGAAATGCCTGACGATGCTGAAATGCGAAACCTAGTCAAAAAATTACTAATTGTGACACGTGTTTCGCGAGCATCTTCGGACTTGATATCGTTTTACAAGATAAGTTAATCAAAAATTTAAAAAAAATAAGCGTGATACCGTCTTAATCATAAATTTTCTGACGACCATATTTGATCAATTTCACTAACTGTCAAACTTAAACTAGCCATTTATTTAAAATGACTGACCATTTGATTCAATAACTGACCACAATCACACTGATTCATTAAATACTGACATTTTCATTTATTATTGACCAAAACAAGAATAAGAGACTGACCGCCACGCCAATTTAAATTATCAAATCAAACTGAAATAATTACTGATTGAGTAGGCATTTACTTGGTAGAACTCCATTATAATACGGAAAGAAAAATAACAATGTATTTTAATTCTACATAAATTATTTTATATATTTGTTGATAGCTATTTCGGCTTACGCCTTCGTCAGAACTATATATAATTAATGTATAACTATGAAATAATTATGTCAACAAAAGAATACAGTTATATGGCGGATCGCTCAAAAACATGTAATTTTCATTTGGCCATGTATGACCAACTGTTGAATGTCGACAAATGTCAACGAACGAATGTTCTGTCATATACATATTTACAGTTAGATGAATTGTTTACGGTCATTTACGTATAAATCGTAAAACAATTGTTATATTTACAAACACATTTGATAACGCCAACAATTCATCGACGATGTATCAATGTAATAAGATTACTTTCACGGTGTTCACTGTCAATACTTGGTGGATAGGCATTATAATAAAAATAATAAAACATTTTTATAACTAAGAATTTCGACTGAATATAAAATTGAGTTTCAATATCAAATTTGAATCGATATAATTTTGTACTTCTCCATGAGTTTTATTCACGAGTTTTGTTTCATTCTAGAGTTTAAGCCAGGGCTTTGGAGTAGGAGTTGGAGTCATGGAGTTGGAATTTTTAAAAGTTTAAACTTTTTATGTTTGAATATAATATGTCAAATTTGGCTATTGGCCGGATTGGTTGGTTGATATATAATTGAATACACATAAATAGTAAAGGTAGTCGGAGTAAGATTCGTATTTTTCATAACGACGGCTTAAACTCATGGAATAGTACAAAATTCAAACGATTCAAAAAACAATTTTAGTACGTATTCCATATTAAATTTATTAGATCAATACTGGTTGATACCAGGGCTGTGGAGTTGGTAAAACAAAGTCCCGACTCCGACTCCAGCATTTACCAAAACCACAACTCCGACTCCGACTAAAAAAAGGTTAATATCGTCACTTCTTTTCCCTAATTTTCTTATTTATGTGTATTCAATTAAATATCAACCCTATCAAAGCGGCCAAAAGCCAAATATAACATATTAAATGAAAAATAAAAAGTTCAAGCTTTTCAAAATTTCCGAATCCGAGTACGACTCCGGCCAAAACACCGCGACGACTCCGACTCCAACTCCACAGCCCTGATAATAACTGATTTGTTTATAATGCTCGCCATGAGCGAAACCGGTCATGATCTTATTCATTTTATTATTCATTATAAATTCGATTAACAGAAGACTTTTAAGGTGTTCACTATCCATACTTATATAATAAACTCATTAAATTAGAAAAATAATAAAATATTCTTTGTACCTATCCCACAGTAAATTTTTTAAATATCAGGACCGGTTTCACTTGTCACGAGCATTTTAAAGTTTGTCAGAGTCACTTACTGCCTTTTTGCTTGGATACGTAGCACAATGGTGGAATGAATACAGAACGATTTATCACTGATGCTGTTCGTAAAATCACTAGAACTCTGGGAATCCCTTGAAAGATGTTCACCTTGAAGTGCGTTGCACATTTTGTTGATACCTGATTATTTTTTGTGTTGCCAGTTGACTTTAATTATAACTCAATAATAAATTGAAACAAGTGTTACCACAAACACGTCTCGGAATCGAATAATAAAAATATAAGAATTGATCTTGGGGCCTCAGTTTTTATATGAACCATAAATGATACATTAATACTTTCGGTGGCTTCGGCGGTAACTTTGTGGAAGTTCATTTTAATATAAAATTTAAAATAACTTTGATTATTCCACGTATTGTGCTACTACTAACTGTGACACGTGTTTCGCCTCTTTCATAGGCATCTTCAGACTTACTATCGCAAAGTTTGCTTAAGTAATGAAGCAAGATTAATTCTAACATTTTAACCAGACGAGTAATTAAGAAATACTTCACCGAGAGATTAATTCTAACATTTACTCTAACATTTTAAAATAGCATTTTCAACTGATGACAATGCTCGCCATGAGCGAAACCGGTCATGATCAAATAAATTTTATGTGGAAAAAGTACTAAAAATATATTATTATTTTTATTATTATGCCTTTCCACCAAGTATTGACAGTGAACACCTTAAAAGTGATTCCTTTAATAAGTAATCTTTTATATGAGACTTTGTATATTTCACATAATAGAGCTTAATATATAGCAAATTATAAGCAGGTAATTTCATCGATTAACTAAATTTTTGATTCTTTTATTTTAAAATGATAAAATTACCAAATTGGGATTTTTCCTTTTAACGGTGAGGAACTGCTTACATTATTTCCAATTGAAGGGTTTACCCTACACGATTGATTGCATATCATTAGTTAATATTTTGTAATTTTAACGTCATTAGTAGTGTAATTATTTGTTTGCTTTGTTTTGATTCTATCCTTGCTTCCCGTAAAAAGGAATACATACATTTTGTAATTTTATCATTTAAAAATATTAAAATCAATCTTGCTTAAAGGAATTAAGCAAACTTTGGATAGTAAGACGCCTTTGAAAGAGGCGAAACACGTGTCTGAATTGATAGCACAATAGTGGAATAATCAAAGTTATTTTAAATCTTATATATAAAACCGAAACGGCGTATGTATGTATGTGGGTCTGTAATTCCTTTTTGCATTGTTGGTCATTAAGTTGCCATAAAACGAATATATGAAAAATATGTAATTTTTATCGGCAAAGACATTTAGTCAAATGTAATTAATTAGTCTACTACTGAACTTTTCCCGGCTTTTATTATTAATAACAATGTTTATTATTTACGTGAAGGTATTATTTGACAGCAAATTAGATTTTTTTCTTGAATTTGGACGTTTTAATGGGCGAGAATGGGGCTGTCATCAAATTAAATAAAGTTTGTTATTGTATTTTAACTCTATTTTGGATAAAAATAATAACACATTTTTAGTACTTTTTCAACATGAGATTTATTTCATCAGGACCGGTTTCGCTCATGGCGAGCATTATCAACTGATAAGGAATACAATAAAACAGTGGTATTTATGCAAAAGTTGAGGATGAAAACAGGTTTTCTTGTAATTTGCTTTAATTTATTTGCTTAGTTGTTTTACCAATTGTTTGTCATACCTTGTTTTAATCCTTAACTTTTGCATAAATATCACTGTTTTATTGTATTCCTTATCAGTTGATAATGCTCGCCATGAGCGAAACCGGTCCTGATCCAATAAATTTAATGTGGAAAAAGTACTAAAATGTGTTATTATTTTTATTATAATGTCTTTCCACCAAGTATTGACAGTGAAAACCTTATAGGTGATCTATTTTGATGATAGATTTTGTGATATAATTATGTCGAATGATATAACATTAAATAATTATTGGTCGCTTAGTCCGAGCGACGCCGGGAAAAAGTACTAGTTTTATATAAAAATGAACTTCCACAAAGTTACCACCGAATCCATCGGAAGTATGTATGTATTTAATTCATTTATTAATATTTTGGCGTTGTAAGTATCTGGGACACAATTATATTGGTCACACATTTTAAATCAATTAACCGCGAGACATTAAACTGTTTATTAATATAATAAATATTTGTGGTATAGCGATTGCTGAAAATAACACAGTATATCTGCACTTTGTGAAGAAATAGAGTGTTCATTTATACGGTAAACAGAGCCAGTGAAAGTTTTAGCTCGGCGAACACGTTTTCAGTAATGTTACGTAATTTTCTGACCACCGTGTAATTTTTAAACACTCATTATTGGTAAGTGTAGAATTTTTATCGATCGATGCCAAAAAAAAGGGAAAACCAAGTGGGTTTTTGTGACGTAAATTATATTGAATGACGATTGAATATTTTTTATATTTTTAACTGATTGAATATAACATGTTATATTGATGATTAATGTGTATTCAGAGTATGACTATTAACCCTTTGCACTCGTCAATATATTATTTTTTTCTTTCCAGCAACTGCTGAATAGATTTGGGACATTGATTAATATCAAAAAGTATGCGTATTTATCAGAATTTTAAAATGAAAAATATACCACATTATGACATGCCGTTACCGTTAACTGACATTTTTGCCTAAAATGATATTTTGATTGGAAAAGCTTGTATTAACTGCATTCTATCATATATTTATATGAATTTCAGAATAATTTATGGATGAATAACGGAGTAAGCAGAATTCCGAAGTTGCACTGCATCTGCACACTTTTTTTACTAAATTTATTTAACAAAGTTCTAAGATTACCATCATTAAGATTGAGGTGTGAAAATATGCTTAAAATAAGTAATTTGAAGCATTTTTACTTGCTTATTGTTACAAGTGAATTTTATTCAATCAAAACTTCGGTAAATTATGGATATACGGTCACGGGACAGAATCACGATCCTCTCGAGCTAAGCTCAAAAAATTTATACATACTGGCTTATAATTTTATGTTTTGACTTTAATCTTTGAGTTCTTGTTGATTATTATAAAATTTGGAGAATATTACTGATTATTGTATGAGTTCTGAAAAAGATTTTTTTTTATAATATTAGCCTATAATAAAATTATTTATTTTATTTTAAACAAATAATAAACATATGTGACTGTCTCTATCTGTATAATATTATTGTTTGTGTAGTTTGTGGTTGCATTTTTGCATCTAAATTAAAACAACTCGATTTTATAATATTGCAAAGTATTCTTTAGGATCTTCTATCATAATAAATTTCAAAATTAAAGACGAAACATTTCAAAAAAAATCGTAAGCCTTACATTCATTTCATTTAATGTGCTTATTTTTCATAAATCTCGTGACCATATATCCATAATTTACCGAAACCTTAAGCGCTTATATCTCAAAACAGTGTCGACTTGGTAGAGTTGTATTTTACATATTTCACAAAAGTTTTTATAGTTCAGGACCGGTTTCAATAAAAAATGCTCGCAATGTTAGATTTTTAGTAAACAGGATTCAGCATAGGTTTTCAAAATGAGTCACGACGATTAATTGTCATTTTAAAAATCAGCTATTGCAAACGAAATACCTCGACGGGGCGTGCTTGGAATTTCTCCTACCTGCTTCGTTTTCAGTTGTGCAGTCTGTTATTGCATATCACTCGAGAGAGTCTGTCGTAACAGCAGATATTATTGAAAACAAGTTTAGACAAGCTAGACTTTCACCGCTCCTATATTATTAAACGTACTATTGCCATTCCGAGTGGCACTTTGATTTTTCAATATACTACCAAGGTTTCCTTCTTAGTCTATCTTGATAAGAATACTATGTATTATCAAAAAATATTTTTTTTGATAACCTCATAGTGCTAGTGACTTACTACGTAGTCCTATACTAGTATCCTTTCAATCCCTACCAGTTCTCGTAAAAAAACATGTTTTGAGATATTTTTTAACTCCGTGACGAGTTTAAAGACAGATCGGTTTTGCTGAAATTGTTCACAATTAGCAAAACCTGGCTTAGAAAAAAAAATGGTGCAAGCTGAGGGCTCGCTTCTTATTGAATTAGTTATATTGAACAGGTAAAATTTCTATATAGAACTAGCTGTACCCCTGCGCGCATTGCTAAAAGCTGTTGCTTATAAAGAAATTTGTAACCAAAAATATTCGGGGGTGGAGAAATTAAGGGGTGTAAGGTGTAATGAAGTTTGGGGGGCGTATACCAGAAACCTTCCAAGGAGTGAACTCAAAAAAAATTCGTAAAGTTTAAAAAAAAAAATTGGGGGTGGAGGTTGGGGGTGGTTGGGAGGGAGGGTTTGTAGACCAAAAAGTTTGCGGAAGTGTACTCAATAATTTTTAAAGTTTCACATCGATCGGTCGAGCGGTTTAGTAGTCCATAGCGGAAATACAGACAGACAAACATTCATTTTATATAGTCCGCTCCCAACTTGGAGCAAATGGACTCCTCACGGAGTTTATCTCAACAATTGTTTTTTCTACGAGAACTGCTTTACTCAGTTGCTCAACCTCTCTTTTTCGAAGAGAGTAGGGATGGAAAGGATACGAGGACTAGGACAGGACTAGTGATTGGTTAATCGCTGTCACTATGCGTCGATCTTTGGGATCGGAAAGGTGGGAAGGGATTTTAAACAACACTAACACCCGTGCCTTTGAACAGATTTATCGACTGAAAAAATTCGCTCGTACGGGGCGATCCGGCACGCAACAACGCCGTTGACACTGCGCCACGGAACGCACTTGTGTACCGATATTGTACTTTATATTAAATTTAAAATAACGATTATTTACCAAGCTGGTTGACTCAAATTTGGCCACTAAACAGAATGAATAATCTACTCAGCAAGACAAATAATAAGTAACATTTTTTAAAAAGAACTTCCACGTTCCCCTAATTAAGAATATTGTACTTAATTCTTCAGTCTGATGTAATGGTAATATTACAAGGTTGCGAAACTCTGAATCAAACAACATACAACTCTCACATCAATTAAAAATAATTACACCTTAAATTGGAGTAAATTCGGTTTTCTGAAAAGCCGTTTTTTTGTTGCATATTTTCGTATAGCGTTATGGAAATTGCGGCTGAGATAAAAAGATACGGTGGCGTAGAACCTAACCTATAACGGAAGGGTGGTGGGACAACCAACATGTTCAAATCCAAAAAATGATATTTTAATATATAAAGCGTTATTTAAGTAAGATTAAACAAATTCATTGTTTATTTTCATTGTTAGAATTTTGCGATTTTAGCCAACGCGGAAGAGTTGTAAATTTCGTCTGATTACGTTAATATGCAGACATCATACAAGGACATTGAGTAAATGAAACATAAGAATTCATAAGGATGATACGCATGATGCCCTAAATGGAGTTGTCGATGTCGTGTTGTCTGTTAATAATGATCAGGCGAAACGAATATAATTTTGAAGGATGCTATTTTTAATTAGAAGTGAAACATTAAAAGTATCCCCCTCGCTTAACACGCGCCTGCTTAACACGGTTTCAGTTTCAGTGGAAAATTGTTTTCGACGTTTTGTAGACGAAATTTTAATACGCCGCACTAACAGTCCAACGAAATGGAACGTTTAATTGAAGAAGAATTTGGTCGACGGGTGTCGCCTGAAATCAGAATCCATTGAAAGCGACACCGAAAGTTCTGGTCCAATTTCATTACTGCTCAAACAATAAAAAGTGGATTGCAAATGGCAAGAAATATAAAGTTCAAACTCTAAATAATGATCCGATATGGACAAATCAACGGGACATTAAACAATGCGCGCCAGGTATGAAGAGTTTACAAGAATATCATGAAAATGTAATTGAAAGTTATAATTAAGTAGTTTGACTGAGGGTGCTTGATGAAATTTCAATAAATTTGAATTGTTTGAATTTTGTTTCAGATTTTGTCAAAATATATATCATCATTTCAAATTTTAGTCATATCAATAATTATTTATGTTCTTCAAGCCATTCATCAATTTCAGATCCTCCACCTATTGCACGAGCGATATTAATAATTTCCATGTTTATAGGTTTCAATTTCACTACTTCAAAAAACGTCGTCATTTTTTTCGAAAACTAAACCGTTTAACCGAAACCGTTTAATAATTTTATTTTTTTTGATATCTTTGTAATTTTAAAAATAATTAGAATCAGGAATTAATTTTATCAAAACAACTCACCACTAAAAGATTTTGGCCATTGGTACAATGCAAATTTTTTTTTATAACTTACATTAAAATAAATATATTCTATTTCATTTAAAAATATATATATGTATATATTGAAAATATAAACATCATGGATTTTTTCCAATGGACTCACCGTATAGCATTGTCGTGTCAGTTGTGGGCGCGGGGCCAAATGTTGTCGATACAGGCGGGGGCGTTGAAGGATGCGAAGCCGTATCCCCGGCGCCTCCTCCTCCGACTCCACCAAGCGCTCTCGCCGCGCTCACAGTCCACGTGGCGTTGTTTTGGTCGACGGGTGTCGCCTCACTTCCATTGAACACTCCAGCTAGAAATCATTTGAATGAAATATTAATTCAGGAAAAATAAAGTTCAATCCTCCACAAAGTAACCGCCGAATACATCGAGGGAAAAACTCGATATCTCAACTCAGTGATTATCGAGTAGTAAAATTTTAAAATATTCGAGTAGTTTCAGATGTACAAAAATATATATCATCAATTCAAATTTGCATATATATTATATGTTACAGTGGAACTGTATTCTCGGTGAAAATATATTCTTCTCCAAGCTGTCATTGAAATTAAATTTAACCGAAATTTAATAATTTTATTTTCTATTCGTTGTAATCAAAAATACTGTGAGTCATACAATTAAAACATTTCCGGTACACTCAACTTTATAAATAACTATTAAATATAAGTTTCATCTATGACTTGCTTTTTTTTAGAAATGTAAATAATTAGTTAATGTTTCTAAAAAGCGTTGGCAGATAATCGGTTAAAAATATGGCTTGATATTTGCAACGCAACGGAAAAAATTTTAAATGCTTAATATTTGTTCGAAGAGCGAAGAGGAAAAAATTATAAATGCACTTAATCAACATTAAATATACCAGTGAAACTGTATTCTCAGTGAAAATATATTCTTCTCCAAGCTGTCATTAAAATTAAATTTGACCGCCCTATGTTTGTGTGTGTTTTTATCTGGTTCTCTTTTTATGAAAGGGACTACTTAGTGATTTTGTTTCATTGAAGCAAACCAAAATTTTAGGCCGGCAAATCATCGACTGAAGCCAATAATTTCAATGATCGTGACCAGTGAACTCATGTTGTCATACAAATCTATTATTTGATACATTTTCACTGAGAATACAGTTTCACTGTAACATATATATGTTTAACCATGTCGCTCCCAACTTGGAGCATATGGACTCCTCACGGAGTTTATCTCAACATATATATTTTTTACGAGAACTGCTTGTTACTCAATTGGTCAACCCACTCTTTTTCGAATAGAGTAGGGGATGGAAAGGATACGAGTACTCAGACAGGACGAGTGGTTAGCTAATCGCTATGCGTCGCTCTTTGGGATAGGAAAGGTGGGAAGGGATTTTTAAATACATATACACCCATGCCTTTGAACAGATTTATCGACAGAAAAAATCTGCTCGTACCGGGAATCGAAACCGGCGGGTCCGGACGCACGCCAACAACGTTGACCACTGTGCCACGGACTGAACATATATAAATAAAAGACAAATAAGAATCTTAAATTTCATTTATACATTAATTTCAATTTCTGAAACATATCTTATATATAAAACCGAAACGGCGTATGTATGTCTGTGGGTCTGTAATTCCCTTTTGCATTTTTGGTCATTAAGTTGCCATAAAAACGAATATGAAAGAAAATATGTTTAAATTTTTATCGGCGAAGACATTTAGTCAAAATGTAATAAATTAGTCTTCTACTGAAGTTTTCCCGGCTTTTATTAATATAATAATGTTTATTATTTACGTGAACGTATTATTTGACATTTCTTTGACAGCAAATTAGATGCTTTCCTTGAATTTGGACATTTTAATGGGCGAGAATGGGGCTGTCATCAAATTAAATAAAGTTTGTGATTTTATTTTAACTCTATTTTGGATGTTAGATTTTGTGATATAATTATGTCGAATGATATAACATTAAATAATTATTGGTCGCTTATTCCGAGCGACGCCGGGTAGCAATACTAGTATTTCATAAATTATAGAGAATTAAACGTCTCAAATTTTGAATTGGTTCGAAGTTTTGTTTTTATAATTCCCACAATAGAAAAAACTCTCTCTGTTGCTGTGGACTTCGGTTTTATAGTTAACAATGTAATACATAGTCTAGTTTTTCTAAATAAGTAAATATATCTTCATTTATAAATTACGAGTATATAGCACTTGAAAATGGACGAGTATTCTCTCCTCGAATTGGAGTATCTACTAAATAAAATTGGCAAAGAGAGGTTAAGCAAATAAATAAAGAAAGTTTTCACGTAGAAAATTTTCTTAGAGGAGTTTAACTTCATCCAACCTTCAATTAAATGCATTCAAGTCTGACACTTACGGTTGTACCCTATCAAAGCCAAGTGCCATTTGTTCGACGAATGCATACCGACTGTGCTTTTACTGTGCTACGTTTGCGAGTCATGGCACATTACAAAAGCACTGCGTAACCTTTTACACTTGGGCCTCGTATACACGGATGTAAAAATTGTGACATATTTTTATACAACACGCTTTATATAACACGGCTTAAGGAAAACAAAGTCAAATAATTAACATGTTTGACTTGTACGTCCGTGGAACGTGCCATGACAAATCTCACCGAACATGTCAAGACTTTTGTTTTTATACCTGATGCAAGAGATTATACGAGGAAAAAGAATCTTGATTTAAAAATAGTATTGATATTGGACAATGCACCAGGACATCCGTTTAGCTTAAAACATCCTAATGTTATTTTTACCATCAAACACTACGTCTGTAATTCAGCCCTTAGACCAGGGTATATTTTTCAAAATTTAAAGCATATTATATTCGTCGAACCTTGTATAACACGGATTTGTATTACACGACGTTTTTGTGGAACCATATAACCGTGTTATACGAGGCCTAAGTGTACCTATAGAGCACGCTGACTCGATTGCAACGAAGGTTAACTTCATTGCATTTGAAAAATGTCTCTATATATCATAGGTGGCCAGACTTTTTTGCCCGCGGTCGGCTTTGGCTTGAAATTATTGGCGGTGATCGACCAACATTAATAGTAGTATTTACAATTGTCCATCAAAAACCGTGTTCATTGAATTGTGTGTCTTAGTTAATGTTTGTAACATGACATAATGTAATATATTTTTCGGTACGGAAAGAAAAATAACAATGTATTATACAATAACAGAATAGTTCTGACGAAGGCGTAAGCCGAAATAGCTATCAACAAATATATAAAATAATTTATGTAGAATTAAAATACATTGTTATTTTTCTTTCCGTATTATAATGGAGTTCTACCAAGTAAATGCCTACTCAATCAATATATTTTTCGGTATTTGGTTTTATCATGCTAATAAATACGCAAACCCTGTGATATCAATCAATTTCTGAAATCTATTGAGAATTTGCTGGAAAGAAAACAATTATATATTAAAGAGTGCAAACGGTTAATATTAAATTCATATGAAGGTACATTATTGGAGCTGTAATAGTCACACTACACTGTAAGCTGTATTTAATTTAACCCGGGATTTAGATAGAGATTTTCGTTGATAATCGGCTAATTTTGAGATTTTAGCAAGTCACACGACTTGTCTAGCACGCTTCTTGGGATGGGCACCAGATATTTGTACAGATCAGATAGGCGATCACCTAGGAATCGCTACGTGATCGACGCTTTGGCTACCCTTGCTATATATCTTCGATTCTTCACTAGTGTCAATAAACTAGTTTAACAGTAGTTTTGTATCAAACTGATTTCAGTGGCTGAGCTAGTCACTAGTCAATTTGTTTTATTGTCTACTAGTATTCGAACCCGGCTTCGCTCGGACCAGTTTGGGGTTAATTTCACCTCAGCGCGTAAATTCAGACGGGCCAAGTTGAAACAACTGGCAACTTAATGACCAACAATGCAAAAGGGAATTACAGACCCACAGACATACATACGCCGTTTCGGTTTTATATATAAGATATTTTGGTTCATATGAAACTACTCGAGTACTTGAGTATTTTGTAAAATGTACTACTCGATACTCGAGTAATTGGAGTCTCTACACACACATTGATAACGAAACAAATTTACCGTCGAAACTTTCGCGAGCGAAATCAATTCGTTTGTTTGAACTTGCAACAACAATGCAAAAGGGAATTACAGACATACATCCCCCGTTTCGGTTTTATATATAAGATTATTGATTGAGTAGGCATTTACTTGGTAGAACTCCATTATAATACGGAAAGAAAAATAACAATGTATTTTTAATTCTACATAAATTATTTGATATATTTGTTGATAGCTATTTCGGCTTACGCCTTCGTCAGAACTAGTTCAGAAATAGTTCTGACGAAGGCGTAAGAAACTTTCGCGAGCGAAATCAATTCGTTTGTCTGAACTTGCAACAACAATGCAAAAGGGAATTACATACCCACATACATACATACGCAGTTTCGGTTTTATATATAAGATTATCAACACACTAGTGCATGGTTCAAAATCGGTACCGTGCAGACTTGCTCGGGCCATGAACGTGAGGGGTAAATTCCTTTTTCTATGTCGATAGCGTTGTGAAAGGCGGCCATGAGACATTGGCCATATTAGTTAAGTCGCCTTTGCCAATTGGATAATCTGCATGATTGCGTTATCATTAATAATAATCAAAAACAACTTACTTCCAGCCAAAATTGCTATCAGCACAGCGACAACTAGCACGAGTCCAACAGTCCACCAAGCGCACGTTTTCCAGTTTCTGTGAGATCTCTTGTCCATGGTAACAATTAGTTTTTCTCCCCTGCAGACAAAGAAAAACAAAATCATCAATAAAGAACCTAACAATGTCTACATGCAAATCGATCAATCGAAGCAAACGGTTTTACATTTACTTGGTAGAACTCTATTATAATACGGTAAGAAAAATAGCAATGTATTTTAATTCTACAGAAATTATTTTATAGAATTGTTGATAGTTATTTTGACTTACGCCCTCGTCAGAACTATGCTTTGAACGTGCATTAGAACAAACATATATACCTTGCATAGATAGGGTACACAATACATTTTCTTCTCTGTTCCACCATCTTAATTTTATATGGAAATAATAAGTTATTGAATGTCACAAATTGATTTGATGTATTCATGAAGTGAAAGTAATCTGGGATTTTACTAAGAGAGAATAAACGTAAAAGTAGTAATGTATCAAGTTGATTTATTTAAAATTGCATTAATGTTTATTAATGGCTAAAGAAGTGGTGATGTGTTAGTTGTGATTTGTTCATTAAGAATGTCATTCGATTGATTATACCTATTAATTTCTAGCTGTTCCAATGCATTTAACTTAAGGCCCTGATTACAAGAATTTAAACAAATAGGGACTAAATTTAGGTCATGAGATTCCTCTATGAGGTATGCCAAGGATGTTTAAAGGAATATGGCAAATTAGATATAAAATATTATTATTTGCTTTTGATAAGAGATTTGAGCAGCTTTGTACAAATAGTTAGAACGTTTTTAAGCCATGTCCTCTCTAAATTCGGAGCATTTTATGGACTCTTAATGGATATACAATTTTAAATAACTTTGATTACTAATTGTGAAACCTGTTTCGCCTCTTTCAGAGGCATCTTCGGACTAACTATCGCAAAGTTTGATTATATAATGACCTTAATTACTAACATCACTGACATTACTTAAGCAAACATTGCGATAGTAAGTCCGAAGATGCCTCTGAAAGAGGCGAAGCACGTGTCACAATTAGTAACACAATACATGTAATAATCAAAGTAATTTTAAATTTAATATTTAAATGAACTTCCACAAAGTGATCGCCGAATCCAATCGAAACTCTAAAACTCTAAATGGAGTTTCTACTAGAACTTATCTTTACTCAGTTGCTTACCCTCTCTTTTACTTATTAAATTAGTAGCAATGTAAAGGGTAGGACTTTGACTGGACGAATTTAACTGAGCTTCAAGCAATAAGGCGTGTTAGAGTCAAATTACTTTCCATTTCTTTCGTCTTTAAGTTTAATTTTAATATTCAAGTTGCATTCCCTTCCTATCGTTGCTGCCAGAAAGGCTGTAGCGGCAAGCAATCCCTAGTAAAGCCAGTTCAAGAGGTTAACTTACTTTTACTTTTAACCTATGGAGGGTCATCGAGAAGAATGACTATCGGTCTATAGGATTCTCTTTTTTCGAAACTTAACGAAAAAAATAATTCGATTAAGTATCGAAAAAAGATAATATTAATTCAACATTGTAAAAAAATATTTTTGATCAGTCTGATCTTTGCAACGCTTTTTATCATTCTAAGAAGAGGGCCACCGAAATTTTAATGCGGGCCGCCCAAGTGCTTACTTTTCAGTATCATACAAAGTTGCTGTTGCGAAATAAGTCATAATAATTTTTCAAACAATGTTCGTAATACTGTCACAAAAACACAAAACTCATTCTCGAGTTCCATTTTGTTTCTTTTTCATTATTATGACAACAAATGATGTTTGAATTCGCAAGTATTTTTGCGTTTACGTAGGTGTATGGTAAATATTTATAAAACAATGGGAAACGTGCTGGCTTATGCGTACATTCATAAAATTTATTTAACCTCTTTAGTGCCAGTAAAAAATTTGAACATAATATTCATGTAAATTATATTTAAGCACTAAATACCGTTCATATATCTAGCCCAGTCCCTGGTGCAATGGTAAACATTGTTGGCCTTTGTGACGGACCACCCTGGCTCGAGTTCCTGTGCAACAGACTTATCGATGCTGTTCGAAGGTAATGGGTACTTGTGTTCCCTTCCCACCGTTCCGATCCGATCCCAAAAAGCGGCGTATACCTAACCGTCGTGTTCTCGTCCTTGAATCCTTTCAATCTCTACACTCTTCGAAAAGGAGAGGTTCGGACTTCCTCACAAGTATTATTACATAATATCCTCAATAGAACAGGCTGTTCGTTACAGCCAAATATATTCCCACTGGGTTTAACCATTCCAATTGATTGCATCTCATCAGTTTATCATTTTGTAATGTTTACGGCATTTGTTTTAATCATCCCCTCCTTGCTTACTGTAAATAGGAAGAATCCCAAAATCCATTTTGCAATTTATCATTTTAAAATATTAGAATCAATCTTGTTTTATTGCTAAAAAAAACTTTGTGATAGTTCAAAGATGCCTTCGTGTCGTGTAAATTTGTACATTGAAGACAGATAGATCAATATCATATCGTCGATGCACATCAAATATGGGCTTTGTGTTTCTGAGGACATTCTGAGATAATCGACAAAAACTGTTAAATAAAAACTAAACTAAAAATAACATTTTTCACTGTTTTTTTTGGCATGGCTCATGTCTTTTTCGTCGTATTTAATACTAGCTGTCAAAAAAATTCAAATTTGGTAACTAAGCATGAGTCTAGTGTATAGTTAACAGAATCAGAATAAATGAGATTCTATTATCAATAAATTTGAATGTAGGAAAAAAAAAAGTAAGCGAACTGTATCTCATTTTCGCAAAAGTGGTCACATAGCCCACATTTGATGGGCAACGACGATATGTCATCATAATTCTCTATCAAACAATGTTGCATTCTGTCTCGTATTTCGTATCAGTTCAGCAACAGAGTAACAAGCAGTTCTCGTAAAAAACTGACTTTTAGATAAACTCCATTCGGAATAAGTATGCTCCACATTTGGGAACTACGTATTGTGTTACTCATTTGTGAAACGGGTTTCGCCTCTTTCAGATTCATCTTTGGACTTACCATCCTCCTCTCCTTAAAAAAGAACAATCGCAACCTCTTTTTTTGTATTTTATCATTTTAGAATATAAGAATCAATTTTTCTTTATTACTCGAGCAAAGTTTCCGATATTGATGCCTCTGAAAGATACGTGGAATAATTAAAGTTACTTTATAAAAAAAAAAAATATACTTTCCAAAGCAATTAACTAAGATTTATATTGGAAATATTACTCTATACATAAAATACATCCTGGGCGTCTAAGTGTATAGTTAATCGAACAATTCTATTTGGCTTTACGGAAACGCCATAAAAATGTACTCGTGTACAATGAACTTTGCTGAAGAAAGCCACGACTCGGTATTGTTTCAAATCTTTGCCATTTTCTTATTCAAAATAAAAGAATTATAATAATTTTTACGTAACGATGTGATAGCACATTATTATTAAATATTTTGGGCACGTTTTCGAAATTTTAAAATGCCGGCATCGCCATTTTAGAAAATGAATCAACTAATAAATTCAGCTGTCTCTGAAACAAAAGAAGATCATTTGGAAAAAAAAACAAATGAACTTTTGACTGTTCGTCATTGGTGTAGGTTGGAGATATTTATGATAGCAGTGGATGGAAAATAGCGGCACACGGGCAACACCCGGTATGCGTTGTCTAAAGTTTGGAGGCTTTTTGGCATATCCCCGGGAGAAAAAAACATTGCTATGACTTTTTGAAGGTCATCAACTGAAACTTTTAATTATATTTGTTTGTTGTAAAAAATGGATAGTTACTATCAATGTTCTCTCTAAGCTACTGATGCACAACCTTTTTGCAAGAAGGGCCAGATAATCAATTCTCAGATATTTCGAGGGCCGCATGAGTAAAACTGATTAATGTATATAAAATTGAAAATTTTATTGTTTTATATTGTTCATCCATCGTCTGTAAAAGGTTCTGAAGAAAAAATGGTGATTAATATTTGTCATTGCGGGCCACATGAAGTGTCATTGAGGGCCGCAGGTTGTGCATCACTGCTTTAAGCCAAGAGGTTCGTTGCGCGCAAAATTGAAAGACAGTACATGCCGATCCAAGAAATGCGCGGCATAATTTCAATTATCGAGCAATTTTTGTTAAAATGCATTATTTGGATGCCATATTATCGACATTAGAGCGAGCATGGATCAATTAATAACTATTTAATTAATTAAGGCTTATGTCGTTAAATTTATCTAGAATTAGAGTGCGCGCCAACTTGGGACCAGTGCGCGGAAGTTCGAAAACTGCTGCGCGACCGCACACGTGAAGGAACATTACATACAGCTGACGTCAATGTGCCATGCATTTAGTATTACATTTTTATTTAGAAACGGGAGACTGAGATAGTGAAGGAAAGAAAAAAAAAATCGTTGTTGAAAATGTTGACTTCTCTTGGAAGTGCATTGTTCAACAAGATGATTTTCACACCACCACTCGTTGTGTACATGTTACAGTGAAACTGTATTCTCAGTGAAAATATATTCTTCTCTAAGCTGTCATTGAAATCAAATTTGACCGCCCTATCTTCAGCCCTATGTTTGTCTGTATTTTTTTTTGGCTCTCTTTTTATGAAAGGGACTACTTGCTGATTTTGTTTCATTGAAGCAAACCAACAATTTAGGCCGGCAAATCATCGACTTGGACCAGTAATTTCAATGATCGTGACCAGTGAAATTATGCTGTCATACAAATCTATTCCTTGATACATTTTCACTGAGAATACAGCTTCACTGTAACATATATACAGCCAGCAATGTTTCAAAGTTTTGCTAACAGCCGCGTACGAATTGGGTGCACGTATGTTTGATGTTTGATGATGACTTATTAACTTGGCCTCTAAAAATTTAAGAAAAAAATTACCATATTTAAAATTGTCTGCTAGCTATAAGATTGTGAAACGAAAGAATTCCTTTTATGAAATTTGGTTGAATAATTCACAGCTTAAGTTTAATTACATTATTTGACCTATGCCCAATAGATTGTGGTGTAACACCTTTTAAGCACTGAATAGATACTTTCAAAAATTACATTTTAGATAGATCTCAGTTCTAAAAAAATGTTTGCGACCCCTGATTTCAAGTATGACAAACAAAACAAAAAAAAACTCACATGGCATTTATAGAGGTAGGATATCATAAATTGTCAATGAAAAAACGGCAACATAATAGTAATAATTATCAATGGCGATAGTGATTCCGGTATTGTGAGAAAGACCAGCTTTCTGTTTAATCTTTAGTATGATGCCTCATTGCGAGCGTAAAGCGCTGCTACTGTTTCAGTGTAGAGTGTTTCAGTAGTCTAGACTTCACACTTAGCATCTAGATTAGATAGTGATCTACTTTTATTTTTGTATACAAACGATATTAACTGTTTACTTCGCGTCAGTTCAAGACCATCCGTAGACCTGAAACGACTGACGATGCTGAAATGCGAAACCTAAGTCATTAGCGACAAAATTCATGGAAAAGTACAAAATTCGGACGATTCAAATTTGATATTGAAATTCCATCAAGCACCTTCAATCGATATTCTTAATTAGTGTTCTAATTTAATTTTACTATATTAACGATATAAACTGTTTACTATGAGTCAGTTCAGGCTCATTCGTGCATTTGAAATGCCTTTGAAGATGCCAAAAATCATAACCCAGTTCGTAAGTGACAATATTCATGGAAAAGTACAAAATTCAAACGATTTAAATACAATTCTAAGATAGTATAAAATGAAAAATAATTGTGATTATTCCACTTATTGTGTTACTAATTGCGACACGTGTTTCGTCTCTTCCAGAGCCATCCTCACACTAACCGTCGCAAAGTTTGGTCAGTCCCTGTGGTCTAGTGGCAAGAGCTTTGTCCTAGCGATCAGAGGGCCCGGGTTCAATTCCCGGCAAGGTCAGATTTTTTCAATTGAAAAAAAAAGATCTTGGACTGGGTGTATGTTATTTATCGTTGACATTGTGCCCAACTGATTTATTCGAGTTAATCTCGTATGACTTTCACGATTAAGAATATTTGGCGCATTGGCTGTAATGACAAATATTTGTATGTTAAAAATTATAAAAAAATAAATATATTATGTAATAAAGCAAGTTTGATTTTAATATTTTAAAATGATAAATTACAAAATGGAGTTTGGGATTTTTCATTTTTACGGAAAGCTAGGAGGCGGTTAAACTTCTCCTATATACAGCAATAACTCGTCCAATTATGGTGTACTCCACACCAGTGTGGGCGTTTGCTCACCAAAAGCACTCCAGGTTGTTCAGAATAAGTCATTGAGGCAAGTATGTGTTGGTCCTTGGTTCGTGCGTGGTTTGCTGTTACACAGAGATTTAAGTGTGCCCACTATTCGCGAATTCGTTCGTGAAACCTCTAAAAAGTTTCATAAGGCTGTGGGTCTTCACGATAACCCAACAATCTCTTGCTTGCAGAATTATGACGAGAAGGCCTCAGAGAATCGATATAGGCCGAGAGCTATTCATCTCGATGACCCTCCCTAGGTAGAGACGCAATATTAAACTGACTTCTCAACTGTATCGATCGCGCCCTCCTGTTGGAAGCGATGGTAAGGGAATGTCAACAAATAAAAGTTCAAGAGTTAAAACATTTAGAGACGAAAGAGACTGGAAGAACTTTGACGCTAACACGCCTTAGAACTTGATGCTCCGTCAAACTGATATCCAAAAAAAAAATAGAAACAAAAGAAAGTTATTTAACATTAAAATGGACCTCTAAACAGTTACCACCGAATCCATCGAAAGTATTGTACCTTACATATTTTTTAAATGCCTATTTTGGTATACCAGTCACATCGATCGACAAATGCATAATTGCACTATCTCTCGTCTGACATGCAATGCGCGGATGGAGTGTTTGCCAATTTCTCGCGTTGTTCCAAGCGATTGTTTTTTATTTATTGCCAGGCTTGTAAGTCTCGCAAGACCGGAGCTATTTCACTGAGCTTTCAGAGTGCCAATCCGATTTTTTACGTGATACAGTTAGCAAATGCAGCTCTTGCTAAAGAAACACTGAATCTATAATAGGCATAGAAAACTATTTCAAAAAAGATCACAACAAATTTGGCCCGTTGGAAGCAGAAAACGTGACTCATTTTTGTCTACTTACTATATTTGAAAAAATAAACATTAGGGTCCGTGGTGCAGTGGTAAACGTCGTTGGCTTTCCGTGCTGGAATTCACTTCCTCGAGTCTCATTTATTTCAGGGCTGTGGAGTCGGAGGTTTTTGGCCGGAGTTGTACTCGGAGTCAGAATTTTTTAAAAGTCTTTTATGTTTGCATATAATATGTCAAATTTGGCTATTGGTCAGATTGGTAGGGTTGATATTTCATTGAATGCACATATTTAGGAAAATTAGGAAAAAAAGTGACGATATTAATCTTTTTTTAGTCGGAGTCGTGTTTTTGGTCAATGTTGGAGTAGGAGTCGAACTTTTTTTCCGACTCCACAGTCCTGATTTATTAAGTCGATGTATCGAATCTATTGAAATACGTGGGCAGGGCCAGCTCGTAGCGTGTGCAAAAGTGCGCAGTGCACAGGCGCTGGCACTAAGGCGTATTTTTTAGATGATGCGATAAACGTTCTATTTTCAGTACTGAGTAATCTCTGTGTTTCGGTGTGCCGTCAGGAAATTTCTACCCACACATCTGATTCTATCTAACCTAATCACTAGTCCTTTACCGAGCCTTTCTCTTTTTAATCGCTACTCTTATCAAAATTAAAGATTTTGGTAAATTATGGATACATGGTCACGGGACAGTATTTTTGTTATGATTTATGAAAAATAAGCACATTAAATGAAATGAAATGCAAGGCTTACGATTTTTTTTTAAATGTGTCTTCTTTAATTTTTAAATTTATTATAATAGAAGATCCTAAAGAATACTTTGCAATAAGTATGAAATCGAGTTGTTTTAATTTACAGGAGCAAAAATGCAACCACAAACTACACAAATAATAATATTATACAGATAGAGACAGTCATATAAGTTTATTATTTGTTTAAAATAAAAAGAATAATTTTATTATAGGCCTATAATAAAAAACATTCTTCTTTCAGGACTCATACAATAATCAGTAATATTCTTCAGATTTAACCATTTTGATTCCACATTTTATAATAATTCACAAGAACTCAAAGAGTAAAGTCAAAACAAAAAATTATAAGTCAGTATGTATAAATTTTTTGAGCTTAGCTCTAGAGGATTGGGTTTCCGTCCCGTGCCCATATATCCATAATTTACCAAGATTTTATTTCAGTTATGTCAGATCAAGTTAACCACTTGAAATGCATGAAAATGCCTAAAGATGAATCACGGACCGTTAGCGACAAATCTCACGTAAAAGTACAAAATTCAAATTAAAGAAAAGTAAAGATGTTGAGCGACTGAGTGAAAATCATTTTTTGTAGAAAAAATCAAGAAAACCTCCATTAGAAGACCATATGCACCACATTTGGATCGGACATTGGTTTAAAAAAGCATGTCAACGTTGTTTGCTTGCGTGCCGGACCGCCCGCCCGGATTCGATTCCCGTTACGAGCGGATTTTTTCAGTCGATAAATCTGTTCAAAGGCATGGGTGTTTGTGTTGTTGAAAATCCCTTACCACCTTTCCGATCCCAAAGAGCGATGTATAGTGACATCGATTAGCTAATCACTAGTCCTGGCCTAGTCCTCGTATCCTTTCTATCCCTACTCTCTTCAAAAAAGAGAGGTTGAGCAACTAAGTAACAAGCAGTTCTCGTAGAAAAAATATGCTCCAAATCAGGAGCGGACATGGTTAAAGAAAAGTTTACTCAAATTTGAATTGTTTGAACTTTTCCATGATTTTTGTCGCTAGCGACCCGGGTTTCGATTTCTTCAGCATCTTCAGACATATCAAGTGCACGGATGGTTTGATGTAAACGAATTTCAATGAATTAAGTGGGTTTGTTTATAATTATCGGGATTTTTGAATGTAGTAACGCAAATACTAATGACCTGGGTTTACAAGTTTAATCATTCTATATTTGCAATACTTTCACAGTGTTGCAATGTTTTCCATGTTTTTACCAAAACACACAAAAACAAAAATGCGGAACTAGGTGTACAAAAATAATGTTCACTCTTCCGTAATTTGCTAACATAGTGAAATAAAAATTAGTATTTTACTTTCGTTTGCGCGCCGTGTTTACAAAGGTAATTCCATGCAAGCGTTTCTCGTGAGACTAAATTCATGAGTTGTAATTTGTATGACGGTGTATTTTTTTCGCAATATTATATAAAGGTAATTAAAAGATTCCGAAAAAAGTGTTTCAATAATTAGGGTAAATTTTTGTGAGAGTGTGAAGAGAAATAAGATTGCAAAAATAATATTTTCATTGATTAAACACAGGGCTGTGGAGTCGGGGCTTTTTGGCCAGAGTCGGAGTCGTCGCGGTGTTTTGCCCGGAGTCGTACTCGGAGTCGGAAATTTTTACAAGTTGGAACTTTTTATTTTTGCAAATAATATGTCGAATTTGGCTATTGGCCGGATTGGTAACGTTGATATTTAATTGAATACACATAAATAGGAAATTTAGGGAAAAAGATGACGATTGTTAACTTGTTTAGTTGGAGTCGGAGTCGTGTTTTTGGTCAATGTTGGAGTTGAAGTCAGAGTCGTGGTTTTGGTTAATGCTAGAGTCAAAATCGAACTTTTTTCACTGACTCCACAGCCCTGGATAAAACACAAGGCTGTGGAGTCGGAGTCGTAGAGTCGTAGAGTCGTGAAGTTGTGAAAATCTTTTTATTTGTGCATTCAAGTTGTAAAATTTAGCTATTGGCCGGATTGGTTGGTTGATATTTAATTTAATACCCAAAAATAGGAAAGGTTGAAAAATTGTGTTCTTAAAACTTAAATACGTGTTTTTAAATGAACGAATCGGATAAGGATTCGTGTTTTTTTAACGACTCCAAAGCCCTGGTATAATTAACTCATGAAGAAAATATTGACGTCATTTTAGTGTGAAAAATTATAATAATGGGATAAGGGATGCCATTCAGAAGAGCTTTAACATATTTCACATGAACGTGAGTGAGTCCAGACGAGTACTATATTTTATGTATAACTAGCTGGTACCCGGCAAGCGTTGCCACACCACTCAAAGAAATAAAGTGTTTGTGTTTATCGAAGTGCTTTTCGGATGCACATTTTTTTAGATAAATAATTTGCTGTTTGTCTATGGTAAGACACATGCGCCATCTATTTATAGCTTTGCGCAAGTGCAACAATAAGTTGTCAAAATGAACGGTTTATCAGCGTGAAGAATATTAAAAACATTGACTTTATAAAAAGACCGACTGAAAGTTAAATTTATTATGCCTATCACCTTTGCGCAAATGCAAGCAAAAAGTTAAGAAAGTTTCACTGCAATCGTATGAACGGTATGGCAACGCATAAAATACGAAATAACAAACAAACAAACAATGATTTTTATATATAAGATAGGTGATTTTGTATGATTCATTTTAAATTCGTCATACTATTATTTTTCCGTTATTGATAAATAAACACAGGCAAAATTAATTTAAAAAATATGACATTTCAATCAACGACAATGACTTAATTTAAATGTATTTTTTAAAAATTCATTGATAATTATGATATTACCTTTAAGCTTTGTGGCTAAATAGAACAAAATTAAAAAGACTTCACGCACCATTAATATTAAATATTTACTTAAGCTTTAAATATTTCTTAATGCCCAGTAAATAAAAACAACAATTAATCTTCATTGATATTTTAGCACAAGGCAAAGTAAAAATAAATGTCGGTTGTTTAAAAATACTAAATAAATCAGGTCGCAGGTTGGTGATTTTTAATCCGTGGCTCAAGAATGAGTGATGCAAAACCTGTGGTTTGTTTTAAATTGAAATAGAGTTGAGAAAAGTTTTAGAGTGAACAATGTTTACCAGGTCTGTGTTTATTGAAAAAATATGCTTGAATTGGCAATTTTAAATTCATAATAAACATTATCATCTCTGAATCAGAAATCAATACTTGATGTTTAATTTGCTATTGGGGTTCGGTCAATAATATAACGAATTTAAATACAGGTTGTCCTCGACTTACGACCGAGATACATGGTAAATGCTGGAGTCGGAGTCGATTTTTTTTACCGACTCCACAGCCCAATATTTAATAAATATGAAAATTATCGAACATTACAAAAATATTCCAAATCCTTATTACAATCCCGAAATCACGGGATCGGAAACCCTTATCACGTGATTGCGTACACTCTTTGATGCTAAAACATATTTTTAATTTATTTGAAAAGATTTACCATAACTTTTTAAATAATCAAAGATTATTTCATCACATCATATTGACGTCATTTAAAAAGCAATAAAAAATTAAATAATAAATCACAATTTTATTATTATCAGGTAGGCTAGTTGAAATAAAACACCTACCGTTTTAAAATAAATTTATGTATTTTAAAGAAATAAAAATGAAGAATGAAGTCATTTGCAACAAATAAGTCAATAAAATCATAATGTACATGTAAAACACGAATAAAATTTGTGGATGTCGAAAATTCCAATGATTAGATGATGGTTATTTCAATATTAATATGCTGTCGTTTCCAATGAAATAAAAAAAAAATAAGCAATAAAAACCCCCCATTTCCATATATAAATATGTAATACCCGTGTCATAAGCGTTATTATGCGTTGTTTTAAAAGCGCGATTTATTTTTCCATCACTATAAATTGACAAGCGGCGATGCGCGAAACTAAAATATTTCCATACAATCTTCACAGATTGCATAGAAAGTGGCGCCATCACCGAACGGCCAATTTATAGCAAAGGTAAATATATTTTTTTTTTTATTATTAATATATATATTATTATATTTATTTACCTAGAACGCGTTAGCCATTCTTGGTAAGATAGTAGTCCGGGATTCGGGGCTCGTACAGAGTGACCGTCTAGCGTGACCCCTGACGAAGGGCACGGGAAGAAGTTTCTGTCTCCGAATGACACACTGTACAATACCAAAAAAGACTTTTTACATCATGAGTCAGGAACATTAGCAACAAGTGTGAAATTTAGCCCTGAAAGGTACTAGAAGTGGCGGCTGGTGACATAGTGACAGGGAGTACAAAAAAAGATTCAACTATTTTTGCAAGAGTTCTTTCCTATTCATTGGATTTTAAAACACTTATATAACATGGACTTTCAATTCAGATCTTCGCAAAACCAACGGAGTGCCAGTCTTATGAATTTTTGGCTGTCCGTAGTACGAAAAAATAGTTGAATCTTTTTTTGTACTCCCTAATACTCTGTCGCCAGCCGCCACTTGGTACTATACTTATTTTTATTATAATAAATTATTCATTACAAATTTTGGAAGATCCTCTCGACTAGCGCCTATTAAAGACCGGTTTCGCTCATGGCGAGCATTGCCAACTGAGCATTGTCTGTTCAGTTGACAATGCTCGCCATGAGCGAAGCCGGTCTTGATCTTATACATTTGATGTGGAATAAGTACTAAAAATGTTTTATTATAATGCCATTCCACCAAGTATTGACAGTGAACACCTTAAAAAACTTCATATCTTTTAATTTGCGAACCATTCTATGTATAACACTTTTACAAAACACTGAATAGGAAGTAGTTAAATATTTTCGATTCTTGTATCGATTTTCAGTGCAAATCTTTCCTAGTATATTAATGGATTGTTTTTTTTTTAAGTGATGAAATGCGCCTTGGTGTTTCGATCCATTATTCACAGCCCCCGATAAGTATCACCCTCGGTCAAATAGTAACAACCTCAATATCAATTATTTACCGACGCCTTGCCCAGGGTGGCCAGTATTCACAGTGAACACATTAAAAGTGAACATAATAATCGTAAAAAATAAATTTGGCAAATAAGCACAGGGAAAAAATTGCAATGCATTTTAGTTTTGCAACAATTATATGGTATAATAAATAAATAGTTGATAGCTTTTTGTAATTTTATTTTTAGAGCTGAAATACATAGCAGTTTTTTTACTGTGTTATAATGGAGTTCTACAGAGTAAATGCTAATATAATCAACAAGTATATAAATATCTTATAAATAAAACCGAAACGGCGTATGTATGTCTGTGGGTCTGTAATTCCCTTTTGCATTGTTGGTCATTAAGTTGCCATAAAAACGAATATGAAAGAAAATATGTTTGAATTTTTATCGGCGAAGACATTTAGTCAAAATGTAATAAATTAGTACAGAACTTTTCCCGGCTTTTATTATTAATAATAATGTTTATTATTTACGTGAAGGTATTATTTGACATTTCTTTGACAGCAAATTAGATTTTTTCCTTGAATTTGGACATTTTAATGGGCGAGAATGGGGCTGTCATCAAATTAAATAAAGTTTGTGATTTTATTTTAACTCTATTTTGGACATTAGATTTTGTGATATAATTATGTCGAATGATATAACATTAAATAATTATTGGTCGCTTAGTCCGAGCGATGCCGGGTAGCAATACTAGTATAATATAAATCTTGGGGTATAATATGATAATAATCCATGTGTCACTGATTTGGTTCGCGAATTCAAAATTCGAATGAACCCGAAGGTGTGTAAGAAAAGCATGTTAGATATAATTTATTAATACTATTGATAACCTCTAATCCTGTGAATAATACTGTACTTAAGGTTGGGGAGTGGGGTATAATGAAAGAAGCAGCAGATTGATTTATAAATTCAAATTAAACTAAATAGCCAAAGCAACAAAGAAAAACTTACTGAATGTGAGGTTATGTGTCGAGAATGCCACTCAAAGAAAGCAAGTGTTTGTGTTTATTGAAGTGCTTTCGGATGCACAATATTTTAAACAAATAATTTCAATTTAAATTCACTAAATTGATCGGTATCGATAACATTTGCCGTTTGACGTTTGCTGTTTGTCTTTTGCCGATTGTCTATGGGTCGACACACGCGCCACCTACTGAAAATAAATTGTACTATGCCTATAGCCTTTGCGCAAGTGCAACAATAAGTTGACAAAATGAACGGTATGTTAGCGCATAAAATATGATAAAACATTGATGTTTATATAAAAGGCCTACTGTTATTTGATTTTACTATGCCTATAACCTTTCGCGCAAGTGCAAGCAATAAGTTTTATCGCAATCGGTTGAACGGTATGAAATCGCACAAAATACGAACAAACAAACATTGATTTTTATATATTAGATTTGAATTTTATCAAAAATAATAAAACATTTTTAGTACTTTTTTGCACATAAAATGTATTTGATCAGGACCGGTTTCGCTCATGGCGAGCATTGTCAACTGACGAGTTGACAGTTGACATTCAGTTGACAATGCTCGCCATGAGCGAAACCGGTCCTGATCAAATAAATTTTATGTGGAAAAAGTACTAAAAATGTATTATTATTTTTATTATAATGCCATTCCACCAAGTATTGACAGTGAACACCTTAAAAGTGATCAAAAATATATTCATGAAGACAAGTTTCCGAAATTAAGATAATTAGCAATGTGCTGCATTTGGCTCCACATATCTATACGATTCATTTGTCACAATGTTAAAAATTGTTTAAGCCAGTGATGCACAACCTGCGACCCGCCCTGACATTTCATACGGCCCAACACGACAAATAGCAATAACCTTTTTTATCACAACTTTTTTACGTATGATGGAAGAACAATATAAAATTTGAAAAAAAATAATTTTATGTTCACTTAAAATATCGATAATTTAATCACTTTGCCCCATGCGTCCCTCGAACTATCTGAGAATTGATTATCTGTCCCTGCATTGCCATCAATGTTGTGCATTACTGGTTTAAGCAGTGCCGGAAATGGTTGACGGATGAAAATATTTTATTAAAAATTTAAAAAAAAAATTGGCATTTCAGCTGTAATGCCAATGCGCCAAATATTTTTTATTGTGAAAGTCATACAAGTTAACCCGATGATAAATAATGAATCAGTCGTGAACATCTCAACGATAAATTACATACACCCAGCCCAAGATCTCTGTTTCAATTGAAAATTTTGACCTTGACGGGAATTGAGTCCGGGCCCACCCTATCGCTAAGACAAAGCTCTTGCCACTAGGCTACTGGAACCGACTATATATATATATAACTAATCTACTGCGATCTGCATCGTCCAAATTACCGGTCGACAATAAATATAAATATTTAAAAATATATGACAAAAAGATTTATATAAATAAAAACAGCAAAATTATTTTAATTGTGAGCTGTTTGTATATTTTTAATGTAAAAAAATCATTCGATAATGAAGGTATACAATATGTACGTGTGGCCCATCATAGGCATGTACTATTTTATATGGCCCATCGAGTGATTTCAGTTGGACACCCCTGACTTAAAATGTCAGAGCTGTAATATTATGATTTTAATCTACACGGCAATTATTTATTATTAATTGTTAATATTCTCGTAAAATGAGCATTTAATCATTAATCACGGTTCAATTAAATTCAGTGAGAATCTGAACCACCCGAGCATCTCATTTAGAAAAAAAATGATTGTGAGAAAATAATAATTCGCTGCGTTTTCATTCAATGACGGCTTAAAAATGATAAATTAATAATAATTTTAAACAAATATTAGATTCTTGTTTACGAATCATATGAGCATCTGAGAAGTGAAGTGAGCTAAGTAGCGATTTTTAGAAAAAATGAATTAGGTGGAATATTATATTCTTCAAGTCAGGCCAAGACTGAATTGACAGAATGTTTATCCATAAAGCAGTAACGCTTTATATTTATTGCCATGAGTGTCAAAGGAGCATTTTTACAGCACTTTGTTACGAGGGCACTTGTATGCTAAAATGGCGACACTTCTGCGCTACGATATTATATGAAATGAGCTCTTGAGAAGTGAAGTAAGCCAAGTGAATGAGAAATTGTATGAATCAGTCGAGAGCAAAAAATGACATACAACCATAGCCAAGATCTATTTTTCAATAAGAAAAAATCTGACCTTGCCGGGACTTGAACCCGGACTCAACTGATCGCTAGGATACAGCTCATGTCATTACAGGACAAATATATCGAACGGTATATGAGCTCCTGAGAAGTGAAGTGAGCCAAATGGATAGTTACAGCATCATATTCTTCAGGCCTTAGATTAGATATTGATGGCTTAAAGAGTAAATTTGCTATCTCCGTTATTGTCAATTGTGATTATTTTGGTATTTTCAATCCGATCGGGAAAATTTCAAATAGAACTTTCAGACGATTTGTTTGTACCACTGCTTAAAAACAACGAATGAATGGTAACACTAGAAAATGGAGTTGGATAATTAGCAGAGTAGGTTTTAGAACGGCAATGGAGTTATCAAATTTACCTAAAACGTTTTTACGATGCACTCAAATATATTTTGGGTTTTTTAAATTTTACGTGACATGCACATTGCATGATAGAATAAGGCATGTATTTAATGGGTCAGTAATTAATTCGAGTTTTGGTCAGTTAAATAAATAAATGGTCAGTTAAAAATCAGAATTGTCAGTTAATATTATAAACGGTCAAATGTCATTGTATCAGTGTGAATGTGGTCAGTTATTAAATAAAACGGTCAGTAATATATTTTAATGGTTAGTTATTTACCAAATATGGTCGTAATAGGCAAATTTATGACATGTTCTTTTTATTTTAACTGACCATTTATTATTTTTAACTGACCGTTTTAATAATTTATAACTGACCATTTATATAATTAGAAACTGACCAAATAATTAGTAGTCATAGTAATAAGATGGCATTATAAAGTTATTTTCAGCCAAAAGTGGAGTTAACAAAACTTTAATCTTTAACCCATTTATATTCTTCTGTTTGATATTTAAAAAAGTTTTTGAATGCTTTTAAATACATGGCATTATAATAAAGAAATCAAGCTGTACATTTTTTGAATACATCAATTTTAAATGGTAATTTTAATCACGATGTTTTCGCGTTTCACTGTCGTTCATAAAACACGAAATTCTCTTTACAATCAACTTAAGAAATCTGCAAAAATATCGATTTATATACCGTTACTTTTACATAAAGACATGTCGAATTAAAAATAAACGATACATTACGAATTATTCGCAAAAAAAAAACAATTCTTATTGCTTTCTTGCAAGATGTGCGATTTGCCAATTGCTTACTGATTTCTCTTATGAAAACGAAATGCACTTCTCTTGAAAGTGAAGTCTATGAAGAACAATTATATGTCCATTAACAGAATTTTCTCTACGTAATAAGTTTTTTAAATTTTTCACCGTTTTGTTTTGATTTTAATTGTAGATATTTTAATGTTTTTGGACGGAACGGTTCACTTATCACTAATTACCACACACGAAGTTTAGTGCAATATTATTTGGTTAAAACTATAGATAACAATTTAAATTAATGTCCGGTGTAAATAAAAGATGAATCAAAATACATTTTCCGAATTAAAAATTGAGCCTTTGTCTGGAAGAATGTTGTATATGTTACAGTGAATCTGTATTCTCAGTGAAAATGTATCAATTAATAGATCTGTATGACAACATGATTTCACTGGTCACGATCATTGAAATTATTGGCCCAAGTCGATGATTTGCCGGCTTAAAATTTTGGTTTGCTTCAATGAAACAAAATCAGAACGAAAAACACAGACAAACATAGGACTGAAGATAGGGCAGTCAAATTTAATTTCAATTACAGCTTGGAGAAGAATACATTTTTACTGAGAATACAGTTTTACTGTAACATACATATACAAAAGGTAGCATGTTTTTAGGGGATTTACGACAAAACGTCTCCGGACAAAATGAACCGGATAAGATGTCCCCGGACAGAATGTCCCCCGACAAAACGCTTACTGCATTTTTTTTAAATGCATGATTATAACCTCACCTAAACTTAACCTATTCATTTTTCTCTTCTCCGAACCAACCGTTAAAACCGGTTTTACTAGTTATCAATTTAACCTATTGCCTAACAGATACGAATTTAATTTTTATTATCATTAAAGGAGATGCTTTGGCTTTCTGATTATTTTTTTATATGAAAATAGCAATTTATTCTGATGTGTTGTTTTAAATTTAAGTGAAGCTGTGAATTATACTGTTTAGTATCTCAAAGCTGGCGAAAACCGAGAAATGTTTCTATTATCCGAAGGGGGACGTATTAAATCGTTTATCAGTGAAAAAACAACAAATAAAAATCAACTGACCTCATATATTTCCTATGCTCATTGACGGGCACAAAATATTCGTCATAAGGATCGCCCAACTCCACTTCAGTATCCTTCTTCACGGGGATACTACTGATAACAGTGGCCCCTGGCACCAGTCCTCCATTATTATCCGCCGACTTTCCATTGACTTTACCAGCCAGCGGAGCCATATTCACAAGCTCAAGATTGACAGCTTCCGGCATCTTATCGTCTCCTTTGGTTGGGGATGTAAGCCCCAGCGAAAGCGTGGTATTTCCGACTCCATTGATGTGAGCTTCGTCTATCTTTTCAGTAGAGTCTTTGATCTTCTTCTCGTAGTCGTCCACTTTGCTGTGGACATTGTCTTTTAGAGACTTATCGATTGCGTGGTTTCTTGCATTCTTTGCCTCTTTTACGTAATCTTCTGTCATGAACGCTGGATTGTCAATTCCTACAGCATGCTCCGTGCCACCTCGTTTTTTGGTTTTAGGCGTTGTCGCTTCTGCTAAATTTTGGGTACTTTCATAGCTTTGAATATGCCTATCTCCGTTGCCATGTCCATTCATATAGCCCGGCGCTTCATTTGATTCATTTGAACTATAGCTGGGCAAAGAATCGTGTTCATTATTATGCGTATCACTTTTATGGGTGATGTGAATGCTCCCATTCTCTTCTTTATTGTTTTGTGGCACGTCCCTTTTGTATCGGTCCTTGTCGGCCATCTTGCATTGGTTAACGTAAGTCTCGTCGTGTATCGCAAACTTGATTGCGTTTTGTTTCCCGAACATATCGTGAGGGTCATTGGGTGTAAGGGCTACATTGTTGGGTGATCTGTCCGGTGCTGGCGGGGCGCTGCCCAGGGCGAGGCGGAGCTCTTTGCTGGAAGGCGTGTGCGGACGGGGGTGATCTTCTCCGTTGGACATCATGGAGTTGTGGTTGCTCGTGTTGTTTGAGGTGTCTGGACTAGAGGACACCAGGGTGATTGTCGAATCACTGTTGGCGAATGATCCGGAGTCTTCCTCCATTATTTGGAGGTTTCTATAATCAAACAAAAAAAAAACAAATTAGTATTTTATATCGAAGCATAAAAACACAAAGTGAACACCGCATATGGCTTTCACAAATCGTTACCTTACTTTGAAAAGATTCTATTTGACATTTTTGCCTTAAATGATCGTTTGGTCGGAAAATCTTGTATTTACCGCATTCTATCATATATAATTATATATGAATTGCAGTTATCTATGATTGTATAACGGAGTTAGCTGATTTTCGGAATTGCATTGCATCTGCACACTTTTTTACTAAATGTATTTGACAATGTTCTAAGATCATTATTTCTCAGCAAGAGTTGTGAAAAAATAAGTAATTTGAACATTTTTACTTACTAATTGTTACAAGTGAATTTTAATCAATCGCTCATATATCAAAACACTGTCAAGAGCAGTTAAAAGTAAGGTGTTGAAATATTTAGCCAATAAAATTCATAGTTCTATTTCAGAAATTAAGAGTGACTGCCTTCTTATTTGGAAAGGCAGTATATATTATGTATATCTTTAATTTTCATGATGTTTCAATTGTGTGAGATATGAAAATAGGAAAATGATTATTAATGATTTTTTTCGATGCGTAGTAATCAAAAATATTGTCAGTCATACAATTAAAATATTTCCGGAACACGCAACTTTATCAATAATTATTAAATTTAGGTTTCGTCTGTGACTTGCTTTTTCTCGGAACGTAAATATTTAATTGACGTTTCTAAAAAGCGTTGGCAGATAATCGGTTAAAAATATGGCGTGATATTTTAATGAACTCCGCACCGATGAGGACAAAATTATAAATGCACTTTATCAACATTAAACATCCCACTCAATGAATAAATATGCATTTTATATAAGTGCTGCTTGTCGGGTCCGTGGCGGAGTGGTTAGCGTCGTTGGCTTCCGCGACGGACATCATAAGTTCAAGCGACAGTGCGAGCAGCATTTTTTTCAGTCGATTTATCAACACCGTGTTTATGTGGTCTGAAAATTCTATAACTTCGATTCTATTAGCAGGGCGTAGCGAGAGCGAATAGTTTACCACTAGTCCTGTTCTAGTCTCAAGCTTTCTTTTCCCTAATCTCATGGAACTAAAAAAGGAGCGATTAGCAGTTCTCGGAGAAAAAAATATGCTGAGAATACGGAATCGACCTCGAATATACGGATGTGTTGTTTTCTGTAAAACCTCCCCACACACCCACCCGATGTTAAAAATTGTACACAGCGTGAGCTGTTAGCTAACCACTAGTCTTGTCTTAGCCCCATTCTGGCTTTCGTCGAAAAAGTAAGCAAGAATAACCGACAGTCCTCGACGAAAAACTTCTGTTAGTATGAACTAGCACAAAGTGTGCTCACGTAATGATTACTTAAGCAATTAGTAACACAACACGTGGAATAATCATAGTAATTTAATATTAAAATGAACTTAACTTGAAAGATTACAATGTATTATGTAGAATTAAAATACATTGTTATTTTTCTTACCGTATTATAATCGAGTTCTACCAAGTAAATGCCTACACAATCAATAGCTTGAAAGTATTCAATTAAGACTCCTTATGCAGCAAGAGAAGATTTTTTTTCGTTTTTTTCCAAGCTCATTCTATATTATAATCCTGATATGTTTATGAATTGTTTATTATTTAATTTAGTAAAGATAGTTTGTATCGAAGAATTACAAACAGCTGTCTTTGATACATTGCATATTAAAAGAGTTATGTAAAATATTATTTCAGCATATAGCTGCCACTAAAATGAATATGGGAAGATACACAATGATTCAATCATTTACAACAAATAGCCAAAAAATCTTAAACATTGTAAACTCTAGATCAGTCTGTCAAAAAATATAATTAAATAAAGCTGTTTATACAAAAGAAAAAACTACAAAAACCGTTTTTGATATGACGTAGTATTAAATATAGCCTTTTAAATGCAGGATCAAATAATGATGCATACATAACAGAATATGTTGTTGTGTAATATTTTGCGTAGGAAATAAAATGTAGAAACGTCTTTCAAAACACCCAAACGTTTTTTCAGCATTCATAGATGACACACAATTCGTAGAAATAGTCAATGACTAGACATGTGACTTTCAGAGAATCGACGGTAAAAAGAAATATTCACTTAGATGAATTTATTCATTTTGTATGTGAAAAGATATTAAATAACTTTTATTATTCCACGTATTGTTTTAATAATTATGACACGTGTTTCGCCTCTTTCAGAGGCATATTCGGACTTACTATGGCAAAGTTTTCTTAAGTAATACAGCAAGTTGATTCTAATATTTTAAAATGATAAAATACAAAATGGGATTTTTCTTTTTTACGGGAAGCAAAGAAAGCAAAGCAAACAAATAATCATACTAACAATGAAGTAAGGAATTATAATATACTAGTATTGCTACCCGGCTTCGCTCGGACCAGTTTTGGGTTATGTTCACCTCGGCGCGTAAATTCCAAATTGAAACAACTTTTTTCAAAATTCAAAAGTCTAGGTCAATTAAAATGGAATTAAAATGAACATTTCAGACTGGCATTGACATTTCACAGCCCCTTACACATATTGACAGCCCCATTCTCGCCCATTAAAATGTCCAAATTCAAGGAAAAAATCTAATTTGCTGTCAAATAAATGTCAAATAATACATTTATTAGTTTGCATTGCTAAGAGGTCCTTTTATTTTTAGTCTATTTTTCTTGTAATTTGCTTTAATTTATTTGCTTAGTTGATTTACCAATTGTTTGTCATACCTTGTTTTCATCCTTAACTTTTACATAAATACCACTGTTTTATTGTATTCCTTATCGGTTGATAATACTCGCCATGAGCGAAACCGGTCCTGATGAAATAAATCTCATGTGGAAAAAGTACTAAAAATGTGTTATTATTTTTATTATAATGCCTTTCCACCAAGTATTGACAGTGAACACCTTAAAAGTGATTTGTAGTTTAATTATTTGTTTCAATCGTCATCTCCATACTTCCCGTAAAAAGGAAAAATCTCAAAATCCATTTTCTTCGTATTCTTTCCATCTCTACTCTCTGCAAAAAAGAGTGGTTGAGCAACTGTGTAACAAGCAGTTCTCGTCTTTATGCTCCAAGCTGGGAGCGGACACGGTTAAAAAAAAGCATTTTTTTGAATAAATATTGACATATCGATTAAAATATGAATATAATTGTTCTAATGCTTATTGTAAATTCCTCAAACAGGTTAGTTCCTTTCACTTAACACTGCAGTAATGACATTCCTAAAGAAGAATGAAACGAACCTATATATAATATACTATATTGTCAGTATTTACAAGAGTTTGATAAATAATTGAACAGCTGTTTGTGAACACAATACAACTGTGTGGCAGAGAATTTTAAACATACATTGTATTGAAATGCATCTATGCCTTTTAGTAACACTGACTGAAAGAATGTTTGAATTTTTGTATTCAATCGAAGTGGTTTATGAATGCTATAAATTAAAACTTTGAACAATGCCAATGCACGGGTTCTCAAATTTTTTAAACGCACGAACCTGTTTTGTAAAAGGGCGATGAAAACACATAATGAATAGATTTTTATACTTATAAAGGGTATTTTTATAAGGACGCTTAGTTTTGAAATGTAAATAAAACAAGTTGTTTGTGAGATTTCGACTAAATTTTAATTTCATTTGTAAGTATATTTTACGGCATTAAATATGGAATATAGCATCAAATGTCTGCCAATATCCATTCATTATAAAATGGGCCATGTCGCTAAAGTTGACTTTTTTGACAAATTTGGGTAAACTTCCAACTGCTCCAGAACCCAATCAGGCGTTGTCTGCGGTCGTTTACCTGAAGTTCCTTGGTTAGTTGGATTTTATACGGTTGCGGACATAAGGCCCGATTCAAAATTCGCCAAGTTGAAGTCGCAGAAAAGCCAAGTTCTTGTGAACAACGAGAAATAAGCTGCCTTGGGTTTTCCTGTACACTTTCACACACAGCAGCAATGTTTTCACCAGATATTGTATTTTGATGACGTACAGGTAGGTGTTGGCCGATTATTTACCAAACTGGTTGACTCAAATTTGGCCACTAAACAATGAATAATCTACTCAGCAGGACAAAGTAACATATTTTGAGCGTCCCTATTGAAATACCCTTTACTATCTGATATTCGGTTGGGTAGTTAAAGATCATTTGAGCATTTGAGAAGTGAAGTGAGCCAAGTCAAAAATTGATTAAACTTTTCCACTGTACTTAAAAAGTTCAATCACGTTTTTACTTTTACGTTGTTTTGTGGAAATATCTTTTAAAATATATTTTAACAATGATTGGAAGCTTACTGCATGAATGAACAGAAAAAAATATTTAAAAGAAAGAATGAATGAAATAGTGCTAAAGAAAGTGAAGCTACACCTTACCGCTGTGGCCACACACTTAGGAGTTTATATCCTTCTTTTTTTCATTTAGTAGACATGGTTAAAAAAATTACATTACCTTACTACAGGCATGGGCAACCTTTCCTAGGTCTGGGACCAAATTACCATTCTGTCTCCGAGTCAAGGGCCGGATCAAATTACTTAACATAATAAAGTAATATATAATTTTATAAAATACAGACATAATATTAATATTATATACTGATTACAAAATGTAGTGTGGCCGAGTGTGCTAATAAGATTTGCCTTGTACTTGAATTACAAAACTTTCAATATTGGCGTTGGTATTGCTTAAGGATAATCGCAGAGAAATGCCCTTGAGAAGTGAAGTGAGTCATGTAGCCAAATGATGAAATGGTCACTTCACTTCTCAGGGGCTCATATAGAATATAGTTAATGGCTAACCACTGATGAAAGAAGACTCCTCAAAATAGTATCGACTGAAGAATGGCAAACGGACGTAACGCACAGAATAAATTATTTTATTAATTTTGTGTAAGTCTCTTTTCCTCGCCGAAAACTTCCTCCTTTTTTGAAACATCATATATAGCTAAATTTTATACTTCTACATCAACTGAGAATTACGACCTTTTGCCTTTATAAAGTCAATATACTTTCAAACTATTATTTTGTTCATTCCCAACTTGGAGCATGTGGAATTCTTACAAAGTTTATCTCAACATGTTTATTTCTTCAAGAACCGCTTGTTACTCAGTTTCTCAGCTGCTTTGTTTTTTTCGAAGAGAGTATGGATTGGAAGGATACGAGGACTAGGGCAGGACTAGTAATTAGATAATCGCTCTAACTACCGGTGATTTTTGGGATCCAAAAGGTTAGAAGAGATTTTTGACAGCAAAAAAAGCCATTACATTCGAACAGAATCGATATATCGACGAAAATATGGACTTCTAATGGAGTTTTTCTTAACATTTGTTTTTCCTACAAGAAATGCTTGTTGCTCAGTTGCTCAACCTCTCTGGAGAGTAGTGATTGGAAGTATACGAGAACTATAATAACACTCGTAGTTAGGTCGGGTTTGCTCTAACTACACGATTTTTAACAGCACAAACAGCATCAATAAATCGACTGAAAAATCGGGAATCGAACACGGGCTGTCCGTCACAGCAGCCAACGATTAGGTAGTATCACAGCAGAAAATAAAAATGTAAAGAAAAAAAAGGCGACGATGGATCTGGCTTGGACACGTGCTGCGGATGCCCCAGGAGTAGCCTGAATCCTGCCTGCCTCTTTTATCAACATGATGGATCCCGAGGCTTCAGGGAAGCTACGGGAGACCTGTGAAGAAGCGAGGTAGTTGGCGGGAGATGAAGAATCTTGGAAGCACCGTGTGGCGGTCATATACTTCGAATAGGAAGCGGATATGAAAAAGGGAAGTATTCCGCGAGCCACCGGTTGAGAACCCGGTGTGCACTATTTCCTGAGGCAAAAAAAAACCATTCACACGCCATGTTGTAAATTATTTCCTTTTAAAAAAAGCAAACGTCCTTAAACTAGATATAAGAAGAAAACAATAACTGAGAGTATTACTGTGTGTGGTACAAACATGTTTTTATAATAATTATATTACCTGACTTTAATGATAAGTATTTAATCTTTAAACTGGTAAATCAAGTATAACGCCTTATAAATCATGCCGGATGTATCATATGTATACTTTGTTACAGTAAGAATATAGTGTAGGAGCAAGTTGAATCAATGAAGATGGTTTTGCTAACAGAGATTTTTTTCGATTGTTAAAATTGAAAACAGATATATGATGATGCTTAATGGAATGTCAATATCAAATTTGAATTGTTTGAATTGTGTACTTTTCCATGAGTTTTGTCGCTAACGACCCGGGATTCCCTGAGCACCCTCAGTCTAAATCCTTAATTAAATGTATCTGTTACAGTGAAACTGTATTCTCAGTGAAAATGTATCAAGTAATAGATTTGCATGACAACATGATTTCACTGGTCACGATCATTGAAATAATTGGCCCAAGTCGATGATTTGCCGGCCTAAAATGTTGGTTTACTTCAATGAAACAAAATCAGCAAGTAGTCACTTTAATAAAAAGAAAAATATAGACAAACATAGGGCTGAAGATGGGGCGGTCAAATTTAATTTCAATGACAGCTTGGAGAAGAATTCATTTCACTGAGAATACAGTTTCACTGAAACATATATATTTGTCAAATGCATTGCTCATTGGCGACAGCTGTAATGCCATGTTTTGTATTTTATTCAATAAATAAATGGTTCTTGCAAGAAACGTTGTAAAGTATATCGCGGATAAATAATGATTTTACAACTTGTAACTATTTAAAATGATATAATAATAACATAAAACCACTAATTTATTAAACAGACGTGTTCGTAATAATTACAATATTTATAAAACAGTAAGGTTATGCCGGTAATTTATAACTAACCGATTTACTAACAACTTATCGATTGATAATTATATTGCTGTCATTCATAAATCTAAAGGCTATTTCTAAAATCATATTACAACACTTATTATAATTATTCAATCCTGGACAATCAAACACGCATATCAATTTTCATGTTTTATCATGAAATATATTCCACGTCTTAATATGAGAATATTTGTCTGTATCATTTTCAATACAGTCAACCCTGCTATAGCGGACACTTCTATAGAGCTTTTTGCTATAGCGTATGCGGAGGTTTTTGGTACAAGGCACGTTTCGCTTGCCTACAAACTTAACACTTTTATTTAAAAAATAAAAATTGGAAAAATGTTTGATTTGCTTCAAATCACAAAATACAATTGATTTTGTCAATTGTGTTTTGTGATTGCATTGCTAAGAGGTCTTAAACATTTTATTTATAGTCTATTTTTCTTGCAATTTGCTTCAATTCATTTGCTTAGTCGTTTTACCAATTGTTTGTCATACCTTGTTTTTCATACTTAACTTTTGTATAAATATCACTGTTTTATTGTATTCCTTATCAGTTGACAATGCTCGCCATGCGCGAAACCGGTCATGATCAAATAAATTTTATGTGTAAAAAGTACTAAAAATGTATTATTATTTTTGCTATAATGCCTTTCCACCAAGTATTGACAGTGAACACCTTAAAAGTGACATAAATCAATAGTTCGTACAAGTAATAAAGCTGCCATTACTGGGAGTATAGCCTGTGCTCTTTGCAACCGAAACCAACAACGTTAACACTCGAGAAATGACCCAAAGCCTCTTATATGGGTTAAAAAATCTCATCTTTAATGTGTTAACCGATTACAGCATGAAGTCACATTACAACTTTGCTTTTCTTCACAACCTTGTTGCGATTGGCCTCATTCATGTGAGTGTTGGGTAAATCGAGCATAGATCACTGTCAATTTGAATGTCGTTACTAGGAAAAAAACGATTCACTTCTAGAGCGCATATAAATTGAACAACGCAATATCGATGTTCCAATAAAATAGTGCGTCGCTTTATGTACGAAAGACTTCGATTGATCGAAAGCGTGTTGTAGTGGAGTTCTTCCAAGATAATGCCAATTCAATCCAATTAACTAGTGGTCAGCTATTCGCTTTTGCCAGATTTTTTTTTGCATCGGATGGGTTTTAAGCAGAGCTGCGAGGAGTCGAAGTTGGATTCAGACTCGGGGGTCAGAAATTTTTAAAAGTTGGATTTTTTGATTTTTGCATTAAATATGTCAAATTTGACTTTTGGCCGCATTGCTAGGGTTGATATTTAATTGAATATACATAAATAGGAAAATTAGGGGGAAAAGTGATGTCGCTAACATTTTTTTTGTCAAATTTATTTTTTGGCCAATGTCTGAACCGGAGTCGCGGTTTTGGTAAATTCTGGAGTCGGAGTCAGACATTTTTTTACCGACTCCACAGCCATGGCTTTAAGACAATACCAGAGCTGTGGATTCGTAAAAAAACGACTTAGAATCCGACTCCGACAAGATGGTAAGATGTACAAGATACGTTTCTCTATCAGGACTGTGGAATCGATAAAAAAGATGACTCCGACTCCAACATTGACCAAAAACACGACTCCGACTTAAAAATCGTTTAATTTTGTCACGTCTTATCCATTTATCCATACCTTCTCTATTCATGTGTATGCAATTAGGGTAACCGGACAAAATAGAATAAATATTAATTATCTTTTATTTGTTATTTCGTTTATTATGTTCTAGTGCAACATTGGCGATCATCGGAATGAAATTCAACGAAATAATTTAAATTCAAAACAAAAATACACGTGATCCAGTGCGTCATGCATAACGAATTGTATTAAACTGGTTTCTCCGCATGCTTGCCGCAAAAAAGTGTTTTTAAAGCTGACCAAAAAATCATTAATGAGATGTTACACAAGTTTTTCAACAACTCTTAATCAGGAAAAAGATGTATTATTTCAATTAATCTGTCAGTAAATTAAATACGTCAGTAATTTATCAAAATGGGCAGTAATTATTTATTATGAATGGTCAGTGTCAAGCTATCAGATGCATTCACTATTCTTTTGGTGTTTGTTTTATAGTAATTTATTTACCCTTTCAATTTTTACTGTCCTTTCTCACTTAGGAACGTATGGAGTATTTGCTTGAATACAGTAGGGATATATAGAATACGACAAGTAAAATAAACCACTCCTTGCCTCCCGTAAAAGGAAAAATCTCAAACTCCATTTTGTTATTTAACATTTTTAATTAATAGAATCAATCTTCACTTTTAAGGTGTTCACTGTCAATACTTGGTGGAAAGGTATTATAATACATTTTTAGCAATTTTTACACATAAAATTTATTTGATCAGGACCGGTTCCGCTCATGGCGAGCATTTTCAACTGATAAGGAATTCAATAAAACAGTGATAAAATTATACAAAAGTTAAGTAAGAAAAACAAGGTAAGACAAAAATTGTTTTTCTTACTTAACTTTTGTATGAATATCACTGTTTTATTGTATTCCTTATCAGTTGACAGTGCTCGCCATGAGCGAAACCGGTCCTGATCAAATAAATTTTATGTGGAAAAAGTGCTAAAAATGTATTCTTATTTTTATTAGAATCAATCTTCTTTAACTATTGCTATTATTTAACCTATTCGGGCCCCGTCTATTGAATTGGAGTACCAAAATCATTTTTTTCATACTGTATTATAAACAATATGTTTAAGTTATTATTATTGAAATAATAAATTAAATAATAATGTATGATGTAGAAAAAATATTGTTTCATTTGTATTGTAAGTGTCGACGCATTTTAAATGTTAAAAAAGGATCAATTTCCTTCAACAGCAGTGACTTCTATACGGATATGAAATTATTCGGATATATTCAGTTGATAAGACTGTTCCCTTCATTATATGTTACTTTTGGTTTTGGTACGTTAAATTCTACATCTGGGCTGATATTTTATAAAAACCATGTATGTCCGCTAACATAGGTGATGTGAAACCCAAATATTTGAAGAGGTTAAGTAATAAATTTTTTTTTTTTTAAAGCAAGATTTCTGGTTCCCTCCCAATAATTTAACGATTTTTAAATAACAAAATGGAATTGAATATTTGGGATTTTTCCTTCAAATTTATTTTAGTTTTTCGTATTTTTATATAAACCTAACTGTATTCAAGCAAATAGTCCATACGTTCCTAAATAGGAACGGACGTCCCAAAATGGCGAAACACTTGTCACAATTAGAAGCACAATAAGTAATTTAAAATTTTATATGATATCAATAATTTTATTGAAACATGACAATGCCCAGACTCTGATTCGAATCCTCGAGCTCCGCAACATTAGTCAACGACTTTGACACTCGACCACGGATTCAAATAAATGCGTCATTTAAGAAATAGGTATATAAAACAATTCGTCCCATGATAAGGCGTGATAATCGATCACTCTATTAAGTGAAACCGTTTTGAGCTTCACAGATAATTTGCGCACAAAAAACTGTGAAATTTGTTTCAATTATTGCTGGTTCACGGTATTGAATTGAACACATTCAATATAACTATGATTTGCGTTGCAGTAATTATCGATATAAACCAGGGCTGTGAAGTCATAAATATCACTGTTTCATTGTATTTCTTATCAGTTGACAATGCTCGCCATGAGCAAAACCGGTCCTGATCCAATAAATTTTATGTAGAAAAAGTACTAAAAATGTTTTATTGACGTGACAACGTCTTATAAATCGATGAACGCCCGCTGCACGCACGAAAAAAAAGTCATGACTCATTGTCCCGTTTGTCGCGTTACGCCGAAGGCAGGCGTGCGAGCGAGAGCGCGGATAAGCGATATAGAGGCACGATCGGCCTACCGTTCGGATTGTGCCGCATCTATCTCTCTTCCACTCGATTGGTCGATGCGTCTGGGTAGAAAAGAGACAGCGGCAGCACAGAACTTATACACCTACAGTACCTACACGTGATCTGTTTACAACTGTTTATAAAGTGAAGTGAAATGTTAATGTGGTTTTCATTGTTTATATTACAACAACAATTGCGGCAATAAAGGTAATTAATTCTTGCATATTAAAAATCTGATTAACGTATAAAAATATACAAAATATCGTATCCATACAAAATAATGATAATTCAATAAAAATGATTCCATTTTATTCATAAAAGTATGCAATCATTTCATCAATGTTTTCTTATGACGTTGTCACGTTAAACTATCGTCCGTAAACCGACTTTACAGACAACCAATTTTTTTATTTTTATTAGTCGATTTATTTAAAATTTCGCTAGCCTTCCGTAATATTCCAAGAAGCTGTGATGGATTAATGTTAGTTTGTTCACTGAGAATGAACTCGTCGTCCATATGCTCTACATTGAGAGTGGACATGGTCAAATAAATAAAATTTCCCTTTAAAAAAAAGAATTCTTAGAATTCGCCCAGACAGGCGAGTACTGCCATGAATTATAAGTGACCAAATAAAGAATACATGTTATTATCCAACGCTCGATTACGAAACACGGTCACGCTTAATCACGATGTATAGTATAAAGACATAAACAGATTGTCGGGTGTACCAAGAACGGCTTGAGTATGCCGGCGGAATAATAAAAACGTTTGATTTATGATAATTTATTTCGGCGAAAATTAAAATTCTCTAGGCGATTGAATAATACGCTATTTCAGTGGATGATTTAATTATTATTTATTAAAATGTAACAACATCATGAAATAACATTCCACAACCGCTCCTATAGATACAAAAGAGACAAAAAAGCATTTAAGATTTCCAAATGATATATGCCCGTGCCGTGGCGCAGTGTTGGCTTGCGTGCCGGACCGGCCGGGATCGATTCCCGGTACGAGCGGATTTTTTCAGTCGATAAATATGTTCAAAGGCATGTGTTGTGTAAAATCCCTTCCCACCTTTCCGATCCCAAAGAGCGACGCCAAGTGACAGCGATTAGCTAATCACTAGAACTGTCATAGTCCTCGTATCCTTTCCATCCCTACTCTCTTCGAAAAAGAGAGGTTGAGCAACTGAGTAACAAGCAGTTCTCGTAGAAAAACGTATGTTGAGATAAACTCCGTGAGGAGTCCATATGCTCCAAGTTGGGAGCGGACATGGTTTAAAAAAAAAAAAAATGTAACATCATGAAAGAACATTCCACAACGATTTCTATACAAGAGAGAATTAAAGATTTGCAAATGATATCGACATGAAAGAAAAATATAAAGTTTTTACAACTGGTGAATATTAAATATTGTAGAACAAGCAGCATTTATTTTTGCCGGGTAGTCTGGCACGGTAGCCAACGACGTTAACAACTGCGCCACGTACCGGGCACGATCATTGTCTCCTTTTATATATGTATAACAAATATAAGCGGGAGGTTAGTGCACCACTGCACCATTGCAAGAGTCGTCCCTACTTTAAAGGCTTTTCACTAAAAAATATGAAACCAAAGATGTGGATTGAAGTTTCCGGTTTTGGCTTTCCGCCTAAGGCTGTGGTTTATAGAAACCATACAAGAACCCTTTGAAAATGGGGTTGAACACGTGCCAACGTTTTTATTTTCTTCATATTCAATAATCAAAATGAGAAGCCAGAGAATGTTTTAGGATGTCTTGAAAAAGTTTTATTGAGGCGAAGAGGAATAGATGGAGCAATTAAAAGAAACTGGTGGAGCAATTGATTAATTGTCTTTTTTTCAACAGTACAAAGATATTTTCAACAGTCAAAAATGCTAAATCGCTGATATTTTAGAACCAAATAATGTTGGGAGGCCTTTATTTTTTTATAAATTAGATGTACTTATATATGAATGTATTTTAGGCCATGCCAACTCCAAATGTGAAGCATTTGCACTCCTAATGGATTTTATCTGTTACTTTTAAATTGAAACTTTGTTCAATAGCATCATCAGTTGATAATGCTCGCCATGAGCGAAACCAGTTCTGATACAATAAATTTTATGTGGAATAAGAATTAAAAATATTTTTTTATTATGCCATTCCAACAAGTATTGACAGTGAACACCTTAAAAATGAACAAAAGGTAAGTTTACTAAAGCAACATAAACTGAAGAGATAATTTCACATTATAAATTTGAAACATTTGAGTCACCAGTCATAAAAGCTATTCGGCTGATCAATGAAGTGCCTATTGAGGTGGATATTTTCAACAGTGAACTTGGTGCTTTGTTTTTACTCTTAGAATTACTATGTTAATAATATGTTGTGTTTTGCATGTCATTATCTGTATAAAATTCTTATTCATTACGTATTATCTTTATTATATTTGTCAACTGCATGGCGCATTGGCGTCAACTGTCATGATTTAATTGTTAATTTCTTTTTTCTAATTTTCTAGTATCTTCTTAAACTTATTCGACCCAGCTGAAAGATACCAAAATGCTAGATTTATTGATCCGCGTAGGAAACAAAATATTCCATTTTAAGTGGGCAATTCCGATGCATATAAGAATTGAAAGTATATCAGCGGATAAGGACATAGTATGACGACATTACAAACTGAGTCAAGGACGCCCGGTGCATTTGTGGTCGCTGGGGTTTCGTTAAAAACCAATCACCACACACTGCTCGGAATCGATTTCACTAATAACATCTGAATTAGTTCCTCTTAATTGGTCCGAACAGATTTATTTTCACTCGCATATATCTTGCGGTCAAATGTCGAGAATAGTGACAGTCGATGCATGTGCTATTGTCACATCGATTCGAAAATCATTACGCCTTCAATAAAATCAACGCATACTTAATATTATTGAACGATAACAAAAATATGTATCATGTTTCATAAAGAAGGGTTGACGAAATACTGCTTGATTGTCGGGTCCGTGGTGCAGTGGTCAACGTTGTTGGCTTTCGTGTCAAATTTCGAGAATAGTGACAGTTGATGCTTGTCCTATTGTCACATCGATTCGAAAATCATTACGCCTTCAATAAAATCAACGCATACTTAATATTATTGAACGATAACAAAAATATGTATCATGTTTCATAAAGAACGGTTGACGAAATACTGCGTGATTGTCGGGTCCGTGGTGCAGTGGTCAACGTTGTTGGCTTTCGTGTCAAATGTCGAGAATAGTGACAGTTGATGCTTGTGCTATTGTCACATCCATTCGAAAATCATTCTTTCATAAAATCAACGCATATTTAATATTATTGAACGATAAAAAAATGTGTATCATGTTTCATAAAGAAACGGATGATGATATACGGCGTGTCTCAGTGTTGGATCCGCGGTGCAGTGGTCAGCGTCGTTGGCTTCCGTGACAGACGTCCCGGGTTCAATTTTTGTATGTAATTGCAATAAAACATATTTCTTGCACTTGCTCAAAAGTTAAGGCATAGTAAAATCAACTAACATTAGGTCTTTTATATACAAATCAATGTTTTTTCATATTTTATGCGATGCCGTACCGTTAATTTTGACAACTTATTGTTGCACTTACACAAAGGTTACAGACATAATACAATTAACTTTCAGTAGGTGGCGCGTGTGTCGCACCATAGACAAACGGCAAATGTCATCGATACCGATCAATGTTAGTGAAATTAAATCGAAATTATTTATCAAAAAATATTGTGCATCCGAAAGCACTTCAATAAAAACACTTAACACTTTCTTTCTTTGAGTGGCATTGCAACGCTTGTCGGGTATTGGCTAGTAATCTTTAAAATAGAAAACATAAACCATTCTTAGACTCCGGCCAGGTTCGCGGCTCATGAACTCATAAACTTTTGTCATGACTTGCGAATGAAATTATCGTCGCTGTTCACATTGCTAAATGCTGCATGCGACATGGATTCGATCGCGGTACCTTAACCTAGCCGCGTAATAAACTGTTCAATGACCCGGGGAACATTGTCCGGCAAAAGTTGAAGGTGGCTCAAATGGAAGTAACAAACAGTGAATTGTACAGTGCAGGAAACGAAAAGTCACTTCCAGGAGTCGTGGAGCTATATTTGATTTTTAAGCCATTCTCATATTGTGTATTTATTAATTATTTTTGAGAGATTAAGTGGTTATTTATTATCAATATAAACCCAAACCCTTTTTTTGTGCGACTTTTTTTGCGTTTTTTTATTTATTACTTCTGTTTTGTTTATAAATTCCTCACCACTCTCATCCGATCCTTAAAACAGGAGTCATAAGCTAAACACCTGAGAGATAAGAAACTAACTGAGTACACTTAAACCTCTTTTTGTGCGATTTCAAAGTTTTGCGGTTTTTTATTTTTTTTAATAAATATTTTTGGGACTATTTCACGTACATACCGAAAATAACAGCCCGTTGTTCATATACTGTATGACACATGCGTCATTGTACATTTTATCTTCCCATATTAAGTCACTGCTTTTTTCGTGCGATTTTCTGCGGTACGCAACTACCGCACAAAAAAGGTTGCAATGTAAATTTGATGGCTGATATAAAGCTGTAATAAAATTTAAGTTATTTAAAATATTATATTATCTTTGTTATAAGCGTTCGAAGGTGCGTTTTAAAGAGGCGAAAAACGTGTCACGAATAGTTACAGAATACGTGAAATAATCAAATATTTTTATTTTTTAAAGTAATAAAAAAAAAATTGGCATTACAGCTAACGCCAATGCGCCAAATATTCTTAATTGTGAAAGTCATACGAGATTAACTCGATGATAAATAATGAATCAGTTGAGCATAAAATCAACGATAAATAACATACACCCAGCCCAAGATCTCTTTTTTCAATTGAAAAAATCTAACCTCGCCGAGAATTGAACTCGGGTCCCCTGATCGCTAGGACAAAGCTCTTGCCACTAGAACACAGGGACGGACAATGTATTATGATTTTAACTGGTAGAATTATGTTATTTAGTATAGAAAAAGTATTGAAAAAATCTTAAAATGGTTGACGACAACTGATAAAGGCACAGTGAACCTAAACAATCTATAGATGGAAGTCGTGTTGTATACAATTGAGTTTTAAAACATCAGATGTATAGACGTCAATGGAAGTTTAATCTAAATCGTATAATACTTATAAAGTTGTTCACTGTCAATACTTGGTGGAATGGCATTATAATATAATACAATTAATAAAACATTTTTAGTACTTATTTCACATAAAATTTATTAGATCTGGGCTGGTTTCGATCATCGCGAGAACTACCCAACTGATAAGTAATACAAAAATACAGCGTCATTTATATTATAAGTAAACTTCTAACGTGAGATAGGGAGGTTGAGCAACTGAGTAACAAGCAGTTCTCTTAGATATGTTGAGATAAACTCCGTGAGGAGTCCATTTGCCCCAAGTTGGCAGCGGACATGATAAAAAAAAACTTCTCGAGCGAAACCGGTTGTTTACAGTAAAAAGAAAGAAAACAAAATTACATTGGAAATTTTCAAACAAGTCAACCGAGTGAGTTCCGACCAAATCAATTATAACACAAAAAAATAGTACTTGTCTGAACTCACTCACGTCAATGTGAAATATGTCGACATTCGAAGAGCAATAATGTTTTAAGTTATTAAAACTCTTCCTAGTGGCATCCCCATAGGTAGAGTGGTTCTACTTCCTGGAAGAACAAGCAACTCATGTTCGCGATTCTTCAAAAAATTATCAGGATCATTCAATTTAACATTCTCAAGAATGATAGAAGTCTCATGTTGGCCTCGGATAAGCCGAACGAAATATATGGCAAAGTAAATTTCTGTTTGAGCTTTCAAACTATTAAACGTGAGCATGCCTAAGAGAAAGCCATATGCTTATATGTTTCTAAATCCCATTTCAGTAACAACAGATTTACGAAGATTTAACGACATACAGCGAACCACCGATTAACACGTGTTTCATTAACACGTGCGGCAAAAATATTCGATTAACACGCCTAATTTCGATTAGAACGTATATATTATATAGACACATATAAAAATAAATAATATAATCTGAATAAATTAACATAAATTGTCGAGTTTAGTTCTTTTTGCCAAAGAAGCAAGGAGATTTTTATTCCAAAAAAAACATTCACATTTTGAATGCTATCTTATCTCAAACACATCCGTCAAAAAAAAATTAACTTTTAATTAAAAAAAAAACACAATTTGTTTTTGGGTCCTGTATTAATAGTAACTATGGATTCCAATTCGAATATTCGATACCCGGATAAATTCGGCTCTTTTTAAGCTATTCTATATTCGGATATTTGAGAAAATATCCGGATAATATTAGTATTCGAGGACAGATCACATCACAATTTCTCCACATTTAAAGTATGTATAATTATAAATATCCCAGGTAGTGGCTTTTTTTGCCTTCGCCCAACTCGGGTGCTATCAATATCTTATCATAATACTTTAACGAACCGGCTAGTAGTCGGATCTAAACAAAACCTTTATTGCCGTAATTTCATTTATTATGCAGCTGCATATTTTAAATATTGTAATACAATGGAACGGTATTGAAATGTGTATTTCTATGTTTTGTCTATATCTAAGATTTTACAAGAGTGGGAAAAAATTTAGTCTTAAATTAATATAAAATGTATATTGTAAGTGACCAAGGAAACATTGATCGTGCAACATCTCTATATACGTGCGAGTTATACGATTATTTATTAAAAACTTAGAAATCAAGACCACTGTCGGCTTGCAAAAGCAACTGGCAATTTATTATTTTCGATGGTTTCGGCGGTAACTTTGTGGAAGTTTATTTTAATATAAAATTTAAAAAAACATTTTGATTATTCCACGTATTGTGTAACTAACTGTGACACGTGTTTCGCCTCTTTCAGAGGCATCTTCAGACTTACTATCGCAAAGTTTGTGAGTAATGAAGCAAGATAAATTCTAACATTTTAACATTTTAAATTATGAAATTACAAAATGGATTACGGGTTTTTTTCCTTCTAAAGGAAACAACGAAGGGGGTGATAGAATCAAAACAATGCAATAACATAATGATACTAATAAGGTGCAATCAATCAATCAATTAGATTGGGATTTTTCCTTTTTAAGGGACGCAAGAGAGGGTTATAGAATCGAAACAAAGCAAACAAATATATTTCTAATGACGTTAAACATTACAAACTAATAAACTATAAACTAATGAGCTGCAATCAATCAGTTAGGTTGGGTGATTACTCTATTGATGGGGAATAATGTTAATAAAGACGAGCATCCTGTCCTGTTAAGAATATTATTTAATAATATATCTTTTTTATTAAGAGTTTTGCGAAACACGTGTCACAATTAGTTACACAATACGTGGAATAATCAATGTTATTTTAAATTTTATATGGCAATTTATTGTTTATTTAAATATGTTTTTTAAATCATAATTCTAAAACTATTGTACAACAGATTAGCCATGTCAAAACTATCCGGATAGCTTAAGTTTTACTATTCGATATCCGAATAGTTGATTTTGACGAATAGTTGGATCCCTAATAGTAACCCTACATTTTGTATTGATACTGGACTCTGATGAGCACGTTTTTGATTTGAATGGAATCTCTACAACGTGGTAATTGGAGGTTCGATATATTCAAACGTTACAGTCAATTCGGGTAACTTTTGACACTTTTAAGGTGTTTTTTTGTGATATTTTTATTTTTAGATATAGTGAGGAAAAATAACTTAAAACTGCTTTTACGGGCGGGCGGTCCAATGTTAAATTTATATTTGAGTAACATTGGACACCACCACTTTCGATGAGCGAATTTTAGCTGAATCATCCAGCTTGGTGACATTGAATTGAACTTTTATAAAGAAGGATAGTCTGTGAATAAAAATATTAAATTACAACTTTTTGCCCATTCCCTAACCGTAACACCTGGCTTAAGCGAAGCCATCTGTTTTGAAAAAATAAAAATGTCGTATATTTTCATATTTTTTTTGGTTTATTTCACAAAATATCACAACAAGATAAAAATAATTTGGGAGGTGAATGTGGCTCTTTTTTGTTGACCACGTATAAGATAAAAGATCGATTTGTTATATTCATCAATCGCAAGAATGATCACGAGATTACTAGTCAGCAGAAAAATAAATAAACGGTACTTGCTCAAGTTTTGTCCAATGCTTTATTGAAGTCCAAAGTTATCCGAATTGACTGTATTTATTATTTTGTTTGCATTTTGCTTCAATTTTTTTGCTTAGTACCAATTGTTTTTGTCATACTTTGTAATTCTTGCTTTAACTTTTGTAAATATAAATATCATCAGTTGATAATGCTCGCCATGAGCGAAACCGGTCCTGATCCAATAAATTGTATGTGGAATAAGTACTAAAAATGTTTTATTATAATGCCATTGCACCAAGTATTGGCAGTGAACACCTTAAAGGTGTATAAAAATCGATGCATATGTTTGAACGATTCTAACAAACGATCATTTAAAAAAATATTATTCAACATATTAAAATCCTGATCTAGTAAATTTCATGTGGAATATGTATTAAAAATGTGTATTTTTAATATATTCAGACATGTCCGATTGCAATGTTCAGCACATGGCCTACTCAGGCAATATCTCAACAAAAGACTTGTTTAACGGTTTCATTCAGTCAGTTTTTTTTTAGACTAAGAATAAAATGATTTAACTAGAATATGAGTAGTTGTTGGCTGATCATTTTTTGCTACGCCTTTGGGCGGATCGGATAACAATAGAGAAGTGTTATTTTATAGACCAGTGATGCACAACCTGCGGCTCTTAATAACCTTTGGACGATGGAAAAACAATATAAAACTTTCAGTTTTATATACGAGTACTGTGGAGTCGGAGTCGGAGCTTTTTGGCCGGAGTCGTACTCGGAGTCGGAAATTTTGAAAAGTTTGAACTTTTTATTTTTGCATCTAATATATCAAATTTGACTTTTGGCCGCATTGATAGGGTTGATATTTAATTGAATACACATAAAAAGGAAACTAAGGGAAACAAGTGACGATATTAACCTTTTTTTAGTCGGAGTCGGAGTCGTATTTTTGGTCAATGTCGGAGTCGTGGTTTTGGTAAATGCTGGAGTCTGACTTTTTTAGACCGACTCCACAGCCTTGTTATGTACAGTGAAACCCCGATTCTACGTTTTTCAAGGGACCGTGTAAAACAAACGATTTATGCGGGAAACGATGAATGCGGGAAAGTTTTATATATGAACTAAATGCCGGGACTATAGGAAATGAACGCATCACGCGGGGAAACGTATAATGCGAGAACGTAAGATCGGGGTTCCACTGTACACTAAAATATCAATAATTTAATTAGTTTTACCCATGTGGCCCTCAAACTATCTAAGAATTGATTATCTGTCCCTGCACTGTCATTAATGTTGTGTATGACTGGTTTTAGAAACGCCGGAACGGTTTGACGGATGAAAATATTATTTATATATTTAAAAAAATATTCAGCCAAATATTTTAAATTGTGACAGTCATACTCGATGATAAATAATGAATCAGTCGTAAACAATCTGGCACTTTCCCAAAAATGTTGTGCGCCACTGCTATAGACGGTCATGACTTAACTCATAATACATGGAATAGTTGATGCTGGAATTCAATCCCCGTAGCTACCGCAGCCAAATATGACGAGCTCCCAACAGTAATGACCACTTGGCTACAGGTACGATAATATATTAAAATAAATTTTCACAAACTTACCGCCGAATCCATCGAAAGTATTGGACTGATATGTGTATTAGATATGAAATGTCAGTTCAAGTTCATTCGTTCACTTGAAATGCACGAAGATGCCGAAAAGCGAAAAACGGATTGTTAGCGACAAAGCTCATGAAAACGTTAATCATAAAACGATTCAAATTAAATGATTAAATTAACAATTTTTGTTTTTTATTATTTTAATTTGAAATTTATTACCCAAGTGACGTTACTATGTATAAATAAGTATGAAGATATAAAATTTGATTATTACACGTATTGTGCTAATAACTGTGACACGTGTTTCGCCTCTTTCAGAGACATCTTCAGACTTACTATCGCAAAGTTTGCTTAAGTAATGAAGCAAGATTGATTCTAACATTTTAAATTATGAAATTACAAGTCTGAAGATGCCTCTGAAAGAGACGAAACACGTATCACAGCTAGTAGCACAATAAGTGAAATAATCAAAGTTATTTTAAATTGTATACTAAAATGAACTTCCACAAAGTTACCGCCGAAACCATCGAAAGTTTGAAGATGTTTCTTGAAGAGGCGAAACACGTATAACTATTTTTTACACAATACGTGGTAAGATTAGTGTGGTTATACGTGGTTAGGATTGCTTTATGAAAGTATAATATCGAAACATCAACTTTTTACCTTTAAAAAATGTTATATCTTAAAGAATTCACACATGCCATCACGATAAGATCATCAAAACTTTATTTGATTCAATAATAATTAATGTTCTCTGAATCCATAAAAAGTTTGGAACACCCGAAAGGTAAAACCTTATTATGAATATTTGATTAAAATATTAATGTGTACGGCTGCAAAGTATTTTATGATTAAAAAGTGATTAAAAGTAAATTAATTCAACATTTAGCGAATTTCAATTAGTGTTTGGGACGCACGATCTTTACAAAACATATATATTATGTTTACGTCATTGAAGATTTTGACTGAATATGATGGTAACGTTGTGTCAATAAGATAAGTGAATACGTATCAAAAACACTTTCTGTGCATGGCTTCACTAAGCCTTAACTTTTTAACTGCCAGCATGTGCATGTATGGCGGTACCTCGCACGCCACCAATTTTATTGTTAAAATAAAACGTTCTAAATATATCGTTTATTAAATGTTTATTTGTAAACTGCTTAAATTTTCAGCGTCCAAAGACGTAATTTTTTGTATGATTGGCGTGCCGTTAACGGAAAAGTTCGGGTCTCAAGACGCTTGTGGCAGCCATCCGGTTAAAATACCACATTAGAATAAATTACAATTGTATATGTAACAACTAAATCAGAAAACCAAAGTAGCGCTTTTAAAGCAGGCCTGTGGAGTCCACTCCCAACTTGGAGCATATAGACTCCTCACGGAGTTTATCTCGACATATGTTTTTTTACGAGAACTGGCTACTCAGTTGCTCAACCTAACTTTTCGAAGAGAGTAGGGATGGAAAGGAAACGAGGACTAGGACAGGACTAGTAGTTAGCTAATCGCTGCCACTATGCGTCGCTCTTTAGGATCGCAAAGGTGGGAAGGGATTTTAACAACACAAACACCCATTGCCTCTGAGCAGAATCAATTTATCGACTGAAAAAAATTGAAAATTGAGAATTGACACGGTAGCCATTGACGTTGACCACTGCGCTACGGACCGGATGTTTAATTTATACCTAAATAATGTTCATATAATATTATGAATATTTTGGCTATTTGCCGGATTAGTTGGTTGATCCGTAATTTAATACTCATAAATAGGAAAGGTAGGAAAA